>CM053509.1:54497121-55228634 GCA_028627145.1 Eidolon dupreanum
ATATACATATATACATATATACACATATATACATATATATACACATATATACATATATATATATACACATATATATATATGTGTATATATATAGTAGTATTGTGGTATCTTGAATGCGATCCTGGAATAGAAAAAGGACATTAGATAAAAACTGAAGAAATGTTATTAAACTGTGGATCTCAGTTAATAATAATGTATCAATATTTATTAGTTCATTAATTATAACATATATACCATGCTAATATGTTATTAATGGGGAAAACTGAGTGTTGGGTATATATAAACTCTCTAAAACATCTTTACAATTTTTCTATAAATCTAAAAGTTCTAAAAAATAACATTTTTTAAAATTAAATTTATCCAAAAATCCTACCAAATAAACACACTGGGAGTTCACATTTGATGTATATCATTGTAAATTTCACTGTTTACATTTGATGTATGTCTTTTTAAACTATTATGTAAATAAACACATATAGGTATATTCCTACAAAAATGTGATTATGCTACACATAATTCTGTAACCTACTTTTTACACTTAACAATATACATACTATGCTTTCCAAGTCATTAACAGAAATTTGTTACACCAAGTCTACTAATCACAAAGTATTTCCCTCTATGAAAGCATTATATATATTTAATCAATCCTCTATTATTTAACATCTAAGTTTTTCCAGTTTTTGCTTCTATAAAAAACACTACTAAGACAACTCTTAAATGAAAATCATTGCAAACATACCAACTAGTGCCTTAACAAAGAAGAGCTGCTAAGTCAAAGGACACATAGGGTTTGAATGCTTTCAGTAAGTATAGCCAAAATGCCCTCCTTTAAGGATGTTCATATTTAAGTATCCACCATTAGCAGTGTACAAGTGTGTCAATTTCACCACTCCTATGTCAATACTAGATATTGACATTTTATTACATACATGCCAATCTGCCAGACTGGGGGGAAAAGTTATTTTGTGTCATTTGTTTATAAGTGAAAAATAATGTGTTTTTACCCTTGTTGGTTATTTTTATGTCTCTGTATGTGTGACCTACCTATTGATTGATGTCTTTTGCCCATCCATTAGATCTTAAGGTCATTAACCTAGGTCCAACACATAGTACACGATTTTTTTCCCACAATTTGCCCGGCTTTGATCATCATTGGACCCCCTACACCTGAAAAACTGCCTGGCACATAATAAGCACTCAATAAATATGTTAAATGAATCCTGAATGAATAAATTTGCCTTTTAACTTTATAGTGTTTTTTGCCAACTAGCAGTTGTTTTATGCAATAATTCTATCAATCTTTGCCTTTATGGAGTCTGCTTTTAGGTCATGCTTACAACAGCTCATCCTATTCCAAGGTTGGAACACTGTTTATCCATTTTTTAAAGTAATTTTGACTTCACATTGAAATATTTAATTCACCTCGATTTTTATTTTATTTATATTTTAAGATACAATTCCTTTTTTTCAAATGGTTAGCCATTTGTTCCAACATAATTTTGAAATTCTTTCTAAAAATGCCACCTTTATAGCACTAAATAGCGTTAGATATTTCTAGATTTATTATTCTGTTCCACTACTCTATTCCAGAGTTACTAATTATTTTATCACAGCTTTATTTGTATATTCATTACTGCCCCCTCATTTTTTCAAAATTTTTCCTACTTTACAGGTCGTCTTCCAAATGAACTTTAGTATCATGTTGTCAAGTTTTCAAAAGGAATTCTGGTAGAAATTCTTAAAATTATTAGTTATATGACCTTATACAAGTTACTTAATCTCTCTGCTGCTATTTCCTTATTGGTAAAATGGAGATAATTGTACTTACCTCAGGTTTGTTATGAGCACTAAATGAAAAAAGACATATAAAGCATTATGCTAGAAAGATGTTAACTATAATTGCTCAAGCGAAAACTATTATTATGATTGCTCAATGTTTTCCAGATTTTATTCCCACAACATTTAAAGCCTCTTTAATGTACATTGAAGATTAGCATAAAATGTAAAGAGTGATATAAAAAATATATAATGTATGCCTGCTTCATTTCACTAAAAGCCTTGACCTTTGGTAAAATGAAGAGCTGAAGCTGGGAACGAGGAACCATGAAAAACTCGGAAGGCCCATGACCTGAAGCCTTAAATTTTTTACAAAGATTGGCCAACCAAGTGGAGGTCTTATGGGGCACCTGGAAGTCCCTTCTAACTACTTGTTTCCCCATCTCCATAGTTATAACAATACTACTTATCTCGATTTCTTTCCAGAAAACTCAGGGACTAGTCGTCTAAAAGAATAGTTTTCAAATAAGAAAGTGGGCAGGTGTTTAAATGCTATTGATAAACATGGACAAACACGCCAGGCTATTATAACAAATTACTTCCACCAAGTTTCCCACATCACTCTAACGATGATGGACAGGATTGTTGTGTTTTTTTCTTGTGGTGAGATGAGACTGTTTCATAATTGTTAATAATTTGCTCATTCTTACTCTTGTTATATGCATGACATTGAGATTAGGCAGAGGTCATATACCACATGAAAGATCTTTAAAAGATATTCTATATTGAGCTAAAATATACATGACAAAATGGAGGTAGAGAATGGCAACGTGACTTGCTAATTATAACATTAGTCAAAGGCTTAGATCCCACGTCTCCTAATTTTCAGACCTCGGCTCATTCCACTACACAATACAGCTTCTCGCCATGGCTTGCCACACTTCGAGGTGGGAGGAGTAAAAGCAGGCAATCTGGTCGCAGCAAAGGCGACGAAAAACCACAGGCCAGCGCAGTCGACGGCACGTGACTGGCCACGCCTCTCCCCTCTCCCACCCTCCCCCTTCCCCGCGCCAGCAGCACGCGCTGCCAACCTCGTCATGTGACCTTCACGCGGCCCCAGCGCTCCCCCTGCTAGGCGACTCTTTCCAGCAGCCATTTTGCCGACAACTTGTCGTCCGTGCTTACAGCGGGGCTGGACGCTGCGAAAACCTGTGGCAAGATTTTACAAGCCGCACAGGCGCTTCGAAAAAGCGCTCCGGCCGTCAGGGCTAAGCCGAACCTCACTGAACACGTCGCACCCCGGGGCGCCGGGGAAAACTGTGGGTGCGCCTCGGCCTGCGATTGGCTGTGGCGTCCACGTGACACCACTACCCCTCAACCCTCTCCTTCCCCCTACCCACAAAAACACCCAAGCAGCCGCTTAACACCTCGCGCCCAGTACACGCCGCTGGGCGCGTGGGGACGAACGGAGCGCGTGGCAACCAAGGCGCCTGCGCGTACCTGCCGGGGCCGATCGGAGCGGGCCCACGCGCTGCTCCGCTCACGGGTCCGGGAATCCTCGCGCTGCTGGACCACCCGGCTAGTCATTGGCTGCCAGCTTTGGTCACGTGCTCAGCTCAGGCCTGCCCCTAACCGCTAATCACCTGGCACCGTGCTCGAAGCGGCGCCGAAAGTCGTTCGCACGCGGAAAGGGAGGGTAGTTAGAGGCCCTCCTTTTCTGCAGTTACAGGGTTGCATCCACAAAGGGGAAACGAGAAGGCAGAGTCTCAAAACCACGGAAGCTCACACCTACCGGTTTAACTTCGCGTGCCCCTCCAGGAGCCGGGAACCATCGCCCTTGGGCGCTCCCCGATGCACGCCGGGATACGTCTGGCGCCCCTCGGTGTGCTGCAGAGCATGCCGGGAAAGGCACCTCTCCCGATTTCCTGGCTCTCACCTCCCGGGCATTCCTTTCATGTCCTGTTGAAAGCCGGGTCCTTGGGCACGGAATGAGGCGGTTTGAGTAATTATGGGAGTGTAACTGGATATAACAGGCACTTTCAATCCCCCTTCCCCTACTTGTTCTATCTATGTGGGCTTGGGGAAGCCGCTTAACCTTACCTCAGGGACCATGCATTTAGTAAGTGCCTGCTGAGTGCCTTTGTAAATATTGCAAAAAAAATTGCAACAGTATTTGCTTACAAGTAAACTACCAGCCTTTCATGGTCAATGGAAAAGAATGCTAATTTACATACTACTTACTGCAAACTTTACTTGGGAGAGGATATAATACCAGAACTTCTCTTGGAACTGAAGACCAGACCTTTCTTTGCACACTTACTACTCTTGTTGGGAAAGGGGCGTGGGGAGCAGGAGGCATTTTAAAGGGGCCAGAGATATGGCCCTATTACATTTTCTGGCTCAAGCTAATACTATGTATACTGGAATGGAGAAAAACACCATCTGCTAATGCTGAGAAAAGATGGTCTTAAATCAGAACGAGTTAATTTTGTAACATTCACAACCTCCAGGTCAAAATTTAATATCTCATTCCCATGAAGCCCTCAGTTAAAACAATTTATACCTCTTCCACTTTGAAATTCATTCCTCAGCTCTGCTGATTTCAACTTTGTTTTTTCAGTTAATGAAGGTATGATCAAGCTTGGGGAATTTGACTACCACTGGTCAGACTCACAAGACCACTGATTTATAAACAAGAAATTAAATGTATTAATTTATAATGTGGCTACCAAACCAAAACATATAGTTTCTGGCATTTATCTCTAGTGTCAAAGTACTTGATGAGCCTAATTAATTATCAGAAAATTATTTCCTGACTAGGAAATCGAAAGGGAATTAGACGTCTGGAAATTTATATGAAGAATATGAAAACACTATTGAAAAGATATATGCACTCCTATGTTCATTGCAGCATTGTTTGTAATAGCCAAGATATGGAAACAACCTAAATGTCCATCGAGGGATGACTGGGTAAAGAAAATGTGACACACAATCTCACATTCACACACATAATGGAATATTATTACTTTGCCATTAAAAAGATGAAATATTGCCATTTATAACGACATGCTTAGAATTTGAGGGTATTATGCTAAATGAAATAAGTCAGATGAAAAAAGACAAAAACCATAAAAGTTCACTCACATGTGTAATACAAAACAAAAAGAAACAAATGAATAAACAAAAACAAACTCATAGGTATAAGCAATAGATTGGGGGTTAGCAGAGAGGAAGAGGGAGTAATGAAAGGGAAAAATAGCTAAGAGGAGGTCAAATGTATGCAATGGATGGAAACTAGGTTAGATATACACATGCTGTAGTGTATACAGATATCTAATAATGTACAGCTGAAAATTATGTTACTAACCAATGTCTCAATTTAAAAATATAATAAATGAATAAATATAATTAAAAATAAAAGAAAGAGCATTAGATAATCACATAATAAAATCATTAAAACTACATCTATGTTAAACTTGAAGTTTATGGAAAACTCCTATACACTTTATTACATGAAATCCTAACTGAGATGCTGAGGGAAAAGTGCTATACTGATATTACATGTTCTGAGACAAGCTTCATTGGGAAGCTGGAAAATGTGTTTTAACATATTCTCCAGACAAACTGTGATGCACAACTAGGTTTGGGGTCTATTGCTATAGTGGAAAGAGCCCAGGCCTTGAAGTCAGACCATCTTAGTGAAACTGCAGTTCTCTCACTTACTATACTTTGACCTTAAACAGGTTTTTTAACTTTTTGAGGCTCAGTTCAATGAACTATGAATTGTGGCCAATCATACCTAGTCTTTGGATTATCATGACGATTCTGAGATTTTAAAAAATGTTTAGAATTCCTATCACAATTCCTGATAAATAGGAGGCACTCAATAAATGTGAGTGGCAAAGGTTGTATTCTAACCAGAATCCTGTACTCTGACCAATATAGCAGACCCTTGAATCCTTTTTTCTCCACTATTCTGTTTCTCCCCTAGACAGTGCTAGAGGCACACTAACAGATTTCTACACTGCAGATCTCTTTTAGACTCCTTGGTGACTGTAGCCCATCTGTTAGTACATATTGTTACATTATCTCTTATCTTTACTTCAAGTATTGTTTTCTTTCTTAACATATTAAAATGCTGAACTGTAGACATTCTTGAAGTAAAATAATGCTTAGAGGGTGGAGAGGGTACCTGTGCCTACACTTCAAGGAGGTTAAAATTGTATATATTTAAACACCTCAGAGTAAAGACTCCCTCAAAACTCACTTTCTCTTCCCTTGTATAACACAATAATTTAGATTCTCCCTTCCCAGTCTCCTTCCTGAGGTTTCTTTTCCTCTTCTAGAGAGTTTAACTAGGGCAGAGTTCACCATACACATTTGAAATTCAGTATTTCCACAATCAAATTAATTACCTGTCTCTCCATCCTACCTACCAGCTACTACTGTATTCCCTTAAATGGGCAGTGACACCACCATTCCAATAAGTCTCACAGTCTAGGAAATCTCCATTATCCTTAACTACTCCTTCTCATCTATTTTCCACATTTGATTATTTACAAAGTTCTGTTGCTTCCCACACTTAAATATCTTTTAAGTTCAACACTTGTCATTTCTTCCGTGCATTAGTTCAATCCTTACCTCTATTAGATCCTACAAATATAAATATTTTATTATAATGATAATAGCATGTTAAAGTTGATTTCAGAATAAAAAATTTGTCATCTATGTTGTTTTTCATAGACTAGTAAAAAGTTTGTAATGTCTATGCAGTGAATGCTCTTAGGATGAGTGAAATATTTTTTAATACAAGCAAATACATCTAAATACATATTATAGGAAGTTATAAAATGTGGAATTTTTGGACAGATATTTTACTGAGTGCTGAAGAATGTTAGTAGTGATCTTGGAAACGGTTGTACACATTTATGTTATTTTTAAATATTTCTGGTTTCTCCAACTTTCAGGAACATAATTGCTCTTCTTTGCTCCTTTGAATCTAGGAGTGATTGATTATATGACTTGCTTAGGCAATGAAATGTGAGTGGAAGTGGCATGTTTCACTCCTGGGAAGTTTTAAATGCCAGTGCAAAATTCAGCCATTTTTTTCTTTCCTCTCCACAGTTATAAGCAGTGTTCAAACTGGTGATTATGCCATCAGCCTTGGTCTCATAATATGAATGACACAGAGCAGATACCCTAAGCCAACTAGTAGTGAACATGTATCATGAGCAAGAAATAACTTAGGTTGTTTTAAGACACTGAGATTTGAAATCGTCAGTTATCCCGCATAACCTAGCACACACTGAGTGATACACAAATGGAGGAAGTTGCTAGAGATGACCCCAATCCATTTTGTTAAGGAAGACCCCAACTGCCAATGTCCACAATGTGACACAAGTTTAGAAACATAGGAGAGTAAGAGATTCTAGCAGCATGAGAGGACAACTGCCTGAGGTGATGTAAAACAAGAGCCTTAGAAAGAACACTTATTGGAAACTTGCCTTTCATCTCTCTCCACTACATAATCTGTTTTTCACAGACCAGCCAAAGTGATCTTTCAAAAATATTAGTAAGATCATAGGACTCCTCTGCTTGAAATTAGCCAATGTTTCTTATTATACTTACAGTAAAATCCATACTCTTTACCTTGGCCTGTGAACCTTAACTAATCTGGCCCTTGCCTACTTATCACTTTGCAGTTTATGCACTCTTGATCATTATTATCATCCCCATTTTATGACTTCCGCACTGATTGTGCCCTCGGCCTGTCTGTGTGGATGGATCCTCCTCAGTGGTTCTCATTAGCTCAAATGTCACTTTCTAAGTGAAAGTTCTAACTGACTACCCTATCTAAAGTAGATTCCCCCCATCCACCAGTCGTTTCTATTTTATCACCTTGCTTATTTTCTTTATAGCACTTCTTATTGTCTCTTATTTGTTTTTATTGTTTTCTTTCTGCCTCTACTCTCATGCAAACTCCATGAGAGTAGAGGCGAGGCCTCTGTATTCACAACATCTTGAATAGTATCCAGCACATAAGATAGCGAGAATATACTTGCAAACCATATATGTAAGAATTTAATATCTACAGTATATAAGAACTCCTATAACTCAACAACAAAAAAACTTAATTAAAAAAATGGACAAAGAATTTGAATAGACGTTTTTCCAAAGAAGATATACAAATGGCCAATAAGCACATGAAAAAACGCTCAATGTCACTAATCATTAAGGAAATGCAAATCAAATCAACAATGAGATACCAGTTCTCACCTCTTAGGATGGCTATTAAAAAAGAAAAGAAAATAATAAATGTCGGCAAATGTGTAGAGAAGTTGGAATGCTTGTGCATTGTTAGTGGAAGTGTAAAATGGTGCAGCTGCTATAGAAAACAATATGGAAGTTCCTCAAAACACTAAAAATATAATCATATTTTTCTGTATAATCCAGTAATTCCACTTCTGAGTATAGACTAAAAGAATTGAAGGTATGGTCTTAAAGAGATATTTGTACATTCATGTTCATAGCAGTATTATTCAGAACAGCCAAAAGGTGGAAGCAACCTAAGTACTCATGATAGTTGAATGGATATGCAAAATGTAACATATACATACAATGGAATATTATTTATCCTTTAAAAGGATGGAAAATCTGACATATGCTACAACATGGATGAATCTTGAAAACATTATGCTAAATGAATTAAGCCAGTCAAAAAATGATAAATACTTTATGTTTCCACTTACATGAAGCACCTAGAATAGTCAAATTCATAGAGATAGGAAGTAAAAGTGGTTGTCAGGGGCTGGAGGGAGAGGATGGTGGGGAGTCATTTAAGGGGTATAGTTTCCATTTTTCAAGATGAGTTCATTTACATTGCACAACAATGTAAATGTACTTAACACTACTGAACTGTACACTTAAAAATGGTTAAGATAGTAAATTTTATGTTGTATATATTTTACCACAATTTTTATAAAAAGACAATTGGCAGATACTTGTTGACTGGATGAAAGAATGAATGAATATATAAACTAAGACTGATGTTTCTGATACTCAGTTACCATTTTGACTTCTCTGGACTTCTCTATCTCCAATGATTACTAGTATTGAGTGTGTGTGTGGGTGTGTGTGTGTGCATGTGTGTCAGAGAGAGATGGAGAGAGATAGACAGATAGACGGAAAGACAGAGGTGAAAAGAGAGAAAAAAATGTAATCGATTCCAGGATTAATAAAATGTTACACTGAAAATCACTATGTTATTTACTACTCTTATATCAAAAACCAGATTTTGATTTTTAATTTAAAAAAAGAAAGTATTATACCATATTTTATTTATAGTATTTGCCCTAAGAAGTCAGTCTCTTTCTGTCTCTGTCTCCGTGTGTGTGTGTGTGTGTGTGTGTGTGTGTGTGTGTGTGTGTGTGTGTTTGTGTGTGTGTGTGTTTCTCCCACTATTCTCTATTTTCTTCTTTGATTCAGCATTTTACTCAATTCTTATGGTAGACTGCTCACTGGTTTCCCTGTCTCCAATCTCTCTCCCTATCCAATCCATCCTCCAAACTGCTCCCAGATTTACCTTACTTTTCTGAAACATAGATCTCATCATATAATGCCTCCATATAAAACCACTGACAAAGTCTAACTTATCAATCTTTTCCTTTATGGTTAGTGCTTATTGTATCTTGTCTAAGAAATCTTTGCCCACCCCGAAGTTATGAAGATTTTCTTTTGTGTTTTTGTAGAAGTTTTATAGTTTTAGCTTTTATGTTTAGGTATAATATATACCTCAAATTCATACGATGTGAAGTAGGGATTGAGGTTTTTCTTCTTTCTTTTTTTTTTTTTTCCATAAAGATATCAAGTTGATCCAACACTATTTATGGAAGACTATTTTCCCCCTTTAAATTACCTTCGTATCTTTATTAGTTATCTATCACTCTGAAACAAATTACCCCAAAACTTAGCAGCTTAAAACAGCAAATATTTATTACCTCATGGTTTCTTTGGTTAAGGAATCTGAGCACAGTTTAGCTAGATGCCCCTGGAAGAAGATTTCTCATGAAGTTGAGTCAAGCTGTTGGTCAGGGTTGCAATCTCATCTGAAGGCTTGATTCAAAGAGATAAGAGTCTGCTTCCAAGCTCATTCATGTGGTTCTTGTCAGGACTTGCTCCCTCACCACATGGTCCTCTCCACAGGGCTGCCTTACAACATAGCAGCTAGTTCTTTAAAAATAGCAAGCCATTCAAGAGAGAAAGAGTTTTCCCAAGATGTAAGTCATAGTCCTTTTTAAACTAACCCCAGAAGTCACATTCTGTCACTTCTGTTAACCCACACTCAAGGGGAGGTGAATTAAACGAGGGCATGAATATCAGGAAGAAAAAATCCTTGGAAGCCATTTTAGAGGCTGCATACAACAACATCCTTTTTCAAAAACAAATTGACTATATATGTTTGGGTCTATTTCTAGGCTCTGTTCTGTTCCATTAACCTATTTATTTGTCTGTATCCTAATGCCATATTGCCTTGATTTCTACAGTTCTATAGTAACTCTTGAGGTCAGGTAGTATAAGTCCTTTAAATTTGTTTTTTACAAAACTATTTGGACTAAGTCCTTTTCATTTCCATATACATTTTAGATTCAGCTTGTCAATCTCTATGAAAACCCTGTTGGTATTTTCATTGAAATTGCATTAAATCTATAGATAAATTTCTGAATAATTAATATCTTAACTATAATATCGAATAAGCATATGAAAAGATGCACAATACTATTAATTATCAGGGAAATACAAATTAAAACCACAATGAGATACCACTTAATATCCTCCAGAATGTCTAAAATTAAAAAGACTGACAACAGCAAGTGTTGGCTAGATTTGGAGCAGATATAACCTTCAAATATTGCTACTGCTTCATGTATAAAATGATACAATCCTTTGGAAAGCAGTTTGATTATTTCTCATAAATTTTAACATATACCTATCCTATGACCCAGCAATTCAACTCCTAGGTATTTAGTCAAGAGAAATGACAACATATCTCTACAAAAAAGCATCATTTAAGAATTTATATAATCACTTTATTTGTAATAACCAAAAACTAGAAACACCACAAATGACATCGACAGATAAATAAACAGATTGATTACCAGTGGAATATTACTCAGAATAAAAAGAAATAAACTACTGATAGATATAACAACATAGGTAAATCTCAAAACACATGCTAAGCAAAAGAAGCCAGACATACAATAATATACACTATATGATTCTATTTATATGACATTCTAGGACCACCCAAATCAATCTATGATGTGATGGAATAAAGATGGCCCAAATTATTTGTTACTATCCTCATTAAAAGGTGGGGTTTATTGCCCTATCTCTTTGAATTTGGGCTGGTTTTGTGATCACTTTGACCTACAGAATACAGCAAAAGTGATGCTCTACCAGTTTGGGGTCTAACCTTTAAAAGGAAGCTTCCACTTCCTCTTCTTGGAACCCATGCTGTAAGGAAGCCCAAACACCTGTGTGGACAAAAAATTAGGTCTCTAATTGTAAGTCCTAGCTGAGCTCCCAGTCGAAAGCCAATTTCAACTTGCTAGCTATGTAAATGAGTCATCTTGGAAGTGTATTCTCCAGCCTCAGTCAGGCTATCCCAGCTGATGCCACAGAGAGCAGAAACAAATTGATTTTACTAAACCCTGACCAAATTGCTATATCATGAGCAAATAAATGATTTTTGTCTTAAACCACTAGGTGTGAGGATGTTTTTACATATCAATAAAGAACCAAAATATATGGCAAGTTGTATCAGTAGTTGCCTTGGGGAAGAGGGGAAATCAATTGCAAAGGACACAAGGGGATTTTCAGGAGTGATAGAAATGTTCTATATCTTGATTGGGGTAACAGTTATAAGGATTAATCAAAACTCTTTGAACAGTAAACTTAAAATCTATATATTATAATATATGTAAGTTATATCTAATAAAGTTAATTTTTTAAAAAAGAATAATTTTGCTGACTCTCTTTAATAAGAAAATAAAGATTAAATATCTTGGCTTGCTGAGAGATGCCTCACAAAGTAGCCCCAGCCTGAATTCCCAGGATATTCCCTTCCCACGCTTTACACTAAAGCTAAACAAATGATGTGCAGCTCCACATGGGCCAGGCCTTCTTGAGGTTGTTCTGTCTCTGGCATGGCACTCCTTCTGATCTCAGGCTGCTGAAGTCCCAGTCATCTTGTGACATCCACCTTTACCCACCCCTATGCTGAGACAGTCTTAGTCACCACCTTCTCTTGCTTGCAGAACACTTTGTGAATACTCGTATTATAATACTTGTCACACTTTATCGTAAGTTTTTGTTTACTTGATTCTCTCCTTCACTAGACCCTGACTTCCTTCAAGAAAAAGATAACTTCTGAATCATCTTTATATCACCATAATCTAAGCACTGGGCAGGTAATAAATAGTATTCAGTAATTGGTGGGTGGATTACAGAACATTAGCCAGGGTCTCCTTTTGCTTCTCTCATTACTTTATTGCTCTTCTCCAGTCCTCTGTGGTATAGGTGTTTCTTAAGTCTTCATCCACTGTCATCCTTCACTATTCACTTTTCTCTCCCTTTCTCACTCTCTCATCCCTTTGGCAGTATCTAAAGTTTCACCCATCATTATGGTCATAACCATTTCTTCACTACAGATATTTCCAAAAGTTATTCATTATCAGCAAATGTTTACTGAGCATTAAGGACACTCTACTAAAGGCTGGAATACAAGGACTTACATAAGAATCACAAGACTTGAGGATTTGAAGAGTACTAAATGGTGAAGACGAGAGAGAAAGGAATAAAATCTCTTCAAGAAACTGAGCTTGTGTGCCCTAGAGAATAAGGACACATCATCAAATAGGGAAATATGAAAAAGGAATTGGACACATCATCAAATAGGGAAATATGAAAAAGGAATTGGTATGGGAAGAAAAATAATAAATTTTGTCTTAACCATGTTGGGTGTCGAAATATTACATTCAAGTGAAACTGTGTTATTGATGGAGATGCAGAATTTTATACATTTATGAATCTCCCTCAAAATATATATATAGTTCTTGCCCTCATAAGACTTACTGAATTAACAAACACAAATTGAAGACTTTTACAAGTAAATATAAAATTGAAATTTAATGCTGCAAAGAGGTACATATTATTATGAAAGCATATTATAGGAAGAATTAACATGCTCAAGGAAGTTGGCACTGATCATTGTAGGAAGAGCAGAAGTTGACCAGGGGATAGGAAGGAAAAAGCTCTAGGCAAAAGGAACAGTGTGTGCAAAAACTTACAGCATAAAGATAGAAAGTAGATTAGTGATTGGCAGGGGTTGATAGAGGGCGAGGGGGAAAAGGAGGGTCTACTAATGGGTATAGAGTTTCTTTTTGAGGTGAAGAAAATGTTCTAGGATGAGATAGTGGTGATCATTACACAACTTTGAGAATATACTAAAATCCACTGAATTGTATACTTTAAAAGGATGAATTTTGTGGTGTGTGAATTTTATCTTGATTTTTAAAATAGAAAAAAATATAACAAAGATGAAGATGAATACAATAACAAATAACCAATAACAAAAGGCCTATGTCAGACAGACCACAGTACCATCAAGAAACTAGAAAATAGCACAGCCAAAACACAGAGTGACGGCTAAAGAGGCGAGTACAAAGAGTGAAGGGGCCATACTCAGAGAAATAATGATAAGGAATGAGACAAAAAGGAGATCAAAGAGTAAGAATACAGAAACATATCAAGAGGTTTCACAGTGAACCTCCCACCATGTCCACAGTGGAGGAGTGGAAAGAAAAAAATGAAATCCGTAAGGGCATTAGACAAAGAGGCCACGGGGAAGAGAAGAAGCAGCACAACAGACTTGCACACAGGCTGAGAGAAGAGAGGATTCCTCAGAGCAGATTGTAGTCTGCAATACTGACCATTGCAAAGAGGCTAAAGAGGACAGAAATCAAGAAAAGCCCTTTGAATTGAGAGATAGATGACCATAGACACAGCTGTGTGAGAGTGGAGGTTGGGAGAAAGAGCCAGATGGCAGAGGAATAATGAGAGTATGCGTCATGAAAGCATGGAGGCACACAGTATTTGGCAGTGGAAGGATGAGGAAAAATGGGACAGTAGCTTAAAAAGAATAGGGTCATATGGAGGCCTTTTTCAAAACAAGAGAGACCTGAGCATCTGAGAATAAGAGAGCAGAAAAAGGAAATCAATTTAAAATATTAAGGAGAAAAGAATTCATGTGACAAATTCCCTTGAGAAGATAAGAGGAGATAGAATCAAGACAGGTGAAAGCACAGACTTAAAAATAAGATAGCCTTTTACTCTGAGGTAGGGAAAGAGAGGAAGTAATAGCTATAGAGATTTTTTTTTAGGTGGAAAGAAGTTTGGATAATGGAGTTCACATCATTGGCCTCTGTCTTCTCAGTAAAATTAAGAGCTAATATTTATTTAGCATTTACCATGATATTGGACTAAATAATTTTTATATATTAATTCATTTAATCCTACTAACTACCTCATAAAGTGGGTACTGGCATACCTCATTTTATTGCACTCATCTTTATTGTGCTTCACAGATTTTCATTTTTTAGAAATTGAAGGCAAGACTCTCCACCAGCAAAAAGATTATAACTCATTTTATCGTGATGATCTGGAACCAAACCTTCAATATTTCTGAGGTATGTCTGTACTGATGTTATCCCCATTTTACAGTTAAGGAAACAGAGTCACTGAGCAGTGAAATGATTTTAAGAGAGTCATACAGGTAATAAATGGTAAAATTTCCCACCCGTGTGGTAGGAAGAGAGTGAGGTGATTTGCCAAGAAGAAGAAGTGGAAAAGGAAGGAAAAGGGAAATTGAGGACTTGAAGAACAAAAGAAAATTTAAAATAGCTGAAGTGTAAAACATGCCACTGAGAATGCGATTAAAGTTAGATCTTTCTGGAGCAGCGGATCCCATATTTTCTTTCTTTCTCATGAACCCCTGTACCAGAGGATTCCATGATTGAGATTTGTATAATTCCTCTCAGTTTTAGGTGCTTCAAACCTTCCCTTCAAGTTCCTGAGCTCTGGGTCTGCCAATTGGACAGGATTCTGGTAAAGTTGAAGATGGCAGAGAATTATTCTGGCTCTCAGAGATGGGGCCTGAGGCCACCCACACACCTGGGCAGCTTTACTAAACCTTATAAAGTACATGTTTCATTTGGGCATTAGAACTGGGGTCTCAGGAGGCTCTATGCTTCAGGAAAGATTATTCAAAATGAGTTAAAGAGGAACAGAATTTCTTATGGAGACGGTTCCTATAGCCCTTACCACAGGTAACAAACCTGCTTTTTAAAAACCAAATTTGAATTTGCTAAAAACTTTTTATATGTTCCATAATTATTTACATCTCCAAGGAAACAGAAGAATTTACAAGAAGCCAAACTGTCTCTATTCTCTTCCTCAAATGTCAGCTGTATGTTGGCAAAGATTCTTAAAGGAGTGAGAACAGAAAAGCAGCAACATTAAAAAGCCAAAAACCTCCTTATATAGAAACATCAATCAAAAACACCACAACCCAAATTTTATTTCAGAGAAAGGCAAATTGGATACAGAATAGATTCCAGGCAAATTTGCATCATTGATATCACTTCCTGCAGCAATATATATTAGTATTTTTTCACATCAAAACATTGTGAAGAACACCCTGCTTATTAATAACAATTCTCTTAAAGTATAAACATTCATACAATTCAATATTCCAGTTCACACGTCCATGTAGAGCTGGGTTGATGCGGTTTCGTGACTCAAAGGATAAAGATTGGCACAAATACTTTATACACGAGGCAGCCTGGATATTCAGCTAGGCAACCAATTGGGAGTCAAACTCGGATATAAAGATGTAGAGATTCATTGTTCCTGAGATGCTAACAAGGAACAAACACAGCTCAGAATGGAATTGGTTTTAAGGATGTGTCATGTGAATCCGCCTACAGACAACTCAGAACTGTTCCTGAAATGGGAGGAGGCTGTCATCACCTCTTTCTCAGTATCATCATGTGCCACAGCAATCATTTTTGTTTTGGAAGTACATTTTGATATATTGTCTCCCTTCCCTCATATCCCTCCACCCCACTCTGGGAAACAGTCTTGATGCTCACTAACCTTTCTGCATTTGAAGTCAGAGGAAGGAAGTGGAGTGGGAGGTAAGGATAGTTGTAGAGAACCCCTGTGGAGCTAGGCTGCCCCGGCATCACTCAGGCGGGCCTGCTCTCTACCTCCTCCTGGTGGTTGTGGAGGGAAGACTAATTCCTTTTAGTAAGGTGGAAACAAAGCTAAATTGTGGGCAATAGAGAGACAGCCAGTGAAGATCAACCAGTTCAGAAGGATTGATGGGTAGCTTTGACCTGTTTCTTCGTTTTCTGAAGACAAATTTAAGAGGAATGATAAATGGCAACACCTAGTACTTTACTGGGACACGAGGCCTACCGTTTTTCTAACTGCACCTTGTGAAGGCTCAGGAAAGACACAAAAGCAGACCGAGTTTAGAATGTTAAAGCCATAACCTTAACAGCTTACCATTGCTATCCAGCCACAGTCCTAGGGAATCCAAGTAATTTCTTATAAAAGAAGCAGGCCGTCTTCTAATTATTTTTTCTAATCAGAGCTCAGTGTTATACATCCATCCACATGTGCAAGTAAATTACAGATTGAGGGTCATTCCATGCCATCTGACTATAAGCTATCTGCCTGTCTTTTCAAGGAAGCTCTATACAGTTCCAAAGCCCCAACAAGCCTCTGTCTCTCCTAGAAAAACAAGATGATAACTACAGATTCTTAAAAAATTTGTCTTTCTCCCATTGCTTTTCCTCCTTGCACAAGCTCACTTTTTGAGTTTTCACAACGTATTTCATTCCCTCTTAGTCACTGTTTAGCTATGTAGATTTGGTTCCTTATGTCGTACCAGAGATCAGCTCTTCTTTTCCCTTATTCACTTTCTCTGTTCTCCTCTCCTATTGGTTTAAAGTTATCACACCATAATCACTCAGAAGGCCCTACTTGTTAGTGCATTATTTATCTCTATAGCATTTTCAAGGTCATCTCCCTACACAGACACACTGAGTATTTACGTGGGGTTCTGGGCCCAAGTAGAGTCATCCTAAATGAATATGAAGAACCTGAATTCATATCTCTTGGGGAGTTTTGCCCTAGAAAATCTGCTTAACTGAATGAAGGGAGAGCAAGGCTCTGAGTTGTGAATATGCGTGGTGGATCACTGTCCATAGAACAGAAAATACTGAGAGGACAGACTTCATATTAACCCCAATGATCTAGCAGTTGTTTTCCAAGTTCTCATCAACATTTCCTGCTGATGTAGGAGATAGGAAAATTCTAAAAGCATACTAATAGTACCCTTACTGATAATCACGCTGAGAGATGGAAAACCTATGTTGCTGAGGAAAGCAATTTCATCATAGGTTATAGCCATCACAATTAGGACTTGTGTTTTAATTTGCAATATGCAAAGCAATTTTATAAATGAGAACTGATCTGATCTTTGCAGCATTCTAGTGAAAAAAGCCAAAGTGTTCTTATCTCCATTTTATAGATGCCTAAGGTTCAGAAAGTTTTAGTGACTTATCCAAGGTCAGGCAGGCCAAAAAATGACACAAAGCAGAATGAAAGAAGGGAAAACCCAAGAAAGAAAAAAATAAAGTGAATTGTCTTCAGAGAGCTATTGGCATCTCAACTGCTATGATGTAGGGGACCCTCTGTCAATGCTGGGACAGGGGAGTGCAGTAAAGCCACTTGGCTCTTCTAGTCTTCCCAACTCTGAATTCTCAGACCCAGTTGCAGAGGAAACCTGGGGAGTTAGTCCACAGCTCTGCGCAGTGTGCACTGTGCAAACACTGGGCTTTATCATCAATTAAAACTGAGAGCTTCCTTCCTTCCTTTCTTATGCATATTTGATGGGTCACTGTAAAACATTAACCAGGGACTCGAATTAACACTGTCATGAGCAGAACCCCGCCTTTCTGCCTTTCCCTCACACCCTCACACTCCTAGTTTCCTCTGCTCCTGCTGCTGCTGCTGCTGCTGTTTGCCTTTTTCTCCTCCCTCAGCATCACTCACTTCCTCTCCCTTTTTTTTTTCCATGAGTTTCTCTCTCCAGTCCTCCTCCTCACTGTTTTCCTCCTGTGCTCCTGGAGAAACCAAACAGCTCCACTATAAAGACTCTGTGAAACACAGGAACATGCTGTAGTTGACTGACCCGGTAAGTGAAAGACATCACAGGAAACCACGCTGATATCCTTGGGCTGGTCAACCTGGGCTGGGCTGGAGTTTCCCTTCTGTTCTATTGGCAGCATCTCCAGGGAGTCCAGATGGTCCTAGAAAAAATCTCTGTCCCAAGGATATAAAGGTAGAGTTGATTTTAAGCCCCTAGAAATGTTGAATTACTTTTTATGGACTCTGGAATCAGGTTGCATCTAGGAACCCCGATAACTGGAGTATGACCTAAACCTACTTGGGAGTTCAGTGTGGCTTCATCAAAGGGTCTTTAAACCTAGGGCATAGTCAGGCACTCCCAGGGATAGTGCTGCGAGAAGGAATGTCAGTGCTGTGACTGAAAACTAGGAGAGACATAGGCCACTCCTTGGACGGGGGAAAAGGGCAGCCGAGAAACTTCCTCCTCAAAAAGAATATGGTTCAGGGGACGCTCTTCTACTCCT
The DNA here is from genome assembly GCA_028627145.1 of Eidolon dupreanum. Classification (NCBI taxonomy): domain Eukaryota; kingdom Metazoa; phylum Chordata; class Mammalia; order Chiroptera; family Pteropodidae; genus Eidolon; species Eidolon dupreanum. The sequence continues at coordinate 54,515,682 of CM053509.1, forward strand.
CAGGACCTCAGGAAAAGACAGCAGTGGGCTGAGCACATCTTCCGCACGTTTCTACTCCTGCCTGGTGCTAATGCTGTCTTGAGTTCAGCACAATAGAGATGAGCACATGCACATATCCCCCCCCCCCCCCGTGGAGAAAGATGCTCTGTCCGGTGTTGGGAGCTGATTATATTCCGGTTTAACATTTATTTTAAAATACTATAGCAATGTGGCCTTATGGAGTCCATGTTGCCTTCCTCACCCCAATCTGAGTGGATGTTTGCAGATAATTAAAGGGGTTGTGTCAGTGAATGGCCAGGATCAAGGGCCATGAGCTAGACCTGAGTCATTGAACCAGCCTTGGGTTGGAGCAAAGGAAGTTCCAGAGCAGCTAAGAAGAAAAGAATCTAAAAGACAAACAGGGAGAAGAGTTTTATTACTCAACTGATAGTGAAAGTATAAGTATCTGGGTTGCGATCCGTAAAAGCAAACATGGTCGAGAGCATGGGCAAAATGGCAACCATCCTGACAGCAAGAAATTCTAGAGAAAATAAGCTGCAGACTGGGTTAGAACAATCCAGTAGAGAAACCTTACTTCTTCACTTCTTCATCCAAGAATTACTCCAAGAATTTGGCTGAAGAGCATAGTGGAGGCAAAAACAACCCTAGAATCACAGAGCTAAGAAGGAAACAAGAGATCATCTAGAGTCTTTTTCTTTCTCTCCTTCTCCTCCTCCTCTTCCTCCTCCTCCTCCTCCTCCTCCTCCTCCTCCTCTTCTTCTTCTTCTTCTTCTTCTTCTTCTTCTTCTTCTTCTTTTCTCCTCCTCCTCCTCCTTCTTCTCCTTCTTCCCAGGACTAGTATCTACTGGGGTAGAGGGGCTGCAGACAGGGTAATTCAAGCCAGAGAGGTAAGAGATAGGGTCCAGTAAAGGGAGTCCTGAACCTGGCAACCTCAGCAAAGGGCAAGAGAGGATTTTGACTTCTGCAGGATCAGAAGCCTGAAACCAAGGAAATTCATTTACTGAAGACCCAAATAAGACATAGTAAATATAGTCCCTAACCCTAGGACACAGAACCTGGCCCAAAGCAAAATAGGGATGGCTGGGTCCCGAGCAGGACAAATTTCTCTAGCATCCAGGAGGAAAACTAGCCAATGGACTGGAGGTGACACAGAAAGGAACAAAAGGGAAAAAACTCGCAACTGGGTGCAGCCTTCCTGGGGCTTTTGCATGCTCTGAGAAAGCTCTGTCCACCAGAAAAAGGTCTACAGTTTGGACATGGTCATAGGATAACTGTTAGAACAAACTCTAAATAAGAATGAGATCTCTTTTAATTCAGAATTCCCTTTATGTATTCCCATGTGTATACTTCTCCCTTCTGCTCATACAGCATTTGCTTTAAGACAATGTTTCTCAAGGGGGTGGAGGGTGGGGAAAAGGCGTAACAGATTCCCTGGGTAGGCAAGAAAGAAAAGGGTAGTGGGCGTTTATTGTTTGTAAGATTACCCAGCTCATTTTATGTGTTCCTCCCTTGCCTTTTTGAGAACTCCTGCTCAAAAAGTCACCCAGAGGGGAGAAGAAAGAAGGGCTACTTCTTTGTGGGGGTTAATGTGTCTTCTATTGGCCCACCTAAAGTGATAGCAAAGAGAACATGATTTAAATCATTACCATATCAATGGTGAATGCAGTCTGGAATTATCCCAAACTCTTTGTCTTAATCCATTCAGGCTGCTATAACAGAATATCTTAAACTGGGTGGCTTATAAACAGCATATTTCTCACAGTTCTGGAGACAGGGAGTCCAAGATCAAGTTGCCAGCAGCTTTAGTATCTGCTGAGGTCTAACTTCCTGTTTTATAGACAGCTGTCTTCCTGCTGTGGCTCCACATGATGGAGGATAGAGGAAGCTCTGAAGTCTCTTTTGTAAAGGCACTAATACCATTGATGAAGGTTGAACCCTCATGACCAAATCACTTCCCAAGGGCTTAACCTCCAAATACCATCATACTGGGAATTAGATTTCAACATATGAATTTTGAGGGGATATAAGCATTCACCCTAGTACCACCCCAGGAATTCCGTGTTATTTAAGAAGTGAGTACTTTATAGGAAGATAGCATGAGCCAAACTAAATCTTCTCTCCTCCAAAATTAGCAGGATTATTATATGGAAAAAGTAATATGTTGTCCTTGATTCATTAATTCAGTTAGTCAACAAGCTTTTATTCAAGACTGTATTAGTTTCTCTATTTCTGTTGTAACAAATTACCACAATTTTAGTGGTTTAAAACAATACACTTTTATTATCATACAGTACTAGAGATCAAAAGTCCAATGTAGGTTACACTGGGCTAAAATCGAGATGTTGGCAGGGCTGTTTTTTTGGAGGCTCCAAGGGGATCCAATTCTTGTTATTTTCTGGTTTTTAGAGGCCACTCATATTTTTTGTCTCATGGTTCCCTTCATCTTCAAAGCCATATCCAGCAGTCTCAGGGAGTCCTTCTCACACAATCTCTAATTTCCCTCCTTCTGCCTCTTCCACTCACAAGGACTCTCTTGATTATGTTGGATCCACCAGATAACCCAGGATCATATCCCCATCTCCAGGTCAGCTGCTTAGCAACTTTAATTTCATCTGCAACCTTTATTTCCCTTTGCTAATAAACCTCAAATTAAATTAAATAATAAAATAGTAAAATAAAAACTTTGCTGAGTAATTTTTCTATCATACCACAATGAATCTGGTGTGGGGTGGGAGGAACAAACAAAAATAAAAGTAAATTAAAAACTTAAAAAAAAAGAGTTTACTATATAGCTTTGTACACAGTACTTCCAATTGTCCTTACAACAATGCTCTGAGGCAGAGGATACTAGATTCCCTTCCTATAGATGAAACTAAGACTTAGAGAGATGAAGTGAGTTGTCCAGGCTCACACCTCTAGTCAATGGCAGAGGTGGGATTGGAGCTTAGTCGTTGTGTACTCCATAGCCTGTGCACTAACCTTTATCCTCTTCCTTCAATATACCCTCCACGCTCCACCAAGTCAGCCTGTGCTCCGATTCCAAGGGTGGTATTCCCAAAGTGTGGTGGCTGAAAAATGACTGCTAGAAATTTATTACTTGCAGGAAATTACTGCTTGGCTATCGCCCATGGGAACATGGCTATCGCCATGGGAACATAGGCTATCGCCCATAGGAACATAACATTCTAACAATAAGCTTTCTGCTTCTGTACCCTTGCTTGCACACCCAACCTGTGGGTCGACAGGTAATGAATAGAAGAAAAAAAATAGACCTTTGTGTTTAGACAGAATGAAGAATAGGATTTTGGCCTTAAAAACCCTGTACCTCTACATTTCGCTGCTGTTTAATTTGGGGTCTGCGTACCCCTGGCAGACCCAGCTGGCTGAATAAAGAGTGTGATTCCTATAACTCACTGAGTTCTGGTGGTCCGTGTGTCTTTTGGGGGCTGGCGGCTACAACAAAAGCACCATGCACACTTCCACCAAGACAGCTCTGAAAGATCCATTTCAAAGCCACTGCTACTGGGAAGCCTTTCTTATTCCCTCATTTACAAGTCCCTACTTCTTGTGGGCTCACATAAGTCTCCTAATGACTTCCAACAGAGCAGTTTTCGGTCTATCTTATGGTGGTATGTTACAGGTTACCTTCTTTCACTAGATTCTAATCTTTCTGAGAGCGGGAGCCCTTTCTTACTCATTTTTGTATTTTCACAGTGCCTTGTCAGTTTATTGTGCATTGTGCATTCAAATCTGTTCTTTGAGACATTTTGAGGCAAGATGACTCTGTGAGGCACTCCCTCTGCTCTAAATACATAGCAAGGCTAGATAAAACATAAAAAGAAAACACTAAAATGATAGTTCTGAGCTCAAAAACAAGATTATCATCTCTGTGACCCTGAACTAAAAAGAAACACAAAGTCATGAGTGGGACTACAGTCTCAAGGTTTCAAGGATCCTAACAGAGATGCAGGGGAGACAGTCGGGCACTTAGGGATCAAAAACTACTCCAATTTAGAGTCAGGCTCAGGGCTTGAAACCAGAGCTTAGTGTGGTTTCTCCACAAGAAAAAAGAGACTGACAAACATAGCTGCTGACAGCTGCCAGAGATGTAGCTTATTTGGGTTATGAAGGAAATTTTGTATAAATGGTAAAAGATTGAGGATTAGACAACACTGGAAGTAATATATGGAGGAATTAGTGGAGCAGTGGAAGACTATGATAGCAACAAAGTGCAATTGAGATAGCAAAACAAAGACCATAGATGACATCACACCTTTAGTGGCAAAGCATTTCTCTGAATCCACAAATTCAAGCAGGCAAGAATAAACTCTATCAGCTACAAAACTTGTATAGGATCAGAATCTGTTTGGTGGGAAGCAAAGGGAAAGAACTTGGTTTTTGACAACTCTGAAAGTAAGAGAACCACTCCCCACCCACCGACCCAGTCACCAATAGTCAATGCAAGCCAGGAGGGCATCCTGCAGGGTCCAGCTCACCAATGAATACAACAGCACCATGAAGATACAAAAAGGTTTCATGGTGATGGGGCAGACTGGTCCCTGTAAGTATACAGAACTACAAACAAAGCTTCTTCCAAGACAAAGCTCTGCAATGAGGAAAAACTGCTGGAATGAAATCTCAGGGACAGGGACACATAAGAAGGTCCAAATAAACATAAGGGAGGAGGCAAATCTCAGAACATACGAGGCCAGATTTTTTTTTTCAACCACTATGTAAATATAGATAAAAAGGAAGCTCTACTCTAAAACTTGAAACTATATTGAAAAAACATGCTATGTATCTGGGAAAATTAATCCAGAATGGGCAATATAGAGACATGGTCTATTGAGATTATTGGACTTGAAAGAAAAAGAAACAATTATTGGCATCCAGGCAAAAAAAAAAATGAGGGGAAAAATATTAATATAGTTTTTTAGTGAACACTTTATCCAGAAAGCAAAGGAATAAGATATTTAGAGACACTTGAAAGAAAATGTAAACCACAGACTTTGTATCCAGCCAACGGATCTTCAAGTATAAAGGCTATAGAGAGATTGTTAGTAGTATTGCAAAAACTCAGAATCTACTGTTCTTTCTGAGAAGTCAACCAAATAAAATTATCTAAGTCAATAGTCAAATAGAAAAGAAAAAAAAAAGAGAGAGATTTATTTCAAAGCTGTGTGGTGGACACACCCAGCTATTTCTCTCAAAACTTTTCTGAGCATTAGAAATGTTTTCTAATTCAAAAAATAGTATGGGGATAATAATTCTCACAGCATAGATTGATTTGTGGTTGAAAGCATGGACTCTGAAACCAGAGGTCTTTGCCACTTATGAGCAAGTGACATTGGGAAAGTTACATAATATTTCTGTGCCTCATTGGAAAAAATGGGATAATAGTCTACACTCTATGCCATTGCTTAGTAGGTTAAATATCTTAATATTGTAAAGCTTTTTTAAAAACACAAAGCAAATGGTTATGTTTGTTAGATAAGTTAAAATAGCTATTTTAAAGTTTGAGGATTAAAAATAATAAAGTTTACAAAGTTCCAAGAAAAGTCCTGGTAAGAATATGCTTGAGCAGAGTATTAGGAACAATGATTATAGTGCCAAATAGTTTCCAGGTATCAAAAAAGGGCTCATGAGCTGATTAAAGGAAATAATAGTAGAATTCAAAGAAGGCTGCACAATTCTGGTAATATTTAACATATTTCTAGAAGACAGTCCTGGTGCATTGCAAAGCTCAGTTTCCATGAGATTTAACCCTTTTCTCGTCACAAGTTTGCAACTCCGGGTAATGTGATATAGTGCTGGTAGAAAAATACATGTTGCATTTTACAATGGAAGTATGAGCAAGAAACTATTCTGCCTCTCCTTTTTTTTCATCTTTAAATTTCAGTATTGGACCAAGTTATCTCAATGTCACAAATAAGAAAGTGTAGACCAAAACAAGAAGTGGGGCACTATAATAAAATTAACCAAAAGTAACCACATAGGGTGATCTGGTTATAAATTCTTAACTGGTTGGTCATGGTGGTAGTCACACCTCAGGCCTATAACATCCCTAGTAAAAAGTTATCTTTGCCTTGTCTATTGTTTTTGTGCATTTAAGTTAACACACCTTTGAAATGCCTGTTTTTCAGACCCTTCATAGAGCACCTTCAAGAGAGCACATAATCTTGTTAACTAATCCCAGCCTCCCACCTTCTTAAAAGTCTTCCTTAATTCCAAGTGTATAAAATGTAAAAAAAGAAATCACAAAACTGTCATTCTCTGAAGCATTTGCGACCTTGCTTCCTGGTACTGTTGTCAGTTTGTCTCAAATAAACTCGTAAAAATTCTCTGCAGGTTTGGACGTTTCTTACGTCAACAAAAGTAGATTACCTAATAAAGAAGATTTAAATGTTTTGAGGATTTCATTTATTATTTTCATCCATTTTACTTACTGACATTATACATAATATAATAATTTGTTTTAATAAAAGATTATTGCTAACGGCCTGTAAAAATATATTGAAAAAATGTTTATTGAACTGAATTATGGTCTTTGGCTTTGGCAATGTCCTCGGACTCTTCATTTACATTTTTGCCCAGTAAGCATTTGCAGACCTTGTTTCTGTGCAAGGAAGGCATCCCCCCACAGCTCCAGCCACCTGGCTAGGACATTTTCCTGCCTTCACTCTGCCCAGATGGCTCCCGCCCACCTAGTTCTTTCCCCCTCTGCCCTCCCGGGGCACCTAGTGTCCATAAAGCAACTTAGCTCTTTAGCTTTTTCTGAACAAGCTGGGGATGCTTTCGTTGTTTCCCTAAGCATGAGCTCCCTGGGTGTAAAAACTGGAGCTCACAGTTTTTTTCTCTTCTTCTCAGCCATGTCAGTCCTTGGTGAATTAAATTTTATCTCCAGAAGTGACTAACTTAGCTCTAACAAAAGCAGGGCCCACCTTCGGTGACCCTGGAATGTCCTCTGGACAAGGGAAGGATCCACCCACTCAGCCTCTGGGGATCTCTCACCCCACCCTGGCTGAGAAGTGCTCCTTCAGGCCACTCCAGCAGGGTGCCTGCAGCCAGTGACTCCACTCTCAGGCCTGCAGCTGGAGCCCCTCCACGCAGCAGACAAAAGGGCTTGTGTCCGGCCGCCCTGCCTGAGCCTTTCCCTGCCGGCCACAGAGAGGCCTCTGCAGAAGCTGGGGCGGACGCACCCGCATGTGACCCTGCATGTGGTCCAGCTCCCTAATGGGCCAGCAGAGCCCAGGGGTCTGGCTGCTCCCCAGGGCCCAGTCTCCTCTGACCCAGCACTGTCCCCTACTGGATCCTCTACTGGTGGATCCCATGGGTAAAATTCTGGGCGGCTACCTCCAGTCCCACACTGCATTTTTGGGCACGCTGGAGCAAAGTTCAGGCACAGTCATCTGGGTTGAATGTAAAGTTCCTTTCACCCTTTTCATGATCCAGGGGCTTGTGCCACCTCTGTATGTCTTAGGGAGGACCCAAACAGCTTCTCTCCTTTGCTTTTTCCTGGTGAAAGGAGAGGAGTCATGCCTAACATTTACTGAACTTGTCTACGGTGCCAGGCACTCTTCTAGACACTTAGATACTTAGTTTTAGTTAATCCTCAAAAGAACTTTTGAGATATTATTATTCCCCCATTCCATCTTTCCATTCTTGGAACACTGAAGTTAGAGAGCTTTCCCTCTGTGCCCTAGGCACTGATTAATAACTTCCTCATTCACCACATCCTCCATTTATAAAATTTACCAGACTCTTCCTTTCCTTTTACTCCCACATCCATTTAATGAACATATATTGAGTGCCTACTATGTGCTAAGGTGCTGAGGATACTGTAGTGAATAAAACAGACAAGACCCCTAGGCTCACACAATTCGCAGGAGGGAAGGGGATGACAACCACAACTAGTTATTATAATTACAAAAGGGAAATAAGAGCCCTCAAGACAAATTCCCCAGGTGTTGTGGAGGGGGCTTTATAGGAGTGGTGGGATGATCTGGTCTAGGTTAGCAGAGGTCAGGAAACTTCCAGAGCTATTGCAATAGTCCACAGAACAAATGAGATCTGAAGATGCTGATGGCAAGAAGAACCAATTCAAAAGAAACTGGGAGAGTGGAATCAACAGGACTTAAAGACCTGTTAGTTATGGGTGGTGACTGAAAAGTGGACCCAGACTCTCTGCCACCTCTACCCTCCTACCCTGGGGCACTGGAAAGAGGGAGGAACTAGGTAAATACCTTGGTTCTGATGTTGATTGTGCCCCTTCATGCCTGGTGATATCCCTCTTCTGTGAAGCCCTGGGATACCTACATTCCTTCCTTAAACTGCAGGCATACCGTGCTCTATGACGGTGTTCCTCAAAACTTAGAGCAGTAGTCCCAAACCTTTTTGGCACCAGGGATGGGTGCTCCTATGACAATCTAATACCTGATGATCTGAGGTGGAACTGAGGCAGTGATGCTAGCGCTGAGGAGCGGCTGAAAACAAAGAAGCTTTGCTCCTTTACCTCCCTCACTGTCGCTCACATCCTGCTGTGCAGCCCGGTTGCTAACAGGCCACGGACTGATACAGGTCCGTGTTCTGGGTGGTTGGGGACCCCTGCCTTAGAGAAACATTGCAAAAAAAATGTAAGAGAAACATGTAGGAAAACTCTATCATACATCTATAGTAATTAAAATAGTGTATTAGTGGTACTAGCACGTGGAAATAGGATAAAGAGTCTAGAAAAACCCAAATACATATGTGAATATAGTATATGACAAAGGAAGTAACGTATAGAAATACTTATAGATTATTCAAGTGACGTTCAGAAAACATAGATTGTTCAGTATATAGTGTTAGGATAATGAATAGCAATTTGGAAAAAAAGAAATTGGGATCTATATCTCACAAGATATATTTTAGATGACTCAAAATGAAACACTGAAAAATAAACTTTAGAATCACTAGAAGAAAAATTTTAAAATAATATTGGAGGGTAGAAGTTCTAAATATGACACAAAACCCAGAAGCCACATGCTCACATAGACATGAACAAACATAAAAGCACCACATACACCACATTATCACAAAGGAATAATTCCCTTAATATAAAATGAGTGCTTACAAATTAGTAACAAGAGACCGACAATTTAGTAGAAAAGTCTACGACAGTTCACAGCAGAGAAAATCAAAATGGCTCTTAAACATGTGAAAAGATAAATCACTCATAATAAGAGAAATGCAAACCAAAATTACAATGAAATACCTCTCTCATTTACCAGAGAGGCAAAACTCACCTATGGAAGGCAACTTGGCAACATCAACCAAAATTAAAATGTACATTCCTTTGACTCAGCAATTGCTCTTTTAAGAATATTCCTATAAATATATTCCTACAAGTATGAAATAATATGCCTAAAAAATTCATCATAGCACTATTTGTAATAGCCAAGTACTAGAAACAATCAAAATGTCCATCAATAAAATAAATTATGATATCATATGAAGGAATGGAGATGTATACATACAGCTAGGGGAAAATCATAATGTAGAGGCTCTGAAGAGTATACAGGATTTAAATTACATATATAAAATGGAAAAAATAATTATACCTACAGCACAGGATTGTTGTAAAGATTAAATGAATTAAAATAAATGCATTAAGTGAATTAAAAGCACTTAGAACAATATCCACAATATATACCATTAGCTATTTACTTATACATATTGTTAATAAAAAGGGGCAGGACAGCATGTACAATAATTTGTGCAAAAGACAACTAAGTATATGGGTAAAATATCCCTTAAAAAAATCACCTTAAGTAACTGTGATTGCCTCTGGAGAGAGTAACTGAGAGGCCAGGGGCAAGACAACTTACTTTCACCATCTACTTAGTTCTATACCTTAAAATTTTTTTACCATGGGTATTTGATATAAATCTACTTGAAAAGATAAATTAATTTTTGAAGTATAAAAATATCAAACAGAAACATAAAGTAATTGTTTTATAAGATGTAGAAATTATGTTCCAATCTTTTCCATTAGTGCTGTTTTTGCTTAAATGATTATATTGCAGTCACTGAATGATTTTTCAAACACTTGCTGCGCACTTTCAAATTATTGATGGAGCAGTGTTTGCACCTCAAAGTTTGGTCCTCAGACCAAGCAATCTTGGTATCATTTAGGAACTTGTTAGAAATGCAGAATCTCAGGCTCCACTGCAGACCTATTGAATCAGAATCTACATTTTAACAAGATTCTCAGGAAATTTGTCTGGGGGATCTTGTTTGAGGTATGACACACACTGAGTTAGAGGACATAAAAAAAAAAAAAAGAAAGAAAAAAGAAAAAGAAATACAAAACCAAACAAAAACAGTTCTACTCTTGTCTCTTCTCTTTGACCTCCTCCACCTTTCAAAATTGCTGTGGTTAGATGATTCTGGAAAACAAATTGCTGAGTGAAAGAAGGTAAAATAATCCAACCTATATGATGCCATTTATATGAATTTCAAAGAGCTACACTAATCCATGGTGTTAAAAGTCAGGATAGAATTTACCTCTAGAGGGGAGGAAGGAGGTAGAGATTGGGGCAGGGTCCAAGGGTTGCTTTGGGAGTGTTGTTATGTTCTGTTATTTAGATCTGTTTGTGAAAATTCTTAAGGACTACTTCTGATTGGTGTATTTTTGTGTCTTATGCTTCAATAAGAAGGTTTTTTAAAATTTCACTATTATCAAACCAACCTCAAACCCTTTGAACATGGGGGGCCAAGGTACTTGAGAAAGATATTGAACCGATAAAATTATCTACACTGATTTAATTACTAATAGTTAACTCCCACACACTTATGTCAGAACTCCTGTGCATTTTAAACTGACTATTGACTACATTCACCCAAAAGCTGACATGATCACAATAGTTTCAGGGTACTCTCTGTAGAGTGGTGGGAAGAGAAAGGGATGCACAGGTTCTGCGTTCTGACTTAGTGGGTTTCCAGCCTGGATCTACCAGTGATTACCTATGTAACCTTGGGCAAGTTATTTTGCATTTCTGTCCTATTGGAGAATGATAATTATATTCCCACTTTATAGGAGTGCTCTGTGCATTAAATGATATAATATATATGAAGTGCTAGACACAGGGCCTGGTACGTAATAAGAGACCATTAATGGACAATTGAGAGCAAAAGTCTTTTCAATCAATAATTTCCAAACACCTCACAGATAATCATTACCTGCAGTTAAAGCTAATCACAGCAGGAAAACATCCTGAAAGCCACTTTCCTGGCAGTCAGTTCAGGGCTCATGATCCACGTGGGAACTAGAGTCTGGGGCACTAGCAACAGGTTTTTCAGGATATTTGCTTTCAGAAGCACCCGCCCATTCCATTGCTCTAAGCCAGCAAGCACAATACCTGTGTCCCACCCAGTCTTCCCACACGCCTCAACGCAGAGCTGGCCATTTCTCACACTTCCTGCTGCAGGTTCCCATGAGCTTGCTCTAATAGCTTTCTAAACTAAAATTTTCAGGTGGAAATACTTAGAGGTGAACTTCATGCTATTTCCAATCCTCAAGAGGCTCACCATTCTCTTTGCCCAAATCTTCCCAGAGTTTCTACTGGCTCCTGGCAAGTGTAAAGGTGAGAACAGTCTCCATACCCAGTGATAAAAGGAAAAGTCTGATGATAGAGGGGTAGGAGACAGCCAAAGCAGTCTCTTTGTCCTTGTTCTAAGGTAAAGAACTCTTTCAAAACATTTGCCTTTTCAAGAAGTCAATGGTGGTTATCTCTAGGTGGTAAGATATAGGTATTGGGCATTTTAAAAATGATTTTCTGCATCTTCCTCATTATATGCAATGATTGTGCATTATCATTAATATAAGATTCTTTGGGGTCTTCTCTAATTACAAAACCATTTTGTGCTCAATGCAGAAAACTTGGAAAGCACAAAGGAAAAACTCTCCTTAATCACATCATGTAAAGATAACACCTGTTAACATTTTGGTACATGTCTTTCTAGACTTTTCTCTATGCAGAGATGCTCCATTTGGGGGGGGGGGGAAGTAAAAAGACAAAGCCTTGGGTTCAATTTTATTTCTGCTTTTAAACAGCATCTGATGGTTTGGAAATATCCCTAACAGCAAGGGCCCACCCCATGCACTCCCCCAGCCAAGGCTGGAGTCCTGACTCCAGAACTTCCCCTCCCCCACACCAGCCATCAGACCTGTTTTCTCTCTTCTCCAGAGACCTGGGACTCCAGTTAGAGGGAAAGTTGGGAATAAGGGACACTGCAAGGAAGGACTGGGCTCAAACACAGCTGCCTTTGTTAGTCTTAAGATATTTCGGGAGTTGGTAGCATGCTCAGACACACTATAAGAGGGCGAAAAGAGGGGCTCCTGGACTCCTCTCTGGCCTCACTCATCCCCAGGCAAGCCCTACAGCACTCCCTCCTCTAGCCAGGCTCAGGGCATTGCCTTTAGAAGCTGGGCAAATGATAGCCTGTGGTAATCCAGCATGCCTCATTGTGACCTGGTCAGCTGCACTTTACTCCTGGCCTAAGTGGGATGGGTAATCAGGAAAGCGACTACTCAGACCTGAGAGTATTCCACTGCCTGCTACCACAGGGCTTAGATCCTGACTGTACCAACCCCTTGCCGACTCTCACCTAAAGGGGGAATACAAGGGTATCTCTTTGTGAGGTGGGGCAAACCTGGGCATTTAAACCCAAGCATGGACACAGCTGGGCCCCCAGGCCAGAGACCCCTCAGTGCATGCACTGAAGCAATAGGGGCAGCTCAGCCAGGAGAGTAGGGGCCCACAGGGCTGGATGTACTCTCCCCCAACTCCTCTCCATACCCATGGTAACCATGGAAACATAACCACCCCCTCCTGCCAGCTGCCTGGGTTTAGGCAACCAGGCCTGGCCCACCTCCACCCAGCCAAGGCCCGAACTGATGCCAGACTGGCCACAGAGTGGCTGCAGGAAGAACTGGGATTGGGCGATTTGGTCAGTCCAGGCTTCCAGCACAGCTTGGGAAGACTACCACAGGAGCCTCCATGCCTTGCTGCCTGGGCTGGGGTCAGACAGGGTGAGGTCAGCCAGCATGGCAGCCAGCAGGGCCAGCCTCATGGCCCCAGATGCCCTCTGCCTGTGGGCTAACAGCTACTGTGGGGCAGTAACCCTTGCTGCAGTAGTAGCAGCCTCTGGGCTTCGTTGAGGGGGCTTCCTGGCTGCTGCTCCTCCTGCCCAGGCCGCTCAGCTAGCCCTCCAGGGCTGAGAATGTACCGATAGTCACTGGGGATGCCCCCTACTGCCCCCACGCTATTGCCATCCTCAACTCCACCACTGGCCTGGTCCCCACCAGGCAGCTCCAGCCTGCTTCCCTCAGCAGGCTCCTCGGCTCTCTCCAGGTTGATGTACAAAGGGTCCTGGCTGGTGGATAGCACAGACAGGTGGCCCAGGATGTTCTCCAGCTCCATTCGCAGGCATGTGAAGCTTGGGCGCTGCTTGGGGTCAGTGCTCCAGCACTGGTACATGAGCTCATACCTGTACAGACAGAAGGGTGAGGGGAGGTAGTGAGGAGCCAGAAGGAAGGGGGAGGATGGTTCTTCCCTCAAAAGCAGAGGCCCTTTAATCACACGGAATTAGGATTTTTAAAAATTTTATTTAACACATTCAAGTATAGGGCTTACTATGTATCAGGCACTCTTCTAAGTATTTTACATTTATTATTTAATACTCACAACGATCCTATAAAATAAGTGATCCCTATTTTACCTATACAGAAACTGAGGCACAGAGAATTTAAGAACCTTGACTTGGGTCACACAGGTAGAAAGTGATAAAGCTGCAATTTGATGCCAGGTGGTTTGGCTCCAGCTTCCCTCCTATGCTGTCTTGGGAGGGGGTACTTAGGAGTGTTTTTTTCTTGCAGAACACAGCCTGGAATGTGGATATCAGTATCCACCTTTTGTCCTAAATCCTCACCCACTCAGTCTTAAATCCTCTTTGTTCCTGGGCACCTTTGAGAATCTGGGAGAAGCTTCCAGCCTTCTTCCCCTGGCAGAAACACTTTTGATATACAATTTCAGAAGTCTTACAGATTCCTTGAGGTCTTATCCTGTTCCCAGGAAATGTCTTAGGCTGAGGGGAAAAAAACAAAGAACTAATGGGAAGGGGCTGAGACCAGACCTACTCTGAGAGCAAATGCCCGACTCTCTTGCCTGTGCCCACAATAAAAGCCCCTAACACTTTCCCCTACACCAGCACTTCTGACAGAGGCCCCCAACGATGGAGAAAATCATGCCAGATATCAAGTAGGCCGTGGGAATGGTCTGGGGCCATGTGTCTGTGGCCAGCCTGGGATACATTGTCAAGGCTGTGCTAGGAGCCAGTTGGCACCAGTCCACCAGGCTGCCTGCTGGGAGGCCAGCATCCGCCCACCCCCTATTGACAACACTAGCTTCAGTCCGGGAGACTAAGCCAGGGATTGGTCCCCACTGCCTAGCAGAGTCTCTGCAGCTCCAGAGGCCCAGGCAGGCTGTAGCCAAAGGGAGACCTGAGCTTCCTGCCCCTGCCATGCCCTGAGCTATGCTGAATGAATAGAAGCGGTAAGGCCTGGTTTGTACACTCAAGAGTTCCCTCTTACTCAGAGTCCAGGCTCGGGGCACTTAGAATCTACTGCCTTGGAGAAAGATGGCCCCACCATTCAGGCTGAGCCTTCTTCTACCTGTCTAAATTCTTACACTTCTGGAGGTCTAACCCCACAGCAAGAAACAAGGAACAGATTCCTTCCCTGATCACTGTAAACTTCCCACTGGTACTAGTGAAAAGGTCCTCTGAGGGCCCAGGGAGATTCTGGCTTGCTTAGGGTGGGAGAATAACACTAGAACAGACAAATCGCAGTTGGCGTCATGGTTAAGAAGCACATGTTCTAAAATGACAGGGGATCTAGTCATCAGAGTCATCAATTCATCCACTTAATAGCTGTGTGACATCGGTCATGTTACTTAACCTCTTTAATCCCAGTTCCTCATCTACAAAATAGGGATAATAATAGTCTTTTCCTCATAGAGTTAGAGGAGGATTTCCTGAAAGAATGCCCATAAAATGCCCAGCTAATGTTAGTGATACTGTCTTCTAGTCACAAGGGGTTCATGACACTCCCCTGTGCAATAGGTGTATCACCACCCTCTCCACTCTCGAGAACTCCAGGCTTCCAGAAAGGAAAGAAGGCAGTTCCCTCTCCCCAGGGTCTCAGTTTGTTATGTTAGGTCCCTCTCCTTCCTCAAGAGGAGGCCAAGACAAGAAAGGAACCCAAATGCCCCCCCAGCGTCCCCTTCTTGTCAAGCAAGGAATGTGATGGAGCAGCAGTTTTTTCCGTGCCCCTGTGCAGCCCTCTTAGGGGGAGGGAGAGCTCAGCCTAGGAGTTTTTCTTTGACTAGCTGGAGACTGAGCAGGGGTGGGGGTGGGGAGGTGACAGGGAAACCCGCACTTTTCCTCATCCCTATAACTTCTGCCTGCATGGCTCCTGGTTCCCCATGGAAACTAGAGAAAATAAGAGTAATAGGAAAAAACTGCAGCAAAAAAATATGGGATGGAAAGGCGGGAGAGAAAGAAAATGGGGAGGTTGGATGAAGAGGAAGTTTGGGTGAAGGTCAGTCTTCCCTCTAAGAAATGACAAGGACATTTCTAAAAAAAAAAGTCAAATCGAGATTCTGAGCTGTCACTGGCCCAGCAGCTATTGTGGTAGCCATCAGCTGAAACCCCAAATTCCTGTTTCCTCCCAGAATTCCCTTCCCAGGGCACTTACAAGTCCTCCATACAATCCAGAGGCTGTTTCAGGCGGTTCCCGCCGATGAGGTAGTTGTAAATCTCAGCGTTCTCGATGCCAGCATATGGCGTCTGCCCACGGGTCATGATCTCCCACATCGTCACCCCAAAGGCCCACTGGGACAGAATTGAGGTCAGAAGAGAGGTCACTAGGCTTACTGAACCAGGCAGTGCCCTGAGGTTCTGGGGCCTCGTACAAGGCAGCCAAGGCCCAGAGTACAGACCGGGCTGGGCCCTTAAGGATCCTAAAGGTTCACCCACAAACTACTCCACAACACTTGTGTTACCACAGAGCCTTGTTGTGTCACCATGCTCACCACATCACTGTGCACAGTATACAGGTTGTCAGCCAGGCTCTCCAGCGCCAGCCACTTGACGGGCAATTTGGAAGCACAGCCCTGACGATAGTAGTCCCCACTATAGATCTTCCGGGAGAGTCCAAAGTCAGCCACGCACACTGTCATGTCTTCTGCCAGCCTGTGATGGATATTGGAGGATATTTAATAAGGCTGGCAGCCTTACTAAAGCCAGAGCATCTTTGCTCCCGAGCTGTCCCCTCACATAGCAGATACTGCCCCAGGCAAGAGCTGAACATCAGACACCTCCTCCTGGCACTAGCCATTCCCTCCCATTCCCAACAACCCCAGAATTCACGTACATGCAATTCCGAGCAGCTAGGTCTCGGTGGATAAAGTTCCGGGAACTTAGGTATTCCATGCCACAGGCAATGTCCACCATGAACCGGATCAGGGTCTGCAGGGGCAGGTTCTGGTGGGCAGATAGAGCAAGCTCAGGCTGGATTTGTCCACCTAGCCAGGACAGGATAAATGGGGTTCCATGGCCAGAACGCCTAAAGGCTGTCCTCGGAATCACTGAAAGGAAAGGGACAGAGGGGCTCCCCAAGGCAAGAAAGCTTTGGCAAATCTTCCAGAGTGCCCAGGAGTCAAGACTCCCCCAATCTGGGACTTACTTCACAGGTCTCTTCTTCCAGAAAGGGTCCTTGCCCAGCCTAAAATTCCTAGCAGGGTCTTATGAGGGAAAAGGAAGCCTGCTAGCATAAGGAAAGTCAAACTCAGAGCCCGCCTCTCCCAATCAGCTCAATTGGCCCTCCCCACCCACCCAAACAACCTCTCTCCCAGGGTCTTTGTCCCTTTCCAATTCCTGGCTACTCTCACCCCACGCACTCACAAAGGGGTTCTCCCCAATTCGGGAAGCAAGCAGGAAGGCGTGCAGGTCCCCATGCTTCATGAAAGGCAGGATAACCATGGGGATGGGGAGACGGCCTTTGGCCCTGCTCCGGAGGCTCACCCCTGAGAACAAGAGAGAGTAAGGAATAGGGCATATAAAGATCAAAGACTGGCTCAGGTGTCTACATGAACCCCCCACCTGCTGGGTCCTACCTCTAGCCCTGGCTCTGCTACTTTTTCCCCCTAAGTTCCATATCGGCCTGGTGACCCGCCCAAGAAGAACTCTGGCTGCCCCCAGATCTCTGGAGCATCTTTTCTATACATCCCTACCCTTCTCTCTCCTCCGTTCATACGAGCAGTCTTCATGTGTAGACCTTCGGTGCAGATTGCAAAACAAACTCCCTACCTAAAGTCTGATTTCAGCCAGGACCCCCTGGCTATTTTGCCATCTGCTTGTTCACCAGGTAAGTCTAAACTTCACTCCCACAGGCTGCTATCCCACCTTGGGGGGAGCACAATTTTAGCCCTATTTTATATCTGCCTCCTCCAGGAAGGGGCTCACCAATAAGCTTGGCCACGTGTGGGTGATCAAACTCCTTCATACAAGCTGCTTCCCTGAGGAACTCTTCAATGTCACTTGAGGCAATGATGTCAGCTGGGAGAAAAGGATAGGAGGGAGAAATGAGGAAGATATGCCCCCAGTTCTGACCCAAGACTCCTAGGCCTTGTCCCTCACGTGTCCTGGGCTTCCTAGGGGGGCCAGGACACAGTCTAGCCAAAAGCAGGAGAAACCCTGCTATAGGAGTGGTGCTATCCAACAATTTCTCCACTTGTCAATGCCTTCACTTTAGTTTGAACAGCCAAGCAACTTAGGCAACCACAGCTTTCATCACCCTGAGTAAGGCTAGGACAGTCACTGCTGACGCCAGAGAGCAAAGGCTGGGGCACAAATGTGTGTGGGTTCATGCCTATGAATTATTCACGTGGCATCCCAGTTAGTGCTGACTAACTCTTCTTGAAAAGTCTAGGGGCCAAGCAGAGCCTGTTTCAGGATCAGTCACCCCTTTTGCCCTCTCAAATGATGCCCTCATGCCACATCTACTATTCTCCACTCACCTTTTAGCATCTTTACAGCTACTTTCATGAAGGAGCCATCCTCCTGCTTTAACTGGGCCTCCCGCACTGAACCAAACTCTCCTACAAAGCAATCCAAATGATGGTGAGTACCCTCGCCCTCCTGTCTCCCACCCCATTCACTCCCAGATGACCCTCCATGGGCACACAAAATCATTAGACTCTGGGGCCATTGGAGGAGTCTCCCTCGTCCATAGCCAAAGCAAAGTATGCTGGGAGTGACTCCTCGGCACTCCTGATCCCCAGCTACCAACCCCTCAAGCACTCTAAAATTCAGGAATCTATAAGCATATCCTGTTTATAGGAGCTGACCCAAATCCACACCCTCAAAGTGGTGGAAGCAACAAACACACCCAGACACGACAAACTCCACACATGCCAATCCCCGCACAGCCCCATATACCTTTGCCCAACATCCGGCCCAGGGTGAACTGCTGTTCTGGGATGAGCACATCCTCCAGTTTGTCCTTCAGTTCATCACTGATGCCCAAGCTGTCCACTGTTGGGGAGAAAGGAAAGGGACCTCTCTGGTTCCTGATCCAAAACCCAGCCTCCCTTCTACCCTAGACTCTACACAGAGAGCACAGATGAGCTTAGTTTAGCTCTCCCATAGCTAAAACAGCAATCTCCACATGGGTAGATCTGTATGTCTTTTCCATTCTGTGTGCTTGGGACTCGTCAAGTTTCAGACATATTGGTCAAATTATTGAATTAGTAAAAAGAATGCATATAGGGGCACAAGAAAGCCCATTTTTCCCTCCTATGATTTCCCACTACTCACATGTGGCCTCAATGCGCTCAGGTCTTTCTCGATTGAAGGATCGGGCTGCCCGGAAGTGAACAGCTGGCTCCCCTCTGGCCATGACACTGTCAAAAGCTTGCCTAAAGGGAGACCCAATATGTGGGGTCAGCTCCAAGGTCTTTCAGTCACCACCCGCCTCTCCCTCCCTGACCCTACCCCTTACCCAAATCGTGTCTCCTTCCGCCTCTTCCGAAGCAGGATGAGGGCCAGCGCAGCAGCTGTCACCAGGGCTGTCAGCACACCCAGGACCACAGGCACCCAGGATGTGCGGCTATGGGGAGAGCCCAGCTGGCCTATGGGAGACAGGTGCATGAGGTAGGCTGACGTCAAGGAGTCCCTTTATAATTTTCTGATGACAGCCATCTGGCCTGGTCAGGGGACTCCCCTAATCCAATTAAGATCCCGAGTGGAAAGAAGCTCCAAAGAAAGACCTGAGACCTCTTATGTGGAATGGACAGGTCAGTGACAGGTCCTGGCTACTGGGACCTATGGCACAATCAGGGATTTCTATTCTAGTCTGGGGCAGGGGAAGGAGAATGAGATATAGTTTAAATATCAACCTTAGCCTCAATTGCTTGACTCTTTGGGACTATTAGGAGGGAAGGTGCTGCCAGCCTCCTCCCACCAGTACAGGGTGCCCTTGAAAGCCCCAACCCTCAATTCTTGCCCTCTGTAGGCCTTACCTGAGTGGTCATGAGAAGAGACCACCAGAGGCTGACTCCAGGGCCCATAGCCAGCTGCATTGGAGACGCACACACGTACAGTCAGGTCCTTCTGGGGATCCCAGACTGTCAAGTTGGCCTGGGTCCCCTCCACTGTCAACTCACCCTGCAGCCAGAAAAAGCCCCCATCCCACATTGAGTCTGAGGAAAAGGCTTCCAGCTGGAGCCCGAAGGTAGAGAAAGCTAGGAACACTGGGAGCCCAAGGACACTGCGGGTTCAGAGGTTGCAGGAACACAACCTGATGGGAATTATCACATTCCTGCTCCAGGCTGCAGGGGCCTTTCCTGAACACAAACAAGGCTCAGTCCTGGAATGCAGAAGTGGGGGATGGGAGCAAACTGGGCTGAGGATAAGAAAGCCTTATCTGTGCCCTCCCCCAGCTTGTGCAGAAATGTGTTTCCTGCTTTACATACAAAGTGGCCACTGGATGCAATCCTAACAGGAGACATAATCCAATAAGGAGAGCAGCCTAAAGGGGAAGGCGGGAGGAGTGGACTCCCTGGGGTGGTGGGAGGCCCAGCCTACCAAGGCCCTCAGGCCCACCAAGGACAGCCATTTTGAAGCTCTAAAGGCCTTTAGAGCCCTGAAGGGTGACTGGTATACCTAGAGAGTGGAGGCTTCCGTCTCTCCTTACCTGGGTTCCGTTGTCTTGAACCCAGGACAGTTTATAGGGTCCCAGGGGGCCTTCCAAAGGGCCCTCAGGGATCACTTCTTCCCATTCCAGGATGAGGCCTGTGTCTGTATAGATGGCATGGAGGTTCTGGGGAGCGCTGGCTGGGGCTGTACCCAAAGAGAGAAGGTTGCTAAGAGCCCTGCCCTTCCCACCATCACTATCCCATGCAGGCTTTTGGAACCAACTCCCAAGAACTAAACAGCTCAGAGGGCAACAGGTGGGGAAGAGCTCGCCTCCCAGTTCTGACTGTGCTCACTCATGTCCTGAGGGGGAGGGCTGAGCAATGGCAGTACCTTTGCTAGGCAGTGCTGCTCTTCATCGCCTTGGTGACTGTCTCAGCCACATCCTTCACTATTCCCCTCTCACAGTCCTGCAAGCCTCCTTGCAATTGCTAGAGAACTCCAAGCAAGT
The DNA here is from genome assembly GCA_028627145.1 of Eidolon dupreanum. Lineage (NCBI taxonomy): Eukaryota > Metazoa > Chordata > Mammalia > Chiroptera > Pteropodidae > Eidolon > Eidolon dupreanum. The sequence goes on from CM053509.1 coordinate 54,536,428, forward strand.
TCCCGCCCTGAGGTCTTTGAATTCACAGTGCCCTCTTCCTGCAGTGATTTTCCCCCAAACATGGCTCCTTCCTTAGCAATCAGACCTGCTTATGGGGGTATTCCTGATCCAGGTGGGAATACCTGTTACTGTACTTCCTAATATTTTCTACTTTGCTTATCTGCTCCACTGACTAGAACCAGAGCTGCATGAGAAAGAGGCTGATTTATCTAGTTCATGAGTATGCTGTAGGCATTCAGTAAGTGTTTGCCAAATGATGCATAAAGCTCCCTCTCAGGTCATGCCCTCTCCCCGTCAACTCATTCGGAGCTGGAGCCAACATGGCCCCTCCCCTGCTCCAGCCCTTTCCAGACACTTTGTTCTGTAAGTACCTTACCTAGACCCTTTGTCCGAAAGGGTACCCAGTCAGCATATGGAGAAGGCCCCAAGGCGTTGGCACAGCGCACCCTGAGGCTATAGTTGGTGGCAGGTGCCAGGTCCCGGAGAAGGCAGGTAAAAGGTGGCACAGGGACCACAACAGCCAGGACCTCCCAACCTCCTGGGGCCTGTGTTACCTACAGAAAAGCAGAAAATTAATGATGTAGAGGGAGATGGAAGATGGGATAGGTATGGATATGGGGTAGAGGGGCTTGAACTAATTCTTCCTAAGTCTATCAGCAAACACTTGTAATCTAGCCCCTCCCATTAGCCCCCACTACAATGACACACCAGGTTCCACACCTCCATGCCTTTGCAAATGCTGTTCTCTTTGCTTAGAATGACCTGCTCTTCCTAGCAAAGTCCAAATCATCCTTTAACACTCAACGCAAACACAACTTCCTCTGTGAAAGTCTTTCTAAACTACTCCAGAACACTCATGCCCTTTTGTGCTTGGTGAATAACTCAGTGTAGTTATAGTTACCATTTATTGTAACTACATACCAGACAGCATAGTCTCAGTGCTTCTCAAGGGCAGAGTAACTGGGAGCCTAGGGGCACCATAAATCAGGCCTTTACCTTACATTTTGGGAGTTCAGGACAAGAGTACAAGTGGAGATCCATGTACCATATAGCTAGATATTTAAATGTTATAAATTAGCTAACAAATCATTAAATAAAATATTTCCCATCTTAATATATTGACAAATAAAACTTCATAATAACCTGGAAGGTCAAGTTTGCATTTAAAATCCTCCAAATCCTTGAACTCTCAAGCCAGAATATGGTACCACAAGGATCTGTACTATGAAGGTTGTCACATGCACAGGTGTGAAAATGCTGCCAGCATACCAATACCCCACAAAAGGCTGCCCTCTGGACATAGAGATGCATAGACCATACTCTCCCAAAGATGGACCAGGCAAGAGGCCCACACAGGCCTGGAACCAGACTTGCCATAATACAAGAGATCCTGAGTATCTGGAGTATGGTGTAGTATAGTGGTTGTAGAGGGTTTGGGAGGAGGGGTTATCCTCATGTCCCTTTGGTCCTGCAGATTCCTTGCCCAGGAGTAAGGGATACAGTAAAAGAAGGGCCTGAGTGGGCTACTGTAAATGGTGGAGCCCAGAGCAGGGACCTCTCCTGCCTGGGGAAACTGCCTAGAACAGTTTCAAAGGTGCTCATTAAATACCTTCTGAGTAAATACATGAAAATGAATAAGCTTGTAACATCTCTTTTTTTAGTTTCACCTTAGCCAGGTTTTTTACTCTCTGGGGCTTAGAACCCCTTCTAGTCCCCTTGTTCTCTTTGGCATAAGTCAGGGAGCAGGACATGAGAGTGCAAATATCAGATAAATCAAAGGTTTGGGTTCTCAACAGCATAATAAAATCTCTTCCAGACATGCAAAAATCTGCTCTATTTATCTGCTTTCCAGCCTAAAGAATGCATGGGTTTGAGGCAACCTACAGAGTCATTTGGTTGCCAGAGCATCCTATGATAAGGGGCAGTAGCCTGGGCTGTTCCTGGTAAGGGAACAACACCTGAATAGACCTGGAGACCAAGTCCCATAGGCAACTCTAGACAAATGTGATACTACTGTACAAAAAGTGCCACTGAGGCAGCCACAACAAACGGTCAGGAGAGCCTGTCCCACTCTCTCAGCTTACCTGAACTGTACAGGATTGGAGCATGGCTCGGCCATCAGCACCTGGTGTCCAGGCCACACTAGCATTGCTGCTGGAGAGCTTCGTCACTGTGATGTTGAAGGGGGCTGCAGGCAGTGCTGTGGATGGGGACTTAAAAGTCAGTGCCCTGAAGTTCAGTGTCCAGAAAGAATATAAGAGGAGGGAGCAGAAGGTCTGACCCTCCCAACCCCAGGACCACAGCAATATACAAGCCAAGCAACCAGATGGAGACAGCTGCTCATAGCCAGGAGAGTGCCTAGGTTGTAGAGAGAGGTTGCCTCTTCCTGAATCTGGGGCCCTGTCTGACCAAGGAAAGGGATAAGATAGTAGGGTATATGGGGGGACAGCACCTCAGCCTTGGGAGACACAAACAAAAGGAAGTCCCTGCAACCACAGTCCATTCCTCCACACAATGGCTCTCTCCTTTCTCCTTCTCTCCCTCTGCGCGCACTAACCCTTTGGGTCTCCTCTATTATCCCGCCAGGCTGTTTTTCCCTCCCCCATTCCCTCCACAGGGGCTGGCAGAAGCAAGGTTGGGCATGAGCCTTGACCATCTCCTGCTGGCTTCCTCTCCCTCTCCCTCCCAAGGGCTCTGCTTCGTGATGGGAAATCTGCTGTGACGTCAGGTTTCTATTTTCATCTCAGCCACAGCAGGGTCTCAGGTGCTCCCACTAGGAATGGAGCTATGCCAATTAACCCCTCATCCCTCAGATCTCAGCAGGACTGAGGAGAACTGGAACACCAAATGATTCTGCCTTTACCCACTGCTGGACAGCACACCGAGAACGCCCCTGCTTCACCTATCAAACCTCCCCGCCAATCCTCCTACCTTGAAGACGAACCGTGGCTGGGCGAGAAGAGGCAAGGCCTTTCAGGTTGTGAGCTTCACAGGAGAACACAGTGCTCTGGGTCACCCCTGGGGCCGGAAAACCTCTGTCAGCCCCCCAAGCAGCAACTCCCACTCAGTCTGATATTGGGGAAGGTGGATACTTAGGCTCCAGATCTGAATATCCTAGAAGTCCCTCTGGCCACGGGAGGGGCTAGATAGTGGGGTAAGGCAGAATGAACAGGGACTTTGGAGTCTATAGGCCTAGATATAAATCCCAGAGCTGGGGCTCTGTCTTCTCATCTCCCAAATGGAAGCACTATGAGAATCAAATGATGTAAAGTGCATGGTACATAGTAAGCATTTGAGAAATGCTATACCACTCCTCCCACCTCAATCCCATTTCCTGAAGACAGAACAAAGCTGCCTCCCTTTTCTTGTCACTCCTTTATCAGACATTCCAGAGTCCTCTATTTGCTCTGTGCCATATCATTGTTGTATTTACAGATTCTTTGCCTTGCAATAGTTTTCAGCTCCTTATGCATGTATCTTGTCCTCCAATAATACTAATTCCTTGGGGGCTGGACAGGTGGCTTCTATTTCTTTTGTAGTCCTTCTATCCCCCATGGTGCCTAGCAGGGTGGTGTGTGGAGTAGGAGTTCAGTGAGTGCTTATTATCAGGCTGTCTGCCTGAGGGTCCCAACCACGCACATCTGGAGAGAACCAAACCCAACCCCCCTTCTAATCTGCTCCAATCCAGTGTCTCATTTCCAAGAGGTCCTGCCTCTTCTCAAAATTCATATTGCTAGGGGACTTGGCAGATCAGAGCCCATCTCTCCCACCTTCTAGTACATGAGACCAAGCTCAGACAACAGTCTTTTTTGACCAGTTCAAGCCTGGACAGAAACATTAACTTTGTTTCATAGATAAGACAGCCTCACAAGCATGTGAGGTACATGCCTGAGAATTCTGGGGTCCAGATGGGTACGCAGGCATGGCTACTTGGGGTCTAACTGTGGGTAGGTATACAGATATAGCTGTTTGGGAAAACCATACAAAGGCCATTAGGAGAGGAGACCCTGTATCTTTGTGCTGGGCTCCCCTCCTCGCTTTCCTTCCCCCTGCCATTTCCTACTCTGCAGCCTGAGCCTCTCGTTTTCTAGGCAAGTCTGCCAGACACTCCTCCTAGCTCTGCGTGGGCTGGTTCCTGGCTCCATCCCTTGAGAGGGGTTGGGGGGATGGGTCCCCCTGGTCCCACCCAATTCATCTCCCAGGGCTAGCTGTACACAGCCTGCACTACTGAATGAGGGAATGAGGCTTCAGCATCCTCCTTAAGCACACACAGCAGGATCACCACTAATCATCCCACCCAGCCAGCCTAGCACACCTGATTAATGAGCTTAGTAATGGTGCAGTTCATATACCCAGGCACCAAGGTTTGTTCTGGACACAGAGCAGCAAACAGTGGTTTAAGAAGATTTGAACTCTGCCAGCCACACTGCCCCTGCTCAAAGCGCCCCCCCCTGCCCAGAGGCTGCTCACCTGTTACATTTAAAACAGAAGGAGAGGGAGCAGGTCCCCCAACCTTCGTGCCTCCTCTCCACCAGATAATAGTAACAGGTTCAGGGGGACCCACAGCCTCACAAGACAGTTGGAAAGGAACATTGGGTAGCACTGCCAGATCTTTCGGCTCCACAGTGAAAAATGGCACACCTAGGGAGAAAAGGGAGGTAGGGAGTGAGCCTTGCCATCTCTCAGTCTCCAACTGTCCAAACCACAAGTTTGCTACCATTTGAAGCCCTCTCTCTGGAAGATCCCACAGGCCCTTATGATTGGGGTTGACTGCAGAACATGTACCTAGCTTGAAGGAAGAGCTCTTCTTTGGTCCCCTTAGGAGTATCCTTTATGCTGTCCTTTTGGGCAGGGCAGATTCTCCCTTGCCAGACCTGCTCTAACAGCTCTTCTGGGAGCAAGGGAGGGGGTAAAGGGTGGGGAGCTGAGGGAAGGACAAAAAGGGAGAAGTGGGTGGGAGCTTTAGCAGAGTTCTGTGAGCAGGCCTCAAATCCAGTTCAGAGCCCTTTGTTACTTTCTTAGTCACTTTGTTTTCCTGGGCAGAACAGTTCTGAGCTCCCACAGCTGCAGATCCTTCCTCCCCTCCCCCCTCTCCCCCTCCTGGTCCAGCCATTTGGCAGAACAGGGTCCAGACCAGATGGGTGCTAGAGGCTTGTTGCTCAGAGAACTGAAACTGACTGCATGCCATAGGTTGTGGGTCCTAGTTGACCCCCTGGTTTTCAAATACCCAGACTCCAGTAAATATGGTCTTCCAGTATCTGGGGTGGGCCTGGAGCCTGGTATAATCAGGCCCCAAAGGGCAGTGAGGTAGCTTTCTTCCACTGAGTTTTCTTCTCCAGAGGTGTGGTCACCAGCAGGCAGCCAACATGCCCACATGCCTCCTCACCTTCTACTGTGAGCCACACTGGCTGGGAGGTCTCGGTTTCACCCCCATCTTCCACCTGGCACCAGTACCTGCCCGCATCAGAGCGCTCCACTGACTTCAGGCTGTGGAAACAAGACATCAGAGTTAAGAGGACAGCTCTGCTGAGCAAACTCAATGGTTTCAGCCTGCCCCCACTTCTGGAAGTTCCCACAGGTTGCCAAATAAGAAACCACAGACCTGTGGGCATCAGCATTGCCCCCAACTCCCAATGTCCCCAGGATGGCATCCCACACCTTTTCCCACAGTCCTGCACCTGAGGAAGCCGATCCAGTGCTGCTCACTGACGGAGATATACACCTGATCCACACTCTGGACCACAGCCCCATCCTTCACCCATTGTATCTCAGGATCCTCCATCCCCTCCACACTGCAATTGAGCTTCACCGGCTGCCCCTGAGACACTGTCAGCTTCACCGGGGCTCCCATGAGCTTCAGGCCTGTAATGTGAGAAGGAAAATGCATAAGTTAGCCTGAGAGGTCCCCTGTCTCTGGAAATATCCCCCACCCCCTTCTAGAACTTAGCCTCTATGTCAGAAGACTCATTCTCAGCCAATGGCCAAGGAAGCAGAGGCAAGACAGTGTAGAAGGGAAGGTGGCTTAGACCTGGACTGTGGGAAGTAGCATGACAAGCTCTTCATGCACCACTTTTGCCACTGCCAAGTTTCCCCCAGTTCTAAAGAAGTGACCTCTTACCCATACCTCCCTGCTGGGCAATGTTAAGTTCAACCAAAAAGAAGGCAAGCTAGGCTGAAACAGTGGGGCATTCTCATACACAGGGGGCAGGTACTGCCCTGGCAATAACTGCTGTATCCAGCCTGTGCAATAGGCAGCCAGCTCTCTACCCAAGGTGTCAGCCCAGAGCTGCACTGCTGCTGGCACCCCCCTGCACCCTACCCAGGCAAATGAAAGGCTGAGGAAAGGAAGGAGGGGGTGCTCCCCTGAAGTGGAGAACATATGGCTGCAAAACCACGTCAGATCAAACACATGGCAGCCTTCCTGGCAGCCGCCGGCTCTATTAATACCTGAATGTGTGCAGGGGCGGGTGCCAGGAAGGTAGGAGGTAGAAGGAAGAGGAGGGGCCCTGAACACGGAGCCCAAGACCCCTGAGTTACTGTCACATCAACAGAAGCCACCCTCTGAACACTACCCTCTACACACACACACACACACCTCTCTCCTGGTCTCCTGGCATGATTTTAAGCAGGTAAGAGCAGGTGAACTATCCACATAGCTGAAATCCAGTCCTGCTTCTTGCCCTTTGCTGTATGACACTAGGCAAATCTTGGGCTCTCTGATCCTGAGACACACATAAATACTTGTCACTCTTTCCCTTCCCTTCCCTAAGAGGCTGATACAGCAAGGAGTGCTCTCTCAAGAGGAGGTGTCAGCTCAGTGCTTGCTGCTCTGGCCTGTGTGTTTCTTCCTTACTCCCTTCACCCTCTCAGGATCAGTCACAGGGCAAGAAGGGATAGCCTCACACCCAGCACACACCCTAGAGTCCCAGGGGTGTGTAATGTGAACCTGAAGATCCAGGGTGCTGCAAGAAGCACTCCTGTGACTGGCAAATGCCTCAGTGGCTATGTGGGAACACAAGGCAAACCCCCACAAAGACTAGAAACCTTGCCCCAGCCCATCGTCTCCACTGCTTGCTTCAGGAAGCTCTGAGTGGGCACAGGAACTAGAGTATGCCCAGATGTTTTCTGTGACCCGGAATCCTCACAGCCTCTGTACCTAAATGGTGCCTCTTGGGTGCTCAGCCTCAGTCTCTGTGGTTTCAGAGAGGTACTTTTGTGGGTGGGGACGGCAGAATGGGGTCTCCAGGACTCAGAGGGGAGAGCAAACAACTAGGAACATCGAGGCGGGAAAATCCAGTCCCAAACACCCCCCGCTGACCACTCAGCCCACAGCCCCACTTCTTTTCTTTCCACCCTGCCAAAAGAGCCCCGGACGCGAGAAAGTTGGGGGTGGGGACCCCGAGATCTGGCAGCGAACACACCGCTGTGCCCCGTCTTCCAGCCCCTAAACCTCGGCCTCCGAGCTTTAGTCCCCCCACCCAAATCTCTGGCCCGCCCAGGCCCGGGGCTCGCTCAGTGGCTGTCCCTGGGCTCCGACCCTGGCTGCGACCCTCTGCGACTCCCGCTTTCCGCCACCTCCCCGGCCAGCCCATACCTGCAGCCACGGACTCGGGAAGCAGAAGAGCAGCCAGACCCGCCAGCAGCAGCAGCGGCGGCGGCGGCGGCGGCTGCAGCAGCGGCGGGAGCCCCGACCGCCCCATGCTCCGCCTCAGCGCCATCCGCGGCGACGCCGAACCATACCGAGCCCGGCCCGCGAGCGACTACGGAGGAGGGAGGAAGGAGGAGAGAGGAGGGCTGCGGGAGGGGCGGGGGCCGGGCCGGGGGGCGGTGCTGGGGCCCGTGCCTCAGAGACCCGCGCCGGCTGAGAGTTGCGGCGGCCGCCGTCAACAGCGCGGGGTCCCTGGGGCCGCTCCTGGGCCACCGCGCTTCCTCCAGAGCGGTCGCCGCCGCCGCTGATTCATGTTCTCGGTGCCGCCGCCGCCTCCTCCCCCGCCCGCCCGCCCGCAGCTCGAGCTCGTACCGCCCCCCCGCGGAGCCCCGGGCGGCTTGCTCCAAGCTCCAACCCCGCAGTTGCCAGCCTGGCCTCTGGCCTCCAGTCGATCCCTATCCACACACCTCCCTAGCCCTAGCCAGCACCCCTTACCCCAGCTACCCCAAAGCTGACAGAGGATCTGGCTCCGTCCCCTGGATGAACACCCCAGCCACGCCTCTCCTTTTCCGAAATACACTCCAGAATCTTTTCAAACCCAACACTCCAGATCCTTCCCTCAAAACATCGCTAGAGGCCTCTACCACATCCCAACTTTTGTCCAGACTGATCCCGAAACCCAGTACCCGCCTCACAGGATATAAACCATCTCAATCCGCTAGACATTTACAACCATCAACTCCCCCCTCCCATATTGTCCTGACTCAGAACTCCCCCACTATCTGCACCCATTCATGCCTCTTTCACGAGCCTATCACCCAAATACCCCATATTCATGCTCCATTGCTTACCCCTTTTTCTCCAAGACCTTGGGCCTTGAGTCTTGAGTTTTCCAAGCTCTTCTTGGTAACCCTCGGGTTTTATCTGCTATCCTACTACTTCACTACATAGGCCAAAGCCCAGTGGTCCATGTGTTTTGAGGTTGTCATTCTTCCTAGTTACTTCTTCTGTCTACCCTCCATTTCCCAGGACATGGTATAAAAGTTGGCTTTATCATCACAATATCTAATAAAACATTAGCTAGTATTAGTAGAGCATCTTGCACATAGTAGGGACTCCATAAATAAATAGGCCTGTTAAATTGAATGAATAATTGCCTCAGAGCTTGGCCTATCCCACAACCAGTAATCACTGGGGTGGTTGTGCCCACGAACATCCTGTCAGATGCAGAGCTGGTTCCAAATCCAGCCTACCAAGAGTTCCCCTCCCCTTGCCCAGGCCTCTACCTAGCCTCTGGAGCCTCCTCCAGAGACCCCTTCCCAGAAGTCCTGGGTGAGAAGGCAGGACAAGCCACTCAACACTCTGTTCCCTGCAGCTTCACTGGATCTTTCCAGGGATTCTCTTTCTGAGCAACAAGGGCCTGCCTCTTCCTTAACTTGGCCCCATCAGCCATTGTTTATTAATTATACTAACGATAAAGACAACAAACAGCAGTGCTGTCGGCATCCTCAGACCCAGCTGGGGGCGCCCCCAGGCGGCAACACAGGGAGAGACTCTGGAAGCGCTGTCAAGAGTTGGATGGCAGGTCCCAGAGTCACTGGTTTAGCTCAGCACTTTGCCATATTTTTTTTTGGGGGGGGGGCACCATAGGTTGGCTCTAGGACCCTTTCCTAAAGGAAGAAAACTTGCTCTCTTCCAGAATCCATAGCTTCTGAGCTTGAGTTGAGTCAGATCAGGGCAGGCAGACAATAGTATGGGGCTGAAGCCAGATTTACAAGGGCCGCTACTGTGGCAATGTGGCTGGTGCAGCCCTGTACTTGAGCACTTGTCACTCCTCAAGGCTCTCTCTTCCACTCTACTATCCGAAGGGGACTTCAAGGTTCCAGTGAAAGGAAGCCTCCCCTTACTATCTTTGGCTGACATTGGAAAGACCCCTCCAAGAGGATGTTGAACCCAGAGCCCAAAACCAGCCTTCTACTTCCTTTACTCCCCCATTTCCTCCCCATCATTTCCTGAACTCTGACAAAGAATCCTAACCCAAAAGGACCATCCTTTTCCATCTGTCAAAATGGGCTTCTCAGACATGTCATGGATGCTGCTGCATTTTCCCCTCAGAATCTTGACAAACTTCCTAACTCAGCTGCAGACCTGAGGTAAATCACTGTCACCCTGTAGCAGCACACTTTCCATGTGGGGTCAGGAACCCTGAGTTCCTGCTTCCTCTACTCCTGCTTCTGAATTTCTCTCAATTCTTAGTATTTTTATTTGTAGGGTAGGGGGGACTATGGGGTACTGATTCTCTGAGTTTCTAGCTTCTACATTGGGTGCTTGTCTTCCCGAGCCCTCATCACCCCTTCTTCTTACCTGTCTCCCCCATCTTCCTCCCTCTCTCTCTCTGGGCAAGGTATAGGAACATGCTTTAAGGGTATACAAGCAGGTGTGATTTTGCAGGAGAGGGTGTAGGTGGATGAGAGGGTGTGCATTGTGAGGTATGAGGGAGGGTGTGCATTTGTGCAAACTCTAAATGTGACTGACACTTTGTGGGTGGATGGGGAGAAAGTATGTGAGAGAGTGTGTGTGTGTGTGACTGGAGGAGGTTTGCTCCTTATGCAAATACATGCCTGCAAAAATCTCCCTTCCTTTCATAAACTGATTGCTTAGAAGGGAACTAATAATATCAACAGGAAATATATTTGACCTAATGCAGGAGCAGCTGTCCCAGGAGTTCCTGTCCTCAGAACAGAACCAGAGCCAGCTATGATCTATCCCTGAGGAGTAAGAAGGGCCTGCAGGGGAGAGGAAGGAAGGGCCAGCAGCAGTCCCTTATTATGGATAGAGCTAGGTTAGGCCCTGACATCTCCCTACTCAGATGAATTAAGTATCTGCCCACTCTCTGCCTTTTAGGACCCAGGACTGTCCAAAGAGGTCAAAGATCAAGAGAAGGCAAAAACAAACCTGGAAATAAAAACCATCTTCCCATAGTAACAGAACACTCTGATAGCAACTTCCAGCAGTCTCAGAAAGCAGCTACTTCAGCATTTTCAGAGTTATGACCTCCTCCTCCAGCCCCTCTGGGTGGGTGTGGAGGACCAAGAAGGAAACAAGGAGAGGCCATGGCAATCTCCTTGGCCATGTAACCAAGAACCTATTCTTTCCCAACTACTAGTTAAAGAGGTGAGAGTTGGGAAATTACACTTAAAGAATGGGGTAGGCCAAAGACTGTGTTCCTCATCACCTTAGAGAAACCAAAGAATCTATGCATGTGGGGCTTAGAGGAAAACTACCTACAGGTGTGATGCCAGGTACCCTGGGAACTGTTGCTGTACTGCAACTGCCAAACATCCCTTGCCTGAAATTCCTAAGCCAAAACAATGCCACTCCTTGCCCAGCAAAAGATGCAGAAGAAAGGTATATTCCTAAGAGAAACTGCGCGTTGACTTACAGTGACAGGAGTCTTTCAAATGATCGGATTTTCCCCCAAAAGCAGGTTTAGAAAGTAGGAAGAGAGCAATAAGTTTGGGGTTTCTGAAACAGCAGATGGATCCAAATATGTGGGGGAAAAAAATTGTCCTTTTCAAAATTTCACCTAGGGATGGCCCTGAGAAGAGTTTCATGTGTAACTGTGAGTGTGTGTGTGTATGGGGGGGCGGGGAACCTGAATGCCCTGTATTTAGTTGTCAGTATTTCTCTTTTTTACTTGATTCTCTTTCACTGCAGCCTGGTAAGTAAGGCTTTTCTGGCTTTATTTTTATAAAACTTTTATTATGGACCATCTTAAACATACACACAAGTAGACAGAATAGTATAATGATGAATCCCCAATGTACCTATCATGCTGCTTCAGTGATTACTTTGCCCAATTGTATTCCACTGTCCTACTTTTTTGTTGTTTTTCTGGAATTTTTACAAGCAAATCTTAGCCATAAAATTAATCTTAGCTGTAAATATTATACTTTGTATCTATAACAGACTTTTTTTATGCCTACAGCACCTGGTCTTCTTAGGTGGTCTTCCATCCAAGTACTAACCAGGCCTGACCTTGCTTAGCTTCCAATATCAGACATCAGGCTTGTTTAGGGTGGCATGGCCGTAGAATTCAAGACCTTCTGCTTGTAAAGCAGATGTGCTAACCGCTACATTATGGAACCATGTCCTGTAACAGACTTTAAAAAAACTCATCCATATATAGATTCAAATGGTTATATATAGAAATATTTATAGATACACATATATGTATATATATATGCATATGTATATGTGTGTGTATATATGTATATATATGTACACACACACACACACACACACACACACATATAAAAAACTGTATACCCATATATTTCCTTTTTTGGCTGAGAAGGACCTAAAAACAAGACAGCCCAGTGGCAATGAGCATACCTAGCACCTAAATCTTGGTTTCTAATACCACTTTCCAATAAAAGGAACCAAGAGTCCTTGGAGAAATGGCTGATTCTAGGACTGGGGCAGTAAATATACTGCTTAGGGAATCCTGTAGTGCCAGAAAGTAAGGAAGTGCTCAAAAACAAAAACAAAAAACCCAAACACATACACACACACAGTGCTGGGGTATGTCAAAGGGTCAAATATATATTTGAATAAATAAATTAATGGGGAGCATAGATAAATCTCCCATGCAGAAGAATTGCAAATAATTTATGTAGATACTTCACTCTCAAGGAGGGGGGGCACAACCTTCATTCCACTGTAGGCTGTGCAAAGTGACTACTTTCCAAAGAAGACAGAATGGAAAATGGGGAAAAAAGTAACTTTACAGTCTATGGCCATGCTACCCTGAACATGCCCGATCTCATCTATCCTAGAAACTAAGCAGGGTCGGACCTGGTTAGTACTTGGATGGGAGACCACTTAGGAATACCAGGTGCTGTAGGCGTTAAAAAAAAAAGTAACTTTACACTGGGAAGATCTGACAAGCATTACATAAGCCAGGTGATTAAATTTAACATCAACAGTGGTTAAGTCATGTTGATAGTAGCTATCCTTGATATATGATAAAAATGGCCTTTTAGCTCTGTGGTCTTCCTCCCAAAAAACCATGATCCCAGTCCAATCATGAGAAAAACATCAGCCAAACCCCAACAGAGGGACATTCTACAAAATACCCTGCCAATACTACTCTAAACTGTCCAAGTCATTGAAAACCAAAGTACAAAACTGTCACAGCCAAGAGGAGCCTAAGGAGACATGACAACTAGATATAATGTGGTATCCTCAATGAAACAGAAAAAGGACATTAGGGAAAAGTTGAGGATATCTTAATAAAGTATGGGCTTTAGTTAGTAATAATGTGTCAATATTGATTCATTGGTTCAAAAAAATGTACCATATTAATGTTAGATGTTAACAACAGGGGAAATTATGCTTGGGATAAATGGAAACTCTATTTGCGATTCTTCTGTAAATCTAAAACACATACATGCCAAACACAAACACACACACACACACACACACACACACACCCATAACCAATACATTTTTTAAAAATCCATTAAATCATGCTTGCTTTGGTAGCACACATACTAAAATTGGAATGATACAGAGATTAGCATGGCACTTGTGCAAGGATAACATGCAAATTCATGAAGGATTCCATATTTTTGACAGAAAGAAATCTATGGGAGGTGAAAACACAGTGTAAATATATATATGCCTTACTGTTAAAGTGTACAACTGAAACTTAACTGGATTTCATTAACCAATGTCACCATAAAAAATTTAAAAATGAATAAATTTTTAAAAATCCATAGAATCATATTATACCCAGTTTATGTTTAGTTCTATCCAACAGTCTCAAAAAATGCCTTTTTACAGTAGGTGTGTTTGAATCAGGATACAATCAAGGACAACATGTTTAATTGATTACTTCTTATAGATTTTAAAATCTCCTTTGGACATGAAATTCATAGAAGAAACTGGCTCATTTGTAGAATTCCTACAATCTAGATTTGGTTAATTGTATCCTTGTGCTATCATTTAACATGTTCCTCCACTACCCATACTTCCTGAAGACTGGTTGTTAGATCTAGATGTTTGGCTAGATTCAGGTTGTTTTTTTGCATGAAGCCTTCTGTGAAAGTGTTTCGTACTTCCAATTTTATCATAGCAGGAGGCACATTATGACCCATGGTCCCATATTTAGTGATGTTAAGATTCATCAGGAGGTTTATAAGTTGGCAACCTGATCCATCCATACAAAGTCCTCATCAACCTTTCACCTAATAATTTTATTGATCATTGATGATCAGTCCCTGGAGTGGTTATATCATCAGTTGCAAACAATGATTTTCTACTGTCATTCTTCCTGCATTTTTGGCTCTAGTTCCCTTCCCTCATTTCTCATAACTTCTGATCAAGTCCAATACCGTTTTGGACCCCAAAGCTGGCTAAATCCTAGTAATTTACTGAAATATACTGTTGCAGTTGCGATCAAGAGGAACTAAAGAAGGATTCTATAGAATGCGTGGAAACTTCTTGGAAATGCAGATTCTTGGGTCCTGTTCGACACCTACTGAATCAGAAACTCTGAGGGTGAGACCTAGCAATCTGTTTTAACAAGCCCTCCAGGTGCCTGCTAAAGTTTGAGAACCACAGCCCTAAGACAGCCTTCAACAAAGCAATGATTTACTAAGGTGCTATGCGCATGGCAATATGCTGGGTGCTGAACATTACGGATGCAAAAAAGGCCTGGTGCCCTGGTGCCCCACCATCTATTCAAGGGAACAGGACATATGCTTGTGAAAGGGTAACTAGCAATATAGTTGATAGTGGGTGTTCCCAACAAGCCACAGAAGTGGTACAAGTGGAAGATTCCAAGGAAAGTCCAGTGAGTTGGCCTGGTTGGCCAAGGTTTTAGAGTTGGCTCCAGCTAGGCCTCAAAAGAAGAGAAAGACTTTTGGTGTAAGGGTGGAAGGGAAAATAGGGAGGATTTCCAATAAGGGGCACTAGCATGAACAAAGGAAGGATGCTCACGAAAGGGATCACCTTGCAGGCAGTGAGGCTGCTTTCTTCTCTCTTACCACCACCATTGTGGCAGTTTGGGTGCGGGTGTAAGATATGGTTAACCCGGCTGGTGAGTGCAGAGGGATGTCTGGGTGTTGTATGTGTAGAAAGGCCTGCGCCTGCTGTACATCCGGAGGGTAAGTGTTCTGAATGTCTGCACAGAACTCACGTGGTGGAATACCTTCGCACTCACTGGATCCAAAGGCCAAGCGGGCAAGCCCCAGCGTGGACGAAGCCACGCCCAGGGGAGGCGGGGCCGGGCTGCGGGGCGGAAACTCAAATCTGGCGGCGGCGGAAGCGCGGCCCCTGCGGGGCAAGATGGCGGCGCCCGGGCGGTCCTAGAACAAATAGGTGGTTTGGCTGGAAAGACAGATTTCATCAGATACCGGTGGACGACTGTCGTGCAGGGCATCCAGTTCCTTTGTCGGAGCCTGCCTGAGTGCGTTTGGAAAGCATAGGAGTGGCCTCAGCCCCTTGGGTGAGGAGATCCCTGGGACGGCACCCCCATCCCGGAGCAACATAAGCTGGGACTCCTGATTTCTCTGTGCTGACGCAGGTGGTCCAGGAGCGCAGGAGACCACAGAGCCCTTGAGGGACCAGATAGTGTACAAGTCTTGTACTTCTCCTATCCGAGTACTAACCAGGCCCGACCCTGCTTAGCTTCCGAAATCAGACGAGATCGGGCGGGTTCAGGGTGGTATCGCCGTAGACCAAGTCTTGTACTTCTTTGGTGAAACTTATTCTTAAGTATTTTATTCTTTTTGATGCTATTGTAAGTGAAATTGTTTTCCTAATTTTATTTTCTAATCGTTCTTTGTTAGTATATAGAAATACAAGTGATTTTTATATATCGGTCTTTTACAGCCCAAGGTTTTCAGTAATTCAGTAGTTTTAGCCCAGGCATGTTCTCTCCAGGTTGATACAGAATTACCATTCCCTGATATGACTCATTTATCTGTCTGGCTCCTGATAGCATTTTCCTTAGCTCCGCTTCGGTTGTTCCTGAGTTTTTATCATTCACAGGTTGTGAACAACCTAAGTTGGCAGTAAATATTGTTGCTAGACTGATGACACCAGGGCAGAAATGGCAATAAGGTATGAAATGGGAAGAAATGAGTTGACATGAACCCAAGGAAAAAGAGGTTTTTTTGATGCATGATAAAAAGAACCGAGGTTCTACTATAGAGAGACCATCTTCTTTATTGCTTTTAGGGGTGAATGAGAGGGTGTCCCCACACCAAAGCAGTGCTGGAAAGTCACACTGGGGAGGCAGCTGGAGTGTCAACAATGCTGTCAAGGCCAAAGCCAGGAGAGTCTGAGGTGGACCTGCTACAGTTCCAGAGTCAGTTTCTGGCAGCTGGTGCAACCCCAGCAGTACAATTGGTGAAGAAAGGAAGTAGAAGAGATGGCAATGCTAATCCAGACCAGCCTCTGCAGCAGGATCGTCGTGATGTGGTGATGCTGGACAGTGAGTGGTTGTGGGTGTGAGGCTGAGAAGAAGAGAGAGTACAGCCTCAGAGTCCCCTTCTCCATCCTAATATGGCTGGATTCTGCCATACCATTATTTCAGACTCTGCATAGCCTCTTGCTGCAGGCCCATTTCACATAGGAGGAAACTGAGGCTCAAAGATGTTAAAAATCTTGCGGAAGTTGACATAGCTTGAGCCAGGGCCCCACAGCAGCTGCTTTTCTTTCTTTGGCTTCTCCCTAACCCTCAGACTCTTCCTGGGAAGGTATGAGTATCCTCAGATCTGGATTTTTTCTTCCTCAGATCTCTCAGATTTGCCCCCAGCTTTGGTTCCTGCTCCCCCGAAAAGAGCCAGGCCCAGCCCTGGCCATCCCCTGGCTGAACATGAGGACCCTGAAGAGAGGCTGAACAGGCATGATCAGCACATCACTGCTGTTTTGACTAAGATTATTGTGCGTCTCACCCTGGCTGAATGGGACAAGTCATCCTAGGGCAGCAAGGGTGGGGCTGGTGAGCTTTATGAATAGTGATTCAGAAAGATGAGACTTTATCCCCCTGAAGTCAGGTTGGGGGCTGGTTTAGAATCATTATGCCCTAAAAAGCAAGGTGGGTTTATCACTCCCTAGAGTGAGGCTCTAGTCATGTAGAACTGGGACTAGTGAGATAGGCTCCATCTGGGGAAATCTCTATATCACCACTACTTTGTGCTTTGTTGCTGCAGGAACGAGACACAAGTTCAGCAGCTGTGAATCTGCCTGTGCCCAGTGGTGTTGCATTCCCTCCTGTATTCCATCGCTCACAAGGGAGACAGGTATGCAGGAGTAACTTTAGATGGTGCTTGGGGTATAGTTGGGTGAGCCTCATAGTGCATCTTCCCCAGGTAGATAATCTTAATAATAATAAGCAATTCTGTTGTTAAAGCAGCACCTTACTAAGCACTTCATAAGCATTACTTCATTTAATCCTTATATTAAATGAGTTATGTTATATTAAATGTGTGTGGTAGGTATCATCATCCCCATTTTTTCAGATGAGGAATCTGAGACTCCCCCAAGAGATAGATAACTTGTCCAATACCACATATCTAATAGAGAAGCCCGAAATCCAACCCAGATCTGTTAGAATGTTAAGACCTATGCTCCTGTAGTGCTCTGCTTCTTCTGAGGACTAGGGTTGTGATCCTTGGAGATTAAGCAAATCCATTTTATCTCTTCATTCGAGTGACCTTGGTATAAAGAGATTGAGAAAAAGACTGAGGCGATGAGTATCAATCACCTGGGTTTTCTTTTTGTCCCATAGGGGAAGCCAGCAACATGTGGTAAGAGAAGCATCTTTGCCCAGGAAATTGCAGCAAGGAAAGTGTCTGAAGCCAGAGTCCCACCGGTTAGAGAAGTTGTGTCTACCCTGGACCCACCAGAGGGTGAGCTGAGGTTGAAGAGTCATGGGCTTGGTCTTTTTGTGATACATGATCATAGAGTCATCTTTGGATAGACGTGATCCTGGCCTTAGTTATGAAGTGCATTTGAGCCATCCAAAAAGAAAGCTGTCCCATATTCCCACTTAGAGTATTGAGCATGGGTGGCTTGGGTCCACATATGGGTCTTAGGTATAAGAAGAGGGCAGGCTAGGAGAAGGGAAGAGTATAGAAATGTCTGGCGGAGACTATAAAATAAAGATGGAAGCCAAAATTCCTTTAAAGATACAAATTACTAGTAGAATAGCTGGGGGCAGGCCCTGGAGGCAAACAGCTACCTGAACATCTAAAAGAAGAGTAAGAAAGTAGCATGTTTCTGAGGGAAACTTTTTATGTAAGTTTAAGGGGAAGAATGAGTGGATTGGCTTGGAGAGGTTACCATCCCAACCCAACTTATTGGGGTGGGGGACGGTCTCCACTCTGTGCCTGGGAAAGTTCTGGGGCCTCCCTCTGTCTTCCAGGGCTAGTGGGATTGGAAAAGAGGGCCAGAAAGCCCAGTTAGTATGGGATGATGAAACTGATGATACACTTCTTCCAGGTACTGTGACCCGTGAGTCACTCTTACCTAGGGCGCAGGACTACCAGGTTCCATGGGGCAGCCAGAGCTTCCAGGGACCCTATCTGGTCACAGGGAAGGGGCTCAAGGGCCAGGAGGCTGAGAAGGAAGCCCAGACTATCCATGAAGAGAACATAGCAAGACTGCAAGCCATGACTCCTGAGGAGATTCTGCAGGAACAACAGCGGTTGCTGGCTCATCTTGGTATGGATACCTGGCTTTCCAGCTGAGACCAGGCTAGGAAGGGACTGTCACTTATTGAGAAAGGTTTACTCTGAGTATCAGGCATTTTGCTGAGTACTTTAATACATTATTTCATTCTGTCCCCAAACTGTTCCTGTGAGGTAGCTGATACTAACCTCTATAATTGGGGGATTGGGGGAACTGCGGCTCAGAATTTTAAGAAATTCTTCCCCAGGTCACACATCTGGGGATGAGGTGCAAACCCAAGTCTGTGTGGTTTTACAAGCCCTACATTTAACCACTCTGCTGTATGTACTATACTATCTTAGTGTAATAGGCACAGTATTATAGCTGATCTCTAGTATGGCTGCAATGTACTTTATGACACTCTACTATATCTCCCTCATCGTTCCTGTTCACCGGAACAGTAGCACCAAGTCAATCTTGTACTAAACTGTATATCTAGCACCTACATAGAGCATAGCACGTATTAGATTTTTCGTAAATATTTGTGCACAAGTAAATTAGCTGAGAGTGAGAGACATTGTTCCTTATATTCCTTCTCTTTCACCCTAGTCAATATTCATTCATTTATTCCACAGCCACTTACTTTGGGCCTCTAACCTGGAGCCAAGCACAGGAATGAGCATAAACCTGGGCGAGGGGACTGTGAAGGGTGGAGGCAAGAGTGGGCAAGCAGGTCCCAGTGATAGGTATGGGTCATTGAAGCCCCAAGAAAGTCCATGGGGCTCAGGCAAAGGCTGGGAAGTGGCCTGTCTTGGACTTGACAGCCATTGGCAGGCAATATTCATTTAGCAGGTTTCAGGTCTAGAGGAGGTTAGGGAGGATCTGTCCTCGCCCACTCTCCCCTCTACCTTCTCTTCTAGATCCCAGCTTGGTTGCCTTCTTGAGATCTCGCAGCTGCACCCATGAGCAAACAGAAGAAAAGGCCACCGAGGAGCAGAGGCCAAGAGGACCCTCTCCAGAGGTCACTGGAGAGGAGCCCATTATGACAACTTCTGCCAGTGAGTCCATGCAGGAATTTGAGCTGGAACCAGGAGTCCCAGGTTTGGAGCTGGAGGGACATCTTTTTGGAAATCAAAGTAGAAGAAAGTATTAGTTCTCCTGGGCCTGGCAGGAGAGAACAGATGAGAAAACAGAGAATCTTCTCTGTCTTTGGATGTTGTTATTGCCTTGAAATCAGTCTTTCTTTGCTGATGTGTATGTCCTTCCTGCACATGCTTTCTGTTTTCTTGTCCTCTTATTGCTCCTTCTCCCCCTTCCCTGGTAAGAAGTAGGAGAGTGTGGTGGCCAAATGGCCCCCTCTCCTGGCAGATCATCTTCCCTCTGCCTTTGCAATAGCTGTCCCAGCTGTGGCTCCATCCATCCCAGAGTTTTCTGCCTCTGCTCTCGACATTGGGAGGAAGATGGCAGGGCCATGGTGATGGGACAAGAGTCTGACGCAAGTTGTATGAACATGCCAGACCTGAAGCAGAGAGGCCAATGGAAGCACTCATTTCACAGGAACTTGATTATCTTATTAGTCATTGACAAAAGAAGAAATTGAATTATGAGAGCCAGGAACCTTTTGCCCCTGGATGAGCTCCAGGCCAGCTGAGCAGTTTGGGTAGGGGTTGGGATGAGGAAGCAAGCAGATGTTCTGGGTGTGTGTTTTGTACATCACCCCGCTGAAGCAGTATGGCCACCCCCTCATTGTTCCTACTCTCCTGCTCCTTTAGGAGGTTGATACTTGGCAGTGAAGAATTGTTTTCCCTGATATGTATAGTCCTCCATTCCTCCTCTGCTCCATTTCTCTTCTCTTCCTTATCTTTTCCTCTTCCTTTTTCCCTTCCCAACAAATCCTTGGGGTCCATAAGGGGCCAGAGCCAGGGTCTGGGTGTGTTCCGCCATGCCTGAGACATTTGCCCAGTTCCCAGGAGTTCCAGCCCCTGGGTCATGCCATTTAGCCATAGCCAAAAGCAGAGTCTTTCAGACTCCTGGGCAGAGGTGTATGTGGCTGCTGCTGGGTGATGGCTGGGACCCCAGTGGGTCAATGAGTTGAGCTCCTTAGTAAATAGTACTCTGCTTCTGTCTCCCCAGCTCTGGCACTGCCTGTTACCCCACACAAAGAATGGCTACATATGGACACTGTTGAGCTAGAGAAGCTTTATTGGACCCAGGACCTGCCCCCACTCCGGCAGCAGCAGATGCAGGAGGTGAGGAGGGCCAGCTGGCCTACAGGGGTGGAATGGGGTGAGAGTGGGGCTGCAGCTTTGTACCTAGAACGCAGGCTTTTTTTTTCCCCCGGGCTTGAGAAACATCTCTCCTTTGCGCTCACCCTTCTGGCACCATAGACCAGAAGAGCCCCATTTCTAGTCAGAGGTAGAATCAGGACCTAAGCCCTGAGAGACCTTGGATTTAAGGTAAAGAATGGTGGGGAAGTTGGTACTGTCCCTAGCCCATAATCCTCTTTCTCTTCTTGTTAGAGGATGCAGGCCCGATTCAATCTTCAAGGAGAGCTGCTGGCCCCTGATGTGGACCTACCCACACATCTGGGACTGCACCACCACGGAGAGGAGGCAGAGGTGAGGCATGGGGCTCAGGGAGGACTGGGCAGCTTTTAACAACCATGTGGAAAAGGACCTCTGGTCAGATGCCTTCAACTTCCTATATGCCCTTTCTGTATGGCCTTTCTGTCCATTCTGGTTCTTAGGTTCAAAATCTTTCTCCTTGTTCCCTCACTTTCTAGTCACTTGCCAGAACTTGCCAGTCCTATCTCACCTCCCCTTGATGTTTCCTAGATAAGAGCCTTGTTCCCTCTTGCCTGCTCTATCGCTCTGTCTTTCTCTGTCATGCCGTTCCATCTCATTCCTCATGGGGCTGCCATGCTGATTCCCTCTGGCCCAGCTTGGGCCACGCCTTGCCTGAGAAAGTTTCCTTGCTCCTTTCTGCTCACAGAATATGGTCTTGGCTCCTTAGCTCTGCAAAATAGTCCTTCCACAGTCTGTTCCAGCCTCCCTCATTCCTGCCACACATTCTGCTGCACTCTCCTCACATACATCCTGCACTCAAAAACCTCCAGGGCTTAGCTCCTAAAGCCTGTTCCAGGGACTACCTTACTCTGTATTCCAGGGTAAACTCTGCCTACCCACTGAGACCACATAACTTTTCCAGGTCCCACCTCTACATAAGGTTGCTGCATATATGTGGAGGGGTGCTCCCTGTGTCTTGGCTCTTTCTGATTTGTTGTCCCTACCCCAGAGAGCAGGGTACTCCCTGCAGGAGCTGTTCCACCTGTCACGCAGCCAGGTGTCCCAGCAGAGAGCACTAGCACTGCACGTGTTGGCCCAGGTCATCGGCAGGGTAAGTGGTTTTGTCCTGCCTACCCTCACATCTCACCTCTCAACCTTAGTCTTACCTCCTGCCCTTTTCACTCTGGCTCACTAGCCCATACACCGACTGTCTGTGGGTCAGATGGGGGATGAGATAAACTCAGGGTCATAGGTGGTCAATTGAAGGATTTAGGACAAAGACTATGACTTTATCCTCCTGCCTCCCAGGCTCAGGCTGGTGAGTTTGGTGGCCAACTAGTGGGCAGTGTCTTGCACCTACTTTTGGATGCTGGTTTCCTCTTCCTGCTGCGCTTCTCCCTGGATGACAGAGTGGATGGGGTCATCGCAGCTGCTGTCCAGGCTCTTCGGGCTCTGCTGGTAGCTCCTGGAGATGAGGTACAACATGGATAGGAATGGGGCTTTGAGACATCAGGGTCTCTGCTCCTCCTGCTGGGCATGCCCACATTGTAAAGGCTTTTCCAGGCAGAGCAGAACATGGGATGAGAATGTCACCCTCTTTTCCTAAAGGCCCCAAAGCTTGGAGCCTTGCCTTTTTGCTCTTTGTGGGTGATTCTGCTCTCTACTCCTGGACCTACTTCCTGGCCTTACCCCTTCTTCCCACCCCATTCTCTTTCCTCTGGCAGGAGCTCCTCGACAGCACCTTCTCCTGGTATCATGGAGCTTTGGTGTTTCCTCTGATGCCCAGCCAGGAGGACAAGGAAGATGAGGATGAGGATGAAGAGCACCTAACAGAAAAGACAAAAAGAAAGAGCCCTGAGGAAGGAAACCGGCCTCCATCTGACTTGGCCCGATATGATGTCATTAAGGTGAAGATGCTGGGGCAGCTGCATGTGTCTCATGACCTCAAGGGCAAGCACTTGTTGAGCAAGAAGGGTCATCAAAGCCTAGCTGCATTTGGCAGTGGATTTATTTCTCTGATCCCCAGGGGCTTCTGGCCACCAACCTGCTTCCTCGGCTGCGCTACATTCTGGAGGTGACCTGCCCAGGACCTTCCGTGGTCCTTGACATCCTGGCCATGCTCATTCGCCTGGCCCGGCATTCCCTGGAGTCAGCCACACGGGTGAGAAAGAGATGGCAGGGAGTGGGGGAAGGCCTTAGCTGGGCCTGGTCTTGACCCTCAGCCTCCCTACCTCTCTTTCCTCCTGTCCCCCACAGGTTCTGGAGTGCCCTCGGCTGATAGAGACCGTAGTTAGAGAGTTCCTGCCCACCAGCTGGTCCCCCATTGGGATAGGGCCTATCTCCAGTCTACACAAAGTGCCCTGTGCTGCTGCCATGAAACTACTTCGTGTCCTTGCCTCGGCTGGTAGGAATATTGCTGCCCGGCTGGTGAGCAGGATACAGGGCAAGGGGCGGGGCAGAGGTTGGGGGCCTTGAAACAGTGCTGAGTTGGAGGCTAAGCATGGTTCCTGGACTCTGGGTGGTCCACTTATGACATCTTCCTCTGTGTCTCTGATCCAGTTGCTTAGAAATGCAATGAAAACCACCAATCACGAACCTAGTCACCTGGAGCCTAGTGAATCCTGTAGGCCTACTCTGCTCTTGTTACGAAGGGAGGGCTCCCTGTTCTATGGACACAGACCAGAATAGCCACATACAAATGGGCACCCATCACCCATAGCCAAGTAGCCCTAGAAAAGGTGCCCACCAAGTGCTTGCTAAAAAAGAGAGGAGAGGGGGAGAGAGGGATGGATGAGATAGTTTCACTCTAGCCCAGAGCTATGATTCTTTGATACCAGTGGGTCCTGGAACAGGGCTGAGTTGAGCCAATCACTGTAGTGAGAGGACCTGAGGCTACTTGGGACTTCAAGATGACCTTGATTCCTAGACTCTGTCCATCCTCAGTTGAGCAGCTTTGATCTCCGGAGCCGGCTATGCCGCTTTATGGCTGAGGCTCCTCAGGAACTGGCCTTGCCCCCAGAGGAAGCTGAGACGCTGAATACTGAGGCCTTTCGTCTGTGGGCTGTGGCTGCCTCCTATGGCCAGGGTGGTGACCTTTACAGGTGAGGAGAGACGAGGTAGGCTTCCTGGCAGACCCTTCTAGTTCTGAACTGTGGCCTAACTTGATGACAGCTTTGCTCCAGTCTTCAAGCTTGGAGGGAGACTGAGAATGAGGAAAAGGGAATTCTGGGAGTAATGAAGAGGGCTTGGAGGTCAGGACCAGCCAGGAGAGAGTGGAACAAAGCTGGATTAATTACATTCTGTGCACAACAGCTTTGGTATAAATCAGATTTAAACTCCTTTTTGGGAAGCCTTGAAGGACCTCCTTCCCTTCAACTCCCAGCCGCCTTTCCCTCTTGAAGCCTACCATCAGTACCTGGCCCTGGGGTTTCTCCTTTCTAATGGTCCTTAAACAGACTGCAGAGCCCTGGGGTGGGCCTTGCCTTCTGTCTTATATCTCTGTCTCTCTTTTACACACTAAAAGGCAGTAATTGTTCTCCCCAGGGAGCTATACCCAGTACTGATTCGGGCCCTGCAGGCTGTGCCGAAGGAGCTCAGCACCCACCTCCCTCAGCCCCTGTCCATGCAGCGGATAGCCTCATTGCTCACTGTTCTCACCCAGCTGACCCTGACAGCCAGCGACACTGCTTCCAAACCCAGCAGGTAGATAACAGCCCTGAGCTGCAGGCAGGTACCTCCTACTAGGAGCTCTGGGACAGGCAGGAGAGGGTGGCTAGAGCTCAAAGGGGAATCAAGGCAATCAGATCCTCACTGTTGCCCCTTTTGGCACTCCTGTAGTGACTCTGCTGGGGCCACCCCTTCCTTGATCACTTGGACACAGGTGTCAGGGCTCCAGACTCTCGTGGAGCCATGTCTAAGACAGACCTTGAAGTTGCTGCCCAGACCTGAGATGTGGAGTTCTCTGGGCCCGGTGCCCACCGCCTGCCTGCTCTTTCTCGATGCCTATTACCAGGCCTGGAGCCAGCAAGTGAGTGTCGCCTGCCTGCCTTCCACCGTGCCCTGGATGCCCCACCTCTATCTTAACACTCTACCCTCTTTCTCTCTCTCTCTCTGTCTCTACCTTTTCACTCCTACCTCCTCATTTCTACTTTTTCCTACCTTCCACTTTTTCTCTCCTACCTTTCATTCTCTTTTTACCTACATACCCAGTAGAGCTTCCAAAGAACCATGTTGGTGGGGACCTGAGAACCCTAAGCAGCATCTCAGCCTCCTTGGAGCCTTTATGCTCCCTCAGGACCCCAGACAACTAGTGCTAGAGCAACCGCAGGGTCTTCTCTCCCTCCAGAATGGTCAAAAGGCAGAAGCCTCCCAATACTGACTCTTTGGGGCTTTTGGAACTGTGGGCTTGGCCTAGGTACACAGAGCTGAGGAGAATGGGTTCCCTGGGCTGTTAGCTCAGTGATCCCATTGGTCCCCCAGCCAGGGTTGTGCCCAGAGGATTGGCTTCAGGACATGGAGCGCCTGTCAGAGGAGCTGCTGCTGCCCCTACTAAGCCAGTCCACTTTGGACAGCCTGTGGAATTCCCTTGGGTACGTAGAGAGAGAGAGGGAGGGAGGGAGGGGGGGGGAGGGGAGAGAGAGAGAGAGAGAGAGAGAGAGAGAGAGAGTGTGTGTGTGTGTGTGTGTGTGTGTGTGTGTGTGTGTGTGTGTGTGTGTGTGTGTTTAAGAGAGGAGGCAGGTTCTCTCCTTGTAGGATTCTGGGATCTAGCTCATTGGTCCATCCCAAGTGGAAGCCCTCAGCCAGAGGGAAACCTGACTCCCTAGCAGGCAGCAATTGGGGGCTCTGAGGAGGGTGGGCACTGACCTGCACAGCCAAGCCCCTGCCTGTTCTAGCCTGGCACACGTAAGGCTAGAGCCCCCCTCAGTTGCTCCATTCTGCTTCCAGGCGCTGCTCTCTTCTCTGCAACCCGCAGTCCTATGCTCCGTCTCCCGAAGCTCTCTCCAGCCTCGTGTCACTGGGCTGCACAGGAGGCTGCCCTCCTCTTAGTCTGGCTGGCTCAGCCTCACCTTTCCCAGTCCTCACTGCCCTCCTTTCTTTTTTCAACACCCTGGTCCAGATCCACAAGGGGCTCTGCAGCCAGGTGAGCCCTAGGTACCTGTTTAGGGGCCAGGCAGGGTGCCAAGATGGCAGGAGTCAGAAAGAAAGGGGGAGGGTGGCCTTTTCTGCTAGCACCCATTTCTCTGAGTTTGGCTGGTGAGGGAGCAGCCACCTGGGGACCCCCAGAAGGGATCAAAGTCACCTTCTAGATCTGAACAAGCTTGCTTTTCCTCAGCTGGCTACCATATTGGCTGCCCCAGGACTCCAGAACTACTTCCTCCAGTGTGTGGCTCCTATGGCTGCGCCGCAACTCACACCTTTCTCTGCATGGGCCCTGCGCCATGAGTACCACCTGCAGTACCTGACACTCACCCTGGCGCAAAGAATGGTGGGTATCCGCCAGCCCCCCCAGTCCCACCCCCATACCTCTATTCACTCCCTCCCTTCCCCTGTCTCCCATTATCTCTATCCTGCTTCTCTGGAACCTGTGTTGCTTCTGGCAGGACATGCAATTCCTGCTTTCCTCCAGACGTGCCCCTCGGCATATATCCTCTTTGCTTATATCCTCGTCCCTTTTACTTCCCTTTTCTTTGTCCCCTCTCAAACCCCTGGCCTCCTGCCTTCTGTCCACAGGCAACACTCGAGCCAGTGCCAGCCACCAATACTGCCCTCCATCATAGCATGGCCTTGGCCCTGCTAAGCCGGCTGCTGCCTGGAAGCGAGCATCTTGCCCATGAGCTACTTCTGAGCTGTGTATTCAGGCTGGAGTTCCTTCCGTAAGTCCAGGGTTGGTGGCATCAACTCACCCCTTTGAAAGGGTGCTGTGGTTGTTGTTAGAGCTGTCCTGAATTTGGAGCCAGGAGACCTGGCCTTAATTCTCTTTCTTCTATGAATTACACTTAACCTGCCTGAGCTTCCGTTTTCTCATTAGTAAAGTGAAGATGAGGATAATCATTTTAGAGAATTATTATGAGATTTCAGTGTGACTGTATAGCTAAAAAATGGTATATAAACTAGTTATACATACGAAATAGCTAATGGTTACTGAATGCTTACTTTGTGTGTGGTAGTCCCTTAATATTTGCCCATGTTTTAATATTTTACCTGTATCATGAGATAGGTATTACTTTTTTTTTTTGTAATGCCTATAGCACCTGGTAGGTATTTTTTTTAATTATTTTTTAATTACAGTTGACACAATATTAGTTTCAGGTGTACAACATTGTAATTAGACATTTACATACCTTATAAAGTGATCACTCTGCTGGGTAGATAGGTATTACTATTATCCCCATTTTACTATGAGGAAACTGAGGCACAGAGAAGTTCTGTAAACTTGCACCTAGGCAGCTGGCTCTAGTCTATCCTCTTAACTGCCACACACACTACATGGAAGGTTATTAGGGAAATAGGGAGGAGCAGTATTGGACCTAGGAACCTCTGGGAAGCCTTGGAGGGTTGGCATGACCTTCTGGGTGCTGTGGTTTCCGCACTCATTTTTGGCTTTTGGGTTCTGTTACAGGGAAAGAGCATCAGGGGGTCCAGAGGCAGCTGACTTCTCTGACCGACTATCCTTAGGGAGCAGCGGGGACTCTGGGTGTGAGCGAGGGGCCCTGCTGGCTCAGGCCTGCCAGGACCTCCCCAGCATCCGCAGCTGCTACCTGACCCACTGCTCACTGGCCCAAGCCAGCCTGCTAACCTCTCAGGCCTTGTACCGAAGGGAGCTACAGCGAGTCCCAGCACTACTGCTCCCCTTGCCTAAGGAGCCACTGCTGCCCACTGACTGGCCTTTCCTGCCATTGATTCACCTCTACCACCAGTCCTCAGACACCCCGTCAGGGTTCCCTGCTACTGACACTGTGGGCACAGCCACGCGGGCCCTGCAGTGGGTGCTAGTCCTGGAGAGCTGGCGCCCCCAGGCCCTCTGGGCTGTGCCCCCTGCTGCCCGCCTGGCACGGCTCATGTGTGTGTTCCTGGTAGACAGTGAACTGTTCCGGGAGACCCCAGTACAACATCTGGTGGCAGCCCTCCTGGCCCGGCTCTGCCAGCCTGAAGTCCTGCCAGACCTCAACCTGGATTGCCCACTTCCTGGCCTGATGTCTTTCCCTGACCTCTACGCCAACTTCCTGGAGCATTTTGAGGCTGTCTCTTTTGGGGACCACCTCTTTGGGGCTCTGGTACTCCTTCCCCTGCAGCGGCGGTTCAGTGTCACCTTGCGCCTCACCCTCTTTGGGGAGCACGTGGGAGCCTTGCGAGCTCTGGGCCTGCCTCTGACTCAGGTACTTTCTCAGCCCAGCAGAGCCTACCATGGGCATTCTGTTCTGGGTCTTGGGGACAGTCCTGAGGAGTGGGGAGCTTTGGTGGGCCTCAGGTTTCTTATCAGGGGCACTGAAGATTGGGTAGATTTGGATTGTTGAGGTGGAAGGACAGAACATACCTAGTGGAACAGCATAAGTAAAAGCTCAGAGGCAAGAATGAATATAGCAGGTTGGGAGAAGGGGGCAGTCTAGAACATATTTCAGTTTGGGAACATGGAAACAAGGCTAATAAAGTCCTAGAGGACCTCGAATATCAGGTTGAGTTAAATCTATAAGCTGTAAAGAGCTATTTTTTAAAGATTGGTTTTTGAAGTTTTCTTATAATGTATTCTGATAAACTTAAAATATAAATATTTTAATATATAAATACATTTAATATGTGTATATAAAATATGTTCTATTTTATATAAAAAACTAAAATATTTTTGAGAATTAAAAAGAACATTAGAGTCACTCATCCCACTGTCCAGTGGTAACCATTTTGATGTATCTTTTTGTAGTCTTTTTTTATGTGCATATGTATTTTTATAAAATTGGGATCACTACATAATGTTTTCTTCATTTAACATTTTATTTCTAAGAAATCATTTTTTATTATTTAATAATCCATTTTGTAGGTGTACCCATGTTTATTTTAACAAAACTCCTTGGTGGGCATTAAAGTTGTTTCTGATTTTTTGCCATTTTAAGTAGCACTGTGATCAACACTACTGGACAACTTTATTTCTAGTTCTCTCAATAATTTCTGCAGGAAATTCATAATTTTTTAGAAAGAGAATAACCGGTTCAAACAATATGAACTTTTGCAAGGTTTGATAATATAATTGAGCAGGTAAACATGACATTTTGAAAGTTTTCATTTTAAGTAGATTAAACAAGTCATGGTAGGAAGTAGAAATTTACAACTGCTTCTCAGTTTTCCCTGTTTTCCAGCTCTTTAGTCTTTAACCTTGATCCTTGTGATAGAGAAGGAAGGATGTCTGTCCAGGACCTGACCTTTTCCCACATGATTTGATTCATGTGACCATTAACCATCCACCCTGTTGTCTGGTGATACACATTCCAGCCCTCACCCTCAGCATATCTCATCTTCCTTGTCACAGTTGCCTGTGTCTCTAGAATGCTACACGCGGCCTCCTGAAGACAACCTGGACCTCCTTCAGCTCTACTTCCGGGCTTTGGTTACTAGTGCACTCCGTCCACACTGGTGCCCAGTGCTCTATGCCATGGCTGTGGCTCATGTCAACAGCTTCATCTTCTCCCAGGACCCAAAAAGCTCAGTAAGTTAAATCGCCATCTCCAGAGGGAGAAAGGGAGCCTACAGTTAAGCTGCCTCTGGGCCAGTTGGAGAGTAGGTGAGGGCCAAGCAGGGCCAATGATGGGTACCAGGCCTTGGCCCAGTGCCACTTCTCCCTCTTCTACCTCTAGGATCAGGTAAAGGCTGCCCGCAGGAACATGCTGCAGAAAACTTGGCTGCTGGCAGATGAGGTACGGTTGGGCACATCCCGGAGTGATGGTGGGAAAATA
This sequence comes from Eidolon dupreanum, assembly GCA_028627145.1. Classification (NCBI taxonomy): domain Eukaryota; kingdom Metazoa; phylum Chordata; class Mammalia; order Chiroptera; family Pteropodidae; genus Eidolon; species Eidolon dupreanum. Next base: position 54,565,986 of record CM053509.1, read on the forward strand.
GAGGGCCTTGAGGTAACAGAGATCTCAACAGAATCTCACTACCCACTTCATAAAGTTTCTTCCCTCTTTGCAGGGTCTCCAGCAGCACCTCCTCCACTATAAGCTTCCTAATTCTTCCCTCCCAGAGGGCTTTGAGCTGTATCCCCAGTTGCCCCCCCTGCGTCAGCAGTACCTCCAGAGACTGACCTCAGGGATGCCCCAAAATGGCATCAGAGACCTAGAATAGCTGCTACAGATGAAGAGATGGATACATCCTCCAGGAGTTCACCAACAGATACCTACCTGGCTAGACAGCAGCGTTTGTATTCTAAGGGTGGGCAGGAGGCAAAAGAGCAGAAGGCTTGTCTTCCTGGCATCAGGCTATTTGAGCTTTTTTGGAGCAGGGTCAGCCCTACCTTTATATCCTAATATCTAGAGCTCAGGATCTGGGTCTTCTGAGGGTCTGTGCTGGAAATGAAGGTTGACTTAGCTATTTACCCCCTCTTGAGGACAAGACAGACTAAGTACCCCCCCTTCCTCCCCCTACCTCCACCCTAGGCTAGGATATAGGAGTGCTATAGCTATGCACTGAAATAAACAGATTTTTTTTATCTCTTGGAAATCTGATTTGGACTGATTTCAGATATGTTAGTTCAGGATTGATATGAAGGGTTGAGTTATCTAAGGAGAGAAGCATGAGAGAGATGGGGGAGGAATTATGAGTGGGAGGTGAAAACTGATTTTATATCTGGGCACAACTAAAATGTGGATCCCGGTTCTAGAGTAGAGGTAGGCCAGGGCAATGCTTTTGGGAATGGAATCACTTCTTGAGAAGGACTCTCTTGGCCGTCCCTTTAAAGTGTAGGTATCCTTAATGAGGTCTTTATTTCCTGTGGTCCCTTATTTAGCTCTTAATGATCCCTTATTTCTGTAAACTGCTATCCTAAGACATGAAGTAGCCATAAATCAGACTGGTACAGTAGATGTTTGTCTTATCTGTTTGGGCTGCTATAAAAATACCGTAGGCTGGGTGGATTATTAACAACAAATTTATTTCTTACAATTCTGGAAGCTGGAAAGTCTAAAATTAAGGCGCTGGCAGATTTGATGACTGGTCAGGACCTGCTTCCTAGTTCATAGCTTTCACATGGCAGAAGGGACAGGGAAACTCTCTGGGAGTTAAAAAACTCTCCTTTTATAAAAACACTAATCCCATTCCACTCCTGAGGGTGGAACTCTCATGATGTAATCACTTCCCAGAGTCCCCACCTCCAGATACATTGGAAGATTAGGTTTCAACATAGGAATTTGTGGGGACACAACCATTCGGTCTATAGCATTGTCCTACATCACCCCTTCATCATGGACTTTATTGGTGATAGGCAAAGGCTAGGGAGGAGTGGGTCAAAACATAACTGGTTTATTGGTTCATCTCTTTTTGATAGTGTTTCTCACACTTAAGGTTGGTGTCATTTGTTGTCTGGAATTACTTATCATTGTGTTACAGGTCGTTAGAGTGAGTGTGGTATGCCTTGCCAGAAGGTAAAGAAAACCTACTCCCCATAAATGGAGCTGCTGAAGACAGAATTATGCAATAGGTTTTATTAAGCAACTACTATATCTGTAAACACTAATAGTTCTCAGACTTATCATGTGACAAAAATCAGCTGGAGAATGAGTTAAAACAGATTGCTGGACTCTACACCAGTGTTTCTGATTCAGTAAGTCTAGGGTAAAACCCAATAATTTGCATTTCTGACAAGTTCCCAGGTGATACTGATGTTACTATCTGAGCTCAATCATACTTTGAGAACCACTGGCTTACAGGGACCTTGCAAAGTAAATTCTGTGACCTCATAGTAGAAGATCTGCAGAATTAAATAGGGCATAGGTACCAGAGTTTTTACAAAATCACTGTTGTGTCTATATCTAGCCATATATACTCAGAGACTTTACCAAGTAGCTAAGTACTACTATACCTTCTTTTTTCCCAGTGTTTTATATTAAACATAGGCGTCAGCCTTTAAAATTAGTATTTTGAACAAAAGAGTGAGGAAGACACAAAGCCATCTGAAAGCTGAATGACCCTCAGAGTTGTAGGGTGCCTTGTGGTTTACAGAGCAATTTCCCTTCCTATGATTTTGTAAGTGGTGGGGAAACTCAGAATAGTGACTGTGCACCATCACCCATTGACCAGGGATGCTAGTACAGTACTAGCACTCAGGTATGACCTCAGGATCCAGGCTTTCACCTGTCACAATAAGAAGTTGTGCAGAGTTAACAGGTGATGGAATTGTATGCGGTGAACCAGGACATCCATGTTTCTGAGGGTGTCGGGAAGTAGAGACAGTCACAGAGTTATTGAAAGACAAGTAATGGCAAGTAATGATGCCTTACTTGAGACAGTTTAAAGACCATTTCCCATGTGTCAGCACCACTGCCAACATTAAGGAAGTGCACACACACACCCCCACTGCTCCTGATGTGAGAGACCAAGAAATCCATGTAGGTTTTTTTTTCTTTTTTTTTTTGCTTTTTTTGCCCATGTAGGTTTTTAGGGATGTTGCTCTCTACTTTCTCATGGTGCTGCCTCAAAAGGGTGGGGGCACTTCCCTACCTCCGACCCCATTCCCTGGGGCAGCCAGCAGCAGATCCAGTGGCTGGAGACTGAAGCCTTGGGTAGGGGTCTTCACAAGGCTCTTCCAGGAAGCATGGGGACATCTCTGCTCACATTCCCTGCCCATCCTTCCTTCAGCATCCTGGAATCTGAGGTGAGAGTGGCCATGACGGCGGCTTTAGGGCTCCATGGTGTCTAGCAAGTGGCTTGACATTAGTATAAACAGCAGTCGGGGGCCGAAGTGGCCGGGTCTGAGACGGCAAACATAGCTTACCCAGAAGACTGGGCGATGGGCCTCTCTGACCAGTTTCTGCTGTGGCTCAGAGCTGTGGGTATGAGCTTTCCAGCAGTCAGAAAACTGTCCGGCCAGAGACACTTTCCTAGGCTTGGGGACAGTGGTCACGACAGACTGGGTCCCAATGGCTCTTTTTCGGAGGTCTTGAACCCTATGGCCAATGCTCCAAGTGGGTACTTGGGAAGCGTGGACCGACAAAAACTAAGATCACACAGCTCAGAAAGGAGGGCCAGGCCCCCTGGGGTCTCCGCACTACCTGGGGGTAGGACCTCCAAGCTAAGTCGAGGAGAAGGTGGGGGAGAGAAGAACGTGGAGGAGAGCGGCTGGCTGCGGGACTGAGCTCAGTGCAACTCCCAAGTCATTCTCTGGGAGGGACTCTCCAGGAGAGAAACTTCCAGAGGTATAAGAGGGTACCCTGCAGGGTACCAAAGTTGGGTTGGGGCCAGCTTCTGGGCTGTAGGTTAGGGTAGGATTAGGGGCGTGGCTGCAAGAGGCAAGGTTGGCTATCAAGAGAGGTTCTCTCTTTATCTCTCCATCCCCGATTCCCCATTAATAACCTGCCCCCAGCCCTAACCACACTGTCTCCCTGTCACCTTTCAGGAGCCATTTTCTGCTCCAGTTCCCGGTCCCAGGCTCCTTTTCTGTCAAACTCACACACTCCAGCTCCAAGCCCCCAGGACACAAACGTCACCCCTCTGCCCAGCAGCTTAGAGCCTTCCTCTCCCCTTATCCCCTCAATGATCTGCAGGCCCCTTTCTCTCTTGGTTCACCGTACCTGGCGGGGGCAGGTGCTCTCTGACTCCTTCCTCCCTTCCTGCTCCCAGACACTGGGGGGGCCTTAGCAGTTCTCCATCTGTGAAAGGTGCAGGCCCACACACAGTGAGACTGGGCGAACACCGGCAGCAGTGTGGTGGTGACAATGGGGGATGCCAGGTCTTTGAGAGGCACTCAATTGTGGTGGGTGCCAGGCCCTGGCCAGTACCTGTAAGTGTGTAGCAGGGATAGAGGTGGGTGGTGACCTGTGAGTCTGAGGTTCTACTGTCAGAGCAAGAAAGGCCACATGCACATTACATTTTAGGGTATTCCACAGCAATGTGTGGCCCTGGCAACTTTGTCTACTTTTCAGCAGAACTCGGGAGAAGGGTGACAATAGTCACCACTGAGTTAGCCCATATCCAGGAGCCTGTTCCTACCAAGCAGAGGACCCCTAACCCACAGCGGTGCCAAGGTGGGCTTGAGCTTTCCCCCCATCTCCATTAAGCCCCCTAAAAAATAAGTGTGAAGTCTAATGTTGTAGAGTACAAACCTAGTCTCCTCATGCCTTCAAAATTGACTACAGCCTCTTAAGTCCCTCAGATAAGAAATTCTGGATCATGCCATCCTGGACATGACTGATCTCGGAAGCTAAGCAGGGTGGGGCCTGGATAGTACTTGGATGGGAGACCACCTTGGAAAACCCGATGCTGTAGGCAGAAAAAAATAAAATAAAGAAATCCTGGAGTTGCCTCTGTCACCATCCTCCACCCTAGACAGGTGGCCCCAGGACCCATGATCTAGGGCCTGGGACTCAGCACCCATTTTCATCAGGATCTCAGCCTATGGAGAGGCGGGTGGCAAAGGTGCCAAGAACCACTTGTTACGGGCGCATAGCGTCTTCCTCTCGGCAGTCGCGGGGAGCCTCTTTACATCCTCGTGGGGCAGCAGAGAGGACGCCTGTCCCTGAGTAAGTGGAGCCAGTGGGAAGGGGTGGCTCAGGCACCCCAGGGAGAGGGCTAGGTGGAAGGAGGGGGAGATCCTGAGTGTTCAGAACTTGTCACTATGAGAGGAGGGGCCCGGACCTAGCCCATGGCGCCGGATACGCGCAGGGCAGCCTAAAGAGCCAGCTCTTCTGTCTTGAAGAGCCGCTGAGGAGCAACACCAAGGATGCGACCAAAGGGGTCCTGGGGTCACGGTGCTGGACCGGAGGCGGGGTCGCCACCTACATCTTTCGGGTACGTGCTTGCCTTCACGGGAGCAGCTTTGAATCTCAGCACTCAGTGTTAGAATCCCAAACCTCTTCCCACGGGTGCACACACACAAGCCCTGTGTACAGGCCCCAGGCCTGGCTAGGAGCTCCTTCCCTTACTACAGCCCCAGGGTCAGTAGGTAGCCCTTGCCTAATGCCCAGGTCCTCACTCAACGGCTGAAAGTGCCACTGGCCCCCTAGCTGCACGCAGACAAGCTGGAGCCGCTGCTGGTGGCGGCAGGAGGAGGCGATCGCGCCCACCCGAGGCTGCAGGACCGAGGCCCGACTCAGGCCTCCCAGAAAAATTAGAGAGCCGCTCGACGGCGCGCGAGAGTAGCGGGAAAGGCGGGGCAGCAGGTGAGGGCGCGGGGCGCGAGGAGAATCAGGTGTGCTCTCCATCCCTGTGGCCAGGCGTTCTGCTGTCGCGTCTCAGGTAGAGGGGGCGTCTGGACATTGCGGGCTCGCTCTCAGCAGGCTGGCAGCTAACGGGAAGAGACAGAGGGCGGCCAAGGCTGCTCAGAGACCTGGGATACACTTGGCTCGGCCACAGCCACAGCCACAGCAGGAGGCTTAGGGGTGGTAGCGGGCCTGCCTACAGAGGCGGTCGAGGCTACTGGGCAGCCCCCAGGGTAAAGTGAGGTAGAGCCTTAGAAGAGGTGAGTCCTTCAGAAGGATAGGTGGGAAAGGTATTGAGCACAGCTCCAGGCTAGAGCAGGTAGAGTAATAAATAGCTCTTAGAAAAAGAGGTCAGGTTAAGTTGCAAATCACACATGCAGACTGGACTCTCTAGATTGTCATTTAAATCCAGGACTTTTCTATCACAATAGGTCTCCTCCTCCGTTCTGCAGCAGCCCAGAAACTTAGAACTGGTTGAGTTAGCAAGCTGAGAGGACAGGCAGAAAGGCAGGGATAGGTTAAGTCAGTAGTTCTCAAAGTGTGGTCTCTGAACCAGTAGCATCAGCACAACCTAGGAAGTTGTTAGAAATGAAAATTCTCAGCCCCTCTCCAACTTACTGAACCAGAAACTCTAGGTGATTCTAATACACTCTAGATTTTAGAAACCACCAATGTAAAGAAAGAGCCTTGTGTTTGGACTGTACTGTTCATAAGTACTTTGTGTGTATGTGTGTACACACACGTGTACACACGCGCGCACACACACACACACACACACACACAATTCTCCGTTATCACAGAAATGGAACATGTGGTTGGGCCTCTCCCATTTCATAATTGAGGATGTGGGACCAGAGGGGTTAGACAGAAAAGGAGGTGAGACAGGTACAGCTGATTACTCCCTCCCCACTCCCTGGCTCCTGGCTCCTCCTTGTGAACTGGCAGCACCTGTATTGTAATGCTAGCACAGAGAAGGCCACACTAGGATTTCCATTGGAAGACTCCAGCCTCCCCAATCTTCATAAGCTAGCTTCTCATCTGTGAGGCAGCTGTGTACCCCTTCTTTCCCTCATTTTGTAGCCAAACCCTCTTTCCATTTCCATTTCTATTTCCAGGAGGTGATGCCTCTGAGACCAATATCTTCTGGGCTAATGGGGAGGATGGGTTATCCTTTCCACACCCCAGCGATGATCTATACTTGCAGCCTCTGGCAGGTTTTGGCCCCTATATCCCACCTTTCATCCTGGCCTGGCTCTTTTCCTCAATCCCTGAGCCCACTCCCATCTGAGCCATCAACTCTGCACTGTAAACTACCTGCTTCTTGCAAAGCCCAGGAATTTGAGAACTGGGCTATCAGTTGTGATGCCAGCGTGGGGCATTCTGGAGTGCTTGTCAAGTATCTCCTTGATTTGAATTCTCAAATACCTTTGAGCTCAAGGATTCCAGGAGAGGGAGTATTCAGGCTAGACAGAAGTCTCCCAAGCCCTCCTACCCACACTTAAATGCCTGGTGTTGCTTCTTGTTCCAAAGTCCAGGGCTAGAATTAACCACATGGCTGGGAAAAGTATGTATGTCCCCTTCCTCACCTGTAATATCTGTTCTTTTACTCATAATGAGGAACCATGGAGAAATGGAGATCCGACTGCACCTCAATTGCAGTCATTGCCTTTTGAAAGACTTCAAATGGCAAGCAGAGCTCCCCTCAGCCAAATGCATGTGCCCAGAGGGCATGGAGCTAGCTGCTGATAACATCACCAGCATGGGTAAGTTCTGCCTTTGTCCAAGGTCTGGACTCCTGGAGCCACAGACTGGGAGAAGCTGGGAATTGGGCATGTTGCCTGCTATGTGCCAGGCACTGTGTTAGGTGTGGGCAGGAGACTGGAGATGTATCAGCGCATGCTCTGCCTTCAGGGAGTACGTAGTCTAGTGATCTAGTGTGGGAAGGGAGATAGTTATCTATCTTTCTATCTATCTATCTATCTATCATCTATCATCTAGATCTATATATCTATATTGATATATGGATCTATCTATCTAGATCTACATCTAGATATAGATATATATCAAAATAGCAATTGCCATGGGGGGGTGTAAAGTGTTTTAGGTGTTCTCCAGAGAGAGCGGTGCTTGTCTAGGATAAGTGAGGAAAGTGTCATGGAAAAGTTAACACTTGAGCTGAGTCTTTAGGCATAGACCCCTAAAACTTGGGATAGAGGGACAGAGAGTAGCTTCCCACAAGAAGTTATCTCTTTCTCCCTAGACATGCCCATCACCCCCGCCCCAGGCCCTCTGGTTCTATTAGTGGTTGTGGTGGTGACCTCTATACTGAGCCTCCTTATGGTGTGTGGGGTCCTGATTTTGGCTATGAAGCATCCAACAGGCATAGCTATTCAAGGCTGCCCACCTCTCCACTGAGCTGTGTGGTGTCCCAGGAGCAGATACAGCTATTTCCAGCAGAGCAGTGGCAGACTCCTCTAGGGTTCTAAGAGTAGAAGCAGCTGGGGAGGCTCAGGGAAAATATTTGCTTTAATGGGCATCTGGAAAGGTGTCCTGGGTGGGGGGAGGCAAAGCAGAGTGGGCCTGATGAGCAGGTAGAGAGTATGCCATTGTTCCTTCCATCCTCAGTGAACCATAAGAAGTGGCAGGGCCTGGGGACTAAGACTTCCAGGCCCTGAGCTTGAGCTAAGCAAGCTTTGAACCTCCACTATCAGGGCAGTTTCCAAACCCTACTACTGCCATATGGGGCTTGGCATGGCCCAGCCCTGGCCTTTGCTTCCAGGGCTTACTGAGGTTTCCCCAGCCAATGTCACCCTGCTCAGGTGAGTCCTCCCCCTCCTTCTAAAAACCTATGTACTCTGAAACCCTACCCCATGCCCCATCCTGCTCCCTGTTGTGGGGAATTATAAATCCTAGAGAGCAGCTAGCTCAAACCCCTTGTATAGGGGAGATAGAGGCCAGAGAAGCTCCAAAAGGAAAAGTAACTTGTCCAGGGTCAGTTATCATCCCCAATTATGGGGAATGATTCTTTTGGAGCAAGGGTCGCCTCTACCCCAGGGTGTCTGCAAGGACCTAAGGGATGGCCTCATACAGACTCTTACCCCACATGTGCCCTCTCTTCTGCCCCAGCTCTGTGTCAGTCAACATTGCCTCTTCAGGGCTTGTATTTGGGGACATGTCATGATTTGATACCTGGGGAGAAGCAGGAGTTCATACCCACCCATAACTGTGAAGAGTCCCCCTCCCCTTCAGACCTTATATAAGGTCAGCTGGTGGGTAGGGGTGGGGCAATGGAGGTAAAGGAGACACTAGACTCTTTAGGACTCTTCCTCAGGCTCAGCCACCCACTCCCTTCCAACCTGTCTTCTTGCAGAACCCTGGGCCATGGTGCCTTTGGAGAGGCCTATGAAGGACTGGTAATTGACCTTCCTGGGGCCCCAGTTTCCTGCAGGTGGCTGTCAAGGTGAGAGTGGGTGGGACTTCTGGCTGGAGGTAGGAGAGCAGGGATCAGTGGAGGGAGAAACAATTGTTGGAGCTAGGGTCAGCCCACCCTCCTGAAGCATCTGAGGAACTCAGGAGCTCTGTGCCCTTTTCCTTCCCAGCCCCTGCCAGAACTCTGCTAATTAGGACAAGCTGGATTTCCTCATGGAGACACTCATCATCAAGTGCACCTGGGGCCAGGGGCCAGGGTGGAAGGTGTGGGAAATGTACCCAGAACTGCCTGCTGGAACAGCCTCTTTTTTCCCCGGGGCTGAGAGGTTGCAAGCCTAGAGACACAGAGGTCCCCCAGAGCATGTTTTCTTTCCCTGTTGGTGATAGGGTATGTATACTACCCACCAAGCAAGTTCAGCCATCAAAACATTGTGCATTGTGCGAGGTTCAGTCTCCAGGCTACTCATCATCTGATTCTGCTGGAGTTGATGTCTGGAGGGGACATGAAGAGTTTCCTGAGGCACAGCTGGCCACACCTGGTAACCCTTCTCCCAGTGCTCCACACCCCTCTAAAGACTGTTCATGTATCCCCAAACCTCGTTGGATTAATGTGCCCTCTGCCCAACCCAGGGTCAGCTGTCACCTCTGGTCATGCAGAACCTGCTTTAGCTGGCCCAGGACCCACTACTTGGAGGAAAATCACTTGTCTATAGGCTGAGAGTGATCCTGGCTCCAGGGACCCCCTAGCCCAACTCTCTCCCAAAGAATGAGCCCTTCCACATAAATTTTATGAAAGTAGATTAGAACCAGAGATTCTGAGTTTGGCAATAATTTGTTTTTGCTGACTCTATAGGGACATTGCTGCCAGGATCTGCCTGCTGAGCTGCGCTGAGCCTAACCTAGTGACCAAGATGGGACTTCAGGTTGACAGGAGGTATCTATAGGCTTGGGGCCTATGTAGGTGGGGAAGCCTTTTGCTTCAAAGGAGTTTCCCAACAGCGTCCTGTGGCATTTGAACTCATCAGTCCCCTCCTTCCTCCTGTGGAGCTAGTTATCACTGCAAGGGGGGGTGGGCAAGGCTCTGCTGCGGTCAAGTGGATGCCCCCAGAGGCCTTCCTAGAGGGAATCTTCACATTTAAGACAGACTCCTGGTGATAACACATCCTCCCTTTCCCTGCCTTGGGCCACCTCATGTAACAGAAAAGGAAAGCTATGTCTGATAGGCTTCATTCAGTTTCCCCCTCATGACGCAGGTCTTCTGGGGTACTGCTCTGAAGATGGGTTACATGCCCTACCCTGGTTACTCTGGACTTCGTAGTCGGAAGGTGACATATAGACCCTCCCAGGGACTGTCCAAGGCCTGTGTGAATGTGGAGTGTTGTCCAGGGAGAGGGATTCTTCACAGCCATGAACTTCTGCTTCTCCCCAGGTATCATATCATGACTCAGTGTTGGCAGCACCAGCCTGAACTCTGCCCTAGCTTTGCTGGCATCTTGGAGCATCTTCAGTACTAAATTCCGGTATGCCCTATGACCTGCCCTGACCATCCTGGTGTTGAGGGTCAGGAAGAAAGCCGTAAAACAACACTGGCCCTCTGCTCCCTTACCCTCCCATTATAGGACCCTGATGTGCTGGATTCACCCCTGCCAATGGAACTGGGGCCCACCCTGGAGGAGCAAGGAGCTTCTGGGCTGGGGAGCAGGTCTTTGGAGGGCCTAATATTCCCACAGGCCCAGAAATTGAATCTGGAGAGCTTGAAGAACTGGAGAGGGAGCCTTCTTGGCCTCAAAGCCTCAAGCCCCCCAAATCCAAGGACTTCCAATCTCAGAATCTTTGGAATCCTACCTATGGCTCCTGGGCCTCAAGAGTGAGGACTCAGGCATTGATGCTATCAAGTGTTCCTCTCTGCACTCCTTCCCAGACTTCTAAGTGGCTTGTTATTCCAGTAGCCTCTTTCTCCAACCCCCAGTCTGTTTTGTGTGCCTGGGCCTGTCTCAGGGCTGGCATGCACCACTGAACTTTCCATCCTGGAAACCAGCCCCAGGCCTCCTGGGGAGGGGCCTGGCCACTCCTAGTCTTTGATCTTTGAGACCAAGGGCTACCCCTCCCCCACCCCAGGAGTTGAAATTGCCTCCTGCAGGAAGCCTTCTCTGGATTGCCCTTCCCCCATAAACATCCTTCATTTGAGCAGCCCCAACCCTACAGATGCCTCTAGTAAAGAACTCATAATCTCAATTGATCTGAGTGGACATGAGGGATGCCTGGGAACTGAGAAAGAGGAGACCAAAGGAGGGAGGGGATGAGGCTGAGTCACCAAAGCTGGTGTCTTTGAGTTTTATTGGAAAGGGGAGTCCATTGTAGTGTGGGAGATTAGACCAATCGATCTAGTGCCTACAAAATAAAATTCCTTATTTGGCCTCCCTGGAGAGGTACAGAGCCCCCTCAAAAGAGTTGGGCTAAGGAAAAAGCCCATTATCCCAGTCTATTCTGGTAAATTAGTGTCATCAGCTCTGGGACCCCTGGGGCTCGAATGTGGGGGTGTGGGGAACAACCCCAGTGCGTGCAGTGCATCCCATAGTGGTTGGCACTTGGCTCTGCAGGACCCTGTGAACTGCCCCAACCTGGGGGTTTCAGTCTCTCGCCCTCATGCAGGCATTTACTTGCGGGGACGCAGCCCGAAGTTCCATTGTCAGACCAGCTGGTCTGCGGGGAGGCAGGAGCCTAGCCTCATCTCTCTGCCAGACTGGCCAGGATGCTAATGAGATTGTCCAGCCCCAGCAAATAGCCATCCTCGCGGTTGCCCTCCTCCCAGGGCCTCCGGTGGTCCAGGGTCTGGCCGTTGGGGAGGGGCGTGGTCTTGCCGAAGTCGATGAGCCACACACCAGCGCGATGACAATGATCATGCACGAAGAGCAGCGAGCTGCCAATCACCTGCCGAGCCCCACTTGGTCTGACCATGGCCCTTTCTCCCAGAACCTACCCCACCCTTTTCCCTCTGTAACCCTCAGAGACTCCCCCAAACCCCTCACCTGAGCTTATCCCTCTCACCTCATGCCTCCTGAAGAACTCAGAGACCTCCAGGGTATCCCGGATCTGCAGCAGGCGGTTCAGATACCTTCTCTAGAGAGAGTAGAGTAGAAGAGCAAGGCAAATTAGCTAAACACTAATTGAGCCTCTGTTAATATTAGGGGCCACGATGGGGGCTCGGCTTTGCAAATACCCTGGTGAGGAAAATTCAAGCCCCCACGTGGTATGCTGAACAGAAGGGAAGGAAAGGAACGTAAAACCATTACAACACAATGTGAAAAATTCTAAGATGGGAGTCACAGGTGAGGGCAGTAGACTGGATGATCTGAGGGCATCTCTCAGTTTCAGGCTCCCGAATATCTCAGAGTTCTAGGATCCAGCGCTCACCAGCACTTCCGCATCCCCTTGCACAAACTCCTCAAAGACGCGGATCACCTGCTCCCGGCTTCGGGTAGTCTTGAAGTCAGTGCTGCAGGATCCGTCCGCTTTCTTAAGGAAGTGGGACAGGAAGTGTCAGGGGCCGCGTACCCGCCAGAGAGGGAAAGTTTGAAAGGGATCCTCTTGGGATGTTGGAGGCTGGGGACAGAGAGATGGCCGCCAGAGGGTGCCTTTTCAGGGGGATGGGGGCCCACATGGACAGCAGGCACTGCGCTGTGGGGCTCAGTGGACGAAGGGCCAGAGCTGTGCAAAGCGAAGCAGGCCTGGCCCACCTTGACGCCCTCGATGCGGAAGCCGAGTGTGGTGCTGGAGCTGATGCCTTCTCGCCACTGCATGTATCGCGGCTTGGTGACAGCGCGCTGCGCGTGTTCCTCCTCGGTGGGCGCTGCAGGATCCACTGCCAGCATCTTCTTATACATGTCCTTCCGCAGCTTGGGCCGCTCGCGGGCTTTGGTCAGCTCCTCTTCCAGGTAAGTCCTACGGAGGCACAGGCAGCGATGGAGCATGAACGGGCGCGCCCCAGGACACCTTTGAGCACGGCCTTGGGTACTGGATAGAATGCTCGTCCCAGCCCTGGGCTCCCCGCCAGATTGTCTCCACCCAGCAGGGCAGGGCACTCGTACCTTACGCCCATCTTGCAGTCAAGTACGCAGGGTCCATCGAAGCCGTCGAGCAGGTCCTGTAACTGCAGGTAGCTCTCCCCGTCGCGCTCCACCACGCCGTGGAAGGCAGGCACGCAGCCGCGCAGCGCATCGGCCATCAGCCGCGCCAGGCAGTAGCGCTCCGGCTCAGAGCTTCGCTTCAGGATCAGCCCGCTGGTGCCCGCCGCCTTGAAACTCCCTGCATACCCGCACCATTAGCGCTACTGAGTTCATCCCTTACCCTCATACCCCTCACACAACCGCGCCTGCCCCATGCTCACCCGTGTGCCCAGCCAGCTGTACCCAGGCGTAGCGCTTCTTGAAAGGGCTCATGACCGGCAGATTCACCATGGTCCGTATCTTCTGCCAGTGGCTTTTCTGAAAGCAACACGGTCCCGGTCTGCATGTCCGGAGTCTCAGCAATGCATAAGTAAGTCCTCCCTCCTCTGGAATAAAGGTCTCGGCCAGCCCCGTCAGTCCGCAAGCAGCTAGCGCCTCATCATTCATTCATTCATTCATTCAAGTAAAATTTATCATGTGCCTGTGTAGCAGACACATGCACAGGGTGGTGACAAATATCCGAATGTGCTGAAAAGAGCCCTGGATTTAGCATCAGAAGGGTCAGGTCTGCACTTCAGTTCTGCCGCTCAAAAGCTGCATGGGTAGGTTATTAAACTGCTCTGTCCAGGTTTTAGAACTTTTATGAGCATGAGAATCACCAGATGGTCACCCTTGTTAAAAATGCAGATTTTCAGGTTTACCATAGGGAAATTCTGAGTAGGTCTGGGGTGGGACCAAAAATTTGCATTTCTACCAGTGCCTCAGGATATTCTGGGGCCTGAGAAACAAACCTCTGAGTGTCAGTTTCTTCATCTGTAAAATGGGGAAATAACACTTTCACTGGGTTAAAGTAAATGAGGTTTGAGCATAACTGGCTCTCTCCCACTCCCATTTCCTGGCAAGAAGCAGAGGCTGGATTGTTGATTCATTCACTTGGGACCATAGGTTCCTTTCATTTAGGGAGACAGACAAAAGCAGTAACAACATTTGCCCCAGGGCAGGGAGGCCAGCCCGCAGGACCTGGAGAAAAAATGGCTTGGGGCTTCCCCAAATCCTCTGCCATCCCTGGATACCATATCACTCTTCACCAGTTGGCAAGACCCAGGGGCACCTTTGGTTCTGATCTGGACCCAAAAAACCTGAGCTTTGAAAATGGGATGCAGAGCTGAGGGCCTGTCATCTTAGATGGGACTGGGAGGGAAATGTAGATTTTAGTGTACCTCTAGCCTCATGACCATTGCTTCTAGCCTCCACCGAATCCTGAGAGCATCTTCATACTCTGGATCTTTCCTCTTCCCACCCAAAACTCATCATTCCTATGTAAACAGGTTTGTAGTACATAGGTTTGCTCATCCAAACTGCATGTCTGCTGCCTCCTCTTAGGGGTGCTTGCCTTTTAGAAGAGTTATAGATGTGTGCCCCCAAAGGGCTGGAACCCAGAAATCCAGCCTGCCTGATCAGAGGGAGTTCTTAGAGGGAGAGGGAGAACTGGGACAGTGGTCTAAGCAGGGGAAGGCTATTAACCATTAAGCCCTTTCTCATGGGAAGGAGATGGGGGGTAGTAACAGAGCACTGGATGGGGAATCAGGAGTTAGTTCCAGTCCTGGCTCTGTCACTTTCTAGCTGAGTAGCCCAAGTGAGAATTTCATCTCTGTGAGCCCATTTCCACTGAGAGGACATAGCTGCTGTCATAACAAGAACTACCACTTGCTGACTGCCTACTGCATGCCAGGCACTTTTCAACCTCCATCGGCTAGCATTGCTCCTGCTTTCATACTGCAGTCCCTACATGGCACACTGGGGTGTGATCACATGTCCAATTCCCAGGGATCTGGGGGTGTAGCCAGAAGCAGCCCACTAGAAACATGACATCTCCTTCAAAACTCCTTTTTTACTCTTTAAATATATTCAAGGTCTGCATTATGCTGCATAATAAGTCCAGGTTTTATTATAAAACCTCCACCTCCAAATCCTCAAATAAAATTCCAGGAAGATGTGACATGCGTATGCAGCAGCACCATCCTATACCCTCTTCTCCCACATTCGGTTTGAGAATCATGATGATGATCAGCATCATCATGTATATGCACAGCAAGTACATGAGGTGGTGGCATTATTGCCATTTTACAGAAGGAAGTCAAGGCTTAGAGGAATTAGCATGCCCTCACTCCCTACCTCCAGCCTCTCAGTGTCTGGCTTAAGCTCTCTAGCAGCCCAGTCCCCTCCTTACGTTCCAATTTATCCAGTATGTTCCAAAGTCCATGCTACCACCCTGACTCCCTTTAGGGATCAAAAGGGACCCTGGAATGAGAAAGAGCTTTGTATTGGGTAAAGTGATTTGCAGCTACAAGGTCATGTGTGTTTTGATCTCTAGGGAAACACTGAGATCTTCCTGGGGGCCTGTCTCTGTTGGCTAGACACCTTTGCCTTCATCAAAAGGAATGGGTTTAAAGGTGGAGCTTCAAGCACCTTCAGGGGTCTACTGGCAGAACGTGGGGGACAGTGGGATAAGAGTGGAGTTAATCAGAGAGTAGATTTATTTCTGTAGCCAGCCAAGTAGAAGGTACCACCAGTCTTGGATCAGGTGAGATGGGAGAAGCGCATCATTCTTTCTTCTGGGGTCATATAAGAGCAGTGAGTGGGGCAGAGAAGGTGGAAGAGGACGTGGTAGAAGATGTAGCATCTGCAGCCCTAGACGACTGCCACTTGATTAATGTGGGATAACACAGCATTGTAAAATATGGTTATCACCTACTCTCCCCACCCCAATTTTGAGAAGATTATATCAGCCAAGAGCAGCAAAGACTGAGGCTGATTCCAGTCATGCAGGTTACAAAGGGGTTTCATACCCATTATGTCATTTAAGCCCTTCCAGCCACCTCCTGAGGTTGTTGGTATGATAGAATTAACAACCCTGATAGTAATGGATATGGTCAAACATGGAAGGAGATGATGCAAGTGTCATGGAACTCGTTGCCATCCTCTATCTGAGGGAGTTACCTCCCACAAGGAACATATGCATATAAAGATGCATGTCTCCAAAAAGATTCCTGGAAAATCATTCTTTGGTAGGTGGGTGGGGATTTGGGCACATGAACAACAGGGAAGATATTTTTGAGCAGGTAAGCTTTTTATTGTATGGATATCAAAAAGCAGGTTTATTATGTTACAGAGTGAAATCTAGCTGAAAAGAAGGCCAAAGCCCCATCCTCTGGCCCAGCCTACTCCCCACAGAAGTCTAGGAAACCAACTCACAGCCAGAGCCTATCCTGGTATCTTGGGGCAAAAAGCCCAAGAGAGCTGACCATGTGAGTTTTTGATGAAGTCACAGGAAGACCCACTGATAATTGCTCACCTCTGGAGCTAGACAAGGAACATCTCTCTCTGGGCAAGGTTTGCCTGCACATTAACCTTTGATGTTCCCCTGTCTAAGCTCCATTTGGAAGACCTGAGGACTCCTGCTTCTCAGATACACTTAGTGTCTGATGTGATATGAGTATCTGCCAGAGTGGACCCTTTGCTCTGTCTTTGGTATTCATCCCCATACTTTCTGACTCCCACTCCCTACCTCCAGCCATCCAGTCACTGGCTGAAGCTTTCTATCAGGCCAAACCCCTCCCCATGTTCCCTTTATCCTATCAAACTAGCACTCCTGGTGGTGGTGGTAGTGGTGGTGGTGGTGGTGGTGGTGAAAGCAATCAGTTTAAATTTATAAAATCATTTGCACTAAGGTATAAGTGACCCACGACTTCACCCTCCCAGGGGCATTTATTTTTTAAAAAGGAAGTCAGTTAACCTAAATTCTGCTCTATAATTAGTGAAAAGTGAAATGTGGGAGTTCTGGGTCCAGGACAGGACAGCATCCAGGTCTCCTTACCCATCCTGGAGCACCAAGAGAAAGAGAACCAAACAAACAGGAGCCAGACACCCTCTTTTCTGCTAGAGCGACACTCCAAAATAATTTTAAGAGGCAGACAAGGCCTAAGACTATGCCAGCTGCCCTTGGGGAAAGGGCCCCAACTCTGCCCCTGGCTTGTGTGGATTTCTCTGCCTATGACTTTTCCCTCTGCTAGAAGAAAGGCCCAGGGAGAGTGGCAGGCTGTCTATCTCCAGCTATCCTGGAGGGATCCCGGCTTCAGGCTCCTAGAAGGGGAAGAATGTATGTGCCAGGCAGAGCCAAGGTAGAGCCTTTCCAGGCCTCCTTCAACTCCAGCTATTCCCTTTATCTGCCCAGGCCCGAGTACTTATACTAGTGAGCTGGCAGGAATGCTGCTGCAGTACCCTTCTCCCAGTTGCATCCTTCACGTTCTGCCAGCCCATGAGATCTGCTCCGTGCTTGGGGAAGCCCTAAGGGCAGCCTGGGCGGGCGCACTGTGCCACTCCCGATAGGCCGTGAGGCAAAGTCCGCACCGGGGCGGCCCTTCCACGTGGACGCAGGCAGCCTCTGTCAACACCCCCTGGCTTATCTGCAGCAGTGGCTGTTTGCCTTCGGGGAGGCCCCGGAGGGCTGGGGGTTGGGAAGGCCTGAGAGACGCAGCCTTGGAGCTGCAAGGGCCCTCCCTCAGCAGCCATCTGCTTCAGCTCTTGCCCCTGTCGGGAGACGGCGAGGCCCAAAGTGGTTAAGGCCGGCCAAAGATGCCCAGAGCACAGCTGCGACTGGTCCCTGGGGCCTTGACCCTAGCCGGGTTGCCTACTTCGCATACAGACTTGGGTCGCTGGACCTCCTCTGCCCGCAGACGTTAGTGGGAAGCGGTGTTTGGATGGGTCTGCCCTCGTGGCCCCCTTCCTCCTGTGCCCCCTCTCAGTTGTCAGTTATTTGAGCGGGGTGGGGGGGGGGGAGAGATGAGGTGGACACCGAGCTACTGCTCCGGATATTCGGAGGCGGGGAGGGAGGAGTCCTCTCACTGCCCTACATTCCACCACCCCCTAGGTACCCGCCTCCCTACGTGGGCTAGGGTTGCGCTAGAACGACTATGGGTCAGGGGCATCCTTATTCTCCGGGGGAGGAGAGAGGGACTCCCCGCACACTACACCTGGCAGCGGGGTATGTTCCTAGTCTAAAGATTTTTTTTCTTTTTCCTCTTGTGTTACAAACCACGCCGCCCTCTGGTTAAT
The DNA here is from genome assembly GCA_028627145.1 of Eidolon dupreanum. Taxonomy (NCBI): domain Eukaryota; kingdom Metazoa; phylum Chordata; class Mammalia; order Chiroptera; family Pteropodidae; genus Eidolon; species Eidolon dupreanum. The sequence goes on from CM053509.1 coordinate 54,583,988, forward strand.
GTAAGTCTCAAGGGGTAACTAAGTTACAGATCCGTCGCAAGTCGTTACAGTATCTTCCCTGCCTCGTCCAATCTGAGCGTCTGGCGGAGCCTGGGTTCAGCAGGCCCGGGCCGCTCCCCAGTGCTGTCCCCACAGCTCCCAGGCAACCCCGGAGCGCGACCACAGTTCTCACCGCCCTTCTGGGAAGGCCCGGAGGCACCAGAGCCTGCAGGGAGCCCTTAGCCTCTACCTCAGCTCACGGGACACTTGCATTACGTGGATCGAGAACAATTCCTTCGCACCGACCACAGGGAGTTAAAGTATTTCGCCTTCGTTTAATCAAGAGGCAAAAGACGGCTGTTCTGAGCGCGGCACGCCCCAAAGGGACAAAGGGACAAGCACGGGGAATGACTTCACTGTAACTTGGCCTGGATTATTCGAGGGTCAAATCTGGCCTCTGACACCAGAGACAGATATTAGCAGGCTGATCCCGCCCTTTCGGCCTCAGTTTACCTTCCCCTGGCCATAATTAGGAGCGGTAAACCGAGAAGGGCAGTGTTCCACCTGCTGTCAGAGCTCCCAGCCCCGCCCTTCCCGCGTCCACGCCTTGTGCGGGCGCCGGGAGCAGACGGCGGCGGTTCTTGAGCAGAGCCTGGAGCTCCGCTCCACTCCCACTCAGGAGAGGGAAACCGTGGCAACGGCGGGGGTGAGGCCGCGACGCGGGAGAGGGGGCGGCGAAAGAGAGAGACTCGTTCGCCCCTGTCTCTCTGAGAGTTTGCGGGGCAAAGCCGACCCCTTCGATTCATCCAGCCCCACCGCGCAGTTAGCAGGTCACGCTCCCCCGCTCTCCACCCCACCGGGTCCCCGTGGCGGGTCGCAGTCTCCGCCTCACTCGCCCTCTTAAACCCTCCAGGGCTCGGACCACGACCCCTCTGTGGAATCAGGGTGAAAACTGCCCAGGCGAGAGGTCGGCCCGGTGCTTCTCTCCGACCCCTAGAGGTCCCTTGAGCAGTGAGAATCGGACCCTCGGCGGAGGGCGCTCAGGGCAGTAGTCGGCCCTCAGCGCGCTCCGAGCCGGGTCCCCAGAGCGGGGTCCCCAGACCGAGGACCCCGAGCCCGCGCTGGCCCCGCCCCCGCGGCCCGTACCTGACCCGCGTCTTCGCCGGCTTCCAGTTGCACGTTGCCGCGGCTCCGGCTTTCGCTGTCGCTCAGCAGATCGTCCTCTGAGTCCTCGGGCAGTGACGAGGAGCCAGTAGAGGAGAGCGACGAGGTGGAGAGGCGGCGCGGCTGCTGCAGGTGCGACGAGACCTCGGCCGGGAGCCAGCCGCCCTCGGGCTCGGGCGGTCCGGGGCTAGCCGGGGGCACGTCCGGCTCCTCTGCTGTCACAGTCAGCTGCGGGATCACCGGGGCGGGGGGAGCCCGCGGAAGCCCGTTGGGGACCTGTCTCCCACGCCGCTTGGCCCCGCGGGACCGGGGCTCCCCTGCGGCGGCGGAGGCAGCGACTGCGGCGCAGCGTGCCTCGAAGAGCAGACGCAGCTCCCCGACACTCCGGCGCGGGGCCCGCTCCAGCCCCGGGCTGCAGGGCCCCGCGCCTCCTGGCCGCGCCATGCCCGTCGGGCCCCCGGGCAGGGTCATTTCTCGGCACAGGAGCTGCAGTGGAGCCCAGCAGCCCGCGGCGCGGCGGGGACTGGAATCGCTCGGCGCCCCCGGCTCGAGACTGCCCCGAGGCGGAGCCTGCGCCGCTGCCTGCCTGGGCCCCGCCTCGGCCGCGCCCCCCGCCCACTCCTTTCACTTTCAGAGAAAGCGCGGGCCTCCAAAGGCCTTAGCTCTGCGGAGATGGCTCCAGGTTACTGCTCCGGGTGGCCAGGAAGCCCAGACTTCGTAGACTTAAAACCAGGGTATGGCCCTCACGGCCTCTCTGTGCCCGCCTTCGAGGAGACGGGAGGGGCGCTCCGCCTCCGGGTCCTACTGCCTTCCCAGCCTTCGGGGCTGTAGAGGAATCTTCCTGCTGCCGGCTCCAAGGTCCCTGACCCCGCAAGGGAGGAGTTAGTCCTGCTCTTGCTCTCCCACCCAGTGTCTCCGGCTCCTTTCGGTGTTCCATCCATCCTAAACCAAGGTTTCGAGGTTTCCCGGGCTTCTCTCTTCCCGGTGTCCCTTCAGCACAGAGTTCAAGGCCACTTGCTTTCTAAAGAAGCCTCTCCCCAGGGCGCGCGCTCAAGCGGGGACTCTGTCCTGGGAACAGCAGAGATTTCTCCCCTCAAACACCCCACTTCCCTGCGGGCAGAGAACCAGGCCAGGGGGCGGGGCCTGGATCTCTTCACGCGTCTAGGCGGAGTGTTGGGCTGCATCCTTGGCTGCTGGCTGGCGGGAGCTGAGCCCCTCTTCCCACTTTTACTTTTGGAGTTTGGGGCTTGGAGTCTGCTGTGTGCAAGTAAGTCATTTCACCTCCTTCAACTGCTGATTCTCCTCTGCAAGGTTGTTGTCCACCTCACAGGACTGCTGTGGGAATAAAATAAAATTAAAGAAATCTCTAAAATGTTAGAACAGTTTTAGGGTGGGTGATAGAAATAGCCAGTCTCAGGTTCACCACATTCTAAATGTAATTAGGAAAACCTCATCTGACCCACAGAAGTTGGGCTGTGAAACTAAGAGGGGACTGCTGATGTTGGTGAAGTGTTTCATACACTGCAGTATGCTCATCGGTGGCATCGTTGTGGTGGGTCTTTGGACATTTCACATGGTGGTAGTCGGCTGAACTGCAAGTCTGCTTGAGTAGAAGTCAGTGTTTCACAGCATTGCCTGGCTTCCGGCTTGTCTTCCCCGCAAATGCCGCAAGTGAGGATCCCTTATCAGGTGCCTTGTGCGTAGGGATTGTGTCCCAGAAGGATTGCCTGATGCTGATGAAGGCCAAAAGGAAGAGCTTTCCTTTTCTTATTTCCCTTCATCCAGGATTCAAGGATGGCCCAGGAGGAAAGAAAAGGAGGATTCAGAGAGAGAGAGAGAGAGAGAGAGAGAGAGAGAGAGAGAACAGCTTTTAGGAAAGAAGAAATGAGAGGATCCTGGGAGAACTGATGAAAAAAGAGTGGAAGGGGGAGGAGGGTGCAGAAACTGAGGGAATGGAGAAAGAAAGTAGGAAATACAGGAGTTTGAATACTTGAGTCCTCTGTGGAGAATCTGGGAAATCACATGGCTACCTCCTCTGGGGCACAGATGTCTGGAAAAGCCTAGGTGTCTGTGTGAGGGGTGTACTCTAGAGCTTGAAGGCCCAGGAACACCCATGTCTTCTGCATTCTTCTCCCTCCTTTGGAGCTCCCCTAGTCTGTGGTGGGAGCTGAGAAGGTACTACTCTCAGAGGGGGGCCGGGGAGAAACCCAGCATGGGGAGAGTCAGCAAAGATCTGCCAAAACTAGAAAGATGGGTACTGTGCACTTGTGTGCCAATCTGGGCAATGTTGTAGGCACAAGCAGACTTGGAGCTGGGTCACTGTCTCAGCTGCCAAGAGAAAACTCAGGGGCAATTCCTTTTTTTCTTCTATCAGGCACTTGCCCAAGGGCCAGCAACCAAAGAAGAGCTCTTTGCCATACCTGCCCAGGTGTCCCTCACTGGAAAGTTTTTTATATATATACTCATTGACAGAAGTTTATTTAAAATAAAGAATGAAATGACCTTTAATACATATTGATTCTAAAATAATGATAAAGGTATATAGGGTGGTAGGTAAAGATCATTCTTTAATTGAAGTATTTGTTAGCATCATGATGTATTAACTTGTATTATGTTAACTAGATCATTTAACAAAAGTTAAGGGAAAGCCTGAGAATGGGTATTGAAATGAGAGCTGATTTCATAGACTGTTGGAGTGGGCAGGGCCTTTAGATGCCTCCTATCCTTTTCTCGTACAATACAGAAGTAACAAAGGGGTTAAGTGACTCACCAGGGAAGTTAAGGCACTTGCACAAGGTTACACAGCTAATTAGTGGTAAAGCCAGAGTAAGTCCTGGCTAGGTCTCTGAATTCTTTTCCTGTAATACGCTCAATCTCTTTCATTAACATCTCATAGTTTAGTCCCTACCTTATTCAATGAAGGCAGAGTCTGCCTCTACCTACCGCAGGCAGAAAGCATAAGGGTACATATTGGGACAGGGCCTGGTGGTCCCAACATAGCTGTGGGACAAAGTCAGGGACCCTCATGTTCTCTTAGTTGAGCCAAGAATGACATTTCAAATCCTAGAATCTTGTTCTTCATGCCTCAGTTTCCCCAATCCTTCAGGCCCTGAGTAGATGGATGTGAGTAGAGGGATATGGAGAAAATCAGACTGACCACTACATGGGTGGAGGAGTGGCCTCTTTGTGCTGCAAAAAAATGAGGAAACAAGAGGTATAGAAGAATATTTCAAGGTTTTGATGGTCATTAGATGGCTGATATGAGATAGGCCCTGAGAGTTCCTCTGCCTTACCCAGAAGGCCAATGTGTGTGAGGGAAGAACTGATCTTTTTTCTTCTTGTGGCATCTCAGTTCAAAGATCTTACTGTACCTTAGAGGTCTGAATCCTGGGGTATCTGAGTCTTCATGCCTCTCTAATGGCCTTCAGGATTTATCAAGCCTGAGGTCCCTTCCTGAAGGGTAACAACACTGAGGCACAAAAGCTGGGAAAGAGGGGGCCAGAAAATGGGGTGTGTGAAGTAAGCGGTTTCTGGGGCCTTAGTTTTATTTCCCAGTTCGTGTCATTTAGCACTGCCCCTTCTTTACCCCATCCCCCGAGCAGCACCGATGGCCCCAAGGGCAGGAGCAATGACACTCGTTATTCATCATCCCTGCCCAGGCACAGTGCCAGCTTCTGGTTCCCAAGGCCCACAGGCAAAGCCTCTCACCTGGGAGAGAAAGGATGGAGCACAGCCTTGACCTGACCAGTGCTCCTGAATGTGCCAATTTCGTTGCTTTGAGGGGACTTGAAGGCCTCCTCTGAGAGAGCAGAGCCCTTATGGTGTGTGTGTTGGGGGATGGGATGAGGGGAACAGGAAATGTTCCTCTAGACCAGGTGGTATGGAGTCTCATTCTAGTCAACATTTTGGAGACATGCTCTGTGAGGCTTGGTGTCCTCCAAAGGATCCCAAAAAGTTCCAATATTCTGTGACAATATCTGTGATGGATTTATTTACTCACAGAGCAAACAAACTTCCATTGAGCAGCTCCTATGAATCAAGCACTGTGCTAGGTGAAAGGGATACAGGAATGAGTAGCTCCTATGATGACTCCCTCCTGGTGGTGTATGTATCATTTACATTGTCTTTTGGAGGAAGGAAACCAGAAAGGGGCCAAACAGAAAACAAGCCCCATGATGCCAAATGGCTGCATTTACTCTGCTTCCAAAGGACTGTCAGTGAGACTTTGGTGTTTCAGTGGCTTCATGCAAACAGCTCCTCAACCCTGGTCAGTCAGATGTCCTTCCCTGTCCAGAACATACTACAGGGGGTGTTGGAGGGCTGGCCAGAGAAAGGGGCCAGTGGAAACTTGAGGACTGGGAAGAATTAGAATCCCCTTCATCCTGGAGAGAAAAGTGAAAGACTGTCTTCACCTGACAACCCCAGACCCTTTTCCTTGCCTCTGGGTTTCTCCTCTTCCCCAGGCCACCTCTGACCTCATAATCGATAGACTTCATGGAAATATTCTGGGATTGGGTGCTAGGATAGTTGAACAGGGCTAGGGATCTAGCAGTGTTCACTGACCTGCCACCATCTGAATCACTCTTGCCTTAAAGAAATAAAATGTGTCACCACACCTGTGTATGCGCAATAAGAACATTTTTCTCTCCTGACACACTTCAATACAAGATTTCCCACCCTCCCAGGAGGCTGTGTTACTGTGGTTCTCCCTCCTCCCTTTCTCCAGAACTCAGAACCAGCAGAATCTCTCTCAGTGGCCAAGTGGAGGGGCAACTGTTCAAAGAACGCCCAAGGTGCAGTCAACCTTTGTCTCCCACACTGCCACCAGGGCACCGCTCTCAATCTCCTAACTGTGGTGCAACCCCTAATTCTATTTGTGATCTCTCAGCCTGCTGGCGTGCCCTTCTCCTCGGATACGTGCGCTGCGACCGAATTCACAGAGCATCCTATAGCGGGGCAGAACCAGAAGCCAGGCCCCGGGTCCCTAGGCCTCTGCGTCTGCTGCAGGGACGCCATGAGCTAGGAATGCGCCTGAAAACTGAGGCCCCTGCTCCCAACGCCGGGAAGCCACGGGGACGCGCACCCAGCCAGGGTCGGCACCCAGAGACTTGAGCGCACGCCTGTGCAAGCAGCGGGACGCTGGGACCCGACTCCAAGGACGCTGGGCTCGGAGGGGTGAACAGAGGAGGAGGCTGTTGGCTCGTCGGGGCTCGTGGGGGCCGCGGCACACCGGCACACCGGCCAGGGTGAGCAGGACGCTTTCATCCACTGCTGGGTGGAACTCAAAGGACCGGCAGCTTGGACTTCTACTGCGGGCGGTGTCCGCGCCGCCACGTTTCATTCCTGCGTGCGCTGAGGTCTTGGGACTGGATGAGAAGAAGTGGGGTCGAATGCCCTAGAAAGGGGCGGCAGCTACTGGACATCCGCTTGCCCACCCCGTCCCCCCGCCCCGTGTCCCCTTCCCTCCATCGAGTTTAGTGGGCGTTAACTAAGTGCCAGGCGGCGCTGGGTGGTGGAGTTACGGAGAGAAATGTGGCGACACAAGTAGCTTCCAAACCCGAGTGGGCAGGGGAGGTTAGGGAAGGCTTCCCGGAGGAGGTGACTTTTATGCTGAAGCTGAAGCATGAGTTAACCAGGGAAAATCAATGGAGAGAGAACAGTGCATGCCAGGAGAGGTAAATGTGTGTGTGGCCACAATATACGGTCCCCGTATGTGCTTAGCAAAGCAGGGTCATAGGCCAAAAAAAAAAAAAAAAAAAAAAAAAAAAAAAAATTGGTAAAGAAGGTATGGAGGTAGTCATCATGGGAAGGATCAGAACTTTGGGACTTCTTTATACTTATTTCCCGGTTTTGTACCGTTTTTATGTTTTAATTATTATTGGTGGGGGTCGGGGAGGTCGGGCCTCACAATCTTTCTGAGCCTGCTGGGGTGGTGTTAGCCTTCAGAGCCATTGAAGGCTGAAAGGCGGGTCGCCGCTTTCAGACCAGTCATCAGTAAAGATGGTGTGTGTTGCGGGATAGAGAGACTAGCGGCAGGAAGGGGCGGGCGGGGGCGAGGCGGCTGGAGGGCAGCTCCGCTTCTCTGGAAGGTTCCCCAGGCCAGCCCCAGTGCCCACCTGTGGGAACGTCAGCCTGGAGGCGGAGATTCTTGCCCTCCCTCACCGTAGATGGAGGCTGCCACGAGTCTCTGGGCCAAGCTCTCCCGCTTCTGGTGCTTCTGGTCTTGTCTTCTGCTCCCCCACCCCACCCCAGGGGCTGTTCTGCGGTTTCCACCCCCTCCCCTTCCCCGCAGCTCACTCTCTCTCGCTGCCTGCTACTGGGCCCCCGACAGTTTCTTCTCTAAGGCCTAGCGGCCTCTGCTGTCACTAGCAACAGCATTTATCGAACCCCTACTGGGGAAAGGAACATTTAATCTTTAACACGATTCTGACAGATTTTATTTTAAAGATCGGGATGCTCGTTAGAGTAGTTAACTAACTCAGCCCTAGATAGTGAGTGCCTGACTTGAGGTATGAACCCTGCACTGAGCCTACTATGCATTCAGCTCTTGGCTCTTTCTCTAGTCCAAAGCACCAGCTGGAAGCCAGAGATGTGCCTTTGCAGTGGCTAAAGCCCCTCTACAGGCCAAGAACTAAACCTTCTGTTTCTGCTCAACCGCCTTGGGACTGGCCTAGGGACCTTTGCAGAGAAGACTGGTTGCCCATCAGCCCTCTTTACACTGCTGTTCCCTCCAGCCCCCCAACACTTTCCTCCCAAAGGGACATCAGCAGCCCCCTTTGGTCTTGGTTAGGGAAGTCATGCAAAGAATACAAGCTGGGGCCAGTGGGAGAGCTGTTGCATACTGCCCTTGAGGATCACACAAGGAAAGCCAACCCCTACTCAACTCTGGAAAATGAAGTTAAGCAACCCTGTACCCCTCTTCCCAGGGATGTCAGCTCCCTTGTTCCCTCAGGCAGCAAGTGGCTTCCTTGCAGCACCAGATCCTGGGAGATGAACGGACTAGGCTGTCCTCTGCTTAAATCTCTGATCTCTAGGGCCCAGAGAGCCCAATGCTCCCAATAGTCAGGTAGTGGGAGTAATAAGGAGTTGGAGAAAACCTCATTGGATGCAGTTGCTGGATGAGCCCCAGTGATCCACCTCTCTCCCAGAGGCAGGCATGGATGGGTTTCCTACCATCATGTGACTGTTACCTTCCACCTTCGCATCTCTAAAGGAGAGGATCTTGCATGCTAGCTAAAACAAGGTCAGAAAGCTTTGAGAAACAGCCCAAGGCAGTGGGTGTGTGCAGCTCTTAAAGACTATCAGTATTTCCTCCAGGGCCACACACTGCTCCTGGGTTCTCCCTTCACAAGAAAATAAGATAGCAAAGGAAGTGCTCCTAGGCCAACTGAAAGCTGAAAGGACCAGACTCTCACTAGCATTAGGCAGTGTATCAGAGGCCTACCTAGTTCTGTGAAAGCTTGGTGGTATCTTTCAAGGTAGGACGTAAATAAGGCCAACCGGAGGTTGCCCTGTCTGGACAACTGCCATACCGGAGAGGCTTCTGGGGAACTAGGCTTCTGAAGACTTGAAAACAGCCACTTTCACTTTTGGGGGTATAGGGCTAAGAGACAGGAAAGGAGAGAAATGAAGCAAAAGAGAGGCTAGGCTCTCTTGGACTTTCAAAACGTGACTTTGAGAGTTGCCACTCAGGATGCAATCCTTGGATTAAATTTGATCCTCTTGTTAAAACAGGGCATAAAATTTATTTACAAATATCTGTACAGTTTGAGTGACAGGCCAGAATTTCACAGAAACAAAGGAAACAAAAACATTTTTTTTTGAAGGGAAGTTGCACCTGTCAGAAGCAAGACAAACAGACCTATATATACATCATGAGCTAGGCATATGGACACTGGCCTTTTTGCTTCTTGGAAGGTAGTGAAAAATGTATAAAATAGCCTTAGGTACTGCACCCTTCAACACTGAAACCACACTGGCATGTGTGTTTGTGGAACAAGGGGCCTCTACAGCAATTTCCCAGCACGAGAACTACCATGAACCACCAAGAAACCCAGTTGATTCTATAATTTCATGACTTATGCCTAGTCAAGATCTCAGTTCAGAGGCCCTTCCTCAGTTGAGACTAGAGCCAAGTCCTCAGTTTTGATCCTAATTTCAAGCAGGCTACTCAGGTGATAAGTTAACTTTCAGTCTTCTTTGGTTTTTCTCCCTGTTGTTTTGGTTTCTCAGAATGAAAGTTTCAGCAGCTGCATGTGGGGAGGTAGTGGCGAAGCGGCTACAGTGTGATGCAGTTTTAATAAAAATTTTATTACACAGCCATAATATAATCGACACTTCTCCAAATCCAAATGATACTAAATACAGATCTACATGGTGGATCAGAATGGCTCCAGCAAATTATATGGATTCTATAATTTCATGTTTTTTAAACCAGAAAGAGAAAAAAGTCCAAGTTCATCATGATCAAAGGTCCCAGCAGCCTCCAGAACTCTGCCGGAGTCCACGCAATGTTAACAGTTTGTGATTCCACATTTACACAATAGTCTATAAAAGGTTTTGGTCAATGGACTATTCAAGTATATATGATTTTAATGAGTCCATCACCACTCCTTTGCTCAACTGAACTGTGTCACAGCTACCACATAGCTGTGTCACAGTCATATTTATCCATTTTACAGTCACAATACTTTTTAAAAACCATCCATTACTGTTTTTTTAAAATAAAAAAGTGTAAACTAAGTTAAAGCAATGCTGAGGCTCTACTAAACCCAGAAGAGTTACCAAGTCTATTTTTATGTTTAAATACAACTTCACTCTGTGGTTTCCCATTATCCTACTTCATTATAGAAAAGTAGGGTGAAGAAGTACAAAGCAGAACTTCTAGATTCCTCTCCCTCTTGTGGGAATCAGCAGCTCTCAGCTCTTTCTTTAGCTTAGTTCTTGGTATATATAGTCAGCTGTACTTTGTTCTGAAAAGATTTGTTAAATGCCACTTTTATTTACACTTGGAGCTTTACACCTGAGAATGATTATCAAGCAGTCAGCTTATCTCTTTTCAAACATTTCATAAAGACATACACACTTCTTTGCTGGCTTCACCCTAGCTGCACAACAATATATATGCTTACCATATATATATGTATACACACACATAAAACTGCACATGCTTTTAACATTTGTAACCTAAATCTTTTTGTGTTCGTTCTCTCCACATTATGTTGAATACTTTCTCTTAAAAAAACAAAATATTATTCTTGCTGAAATAGCTGTAAAACAGAATCACTAGGAAAAGACAAGTACATGGAGTGGGAAAAAGACTCACGCTAGATTCAGCCAAGAAGCTGTAGGCTATACCCTTGGGATGAGCAATACACCTGCATTGCCCTCCCTGGTACCTGACCGTGGGCTTCCCTCCCACCTACAGGGCAGGGGCCAAACTGGGGAGTTTTCTCCAAGGTAGGAAGGTGATGGGGAAAAGGAGGTAGGTGAGGGGAAGTTACACAGCTACAGCAGTCAGGCCTGTTTAGTAAGAAGAACCACATTTAATGAGTTTCTTTCTTGCAGTTTCAGATGCTCAAGTACAGCTGAAAAAAATCTGAAACAGCTATAGATAGACCCAGGACAGACTGATACAAAGAGTACTGCATTTAAAAAAAATGATTAAAAAATCCACACACTTATAGACACACATACACACACACACACTCACTCACTCACTCTCTCAAATAGACCCCCCTCCCTCCCCATAAATGTACATTTTTTGAAACTAAATTGGTTTTGAAAACCCCTCTTCCGCAGAGATGAGAAGAGAAAGATGAGGAGGGAGGGAGGAGGACTGCAGATGACCAGCACTCACTCCCTCCACAAAGGCCAGGTGCCAAATGTTCAATGGTTGGGTCAAAGGCAGTCCACAGAGGAGACTGCCCAGTGCTGCTGCTATCACCACCAGGGGCTCCAGCAAAAATCTCAGCTCCATGGTAATACTGAATGCGTGCAGTGTGGCCAATGAACTGTGCTGGTTTAAAAAAAAAGGCAAACACAAATCTAAAGACATGGATAAAGCCCAAAGAGCCCAGGTCCACACTGGGTAAGCCCTGGGTAGGGGGGAGGGTTGGTGGGAGATGGTGCAGACAAGGGTGGTCTATACAGCAAATGGTTTATATTACAGATGACTGGCAGTTTAGAGTCTCTTCCCAGTTCTACTGCTGCTCCAGCCCAAAGAGGGCAAATTAAAGGAAAAGAGGAAAGGTGGGACACTGTGATGGGGCATGCAGGGTCAGAAGCAGCAGCCTGGGTGTGCTCAAATAAGCCCCCGTCGTTTTTTGTAGTCTTCCAAGTTCAGAGATCTTCTTGGAGCCCCATCCTTGGCTGGTGGAGCCTTGGAGGTGATGGCCAAAGCCTTTGACTCTATGGGAAAGAAGAGCAAATTGGCAACGGAGGTACCTGCAAAGTCCTTTTAGTGTTGTGCTTCACTCCTTCAGGTAGCTTCCTGACTGTTCCTGTTCCCTCTCAAAACATACCTTCAGCCTCCATAAATACTGATGGGCTGACACCCCCATTTCTTTCCTAAAATAAGCTACCTTACAGGCTGAGAGGGCCAGAGAGCCATGTGATTCTTGGTTATTACTCCCACCCTCACCTACCTGAGCTGGGAACTTGTAAATCAATCTTCACATCAAAATCATGTACTTTGAATAAGTCTTCAGAGAGGTCACTGGCTGACTTAGAATTCAAATCTTTATCCTTTCCCTGTCCCTGAAATGTGAAGAGAAAAACTAATTATAAAAGCATAAGTGAAAGTGGACTTTAAGCAGCAGCTGCCACTAATATAAAAGCTCTTGCTCAAGTTCACTACATTTTCCTACTAAAGTCCTTTTCTGAAAAGCCACAGACAAAGAACTTTCTTTACTCAAGCCTAAAAGCAAAGGCGAGAGAGGACAGGCTTATGTCTATGGTGCAAAGGTAGAAAGGGTGGGCTTTAGAGAGCAAACCACCTTCTGACTCAAGATTTCACGAATTCCTGGAACAGTTTGGGCTCCACAGGAGAAGACCTCACTTAGGCAGAAAAGTGCTTTGAAATGGACAGTTTCTCTCAGTTTAACATTTTAGTTTTCAAAGAGCTTTCACTTTTATAGCTTATCCTTACATATCATCTGCTCCTAATTATCCTGTAGGTAGGGTATAGAGTGTTATTCCCATTTTCCATAAGAGAAAATGTGGATAAGAGGGCTAGATGTCAGTTGCCTAAGTCACAGGCCTTAGTCAATTAGTGGTGTTCGGTTTAGAATTTAGGTCATCTGACCAAAATTCAGTAGCTGATTATTACATTTGTACATAATTGGGATGGAGAACGGACAGCAAGTGGAACTCCATGTTCCTCCAGGTGAGAAAATCAAGCCCACCTGGAAGAACACTCTGGTGCCCAGGTCAGCATAAGGTGCACACTCTGGTGCCCAGGCCAGCAGCCAAGCTCTGTGGGCCACCCCAGGGTAGGGAAGTGCTGCACTTACCTTGCTCATTTCCTTTGGGACATCTGGTAATACTCCAGAACCGTATTTTGCATTCAGCTGGGCCAATATGGCAGCTTGTACAGCTGGGTCTCTGGACTGAGAAAGTAAGTTATTTTGCAGATTGTTCAATACTTGCACAGTCCGACTGTGATCCTTTCCCACCTACTACCACTAGCATCATAAGCACCACAGTGGCCCAATCAGCAGCTCAGTGGGGTTTTCCTGAAGGTAGCAGGAAGAGGCAATTAAAAGCTCTAAAGCCAAGCCCAGCCCAGCCAGCCCCTAGGTAGGTGACCTAGCCTACACATTCCTAATGTCTGTGGCACTGGTAAACCCAAACTGCTACAGGGGGGTTAGTCCACAGGTTTGTAAAAATCCATGCCAGGTTTTTACTACCTATATGTCCTACAGTAAGATAAAAAAGGAAGTATCAAGACCCAAGAGTTTGAGGCAAGCAAATCCCACTAAGACAACATTATTTTTAACTTTTTTATTAATCTCCTAATGGAATTCATTTTGTGTCCCAGAATCTAGGTCCTGACTAAAAATGTCCTCTTTAGGGGACTCACATTAGAAACGATGGTAGGTTTGCACTGCCGCCTGGTAAAGGGATCCATCTGTTGGTTTTTCATGTTGTGACTTTCAGCCTGAAAACAGACAGCATGCATTATAGAACTGTATCTCCTTCCCCACTTCTCTCATTCATCGTAAGCTTATGTATAAGTAACAGTCTTTGCAAGGGCCTGAAGACAGTTAAAAGCTATCTATCATCCTTCTTCCTTCAAGAACACCAGAGCAGATATGGGGGCAACAACCCAAAGAACAAAACTGGAGGTTGATAAAAATAAATACCTGTGGAGTAGGATCTAAGGATGGGGAGGGATAAATTAGGGCAGAAGACTGCTGCTTTTCATTATAAATTATATGGGTATATATGTGCATACAGAGAGTACGTATATGTTAAGTGTACAGGTTACTTCAACAATTCAAAAAATAAACCTGAAGATGTAGAGAAGATTTCATAATATTTTATTAATTGAAACTATTTTTAGTGATCCAGATAAAATTGTCTTACTCACCACAAGGGCCTTCTCAGACTCCACAATGTTCCACTCTCGGTTCCGCTGGTTAATGTAACTGGGAGGTAAATAAGAGAAATGTCAGTGGCTGTGAAAAGAAGAAAGGAATCACTGAGCCCTGATGTGGAAGATACGCGGAGCCATTGCAGCACAGAATGCACAAGGCCACAGATTCCCTGATAACTGTGGCAAGGTCTGTGGGCCAAGGATAGGTGCTCAATCAAAATAGGCTCTGTAACACACCTGATAGCGGATATGTTCTTGGTCCGCTGGCGGTCCAGAGCCTCTGCCCGTTCCTCCAGCTCATTCAGCTGGTCCTGGATTTGTTTGGCCTTGTCCTGATCACCCAGGTCCTCAGCCATGGCCTGTGCACAGAGAAAAGAGTAGGTTTTTGGCTACAACCTTCTCCATATCAAATGTCTCCTGTCTTCTAGCACAGGCAAGATATCTCGTATGAACAAATGACAGAAGAAGTGAAAGAATACTGAAAACAAACTTTACAAAAGCTAGGTATAATTTTTATATAGAAGTAACACCTTCTCATATGGCTACCTGGCTTTGGGTCCCTAGTAGCAGTGATGTGTAACATTAACCTTAGAACCCAGGCCCCCTATGGCTAATTTACCCCAACCAGGCTTACCCCATCCTGATGTGAAGAATAGAAAACCACCCACCACAGTTGGGCTTGGCAATATCATCTGTCTCTTCGCCCCAGAGCTGATACTACCGTGGGGTCTATGAAATTACACATGAAACGAAAGTGACTAGATAGTAAGGAGAATAAGCAAGAACAGTTTCAATTTATAGGAAGGAAAATCCTGCTACCACTAACTTGGCAGAGGGTGAATAAGTCTAATTTCCACATATCCTTACAGGACAGGGAAAGAGGTTCGAGTATAACTCCTTACCTTTTCCTTTAGCAGCTGAGTCTTCTTCATAGCATAGTTGGGTGGAGCTTTCCTGAACCTTTCTTTTTCTTTTACAATCTGTATCAGAGAAGAGATACCAGCAGTGAGGTATTCCTAAATTATTTTGTAGACAGGCTAAGTGAGCCCATTTTGGAGACAAGCAGCTAGTTAAAAGGGAACAGCTATTCCTATAGCAGTGTCATGCCCGAGAGAGAGAGAGAGAGAGAGAGAGAGAGAGAGAGAGAGAGAGAGAGAGAGTGTGTGTGTGTGTGTGTGTGTGTGTGTGTCTGTGTGTGAGAGTGTACGCATGCATGCGAGTTCATTCCAAGGGATACTATGTTGCTTCCAGGGTTATGGGGATTCTTCTGGGACACTCTGAAGGAACATGTGCCAATAAACAGCAGCAGCCCAAGGGACTGGTACTGTAATGCTAGCCACTGTCCAAGAGAACAGAGATCAAAAACTTTTACCAAATGTTCTGGAGAAAGAAAATTCTTGAAGGACCAAGACTAGCAGAATACAGATCCCTGAATCTTGAAAACATTTCTTTAGACTGACTTCAAATGAGAATGTATAGAAAAAAATCTTGATAAACTATAAATAGTAAGATAGCAATATCAGCATTCCTCCATTCTCAAGCATAGTAGCATAGCTAAAAACATCAAGATATAGGGAAAGAAAAGAAAATCATCCTCTTTTCTTACACAGGTTCTTGATGAACCTCTAGGCTCTAGGGTACCAGGTTTCTTACCTCTTCAATGTCTTGGTCATTGAATTTATAATTAAGAGCTTCTTTAATAGATAATTCCTTCTTATTGATTTCATCTAGAGTGGGCAACTGCATGCCAGCAGAGAACATCTGGATCAAAACAAGATAAAAGATTATTAAGAGATTTTGAAAAGAGATGCTCTGAATGTTTTCATGAACAACTGTTAGGTAATGTCTATCCACTTACCGCTTCTTTCCACTTCATGAATTCGCTTTCAGTGAATTCTTGGTTTGAGACAAACTCTAGGCGGAATACTCGTTGGTCATTGCCATGCCTATACAAGAATGGGTATGTTGACTACAGGCCCAGCAAAGCAACCCTTCCAGACTATGTACTACCTATCTCTGTGGTTCTCAAACCTGGCTAACCTGTAGCATTGGTTAGGAAGATTTATAAAAATTCTAATGCCAAAGCATCACTGTAGATTAAATGAACCAGAATCTCTAGGAGTAGGAACCAGGCACTGAAATTCAATGAACAAAACCTCCCAAGTTGTTCTTATGGGCAGCCAGAATTAAGAATCAAAGCTAGCACTGGAAACAAATGGACCTGGTCAGTATTTCAAAAGACCGTTTACTATAAAATCCATCATAGTCAACTGGCATCTAGAATATAAATTATGTAGATACCTGAATGACAAGGAAACTATTCATTAGAGAGGAAGAGCACTGACTTTCTACTGTGCTCTTCCTGCCTGCTGTGCTGGCAAAGTTCCGTGAGTCAGTGCCATTTTCCTAGGGACAGACACTCACTGCACATTATGGCTACTGCCCTACCCCACCTCAACTAGTTCTTTTTAAACAGACCAGGAGAGATGATGGGGATGGGATAAGGGAATGAAAGATCCATAGAGACAAAATTAGGCTCTAGTAGAGCCGTGTCTATTACCTGCTATTTGTAGTAATTATGGCAAACTGCTTATATTCCTTCCTATAGGGGGCTTTAGAATTTTCAGGCTCCAAGAAGGCAAAGACTTGTGTGTGTCTAGTTTGTTCTTGCCTCTATCCTGATGCCTAGAATAGTAGCACGTAGCAGGCATTCAGTGAATATCATGTTACAGAAGAGGAAAATAAGTCCATAGAGGTGACATGACTTGTCAAAGATCAGGTTAGTTAGTGACAGAGCCAGGATCAGAAGCAAGCCTCCTGATCATGCTCAAGGAATGCCAGCAGGGCTCTGAGAAGAAGGAGTCCCATAACCTGACTTTTTTTTTCTATATGTCCTGCCACTTCATATCCCTAATTTCCCCTATGACAGAGATATATCCCACTTCTCTAGAGGGAAAGGCAGAATACAAGTTTCCCTCCGAGTCCTTTAAAAACATCACATTAGGAGAGAATAACAGCCCACACAGACAGTGCCTATTTGCAGTGGAAACAGAAGCTGCCATAGAAGCACCTCTCCTACCGTAGTTGTAGTCCTTTGTTTGTTCTGGTACCTCCAAGCTGGTAAACTTTGGCGGTTTCCACAACACCTGTGATCTCAGCAACCTAAGCGAAAGGGAAGAGAAAATAGTAAAAAACAGACTCTTTCAGAGCCCTCCATATCATATTCTCTTTGGTTCAATCTACCTAAGTACAGACAAGCGACCCTGCACTGACAGGAGCCCACAGCTGAAAGATGTTCTGATAACCTCTCTCATGTTTAGAACCGATGGCCAAGCACTAGGAGCCCTGTGCCCAGAGTAAACAAGCACCAAGAGAGAAGCCAGTTAGCCTGGTGGGGCTTGTTAGAAGTTTCCCCTCCAACTTAATGCTTTCCAGGACATGGTATGGCTGGTCTTCAGAGAAGGAGGTAAACATGTTAAAATCATACAACTCAGAACAAAAACAAACAAAAGCAAAAATCAAACAGCTATGTTCTAGTCAACCAGACCACAGGAGCAATGCTGGAATGCACAAAATACCCTCTATTAGGTTGGAAGGTTTTCTTTTTTTACAACCTCAATATAATTCCCTGTTCCAGAAGTCACTTAATATGTAACATGGAAAATTTTCATTTACAGCAGGTCCTCGAATAATGTCATTTTGTTCAATGTCATTTTGCTATAACATTGATAAGAAAAAATTGATTCCCAGCTGGGGCCACTGTCTGTGTGGTTTCTAAGTTCTCCCCATGTCTGTGTGGGTTTTCTCAGGGGACTCCAGTTTCCTCCGACATCCCAAAAGATGTGCACATGAAGTGAATTGGCGTGTCTACATTGTCTCAGAATGAGTGTGTGTGTGCATGTGGGTGTGAGTGCCCCTGTGACGGAAGGGTATTCTGTCCAGGGTGGGTTCTTGACTTGAGCGCTGAACTACTGAGACAGGCTCCACCCACCCATAATCCTGAACTGGAGTAGGAAGATTAGAAAATCATTACCTCACTTGTTTCTATTTTTATTAATCTTTCTTAATAAATGTTTCTTAAGTGTATGTTTAACACGTTTATTTAAATGTTTAATACTAAAAGTGTTTTAGATCTCTATTTAGAAGTTTGGTGATTTTTTGTGATAAAAAATATGCCATAGGAACTTAACTCTTGTTTATATTAGTCTATGACTAAACTGGTTTCATTGTATGTTGTTTCGTTTAAAGTCTCAGTTTCCAAGAACCTGCCAACAATGTTTAGTGAGAACTTACTGTATTTATTTTTCAAATGAGCAAAGCTTCCAGATTATGTAACTTACAATGAAAACTTCATAAATGTCTCCCTTCTTGCTTTTATATAGAAAGAAGACAAAAAATTATTCTAAACCCAAACCTACCAGTCCCTTCAACTCCAAGCACTCTTCTTGGCTGCGGGTCACGTATGATCCTCAGGTACCTCAGACTGTCACTATTCTATGGACATCTCAACTGGAGTCTATTTTCCCATCAAATAGAGGCTGAAGAGTGACAGATTTGTTCAGTAGTTCCTACTCCCAGTCAAGAATCATCCATTACATTTAAAACATAGACAACTATCAAAGGAAGAAAACACTCACCCGGTAAACTGGTTTGCTATTGTGGTTTCCAATGCCAATCCGTACAAAGCATCCTGTGACAGTTTTAGCAAAAAAGGGCATGTGACACCAACGTTCTAGCTTATACCGTGATAATCGAACCCGATTCAATTCTTCAGGTAAGGAGACTGGTTGTGATTTTGGAGGGATCTCTTCTTTCCTATGAGGAACAAAGGGCACTGGAAAAAGTATTCATCATAAAAACATATCAAAATAAATAAATAATACCACTTCTTAAAACTTAATGCAACCCAAGTACTTGTGATTAAGGCAGGAGGAGAAATAAATGAATCAATAAGAAAGAGTAGTAATAGAATCCTATTCCTAACCAGTAGTGTGAACTGTCTTGAATAAGGCTGCCATCCCAGATAACCTATCAGTAAAAAAACTAACGGAAGCTCTTGGCCAATGTGAGGGTAAGATGAAGTCAGTTCCTACTTGCTGAGCCCAAATGAAATGTCCAGGGGTGAAGGCCAAGAGCCAAAGGCAGGAACATATCTTTGGACTAGTATACTGGGAAACTCAGCTCAGCAATTCAGGGTACTGAACGAAAAACAATTCATAGCCCAAATGGCGATTTTGGAAACTACGCTAAGTTTCTTCTCAAAAAATCCACCCATCCTAACTACTAGACAAAAATGTATACAGCTTATTACTCTTCTTCTTCATCGGATGACGATGTTCGGGATGAACGGTCTGATTTTTCACTGGACTTGTCATCCTCTTCCTCCTCCTCATCGTCAGAGTATACCTCACTGGTTTTTAATGGCTGTTTTTTGGCGAGGAGCTCAGCTAAAAAGAAAGAAGAAATGTTTACTTAGCACCAGTATACAGAAAAGGGCTGAGAGACTGTTGCTAAGTGGGCAAAAAGGGTCACCAACTCTACTGATGGTGGCTTTTATTACTCTCAATACACTTCAAGGTGGGTAGAAAAGATGGGGGAAATTTTTTTTATGTCTTTAGGGAATCTTTGAGGAAAACTTGATATGGTAACTGTCTCAACGACTCAACTTTGCTGTTGTACATAGAAAGTAGCTATAGACGATTATGAGACAAATGGTCATCACTGTATTCCAATAAAAATTTATTTACAAAGTTAGTTTATCAACCACTGCTCAACATAAAAACTAAGGAGTGATTTCTAGGATACATTGTTAAGGGAAAAAAGCAAAGCAGAGAAAAGTGTCCACAGTATTCTGCTATTAATCTAAGACAGGAGGTATATCTGTGTCCTTTTGTTTAAGGGGAAAATATTTTTAAAAATTTAAGTGGTTATCTATTATGGGAAGAAGGCAAGGGGTGAAATAAAAAGTTATATGGAAGCTAAATTTTTTGAATAACCTTGTTTAGTAGATTTGACTTTGGCGCCTGGTATTTTATATAATCATAAAATAAAATAATAACTCAAACTCATGTCTACATTTCACAAGCAAAATGAAACAAAGTATTCATTTGAAGGCACCACCACAGAATATGGAACTATAACCAGCAACTTTAAAACATAGCCATTTGAAAGGCACAATATAAACCAATGGAATAGAAACCCAAGAAATAAACACTTGCATGCATATATGGTCAAATGATTTTCAACAAGGGTATCAAGACCATTCAATGGGGAAACAGCAATCTATTAAAAAAAAAATGGTGTTAGTAAAACTAGATATTCCATGAGTAAAACCAAATAACAAAAAAATGAAGTTGGACCCTTACCTTACACCATATACAAAAATTAACTCAAAATGGATCAAAGACCTAAACATAAGAGCTAAAACTATAAAACTCTTTAAAAGAAAACAGAGGAAAAGCTTCATGACAGTATATTTGACAATGATTTCTTGGTTAGGATACCAAGAGCACAGACAATAAAGGAAAAAAAATAAAGTTAAATAATAAAATATATGGTCTTTGTGTCTGGCTTCATCAAAATTAAAATTTCTATGCATCAAATACACTATCAAGAGTGAAAAGACACCTACAGAATGGGAGAAAATAAATACGTGTGAATCATAGATCTGATAAGGAATTAATATTCAAAATATAAAAAGAATTACAACAACAACAAAAAACGCTGATTAAAAATCGGGCAAAATATTTAAACAGACATTTCATCAACGAAGTTATCCAAATGGCCAATAAGCACATGAAAAGATGCTCAATATCATTAATCATTAGGGAATGCAAATCAAAACCACGGTGAGATACCACTCTTCATACCCACTAGAATAGTTACTATCAAAAAAGTCAATAATAATTGCTGGTGAAGATGTGGAAAAAGTAGAACCCACATATATTGCTGGTAGGAATGCAAAATAGTGAAGCCTCTGTGGAAAACAGCCTGGTAGTTTCTCAAAAGGTCAAATACAGAGTTATCAAATGCTTCAACAATTCTACTCCTAAGTTTTTACCCAAGAGAAATAAAAGCATGTGTCTACTCAACAACTTATACACAAATGTGCATAGCAGCATTATTCAACAAGTGGAAACAACAAAA
The DNA here is from genome assembly GCA_028627145.1 of Eidolon dupreanum. NCBI lineage: Eukaryota > Metazoa > Chordata > Mammalia > Chiroptera > Pteropodidae > Eidolon > Eidolon dupreanum. The sequence continues at coordinate 54,604,875 of CM053509.1, forward strand.
TTATCTGTGAAGAGGTGAATGAATAAATATAATGTGTTTATCCATACAACAGAATATTATTTAGACATAAAAAGAAGTATTAATATATGCTACAACATGGATGAACCTAGAAAACATTACGCTAAGAAGCCAGACACAAAAGACCACATTTTTTGTGATTCTATTCACATGAAATGTCCAGAACAGGCAAACCCATAGAGATAGAAAGTACATTAGTGGTTGCCTAGGGCTGGGGGATGATAGGTCTGGGGAGGGAGGGTGGTGGCTAAGGGATATGGAGTTTCCTTTTAGGGTAAAGAAACAGCCTAAAATCCACTGAGTTTTATTATAAAGCTCTGCAAATATACTAAAAACCATGGCCTTGTATGCTTTAATGAGTAAACAGTAAAGTATCAATTATATCTCAATAAAGTTGTTATAATAAACAAAATAACAAACTCTGGCATCCTGATTTCGAAATGGACTTATCAACATGCTCATGATAAATTTTATCACTAAAAAAAAAAAAAATACAGCTCTGTATACTGAAAAGGCTTATATATAATAGCCAGCCCAGTAGCATAAGCTAGACTTATGTCTAGACTATGGTGTCTAAAAACAATTTATCATAAAAAAGAAACCAGGATTCCTTGAAGAAATGGCTGATTCCAAATCCAGAAAGCAAAAAGCTATTAAAGACAAGTGGTGTCTCATGTCCAAAGGACTTGGGCTATGACTGGTTGAAGATGGGACATTATGAGTCTCAATAATAATGATAACTGCAATGAATTAAAACATATAAAGTATTTAAAAATCTATGAGTTCACAAGGATATTCAAAATAAACAAAAAAAACCCTTACTGATTACCTTTGGAAGTTAAGGAACTATCTCATTCTTTTGAAAACTAGTGAAAAAGAAAACAAGCGTTTATTCTGCCTTTTTTAAATATAAAATGTATATGGTGCTAATTAAATAGCTGATGAAAAGCTTCTCTTTATAGAAGTAAATCAGATAATAAACGAAGAAAGAATGATAGATTAGACTATCACCAGATTGTAATTCATAATGAATTAAATGATCTAGGTGATAATTATCAGTGGCTGCTGGAACAGAACATATTACCATTAACAATTCTTCACCTTCTCTGCACCCATGCCCTTTACCATGTGACTCAGTAGTTCACCCTAGTCATTAGTGTTGGGCTTGATCATATGACTTGCCAATGGAATGAGCACACACCTGAAATGACCAATTCCAAGTCTAAGCCTTAAGAGACGTCTCAGGTTTCTGCTTGTCCTTAACTATACTTTTGCCACCACCATGAGAAGAATGTGTCCTGGGTATACTGGTCTGAAGAGGGAGAGACAGGTGGAACAGACCTGGTCCTAATCTGTAGCTAGGGAATAATTCCAGCTGAACTGCAAATGCATGAGCAGCAACAAATAACTGTTCATCTGAGTTTGGGGCAGTTTTGTGGTAAAAGCTAAGTGAAAACTGGTAGTATCACAAAATGAGACAAGCATATATTATGTGTCTCCTGGTGGTAGTATATACCATCACCTAAAACTTACCCTTCCCCAAAACCAAAAAACAAAGTAGAAACAGAACAAATTCCAATTTGTTCAATTCTCTAGCTTTGACTACAAATCACACTATATTTTGTCTTTGGAATTTCCTATAATAAAGAACTAAAAAATGGAAAAAGTAAAACTAGGCCCCAGAAAGCCAATCACGTGATCAAAGACACAATATAGCCATCCCCCCTCCCCACCCCTGCTCACCTGTTCTGTTCTTCCGTTTTTCTCGCTCTGCTTTTAGCTCCTCCATGGCTTGAGATTTCTTATCTAGTTTCTCATCCCGTTTGGAACGCCGTTCCTTGTTGTGGGATGTTACCTGGGAAGGAAAATATAATGTAGGATGGTTCTTTTTACCAGCTGCTGATGATATAACTTTCTATACCCAACAATCAATCATTCAGTTCCTTACTGTGGATCTATATATTGGCTGCAGAAACTGAAACTTGTTTAAAGGGACAGAGCATCCTCTTGTGGACAAAAAGGATAGAGCAGTAAAGTCAGCCCCTGCCTTACCTGCCTAATAAAAGGAAAGCCTAAGAATTATAAAAATAAGCATTTTCAGGAAGGACATATAGATCATAGCTAGTATTTGTTGATATTTTCCACAAAGCTTTTTGTGATGAATAAAAACATGACTAATTTTCTCAGCTACATTTACTACCATGTCCAGGATGACATACACCTGAGTAATAAACTTAACCAATCTAGCTACCTGGGACAGGATGTTTACTAACTTTCCCTTAAGAGCTGCTCACATCAATGGGCTGCCTTTTAAATGCAGACTTGAGTGAAGAATTCTTAAGGAGTTAATCTTAGCAGCTAATGGTGAAATGATATGTCCAGAGATTAATGAAACCTAGAAAAGGAAGACAACAAACAATAGTCATGCACTAACTGACCTAGGCTGATTAATATGAACTCATCTTTTATATAAATTTATGTGCAAACTCTCCCTCTCTCCCCTTCCTCTCTCAACAAAGGTTTTACTCTTTGGATATGAGGACCATTTAATCTCCTACCTGAGATTCTTGAATCTGTGTCAGCTTTTTCTTTTCCTGCTCTTCTTCTTGCTTTTTCTTTTTTTCTTTCTTTTCTTTCTTTTTGGCTGTTTTTAGTTTTTTCTTGATTTCGAATCTGGTTAAAAGATATTTGTTTAGTTTTTAAGTGGCAATGAAATATCTGTGAAGACTGATTTCTATTAGGAGAAAGTAAGCAGGGGGAAGGAGTTAATAAACATTTTGGCTTCCTGCAAGAAACTACAATGCATAAGTACCATAAAAATATTAAAAATAAGTATACCAAAAGTACTTAAAAGCATTAAGTTGGAATAGCCTTAAAATGAGAGAAAATATTCAGGATACTACTGTAATCCTATTGGTAATACACAGCTCTTCCTCAACCTTCACTTAGTAGAAGAAAATAGTTGATTTTTAAATCAACTACAATGGTGTTCAATTAGAAATAGAATGAAGCCATGGAGAGTCACTGTCACATTTTTAAGGCGGTCAAGACAAAGGCTGTATTTGAATCAGACTGTTTTCTATTCTATCCTCCTTCATTATGAAACATGGTCCTCTACCCCCTAGCAAACTTGTGGATAAATATGCTATTCTCTTAAAATGGAATCTAATCTCCCTCTTTATAATAAAAATCATGATTTTATGAAATAAAACTATTTTTTGTGTGAATTTAAGAAATTTATGGATGGGATAAAGGAATATAATAAACATTAAACTCTAACCATAACACTCTAAAAATAACCTCAAGAGCCAAATTTTTTACTTAGTTCTTAACAGTACTTAAAAAAAATTTTTTTATGTCCTTTTCACTCATTATTAAGGTTGTTAATGTACTTTTAAAATGTGAGATGGAGTGTACTGTTATGAATTTACTCCTTAAAATAATTCAACACATTCTTAAATATCCAATGTGTCAAAGAAGAGATCACAGAGGAGATTAGAAAGTAATCTGAGATGACTGAAAATGAATACACAACATGTTAAAACTTACATGATGTAGCTAAAGCAGTGCCTAAAGGGAAATGTATAACTGTAAATGCCTATGTTTAAAAAGACATTTCAAATCAATAACTTAACCTCTACCTTAAGACAGTAGAAAAATAAGAGCATACTAAATGTAAAACAAACAGAAGAATAAGAACAGAAATTAATGAAACACAGAATAGAAAAATAGTCTTGGCTAGACTGACCAAGAAAAAAAGAAAGACGACTCAAATTACAAAAATCAGGTATGAAAAAGGAGATATCATCAGCAACCTTACAGAAATAAAAAAGTGCACAGAAAATACTATAAACAATGGTATGGCAACAAGTTAGGTAACTTAGATGGAATGGAAAAAACTCTAGAAAGTCACAAACTACCAAACTTGACTCAAGAAGAAATAGAAAAATATAAATAGACCTATAGAAGATTGAATTAATAATTTAAAAACTTTCCACAAATAAAAGCTCAGGCCCAGATGGCCTTCTTGGAGAATTCTATCAAATACTTAAAGAATTGATAATAAATCTTCACAAACTTCCAGAAAAAAAAAGAGAAGGAAACAATTCTCAATTAATTCTATGAGGCCAGTATTGTTCTGATACCAAAACCAGACGATGACATCACAAGAACAGAAAAGTACAGACCAATATCTCTTAAGAATACTGATATAAAAATCAACAAAATAGTAGTGAATTGAGTCCAGCAACTTATAAAAAGGATAGATATATCATGATGAAGTAGGATTTATCTCAGAAATGCAAGGTTTGTTCAACATAAGAAAATCAATCATTGTAATATGTCATATTAATGTAATAAAGTACAAAACCCACATGATTGCTGCCTCAACACAGAAAAAGCATTTAAGAAAATCCAACACTTGTCTTGATAAAAACTCTCAACAAACTAAACAGAAGGAAACTGCCTCAAACTCACAGAAAGACATCTATAAAAAAATCCACAGCTAACATTATACTTAATGATGAAAAACTGAATGCTTTCCCCCTTAAAATCAGAAACAAGACAAGGATGTATCCTTTCACCATTTCTATTGAACATGGTACTGGAAGAAAAGAAAAAGAAATAAAATAAACCATATTGGAAAGAAGTAAAATTAATCTTTTTGCAGATTACATGATCTTATCTCATATATAGAAAATCTTAAGAAAGCCACTATAAACTATCAAAACTAATAAATGAGCTCACTATGGCTGCAGCATAGAAGACCAAGAGAGAAAAATTCATTTTATTTCTATATACTTTCAGTGAACGATTTGAAATTAACCAAGAAAACAATTCCATTTACAACAGCACACAAAAGAATAACATATTTAAGAATAAAGTTAACACATGCTAAACTTTTACAACAAAAAAGTCAAACATTGTTGAAAGAAATTAAAAAATACCTAGAGAAGTAGAAAAGACACCATGTTCATGGACTGATAAACAACAGTTTTAAGATGATAATACTCCCAAATGTGATCTACAGATTCAAGACAATTTCTATAAAAAGCCCAGCTACTTTTTTTTATGTAGAAACTGACAATCTGATATCAAAACTCACATGAGAATGCAAAGGGCCCCACAGAAACAAAACAATTTTGAAAAAGAACAAAGTTAGAAGACTCACACTTCTCAAGTTAAAAACTGACTATTAGCTATAATAATCAAAACAGTATGGTACTGGCATAATGAGACATATACATAGATCAAGGGGAGAGAATTGAGAGTCAACAAATAAACTCATATATCTATGGCTAATTGATTTTTGACAACAGTGCCAAGACTGGAGAAAAAATAGTATCTTCAACAAGTGGTATTGGGACAACTGAGTATCTAGATGCAAAAAAATAAAGATGGAACCCTACCTTATTCCACTTACAAAAATGATCTCAAAATGGATCATCAATGACCTAAATATATGAGCTTACAAGAAAACACAGGGGTAAATCTTCATGACCCTGAATTTGGCAATAGATTCTTATATCTGATATCAAAAGCTTGGGCAAGAAAAAAAAATTGTACCTCATCAATATTAAAAAATTGGGTGCATCAAACAACACTATCAAAAGAGTGAAAAATACAACCTACAGAATAGGAGGAAATACTTACAAATCGTGTATCTTATAAGAGTCTAGTAACAAGATTATATAAAGAACTCTTACAACTCAATAACAAAAAGACAAGTAACCCAGTTAAAAAATGGGCAAAGGACTTGGACATTTCTCCAAAGATATACAAATGGCCAATAAGGACATGAAAATATGTTCAACATCATTACTCAACAGGAAAATGCAAGTCAAAATCACAATGAGTTATACTTTATATCCATCAGGATAGCTATTATCAAAAAAAAAAAAAAAAAAAAAAAAAGAGTAGGAACTGTAGGCATAAAAAATAAAAAATAAGGGATTGTAAGCTGACAAGGTCCTTGCAATCTGTGAGGTCAACCAAGGGTTGCGTCGCCTAAAAAAGTTAAATTTAATTTAAAAAAAAAAGAGAGAAAATAAGTGTTGGCAAGGATCTGGAGAAACTGGAACCTTTATACATTGCTGGTGGAAATATAAAATGGAGCAGGAGCTGTGGAAACAGTTTGACAGATTCTCAAAAAGTTAAACATAAATTACTATATGACCCAGCAATTCCACTCCTAGGCATACACTCAAAAGAACTGAAAATAGGTACTCAAATATTTGTACATGAATGTTCATATTAGCACTATTCAGCAAATAAGTGAAAACTCAAATGTTTATCAATAGATGAATGGATAAACCAAATGTGATGTATATACAATGGAATATTATTCAGCCATAAAAAGGAATGAAACACTAATATATGCTGCATGGATAAACTTCAAAAATTGCTAATTAAAAGAAGTCAGTCACGAAAGACTGTATGCATGATTCCATTTAGCTGAAATGTCCAGAAATAGGCAAATCTATAGAGACAGAAAGTAGATTAGTGGTTGCCTAGGGCTGGGAAGCTTGGGAAGAAATAGAGAAATGAATACCAATGAGTACAGGATTTCTTTCTGGGGTGATGAAAACGTTCTGAAATTGACTGTGGTGATGGTTACTCAACTTTGTGAGTTGAGTAAAAACTATTCAGCTGTACACTTTAAATTGGTAAATTCTATGGTATGTAAAATATCTCAATAAAATTATTTTAAAAAGTTAATAACAACTTACATTTACATAATGTTCTTATATGTATCATTTCGCTCAAGGCTTACGATCCCCAAGGAGGCAGCTAAGGCAGGAAGAGGGAAAGTGACTAATTTGGATCACCTGGACAGTAAGTCTGACTTAAGGTAGACTGTCTGACTGAAAATGTCAGTGCTCTTTCTATAACCAAGATATCTTTTATGCCTCCTGCCATCTTGGGGAAAAAAAAAAAAAAAAAAAAAAAAGGCAGCCTAAAAATAGGTAAAGGATCTAACAACTGAAAATGACATCCCTCTACTGGTGCTGCTGGCTATAAAATGGGATGCTAATGGTGTTTATATAAAAAGATCATTATTATGATTAAATGAGATCTATATAAGAACCTTTATTAAGTGGAAAAAATGGAGGAAATTTCTGAGTTACTCTACTGCACTGCCTTGCAGCTGAACAAATGAGCTAAGAAAAAAAAATCTCAATTTTCTGTGAATGGCTCCGAACTTCTGTCTTATCATCACTGTAAACATTCTTCCAGTCACCAAAAAAGGTCACTGAATCAGTCGACTGTTTCATTCACATAAGATGAAATTTATAAAAATCAAGCTTAAGATAAGCTTACTCTTGAGCTACTCTGTGATTTTATCATAGGGTCCTACTGGCCTTAGATAATAAGAACCTCCTGTTATGCTCTCCACAGTTCAAGAACACACGTTTTTGAAGTCATCCCTAACCATCTGGCAACTCTCTCACACAGTTTAAGTCCCGTTTGTTCCAATACAGGTAACCTTAGAAGCATTCACACTCAAAACAAATGTCTATTACTTGCTTCTGACTAAAAGCCAAACATTCTTTTCTAGGATAGCTCACCATACTTAGTATGATTTTCAGAAGGGACAAACAGGCTCCCAGATGAAATGGAACTAACTGCTGCCAAAGAAATGCTTCTATTTTTCTTTTACAATAATAGGTAGGTAGAGGAAGGAGCCTAGTTCTGAGGACTATTTTATTTCCTGAGACAAAAACTAAGTTTATCTTTACCTTGAAATTATGTTAGGAGATAAGGAAGAACTTTTGCCATTTAAGTATGGCAAAAGAATTCAGAATATTGAAGCAGCTTCTGAATATCAAAAAGCAATATAACATTTGAGTTTTTTCTTTAAAAATACAAAAACCATGCTGGAAGGATACTGAGATCCCTAATTGGTAAATAGTGATGAGAAATTCCAAGTTTTAAATTCCAAATGTGAACTTTTGAAAATTATTTTATTATCATTAAGGAACTACAACCTTACCTTCTTTTCAACACCTCCCTCTTCTCTATGCGGTTGAACAGTTCTTGCTCTCTCTCCTTCTCTGTCATCTGTTCTAGGCGAGCCCTGTCTTCCTCATCTCCCATGAGGTCTTCTCCATAGCCATCATGGAACTCTTCATCTTCCGAGGAAGAGTCTGAATCTGAACTGGAGGAGGAGGTATTGCTGTCAGAATCTGACACTTCACCTGCAACAAAGGCCAAACACAAAATTAGGCTCTGCTAGTGGAGACTGAGGCCACAGGTGATGCCTGAGCATTGATAATCATTACTCCTTGGCGCTCCTAGGTAAAGCGGCATGTGGCTATCTCAGCTCCCTTAGGAACAGTCCTTGGTCTGCCTTTGGCAAATGCAAACACAGGCTAGGGAAAGTTCGGGTAGACTTAAAAGAACTGCATGTTTTTAATTTAACTTTATTTTGAAAAAAATTGCAGATCTAAAGAAAAAAGTTATAAGAGTTGACTTCCATACAGCTTTCACTTAAGTTCACCCACTGTTAACACTACCAATTTACTGTCTACATAAATAATGTATACATTTTTATTATTTATTTTGCTGAACTGAGAGTAAGTTGCAGAGATTATGACCCTTCACCCCTAAGAAATTCTCCTAAAAATGACAGTTCATTACATAACCAATTATACAATTAACAAATTCAGGAAATTTAACGTTGATGTAATGCCATTATTGACATAATCTATATTTAAATTTTACCAATCTAACACAGTCCTTTATAGCCACTTTCTAGCCAAAGAAGGGCCCAATCTAGAAATATACATTGCATTTGATTGCTATGTCTACTACCTTGTAATCTTTTTTTTTTTAAACCCTGTAATCTTTAACAGCTTTTTTGTCTTTCATGCCACTGGATCTGTGAAGAGTATAAGCCCCAAAATTATCTAAAAGAACTGTGTGAGGTGATAAAAATATTCTCTATCTGAACAGTAGCTGCCAATGTGGCTACTGAGCAACTAAAGTGTGGCTAGTGCAAGTGACTGAGACACTCAATTTTTAATTTTAATTAATTCAAATTTAAACAGCCACAGTATCAAATGCCCTCAATTTGGGTTGGTTGGTTTTATCAAGTATTCAGGTTATGAATTTTTGGCAAGAATACTCCCTAAGTTATTATATCCTTTTCAAAGTATTATATCAGGAAGCACCTGACATGTTTGTTTTATTGCTAGAGATAGTAATTTGGATTTTTTTTAAGACAGTATCTTCCAGAGTTTTCCTTTGTAAAGGCACTTTTTTTTTCTCCTTTGTAGATAGTAAGTTGGGGAACATCTTGTTCCCCAACAAATTCTAACCCAATGGTTTTAACGTACATTGATAATTATTAAGTAAATCAATTACTACTACAATAGTTGAAAAATGGTGATTTTTCTATCATTTCTTCTACATATATCAATTGGTATTTTAAAAAATCAATGTTTTGATGTGTCATTAAATTGATTAGTAAGTTCATAATAAGAACATTTTTTACTGAGTTTTGTATCCGGTTCAAAAATTTTCCTCTTCAGTCAGACCATGCATAACGAAGAAAAAGGGAAGGAAAGGTATTCAGGGTAAAGTGAGTTGAGAATCTAATGTAGGCACTCATCATGAGTTTCCTGGATGGGTTTCAGGGGCCTCGTTAATCCTTTGGAATTGCATGGCTCTTTCTTGCTTCACTCAGACTCTCGAAGGACCACTGAAAAGGTTATGGACTGCTGTAATGCAGGCACCTTTCCCTTCCACATATGACCTTGTATCTTCAACTGACAAGAGTAGTTCTCTCCCAAGGTTGGGGCTGCTTGGCTCACCTTCCTCAGGGGCTGAGCTCTCAGCTGAACTGTCTTTGTCCGAACTGCCTGAGGAAGCAGTTTTATTGGTCTGTTTCTTCATGGTTCCTTTTTTCTCTATTTTTCTGGCCTTTCCTTTCTTCTTATTTTTATTGCTCCCAAATGTCCACTATAAGGAGAACATAAAAAGAAAAACTGAAACAGGGACTTTATTAGGAGAAGGTGGAAGATTCGAGAGTTAAGAGTCTTTGATGTTCATCAAAATGATTATAAGAGTCTCTATATTGCTTTGTTTCCAAAATAAATACACTTTATATGAAGAAAGATGGATTTTTGATGCCTTGGTTAAAACTTCATAACTTCTGGCTTGTAATTTCTTAGAGATAGTAGATAATAAATAAATAAACAAAATTTAATTGATGCACTTTTTTCACAACAGAAAAATAAAGCCATCAGCTTTACGACAAATCAACTGAATTAACTAAAACTCAGGTGTTACCGAAAACAGTTTCCAATGTTTCATATGACAGAGAGAGCAGTAATTGCTAGGGGTTGGCATGTCTGGGTTTCAGCACACACAGAATGGTTTAGTTCTTGAATGGGTCCCAGGAAGGCAGAGAATAAAGTTAGCAAGAGAAAATTGCAAAAATCACAGGCAGAAGGGATGAGGGCCACTCTGATACGGATGGCAGCACTGGTATGAACTCCAAGGAGGCAGAAAGTAAAGTAGATCATTTTATGTGTGTGCTTATTTTTAAATCTGCATATATTATACTACAACATAATGTTTAAATGGGATCATAAGTAAGAGATCCCATACATCTTAACATAAGGAACCTGTAATTTGCATTATTAAAGTAACAGGCAGGCAATATACAATTAGTCATTCCATGGCCAAAATAAAAAATCACCCTCATCAAGCATTTTAATTGTAAGGCTGAAAGACCATGCAACTGTTTTAAAAATTCACAGAGGTTATTTTGTTACATTAAACCACACCTCCTTTGATATTTTACCTCGTCTATTTAGGAGAATGACTGGTGAAAAATACTTTACTTGAGAACTTCATGTACTATAAAGAATAATCATCTTTTCAGCACCACAGATTGAATTATAATCTAGTTTTAACATAAAATTTCTCTAATATTTAACAAAAGCACAAAGTCTTTGCTCCTTCTACAATGTGATCACAAATTAACCTCCTACCTCACAATGGCTAAGATCAGAAGTAAATTTATTTAGGTTTCTTTTGCCGGGGTAAATAGAGGGGTAGTTCTGATGAGGTTTCCATCTTAGAATGTTCCATATGAGTTATTCTTAAGACTATTGTCTGCTAGTTTAACTTGACAAAATATTGTGAAAGGCTGTTATTTTAATCTTCCAATTTTCCATTTTCATTTACTCTTAGTTAATTTAATTGCCACTTTATTTTTGTACTCAAGAGCTAGAAAGAAAGGACAAGTGAAAATAAAACCACCACATGTTTTAGATGACATATTAAGTGAATGAATGGTGACTTCCCTTTGTAAATGAATTTACTTCTCAAACTTTAATATTTCAATGTGGATCATCATTTGGGAAAAAATCCTAGTGCTTCTCTTCTAAAGCCTAGTTCTCAACCATATCAAATTTTAATCATTCAAGGAAGATAATTTTAAGTCAATTTGAAAGAATCTAATAGGCTAAAGTGTTCAACTTCTGTTAACAGAGCTAAAATCAACTTCTGATGCTGACAACACAGATATTACTGGAGGCAATAATGTATATAAAACATCTTTTCACTGACTTTGGTTATAAGAAATAGCACAACCACGAACATACTGAGTAAATATTTACTGGTTGTTTATGAAAATGGGCATCACCCACCTCTTCCAAACAGGGTGTCTTGGCCCTTTGTACTTCTATCCAATGGGAATATGAAGAGGCCGAGAATGTAAAGGTTGAGTTATCAGGGACACGTGTGCTAGAGTGGTTAGGTCTATTTTGCCTACAGATTTGGGTTTCTCATGTGCAATAGGGCCAAATTCTGGACTCCCTAGGGGAAAAAAAAGTATTTATGAGAACAAAAAAAGACCTAAATGTGGCAGTACACAGGTGAATCCAATTCAGGAGGTGCTAAGGGGCTACCTGGCTTCCTTATCCTTCTACCCTCTATTTGTTGCAATCTGCAATCTGCCACTACCCAAGCTCAGCAACTGTCACTCATTTATAGTCTAGAATGTTTATCCCTTGGGGCAGAAGGAGAAAAGAGTAAAAATAGGAGAAAATAAAATATTCCATTTAAAAAGGGCTTTCCTGGCTAAACTTGAATGTGGGAAGGGAATCTTGTTTTTTCCTTCCAATGATTTTCAAAAGAAATGAGACATTGAAGCTGCCTCACTTCTCAAGAGGCTGACTCAGTAGGGTCTATCATGCTAACAGCAAACAACCAATCTCACTGTATGTGATTAGATTTTTAGGGGAATTATAACAACGTAGGTAACTTTATTCTAAAAAATAAAATTTCTTGTGAATACACCTTTCTGTACTGAGATGCTGGATTAAGCTATATATGTATACTTACTTTCTAAGAAACCTTAAAATCTAATTTTAAAAACCATATATATTCATTACATGAAATTTTGAAATAATAGAAAAGTATTTTTTAAGTCAAAAAAAAAATCACCTTATTTCCAGCATCCAAAGATAAATAGTCACTTAAAATTTGGGAGCCCGTCTCATTATTATTCCCACTTAATATAGAGGAAGAGACTCAAATGGGTCCCAATAATCTCCCAGATTTTTTTTCTGGAGAATAGATCACATTTGTTATATTTTATATTTACTTCTATAAACCAGAGGTTCCTGAATGTTTGTTCTAAGCACATATTTTAAATATTTGCTTAGTACTTCTCCCAAGATCGCAGAATCTAATAAACTGTAAAGGAGATGCTGAAGGCTCATGGCAGGTATACTGATATAGAAATGTCTTAATCCAGCCATTATCCCAGAGATTGTTCACTTATCCCTGCAAATACCTTATTTTGTTGACTCCGAGGCAGAGGGAAAATGAATTCTTCTTTCACTGCCAGAGTGTGGCAGTAAATGGAGTCTAAAGAGTAAAGGACAGGATTCAAGGGATGCTCTTACGCTTTCCCCACCCAGCAGAAAGGTGAGGAAATGACCTGGCATTTCTTAATTTGTTTTGGGAGCTGTGGCTCTACTGAAAGGCAAGCTCTGTTGTGACCTTAAAAGTGCCCTAAAATGCACCACACAGAAGGCAAGAATGGAAAAAATCAGTGCCTGCAGATCTGCATCTGAGTATAGAGGCCAGGGCCACCACCTAGTGAGCTTCACAAAAATAGTATGGGAAAGTGAAAGGATCCATGGTCAGTTAGGACTCTCATACACAATGACATCCTGCTTTCCTAAGCATTCTACATGCATGTAGGCCCACAAATAACAAGGGAAGTATTTTGTGTATATGCAGTGAAGAAAATCTATAATGGAGACTGGAAGGAAGATTTTTCCTTAATAAATTAAAAGATTAATAGTTTGACTCTCACTGATGTAAAAGATACCCTAATGGGCAGCAATTATCTAATAATTAAAGGAGAGTTAGTACTACACAACCCTGTGCCAACCTGAGTATGTGTGGCATGTTATAAGCAGGTCCCTACTCTGGGAAGCAGCTGACCTTCCTTCCTGGCACTCAGCTAGCCGAAAGACAAGAAGGAACATGGAGAGGGAAGTGGTTGCTTTGGACTTGGCTAGCTATGAGATGCTGAGTACTTTGAGCATCCTGGAGGAGAAAAGCAAAGAGAACCAAAGAGAGGTTATCTCTAATGAGCAAAGAAGATCATAGTAGAGGTTTTAGGACCCAGAGTAGAAACCATTGTAGCCCAGTTACTCCAAAATGAATTCACAAGTGAAACAAAATACTTTGAGGCAAGTAGAGTTTAAGAATAGCTGGACTAGTGATAAACTATACTAGAATTATGGGTTAAAAGAACTGGAATACAGCCCAAGCACTTAATCTGAGATTGTTTCCTTATCTGTAAAGTAGGAATAATACTGTTTTGACCACCAATCAGGGTAGTGTGAGACTCAAAGGAGACAGAATAAAAGAAGTTTAGAATACATCAAAAACCATGAAGTTCTATATAAATGTAGGGTATTATTTTATGATGGGAAAAGAAACTCAGAACTTCTGTGAGCCTCTTTTTTCTTATCTGTAGTCTAGATGATCTCTATGATCCCTTGGCCTTTTAAAGCTGTAAGATTCTATATGATCTGAGGGTTATACTAAGTCTAAGAAAGTGTCAAAAGGGTTCTGTAGTTATTCTAGATTTTGATAGTAGTCAGCAAAAAGGTACATGTGGGAATGGCATGGTTCCTGATTTAGGTGTGTTTTCTTTCCGAAAGTAGAAAAAAGGGTCAGTGGAGGTGAAGAGTAAATTAATGTCAGCCTAAAGAACATGAAGAATAGCTTAGCTTTCTCTTCTACTGTGTAATTAGTCATACAAAATATAAAAGACACTATTTTATAATCAGGCAATCACATATGTTTAACTAGAAAACAGAGAATCCCTACACTCAATCTCAAAACTTACAGTTGGGCTATGGAGATAAAAACAAAAGGAAAACAGATGAAATACAAACAAAAGTAAAATATAAGCAGTACTCCATTCCACTCTTTGGTAGAGAGTGTCAGAGTTTTCTGTAAACAAGTTTGAGCTCTATGAAAATCATTTTATTTTTCCAAATTCTTATGATGTGATTTTAATGGTGTCTAGATAAATGAAGTACTACTACACGATTATCTACATAGCCAAGAACTGAGAAGTATATTAAATAAGGCTTGTAAGCAATCCAAATAGCTGTCGCTAAGTTCAAGCACTAAAGCAGAGTATTCCAACCTAAACTCTACAGGGTCCCCTGGTTTCCTGACCCCAGAGCAGATCAGATGCAGGAAGTTGGAAGTAGAGCAGATTACCAAGACGAGAACAATGGCCATTTCTTACCTACAGTAACGGAGGAGAAAGAAAAGATGTAAAAAAGCAGTACCACAGAGCTGGACATTTTGGAAGTCATTATTTCACATTACAAGAACTGCCCTTTATAATCATGACTAAATCAACAACTATATATAATAATAAAATATCTATCAAAATTAAAAAAATATATAGTGGGCTTTATATTTTAAACTTTCAAGAGTTTAGGTTCAGTACTGGGATAATGTATCTGTGTAGAACATCTTGTTCCAGAGGTACTATGTGTGTGAAGACTTTACTAAATCAATAAATACACAGGAAAATACTAGCTTAGTGGTGAAGGCCTTTATCGGAAGCATGTACTAATTATGTATTATCTGTATGGTAAAGCAATAACAAAATGCTCTTGGATATCTAGGCTGACTTCCTGGAAAAGCTGTTACTACTAAATGAATTTATAAGTTGTACCTTTTTCAAAATGTTCTATTAATAAAAATATTGGAGCTAGCAAGAGATAACAGAGTGGGAATTAGAGTGTAACTAGATCAAAGGGGGAGGGTCCGAAAGACCAGATGGGATAAGAGAATAAGAGAAGGAAGAAGTTTCAGAAGTAGAAAAAAATGGAATGAGGGAAAAGCAAGAAGAGACCAGGGTTCTGAAGAGGCAAGTGGGGGCATAAACATAACCAGGAAGGCTGACAAAAGTCTTGGGGAAGAAAAAACAGGTATGACAAGTGCTGAACTACAGGAGTTGGGCCAAATGCTTGTATTTCTCAAAAATGTTGAAAACAAGATTATAAGTGAAGCTTTAAAAAATAATAATTCTCATTTAGGCAGAGGGTATTAGAACATAACTCAGCTGTTTCCTAAGTCTAATGCAGTCTAATTCAATTTCGAACAACAACAATAAAAGGGTTTTCTTGGTATCCAATGTGATTTTTACTAGTAACAAGTGAAAATCTAAACTTTCTCCTTATTTATCTGTAGCTATCTGTTTTTATAGGATCCATGTTACCAAAAAAAAAAAAAAAAAAAAAGACTGAACTATTTGATTTAGGACTCCATTATTCCTAACAAATGGACTATTTGTTTTGGCCATTTTTTTTTTTAAATCACATCTTGTGAGTAAGTGGGTACTAGCACTTCTTTTCCTAACCTTGTCATTTTTTTCCCCTGCCACTCCTGTTTGTACCCATGGTGGTGTTTCTCCAAACAAATGCTTTCAGGGAGTGACAGCACCAAAGTGCCACAGCATAGCATTATGACTTACCATGAAGGTGTGCTTTCCAATTTCCCAGGCTTGGTCAATGTAAACCTTATAGAAAGAGTCCTGTTTCTTATTTTTACATGTGCCCCAAGATATCATTGAGAATAACGCATTACCAAAAAATAATACATAAATATATTCTTTTTCATCAAACTTAGGGTTTTTTCCCTCTGCAAAGATACTATACATGAAACATCTACTACTCCCTCCCTAATGGAAACTTAATGTCCAATGCACCCACTTTTTCTGAATAGGAAACTTTCATAACTTCTCTTCATTCTACTCCCACCCTCCCCAATTATCTAGGTATCTTCTTGCTCTAAAATCACCGCATGTCTCTCTTTATAACAAACCACCTGTTAATCTTCTCTGTTGTTCTTGACCAGTTTTCTGTCTTAGCAAATCTGAGGGGACTACCATATATATATGCTATATATGAATACCTGTATTCATTGCTCACTAATGACAATAAACAATAAAAGAAGCAGGAGGGGAGAAGGGTTGGGAGGTGTATTTGAAAAAACTTCAGAGTAGCTTCTGGTACAAGTAGGCTCCATCTGGCTGAGAATTGCTGCTTTAACAACCAAATTTCTAAAAGGCTAGTTTGTAAATAATAAAGATCTAAAAGCCATAGAGAAATTAGAAGACACAGCAAATTACCACAGTTGGGATTTTTACCTACAGAGACGTGTGAATATCATTATGAGAGCGAGAAAAAAGCAAAAGTCTCTGTCTCGAACTTTATATTCTAAAGCTTTCTCAGAAGTCTCCTACTCACACCAAAATATCTCTATAGTGGCCATAAATCTGAGTTCACAGTAATACCACTGAGTTCTCTAGTGGTTAGGATTTTTTTAAAAAGATTTTCTTAATTTTTTTGGATGATTTGCTTAATTGTCCGAAGTAATGAAATATTCACCCTCAGCTAGTAGTCTAGGCTAAAAAGTGATAATGCAGACTGAAGAACAGGTGCTTTTCAGAATGGCCATGATAGTGAGGCTGCTAGTCCCAGTGAGTTTGGAGGAAATGAGTCTGGAGTAGAGCTGCAAGAAGCTTGTGGGCCTGGGGGGCTGGGACCTGGAGACAGCAGCAGGAGTTAGAACTCTGTGGAGGGAAAGTTACTTAAAGTCTCATTCTCCACTGGGCAGTGTGCAGCTTGCCTGTCAGCTTTTCCCCCAATAAGTGCATCAGAAGTTGGGGTAGTATTCTAAGGTGAGAACTTTTGGTTAAATAGCTGCAAGTTACAAAGGGAATCCTAAGCTGTAAAAGTTTTTCTGAACTCTGGATATACTCTAGCATGTTTTGGGCTCCTCTAATGCTGCGGAGATGACACACACTCTGTACTCCTGGTAGAAGCAGTTAAAAAGGATGAAAGGAATCACTATAGTAACTGCATAATTGAGGCTGTGATTTAACAATAGAAATATAGAGAATGAAATACTTCATAAGATAGTTACTGCTTATAACTTAAGGAATTGTATAAACATGTTACAGGGTATTCTAGACACAACACAGATTCAAACTTAATAGAATATTATTAGGCAGAGGGAGGGAACCCACAGCAGCTAACTTCTGAAACTTGAAAAATAAAGCAGTTGATGTAGGAATAGTGGGAAAGGGACATTATTTCAAGGTTTTCCTGTAATGTCTATACATTTAAAAAAAGAAAATGGAGAAACAAAACAAATAATCAAATTACTTCACAGAGCCCACTGCTTTTCTAACAGACTGGGTTACTATCCATTTGAGAGGAATTAAGGCTTCTCCATTAAAAATAAACAACAACAAAAAAATAAAACTCACATATTCAATACCTCTTGCTGTGGAAAGCAATTTTAGGTTTATTAATTATTTAAGATTAAGAGAACATCACTACAGTCAATTAGAATGCAATCATTCCTAATTTGCATATACAGGGCACTGGTAATTACTGTTCTAGATGTTAATTAAGTTTCATTATAATAAAAAACATTTTTTTACTTTAGTGGAACTGTAAAACAAAATAAGCACATTGTTAAAAATACTTTCTTAAGACTGTAAAGTAAGATTAAACAGAAAGGTGATACCTGGCCTCTCTCCAGGAAATTACAGTCATGTAACAATGGGGATATATTCTGAGAAATGCATCGTTAAGTAATTCTGTCATTGTGCAAACAGCATAGAGTACACTTACACAAACCTAGGTGGTACAGTCTACTGTACACACCTAGGGTATACGGTGTAGCCTATGGCTCCTAGGCTGCAAACCTATATGATATGTTACTGTACTGAATACTGTAGGCAAGTGTAACACAGTGGTGAATACTTGTGTATCTATGCACATCTAAACATAGAAAAGGCACAGTAAAAATACAGTATAAAAGATCAAAAAATGGTACATCAGTATAGGGCACTTACCGTGAATGGAGCTTGCAGGACTGGAAGTTGCTCTGGGTGAGTCAGTGAGTGAGTGGGAAGTGAATGTGAGGGCCTAGGTCATTATTGTACACCACTGCAGACTTTATAAACACTGTCCCACAAGCCTTCCCCGTTTCGTTCCGACAAGGTCAGAAACAGAACATCAAAGCTGTCAGTGCTGCTCCATGAACAGGGATGTGCGCTGGATTGATTGGAAATACCAAGCAGGAACTGGCTGGGTAAGGCGTAGACCACCATAATAGTGACTGTCAGGAGGGAGTGAAAGGTGGCCTGAGGGTCAGTAGGAATGAGAAATCAAGACGGAAAGAAAGGAACATAGGGGATTGTCATGGTCAAGTGGTTTTGGCTACTGAATTTTGGAGCAGTGGTCAGAATAAGGAACTTTATGGTAATCATAAAAAAAGAAGGTTTTTAACATGGAGAGGGAGAACTGAAGACTCGATATTTACTTTGGAAATTTTTGGTTCCAATGACCCTTTCAGGCATAAATGGCTCTCTCTGGCATTGAACTAATGGAAGAAATAAAACTTACCTATGCTATACATCAGTACAGCCTGAAAATAATTCCAAAGTACAGGAACAGGCTGGCTCTAAACTACCACAGAAAGTTTGTACTAAAATGGCAGTGGCACTTAATACTTTTTAGGGTAGTTCCTGTGGACCTGTATCCTTATACAGGTCTTACATGCTCACCAAAGCATTTAGAGCAATGTACTCTGAAGACCATCAAACTAGATCTTGGAGGCCTATAGCACTCTATGAATATGTAGTGCTGTGGGGACAGGCTCCTCCGTGTTGAAACACGTCAGTAGCCGACCAACTGACATCTGTGCACTCGAATATGAGGTGCTGTGAGTGAGAAGGAATCTGTTGCTCCCATCAGAGAAAAAAAAAATCCTCCTAAACCACATACGCTTCCATTGCTAACAGGAAAGCTTCTTGTCTTGCTAAAGTATTTCCCACTAAAATATAGCATTCTCAATAGAATTTGTTTTCTAACATGAAAGTGGGTTTAAAAAGATGAGAAAAAAATAATAAAAAAGATGACGACTAACAAGTTGTGCCCCTTCTTCTGCTGCAGGGCTGAAAACGAGACTAAAAAATGTCCACGAATGCCCTTTAGAGACACTCACTAAGTAACCAGCAGTATAAGGAACATGACAATTTAAGAGTTTTCCTTTCCTAAGAAGTTCTTGTAGACCTTAGGCTGTAGGTCTCAGTTTAAGGAAAAGAGGCCATCAGAAGTCACCAACACATGGATCCTCAAATACCTGTCACTCCCACAGGTCTAGCCTATCCACACCTACCTCATCATCACTGTCAGATGTCTCAGAGTCTGAGGAGGCTGCAGGCTGACTCACAGGTGGCTCCTTCTCCTCAGAGTCACTGCGCTTCCGCTTTGCCAGGGATAAGAGCTCCTAATAGGGCAGAAGTAGGCACATGAGTTTTGTTCAACAGAGAAGAAATATCCAAGAATAAAAAAAATATCCATCCTCCCTAGATCTCTTCTACCTCTTTGTGTTTTCAACTGAAGAACATCATCATGGGAACTTTTAGCACATGAACAGACCAACTGCCAGTATTCCTAAGTGCTATAAGAACTGTGTCTTCAAAATCTGTTCTCTCCCTCTTAATGGCAAATATATGTCTGAAATGGAAGAGTGACTATAAAACTGAACTGGAGACTACTTTCAAATTGTCACCATTTCCTCTGTAAGCCACAGAAGTACTGATTCTCAGGAATTACTGTAAGAATGTTTACAAAGGTAATTTGCTCACTGTTCTTACTGGTATAGCTAACCAATACTTTGAGCATCTTCTTTCTGTAATTCATAGTAAAACTGGCATTATTCCAATCTGTCAGTTTGGAATAAACTGACAAACCACAAGTCATTTTTTATTTTGAAAGTTTAAATCAGGAAAAAAAAAAAAAAAGTATATTTATGGAGGTAATCCCCATGGTTTGACAACAAGCAGTAAATGTGCTGGCCACCACATTGGAATCCTAATTTGACAACCCTAATGTTCCCATTCACTACTTCTGCCTCGTCCTGGTGATTTAAGAGAGACTAGAGGAGGAGGGATGTGCTATTAAATAAGTCATGGCTACAATCAGAATTCACTCTTAATAGGGTTCCCTTCTCCCGTTACTTCTCCCCAACTCGGCCCAGTCACTTACAAATGAAACAGAAGGATACTTGCTCTGGTTCTTGCTCTCCCTTAATATAAATGCCAGTCCACAATTATACTGTACTTACTGGATGCCAGATACTTTTCTAAGCATCTAACATTTAATTTTCACAATAACCTTAAGGTAGGTATCACTACCATTCCCATTTAAAGATAAACTAAAGAGCAGGAGAGGTTAAGTAACTTACCCAAAGTAACACAGCTAGTACATGATAGAGCCAGGATTCAAACCAGGGCATCTAGAATCCTAGCTCTTAATTCAGTCATGGTTTACAAGTCTAAAATATTTCCCCTTCTGCCAAAAAAAGGAAAAATACAACTAATAAATACTAGCAGTATTATTCCTTGATGATAATGGTGCTATATAATTATAAGTCGAGTGCCAAAATAGATTTTAAAATAATAGACTGCTACAAAGTATCTGTTTTCTTCTTCCAGTCTCTTTCTATTTTAGGAGTATACCTTCCTTGGCCAGAATGAGAAAATGACCTTCTCAGATTAACAGCTGACATGCTCTTTTTCATAAGCAGTCATGAAATGTTACTCATTAGAGAGAGCTAGCACACCAACTTCCTGAAAAGGCTGAAGATCATAAGAACATTCTACTTTTTCATACCAAAATGGTAACTCCTATGGATCAAATGCAAATTAAAGCAGTATTTGTGTTTATGGTCTTGTAAAAGGTATAATTGACATACAGTACATTTTATCCTTTCTTATATACACTTCTATGAGTTTGACAAATATATAGTTTAACTACTCCCACGATCAAGATATACAGACAGTTCTATCAACATTCTAAATATTGCTGTAATTTGCATTTGGTCAATAGGTGTTATCGTTTTGGGATAAAAAAGTAGAGTGTTCTTATGATCTTCGGTCTTTTCAGGAAGTTGGTGCTTTTCATACTCCTCTCTCCATCCCCTGCAACCATAGACCTATTGTCTGTCCCTATAGATCTGCCTATCATTGAATAAATAAAACCATACAGTCCATAGTCTTTTAAGTCTGGCTTCCTTACTTAGCATAATGCATTTGAGATTCATTCATGTTGTAGCACATATCAGTAGTTCACTCCTTTCTATTGTTAAGTAGTATTCCATTGAATGAATATATCACTTTGTTTATCCACTTACCAGTTGAAAAATGTTTGGGTTCTTTCTATTTTAGGGCAATTATATGTTCATGTACAGGTTTTTGTGTAAACATAAGATTTTATTTCACTTGGGTAAAGACCTAGGACTGGGATTGCTGGGTTATAATTTGTATACGGTCTTTATAATTATTTTTTTTCCCACATTACCTTGATGCAAATCTATAAAATTTAGTAAGACTTCTGTAGGCAATCTCTTTCCTGACCCTTTGAGATTCATGAATATGCCAAAATTCTATTTTGATACTAACTCATTATATAACATGAACTTGAATACACTATCAACCAAATCCTTCCCTGAAACATAAACTGTTACATTAAAAGTTATTGTAACTAAAGTGTTAAGATGTTAGTACTGCCTTTCTGTTAAAGAAGTTCCACTCTATATGAAAAATCTAACAAAAGGCTCTCCTTCATTGAGGAATAAATGCATCTGATAGGTACAGTCCTTCCTTCTTCTTCTATGCTATTAAACACTATATTAACAACAGTATGGACACAGCAAAGACCTCTTAACAGTGTGAAAGATACCCTTTTTAGAAGTTGAGAATTGTACAGGAAGTTACTGGCGGACCTCATGGCAAGACTACTCTTTATAGTTAAATCCTTTATATTTTATTGAGGACTTGTAGGTATAGCTGAACAGACCAATGTGCAACATAAAGGTCTTTCCAACACTGCACACAGAAAGAGACCATCAGATTCACTACCTGTATGGGTTGATTTACCCAACGCCTGTACGCAAAAAAAGCCAATCTAAAGCTGATTCATACACAGAGGGTAGGTCCATCTACAGCTCTCTCCTACCAGCCTGCTACACTGTGCCCTACTGGTTGAGATAATGTTTCTGTATGCCCAGTAGTTCTCTCTCAACATCATCCCTCTATTTCATCTCATTCAGTTTCACTTATCTCAGAATTCCTCTAAGGGAATAGCAGTGTGGAATACCAGCATGGAATATCAAATTTAAGCTGAACTAAAGATCTGCTCAAAGTAATGCCAATGCCCAACATCTAGAGGTATGGCTGTATAGGATGCTATATCTGGCTTCTAGAGCAGTTTCATTAACAGTACCCAAAAGCCATATTTAACATAAAACTAGACTGCCAAAACTGAGACCCTATAATAAAGCAAGTTTAATTGCACCAAGGTAATGTTTATTAAAACAGATTATTATGGTTAAGATTAGAAGACTCATAAACCTTTAGATTTAATTCCCCAACCCCATCATTCACAAATAGTGTATTTTCTGTGATATCATGTTAGAATCAACCTGTAATAAAGCAACTTAGCTCCCTCTTACTTAAAAGAAATTAAATCTCATCTCTTTATCAGACCTCCCATGATCACATGTAAGTGGGATACATATTCTGTACCCCAGAAAAAAGAGATAAAGGCCCGTACGGATACACTCAGAGGTTTTTTTATAGCCAATTAGCATGCTGAGCTCTTTTTTCACGTATTCATTCCACAAACATAACTAATGTAAGTAATTAGTACCACGTAAGGTGACCAAACATCCTGGGGTGCTCAGGACTCTCCTAGTTTTAGGACAGTTGTTCACCCTGCTCCTAGTACTTAACTATTTACCAAGCCTTGGATAGAAAATCATGAAGACACATAGTCAACCTCATGGAATTTAAAATCAAGAAAGGGAGCTAAACAATAAATAAATAAAGAAACAATTAATTATATCTAGTGATAGTGCTAAAAGGGAAGAGAATCAAGTGAATAGGGAACCTATTTGTGATAGGGTGATCAAGGGAGGCTTCTCTGAGGCAGTGGCATGTAAGCTGAGACTAGAAACTTTGGGGGACAAAGACTTCCAGATGGAATGGCTAAGGCCCTGATGCTGATGATAGCTTAGCTTTAGTTAAATAACTGAAAGAGAACTAATGTGATTGAGGCTTAACAGGCAAGGGTGAGAATGGAATGAGGTAGGTTAGAGGTAAGAAGAAACCAGATCATTCTGAGGTTATAAAACAGGATCAGAAGCCTAGTTTTTATCTGAAGGCAGTAGGGAGCCATCAAATGGTTTTATTAAGCAGGAGAGTAACCATCCCCCTAGGGTCTTTTAAAGAGCATTCTGACTGACAAAGGAACAGAATAGACAGGCCAGGATGGAAGGAGAGAGAGGAGTCAGTCAGAAGGAATCCACAGTAGTGTCATCAGAGTGGATGGTCACCCGGACAAGGTAAGCAGTTGCATGGACAGTGAGAAGTACTTAAAACATGCTGAGGAAAGAGTAATAATTAAATTTGAGGAAAGAGGAAAGAGAGAAGTACTTAAGACATGCTGAGGAAAGAGTAATAATTAAATTTGAGATTTAATTCCTATTCTTTCATATCAAAACCATTGGTTGAGGAACTTGCTTCTAACAGTGGATACTGGTCAATTTTCAAGAGCAAGGAATGGAACCAATGGGTATAGTATGATTTCGGGACAGAGAGGTATTTATTTTGTCTGAACAGTTTTGACAAGAATGTACTATTATTATAAAAAAAAATAAATAAAGAAAAGAAAAAAGAAAGAAAACAAATTGAAACAAGTAACATACACACAAAACCCTTCTACAGCAATAATTCCAAAGTGGCAGTATAGCAATCATTTACATTTCACATGACTGGCACTAAATGTGGCAAGTTACCCTTTAAAGTTAGAGTAAAATAATTGTAGATAAAACACTGTCATATAAATGCCCACCATTTTACAGAATTGACAAAATAAAATCAGTTTCCAACCCATCCAAAATGAAAGGTACATAAAAGTTTTAAGAAATTCTACTGCTAACTTGTTTTTACTTAGCTCTCTCTGAATATGCTTTCCAACTAATACCCATTTCTACTCTTCAAAGAAGGGATATCATTATTACAACAGAGGGGATAGAGCAAGAACCCCAAATTGACAATGCCCCTTATCTCTGTAAGTGATCTTACTCTAACCAGGTTAGAAAACTTGGTAAGCAGCATTTGCCAAGTATCATTTGCTTATTCAACAAAGATTTATTAAGTGCCTACTCTGTGTCAGGCAAGCATTATATAACTACCTAGTTAATGTCTCCACTTGGATATTTCATACACAACTTTAAATTCTACATATTTAAGACTGAACTCACGATGTAGGTTAAAGGTAAACTCTTCACCTTTAAACAAGATCTTTCTCCAGGGTTCCCTGTTTCATGCCAGAGCCTCAACCCAACATCCAATCAGTCAGTGAGCCCTCTCAGTTTTATATCCTGAATACTACTTTTTCTTGTCTCTATAACTACCATACCAATCCAAGTCAGACATTCATTTAACAAATATTGACAGGATGTCTGCTGCATGCCAGGCACTGTTCTAGATACAAGGATACTACAGTGAACAAACAGCCCTGCTCTCCTGGAGCTTCTATTCTAGCAGAGTTTATGTTATGCTCTTCCACCTTCTCTCACTTGGACTCTTCTGCCACCTAACTGGTATCCCCTTACTTTTTTCAGCTTAAAATCATTCAATGGTTTCTCATTACCCTCAGAATAAAGTCCAAAGTCCTTAACATCGCCAATATGGCCCTGC
The DNA here is from genome assembly GCA_028627145.1 of Eidolon dupreanum. Taxonomy (NCBI): domain Eukaryota; kingdom Metazoa; phylum Chordata; class Mammalia; order Chiroptera; family Pteropodidae; genus Eidolon; species Eidolon dupreanum. The sequence continues at coordinate 54,630,241 of CM053509.1, forward strand.
CAGTGGATTTAAACATTTTTACCCCAGAATACGAGACGCAGAATACATGACCCAGTATATACGTATACATACGAAACGCAAGTTTCCAAAACAATACTTATTACTAAGTCTGACACACTTGATGATTTCTATTTGATTCTATTTCATTTCTATTTTTTAATGCTGGTTGTGACCCACTAAATTGAATTCTCCGTCCTCGAAAGGTCCAACAGACCACTTCTGCAGCTTAATTTGTACCACTCTCTCTCCAATTAGTTATATTTCAGTCATTGTGCTTCTTTTGGGTTCATAAGGGTGCTAGGTCCTTCCTGCCTCAATGCTTTTGTACATGATAGTCCCTCAACCATCAACACCCAACACTTCCCTGTACTCTTAATCTCCTTTTCCCTAACACATATTCCATGTCTCAGTTTAAATGTCACTCCCTGGCTAGTATAGGTTCCCAGCACATACTCTCATAGTATTCTTGCTCTCCCTTCATACAGAGTCTATAGTGAAATGACTCTCTGCAGTGCCTGTCTCTGCCCCTCCTTCCCTTCCTTCCCTCTCTCACTCCTCCTACTTTATCTCTCTCCTCTAAGCTCCTTGAAGGTAGAAACTGCTTCTATTTTGTTCAGCCAACAGCCCTAGTGTCTAGCACTGTTCAACACATTTGTTTAAAAATAAACAATCTCTGCCCTTCAGGAACTTATAGTCTAGGAAGGGAGTAATAAGTACACAAACAGAACCAGTGTCAATAGATGGGTTTGGAAATTTTCCTAAGAGCCTCTCTGTTAAAGTTCCTGTGGGACTCAATCTTCCTGGCACTATTTCTAAAGAAAAGTTTAGTGAAATTACCAAATGAGTTACATCAAGTTACATGAAACATTATGACACAAATTTAAAACTTTGCAAGTCAATACTGACATATCTCACAAGTTCAATCCAGGCTTTAAACTCTGCTCTAATGTAAAAAAGACTACATTAGTGAGCACAGTTTTTAAATTTCTCAACTTTAATGGGGACGGTTTATGGAAAGATACCTTATGACAATAATATTTTTTACATGTAATGTCTAAAAATAATTCCTAGAAAATACTTAGGGGGTCTATTATCTCAAAGACAAACTTAATTATTGCTATTTCAAGTAGGATAAGCTGAGAAAAACTGGACATGACAACATAATCATCATTTTAAATATAAAAGGAAATTATAAATAAAGTAACCCAATAAGCATGTAGCTCAATTTTCTTTTTCTTGAGAAAGGCAGAGTAAAGTTTTTATAAACACTGAGCTGTACTGATCTGAATAGAGAACTCTGACTCCTTTATTATCTTGGACACTTTTCATTTTCTAGGACCCACTGCATAAATATTATTCCATAAAGAGTGGCACACATTATCTCCGTGGAGGCACATGATGGAGTAAAAAGTCTAGGTTTGCCTCAAATTCTGTTTTGTTCCCCACCTCTCAAGATGCCAAAGGCAAGTATCTTCATGATTTGTGGTTTTAAAATGTTGATAAAGGGTGTGGTCAACATAAAAAGTAAGGTCACTATAAGGTTACATGCTAAAAGAAATCCTTCAAATTCTCAGAGGTCTGAGTTTCAAAAGCACTGAATGTTAAAACAAATTTTAAACAACTCCAATTCAGTTACTACCTATCTCTTCTCATCAAGAAGAAAGGAAAAAAGAAATAGGTCTCAATAAAAAGCATCTCAATAATTCAAATAGCTTCACGAATCCAGAACCAGCAGCTTTACAATGTTAAACATCTGTTAAGTTTTTTCAGTTATACCTGCACACACTGGCCAAGACAGGAAGTTCTCTCCCAAACTACTTAAAATGACTAACTAAAAAGATTAACTGGCATACAGACAGTGGTTTCAGTCATTAACATAAATAAGTATCTGGGCTGTAATTGGTAAAAATGCTGAGTCTAGGACTCTAGCCCGTGAGGGTCTGATTCAGTAGGTCTGGGATGGGAGCCCCTGCAAAGTACATTTTAAATAAGCAACCCAGGCAACTTCTGACATAGGTGGTCCTACTCCCACCACTAGAAAACAAACAAACAAACAAACAACACTGTAAAAGGTTCACCTCTCTCACTTGCCTCACCTTCGGTAAGGACCAAGTTGGGGATATTTCTGACATGATGGCTTAGAGTCCTATCTGGAAAACCCAGGGACAAAGGATCTTCTTACTAACTGTGCTCAACTCTCACATTAGACACTCAGAGATTTATCATGGTTTGTTCTTTTCCACAATAACAATACACTAGAGAGCAAATACAATGTTATACCCCCAATGAAGACTCAGAACTAAATGAGAAGCTCAAGGCATCTTGGTCAGGAAAGGCCCAGATTGCATTAGTTTTGTTCTGAGGATTCTGGTGAAAACTTCTAGAGAGAAGAGATCTTTCTCTGATTCCTCTGACAGCTCTGGCACAGTGCTGAACAGAGAGATAGATTGAAGGCACAGGTGCCTCTCTTAGGATGTGCAGAGAAAGGGAATTTTGATCTGATTCCCATCTGATAAAAGAATGCCAATAAGTAGTTGAAGGAGAGGAAGTTGAAACTGCTGTTAAAATGCATTAGGTATTACTTATATATTACATGCTAATGTCACTTTACAAATAGAGTTGGATTTAAAGTTGCAATCACTTCCAATTCCTACTTCAGAATAGCTTTGTGGATCTACCACAAAAGGAAGTTCTCAATTCATTTCATTTGTCAGACTTCTGTGGAAAATCACTAAGGACAGAATAATTTGCTTTAGTTCATTCATCATCATAACAGATGTTTTGAGAGTACTTTACCAAGGAAGGCCCCCAAATAATCTTTATAACTGATGTACCAATTTTCTCTAAACTACTCAATGTACTTTACAGACATGAATTCTAGCAACACAGAAAATGGCCATGATATATCATTCTCATTCTGCAATATGAAAAATTTAAAAAGCGTAACAGATTAAGTTGGTACAGTAGAAAGAGTATATGCCTTGTTGTCACACAGGTTTGGGTTCAAATTCCAATTCTACCACTTAAAAGTTGTGTAATTCTAGGTAACTTAATCCTTCAATCTCCATTTTCCTCATATGTAAAATGGGGAAAATGATACCAATTTCACCATAACTTGAAAACTTGACAATTTGAATAAAAGCACCTAATTAAGGTGACTAATTCACCCCAGGCAGTATGTAAATGGTAGCTGATGTTATTGGAGATACCTACGTTGTTTGATAGAAAAATAGCGCAAAAAAAAAAAAGGTCTAATTCTTCTGTCAGTCTAAAATTATCAACCAAACTTTTACAGTCAAGAATATATATTTTTATATTTTTATAAATTTCAGGAGCCTTTCAATGAGACTATTTTCAACTTACCTTTCGATTCCTATTCAAAAATAAGGTTTCTATCCCCTTGATAATTCTCCACAGATCCCATTAACTCTCCACCCCATAACACCATTTTCAAGAGTCCTCTTCAACACATCTCTAATCTCTCCTCTTAAAGTTCTCCCTTTTCATGCCCTAATATTTTGGTCCTGAGACCTCTGGCCCAATACAAAGGGACCCCATTAAGCCATTTATACAAAAGTTTTATTTGCAAGTGCATATACCAACATTCTTACAAATACATTATCTTTACAATAGCCCAATTAGATATACAAGACTGGTATTACACCTAGATTTTACAGTTATGACCAAAGATACATAGCTAGAAAGCAGCATAGACCAGCCTAGAACTCAAATGTTCAGATTCCAAGTTCAATACTCTCCTTGCTCAACTTATATTCTTTCTTTATACCATTTGTTCACAAAACATGGTGGGGACAACTCTCTTTGTATCTTCTCGTATCACTATAGCACTGCTACAAAGCACAGTTTCCTCCCTACAGTATTTTCTATAGTATATAAACAGACAGTTTGAGTAACCCCAAGACACTGAGATCAAAAGTTTCTTTCAACAGTCCCTGCACAATCTTCAAGTAAGAATTCTGGGATGTTGTATGAAAACGGCGAAGAGGCTTCGGCCATAGTCCCTTCCATGCTGCCCCATCTATTTCTCCACTTCTGCACTCTTTCCTCCTCCTAAGAGTTTTCTTCAGTGTGACATCTCATCAGTGACTTTTCTCCACTAAGAACGACCCTAGATGCCAAACAGATTCGTGCCAGCAACTAAGTCTTCCTCGCCAAGCACGGCAGAGGTTCTCCGGAACATTTACGAATGTTCCTCCTCTCCATCCACATCCCTTGTCTGAAAAACTTCATCTTCTAGAGCCCGCACCTTCTCTTCCCCCCCTCCCCCCAAAGCCCCACGCTCACCCACTACACCTCCTCCAAAACCTACCAGCCTCCCGGGTTGGCGGGCGATACTTCCTATCTCTCTGGGCCCGGATAGCCTGGCCTGCAGCCCGTCGCCCCAATCTGGCCCCGGCAGATCACGGATCCCTTCAGTCCCCCGAACCCGAGGCCCACGAGCCTGGTCCCTGCCCCGCCTCCCCGCCCAAGGCGCCAAGTCCTCGGGCTCTGTCTCCAGGCCCCAGCCGGACCCCGAAGGCCCACGGAGCTGCAAGGAGGGCAGGAAAGAGGCAGCAGCGGCGGTCAGGGCACGGGGCGGGCTGGGCGCTCGGGCCGGCAGGCCCTGGGCCCGGCCGGTTCCCGGCTCCCGTGGCCCGGACTCAGCCCTCCCGCTCCGCCGGCCCGCGCCTCCGCGGCCTGCCCTCACCTGATCCAGGTTCTCGTCGCTGCCGCTGTCCTCTGTGTCCGAGTCGATCACCACGCGGCCTTTCCGCTTCTTTACCATGGTGGTCCCCCGGCTCCCACGCCGGACGCCGCCCGGACTCCCCTCTATCCCGCCTGCCAGTGGGACCGCCACTGCCGCCGCCGACGCCGCCGCTCGACCCACACAAAGGCGACCGCGCATGCGCGCTCCGCTCCGCCCCTGGCCCCGCCCCCGCTCGGCGCACGCCGTTCGCAGGCGCTCGGCGCTCCGCCCTGTCCGCCCCCGACGCAGCGTGAGAGGCAGGACCTAGCGCTGGGCTGGATTTCCGGCAGTGGACCCCTTTCTCTTTCTCTGCGCTGTCTCCTGGAAAACGTACTTGCATTTCGGGTGCGGGGCCGAAGCTCCATGGGCTGTCTACCTTTCGTGGACTGGATTCACAAGTATCTGGGTCCGCTCTGAGGAGCTTTTCTAGCGTCCGACACTGATGGAGTGTCGAGCGCGGCGTCAAAGGCCGACCTCCTGGAAGACAAGTCGCCTGGACCACCCTGAGGGATGAAGGATGGGGGATGAAGCCCTCCTACCTAGGTCGTGCAAGTGACAACTGAGCTGTGCCCTGGAGGATGCATCTGAGTTACTTGAAAGAAAAGTAGAGGGAAGGGTGTTCCCAGCAGAGAACCGCATGGGCAAAGGCCCAGCGATAATAGAAAAAGTTGGGTTCAGGGAACTGAAAGTTCATTATGGCCCAACAGATGGCATAGTGTGGGGATAAGACAGTGGAGGGACGGAGCAGCCACATCATTTAGAGCCCAGTAAGCTATATTGTGAAGTATTGAAAGATTTAAAATTGAAGAATGAACGACATTATTAGATTTGCGTACTTAAAAGATCACTCAGCCTGCAGTGTGTGGCGAATGCATTAGAAGGGAGGGAGACTAAGGGCAGGGAGACCATATAAACCTTTGGTATCGTTTTAGCAAGAGATGATGGTGTCCTGAACTAAGGAGGAAGCAGGAAATAGAGAGAAGTGGACGAATAATTTGGAAGGTAGTATTACCAGGATTTAGAGATTAGTTGGGAAAGGAATAAGTGAGGTCCCAGACACAAATGATGCTCAGATTGTGGCATAGGAAGCGGATGATGAGTGGGCCTTTTACAAGGAACACAAGTGGAGAAGGAGTTTGGGAAACTAATTATGTGGGAAATAAGTTCAGTTTTATGCCTGTTGAGTTTGAGGTCAGCTGATAAAAAGGGCAGCTCCAGAAGTGATTTGTGGGATTTGGAATATAGGTTAGGGAGCATAAGCAATAACAAGTTGAAACTGTTCTTGAAGTGTTTAGGAGCCCATCAATTCTTTATTCTGATTGTGAACGTGAGAGTTAGACCCCAGTCTTCCATAAGCATTACTGGGCAGAGGCCAGGGTGATGAGTTCTTGACCTCTGGCTCCCTTTTTCTTTTCCCCTTTACTGTCTAAATTTTATTTTCTCCAGGTTTAAATACATATTACAAATGTATGTGCCTTAAAATAGTAGTGACATGTTGGATCATACATTGAGAAATTCCTGGAAATAAACACATAAGAGAAATCCATTCCCAAATGTCCAGTTTGTTGCCAGTTAGTGTGAATAGGTGTTCAAGATTCAGGGAGAGAAAACAACTGAAATAAGGTACAGCTACCTCTTTAAAGGTATTAAGATTCCTAGACTTCTCTCTCTTCACATATACTTGGAACTGAGACCATGGCCAAGATGATCCAAAATTACTAGGCCAGCTTCTCCATATTTAGTCACCCTGAAGCCTGGTGCCCTTCTGTGAGGTAGGGTCCTCCTTTTGGTGACCTGATCATCTCCTATTTAGTGGGTTTATGGTCTGAAAACTGGCTCAGATCTGAAAGTGGGCAAAGGATGGTTACCTATTGAGGCAACTGCCCTCAGCCCCCTGATCACCCAACCTTAATTGCTTCTGATTGAAAGTAGAAGAGTCCCCTTGTTGGCTGTCCATCTATTTTGTCCTTGGGGATACTGCATTCTGTTAACCATCTCCATAATTCTCTGAGGGTCAAGGTTTGGCTGTCACTCTGACCTTTCCACTCATTGTAATACTTGCATCTACCTGGCTTCTTGCAGTTAAGTGCTGCCACCTAGCCTCTTGTTTCAAAATCCTATCACCCCATTGCTTTTAGTTAGCTGAGTTTTGTAACATCCTCTCCTACTGCCCTGAACTTTTAGTGATGCTGGTGCACCTCTTACCATCACATTCCTTATGGCCTTGGTAAATAGAATATCCTGTTGGTCTTCCCATGAAATCATCATTTGGTGGGGTTTGGCAATTCTGGCTTTTTTTTTCTTCATGTGGGCTATAGAGTTTTCCATGCTTCTAAGAGCCGTTCTGGGGTCCTTGGCAGAGTGATAAGTTCTGTATCTCAGTAGAGTGCTCCCAAATCAATAAACTCCCTAATCCAGTTTTACAATCTGGTCTCCTTGATCAAGCATCCTCAGAATCCAGTGTCTTGCTACTCTTCCATTACATGCTTAGGTAGTTCTTGCAGCTCCTTTGGGATATAGTCCCTTTCCTCCCTTATCAGGTTCAATCTCCTCCACTGGATTACATAGTGTTTTAACTTTAGTTATCGGCCTAGTGTCCAGGAAGGAGGTAAGGGCAGATGTTGAGGAGGGCTCATGCAGTCTTAAAGGGTATGGGCGTCTGCACTGTCTAATAGCAAGGGGGAGTGCTGGATGGTAAGCCATTTCTGCAGGTTCAGAGGTTTCAGGAGAGTCAGAATTCAAGATCTTAAGGGGGCATCAGTCAGATAGCCCCATCCCAAATGTCATGGTCCCATTACTTTCCAACTAGGTCCGTAGCCTTGGCTTAGATGACCTGCCTAGTTGGGGAGTATAACCTTATTGGAGCTCAGAGTACTCTGATGATTATCCTGGGCCTCAGCTTTCCCTGTCCTTCCTCTGCAGGTGCTGAAGCCCTCTTCATATGCTATTATGGAGGTCCTCTGGCTTTTACATTTGGCTTCCAGTAATAGCGACCCAATTCCACTATCAATGTTACTATACCCTCATACTTTTAAAATGCCTGATACATCTCACCAGCTAGTACATTCTCTTCCACCAGCATACTATTCCTATTCACCAAAGATGAAATATTCAACAATAGGACCACCAGATCTTCATTGCCAGCTGTGTGGTAACCCTGCTTCTAAACATATTTTAGTACCTGTTTTCTCAGTCTACTCCTAGCACCAACTGTTGCAGGTTGAGTTCTCCAAGGAGCAGACTCTGAGATGGAGTTTAGTATGCAGGATGCTTATCAGGAAGTGTCCCTGGGATTGACAACTGTGGAAGGGAGGGAAAGTGGGAGAAATTGAATTGCAGTGCATTCTTGATTACAGTGTCAACTGATCACATGGGCACTCTAAAGCTAAAATAGATGGTCAGAGTTGTCCCACATTGGGCTAAAATAGCCAGACCTTTATAGCCCTGCATCAGTCATTAGGTGTAGGCCACATGGGAAGGCTGGGACCCTAGGCAAAAGGCTATCAGCAGGGCCAATGAGTCCCTCCTGGATGGATGACACATTTCTGTGTCCATCTAGAAATTGAAGCACAGAGAGGTTCCCAAGGCCACACAGTTGGTAAGTAATGGAGCCAGCCTGACTCCAGAATGGCATTCTTACCCATCACCAGCAGTTTGGTGCCTCTGCCTAATCTGGTAGGCATGCAACTACAGCCTGCTTATCCATAGCAGTCAGGGACTAGCCCACTAGAAGTAGCTTTAATGTAAAACAAATATAGGGGCAAGATTATAAAGGTGGTCTAGACAGGACAGAGAGAAACACAGTAGCCAGAAGGGGGACTACGGAAGGGAGATTTTTCTAGTCTGCCTCCGTTGCTGCAGAGCAGGGTCCTTGAGCAGTTGGCTTGCCTTGTTCATCACCTTAGCCACATTCTCCTGGAAGCCTGGGAGTAGGATATGCCAGACATCCACATTTTGGAGAAAATATCACTTCACAGCCTCAAAATCCATCTCTGAAGCCCCTGTTCTCCAAGCAGCCTCCTAAACCAAAAATGCTTTCCCCCCGGGGGAGAAGCTGTACTGCGTGGCTGACAAATATTCTTGGCAAATATACTTCTAACGGTAAATTATTAGTCAATCCTATAAATCACTCCTGTCTTTAGTTAGTAGAAACTGGTTCACCAGAGCCTGATAACTTTTTAGTAACGAACTGAGCAACCAGGCGTTGAGGAGAGATTGCAGGCTGGGGACACTGAGCTCAATGTTTCCCGCAACAAAATATGATCCTTTTCTTGCATGGCCCTTCCTCTTTCTCCCCTATCTCTTTTTCACTTCTCTGTTTTGGACTGGATGACTGTCTTTTTCAGCCTAAAATCATTCCCTAATGCCTGTTGTGTGAATGTAATATTTTCCTACCCATTATTCTCATGTACCTCTTTGATTCCTAATATTAGTACTAGAAGGTAGTATGATCAACAGTACTCCTTTGCTGCACTTTTTGTTTGTTTGTTTGTTTGTTTGTTTGTTTGTTTTTAGAAAGGGAAGAGAAGGAGAGGAAAAAGAAGGAAAAAAGAGGAAGAGATGAAATCAAAAGAAGAAAAAGGCAAACTTCAGCTGTGTTAAAGGCAGAGCTTAAAGCCAAAGTTTTTTTTTAATATCTCCTCTAGGCTCTTTATTCATTCAACAAACATTTTTTGGACACCAGTAAGTGCCACACATGTTTCTATGTTCTGTAAAGTGTAATTTGGAGAGGAGGGGTAATGTGGAGCATGTTCCAATCACTCCTAGCTCTTTTAAATTTTTTTAAATTAATATATGCCCATTGTAAATAAGAAATCCAAATACATAAGTATATTAAGTAAAAAGGGAGTGAAAGGGATGTTGCCATAGGGATAACCTTATATCCTTAAACTTATTTTTGTAATTATTTGCCAACTTTGATTTTTAAGTGTAATTAATTACTCATTATTTGAGACATATATCACAACTGATTGTAACATACTCTGAGCCAGTAACACATGTGAATCCCATAATTTAAATTCTTATACATTATTTACACTTATTCACACATTCATGTGTCAGACATTCAATTGAGCACCACCCCTGTGTCAGGCACTGAACCAGGTGCTGAGAAAACAAAGGTGAGCAAGATATGATTCCTGTTTACAACCTAATACAGTGGTTTTTAAACTTTACTGAGAAGCTCACCTGGAGCTTGTTAAAATGCAGACAGAGTCTGAGTCAGTAGATGAGCCCAAGGAATTTACATTTTTAACAAATACCCATGGTGATTCCTCAAAGATATGGGTTGATCTCATTTTGAAAAACTGGTCTGGACAAAGAAAAGCCCAAAAATCATATAAAGGATTCAGGATCAGGGACCTTTTTCTACGTCTGATGTTTTCTTGAAATAAGCAATACATATACATGATAAGAACGTATTCCAAAGCTGAAGTTAGGGTGACCCACTGAGAAAGACTTTATAAGATTCAAAATGAAGAAGAATACAGCCATCTATAAACAAGTTGTCAATATGTAGGAGTTGCCAGAAGATTCCAAATCATTAATCTATTCACTTGACAAATATTTATTGAGTGCCTACTATGTCCCAGGTGTTGCGGGGCATTTCCTTCTAAAGCTCCTTCTATATTCTGTTTCTTCTATTTCTCAGAAGCATTACTCTATTGATTATTGCTCCTCTTTTCCATGTCTTCAATCTCTTTTTTTTGCTGGCTCCTTTCCTTTAACACATCTCTTTTGTCTGAAAAGATAAAATGTCTTTGACCTTGTGTCTCCTCTTGCTATAACCATGTTCTGTTCTCCACAACCCTATCAGTTAGGATGCTTTTGGCCACAAGTAACTGAAAATTCAACATGCATTGACTTAAAAGCACCTATTATTGGCTCATATGGAAAAGTTCAGAAGCAGGGCTTGCTTTAGGCAAGGCTTGATCCAGCAGCTCAAAAGATTTCAGAAGGCGCCTATTTCCTCTCTGTTCTAGGTTCTCCTTAATCCTTGATACTCCACTCCACTCACACCCAGGCAGCTGTAGGTTCTTTCCTCATGGTTGCAGAATGGCTTGGATCCACCCCATTACCCAGGGAAAGATCGAGGATCTCTCTCCGGAGCATCCCAGGAAGAAAGAAGAAGGTGCTGCTTCCTAGAATTCTGTAGTACTCTTTGGCACTAATTGGCTTAGTTGTCAATCCCTGGGGCCAAAAGGATGGGCTATGTTGATTAGATTAGGCCAGTTAGGGCTGGAGCTAGATTTTGAGTTAATCCCACCCAAATCATTTAGCTGAGAATGGAGGAGGAATGGTTTTCCAAACAATATTTGAGGACACAGTGCTACAAAGGAGAGGAAATCCTCATTATAAGAGCCATACTTCTGAAAATATAGGCCCTGATCATGGTTGTACTGTCTGTCTCATCTTCATTGAACCCAGGATAAGAATTGGACCCCATGCCCAGATCATTAATTACTTTCAAGTCACTATGCCTCAGGGTTCTGCCTCATGGGGTGGAATATATTCTCATGTTCCAGTAAATGCCTGAAGAAGGAAATTTACCATTCTAGCTGCAAATCTTGCAGACTGGATGACCCTCATCATTCCAGGTGATGCTAAGGATCACCTTAGTTACTCAGGAATATTCCTCTGCAGGCACCTCTACATAGGCATTTGCACCTAGAAAGTCACCTTTTAGATACAATTGGGAGGCACTTTGAGCAAAAACAGGTGGTTTAATTTCCCAATTAAAGTATAAATCCTGTGTGGGGACTATAAAGCATATTGGATGCTAAATGAAGTTACAATGAAGTAGTAGAAGTGGGTGAAACCTCAAAGGGGGACAAAAGCTTGAGGAACCCCACATTTAGGGAATGAAGGAGATAAAATGCACAATAATGCCTTGCTTGTTAAAACTATCTGAATCAATATTACTTGACTCTTGAAGGCTTAATTTGTGGTAAAATTTTTACTTGATGAAAATCCTATTATCCATATGTTTATGAATCTCTGGCTTGCACGTGTTGACCAATGCAGGAGTAATTCAGAGTTCTCTTTTCATTATCTAGGACTATACTGTCCAATATGGTAGCTACTAACCACATGTGACTATTTAAATTACTTTAAATAAAATTAAAAATTAAATTCCTCAGTGATAGTAGCCACGTTTCAAATGCTCAATAGCCACATGTAGCTAGTAGCTACTGTGTAGAACACTGATTTATGAAACTGATATAGAACATTTCTATCATCACAGAAAGTTCTATGGGGTTAGAAGTTCTCTGAATATTTGCCTGTATTTTGCTTTGGGTCTACCTGGATATGCTATTTTTATTAAAATAGAAACGACTCAAAGTTGGTCAAGTTGTATAATTATAGTGGCACACACTGGGATATATTGTTTAGGATTAGGGACACTTGTGGGTGATAAACCCGAATTAGCAATGGCTTAAATAGGAAAAAAGTTTATTTTTCATGTTAAAGTCCAGATGTAGACAATACAAGGCTGCTATAGCTGCTCTGATTTACTGTCATGGAGGTCCCAGGCTCCTTCTTGCTTTCTGCTACTTCTGCAGGAGGTTGTCCCCAACCTCATGGGCCAAGATGGAGTTCTGTAATTTCCAAGTTCTAGGTAGTAATATGAAAGCAAAGGGGAAGGAGAGGTAAGACACATGCTGGCTGTCTTTTAAGGAAAGCTCCCAGTAGCTATCACATGATATTTCCACTTCTATTGGTAGCTGCAAAGGAAGCTAGGAAGTGTAAACTTTATTCACATGCCTAGCTAAATATTCTATTACAAAGAAATGAGCAAAGAACATATCAGGAAATAATGAGTCGTATCCTCAGAGCTCAACCTCTGAATATGAGAACCAGGTTGGGAAATGAGTCAGAACCTAAAGCTGTTAGTCTGTCCAATTGCACTCTGGCCAGTGAGGTTTAGTCAAAAGCAGTTCAGGTTGGGAATATTTGTAACAGTGTGGCAGGTATATGTCTTTCCCAAATCTAAGTCAGGAGGGTACTTTGATTGTAATTGTAAAGGAGGATAAAATTGCCTGTCTTAAGTGATTGTCATGCCCACATATGATGGGGGATGGATTGGGGTTTACCTGGTTGGAGTCAATTATGACAAGAGCCATAGAAAAATAGCACATCTTGTGTCACAATATTTGTTAAAGTGTCATCACGAAATGCCTGGCTTTTATCCCCAGAAGAAGAGTAGACAGTTCATTTTGTTTAACGGAAAATTCACTTGAACACTGCCAGCTCTTTCTAATTAGGTGACCCTTTTCCCTGCTGGTTGGTCTGGATTGCAGGATGGGCTTCCCCATCAGGAGGGACTGTCCTGGATAGGTGACCTTGGATCTCAAATCAGGCCTATTTTCTGTTCTTGGTGAATAAATGGTCATCCTGGTTTGTCATTTTTCCTCCTGTGAAGTTGGTTGGCATGAAGTAATCCTCTGAGTAAACAGATACCATCAAATTCCTGGATTAGCAGAGAACTAACCCTGGATCTGTAATGAGACCACCATGACTCCAAATTCCCACAAAGTAATTTCCTTTTCTGAATCACTTACTTCCTTTGCCAGGGTCATACCGCAATCATCCTTAAATTCTGAAGAGATTCTATCAAGATATGAAACTACTGAATCATATTTGCCTCTTGCCTGAAATATTGCGGTAGTCTTTGCTGGCTTGTGTCACTACTGCCCTTCCTAAAGGTTTTCATGAAATTTGTCCTTTGTTTGGCCTCTTGAGTAGGTACCCATTCTGTGTTGAAATTTATGCAGGTTACTGTCGAGGTATGTATTTTAAAGGCTATGAGAAAATCATTGCCTTCAGGGATCTTACCCTCCTGTTGAAAAGGCTTGTAGACATAAAATGATGAATGAGCAGTTTAATCATGTTTATAATTTAGTTTTCATTTGAACATAATTAAGTGTCAGTGTATATAGTATTAAGAATAAATACAGGATGTTAAAAAGAGGGGATTAATTTTGAGATGGATGCATTAGGGAAAGTTTTTAAGGAGAACATAGAATTTAAGATGTGTTCTAAATAGGTGCAGCCAGTGTATCAATTAGGACCTATTGGTTGCAAGTGATAGAAACCCAATGCAGATTAATTTAGGTAAAAGTAATTTATTGGTGCTTGGAAGTCAAGGAAAGACTAAATAGCCAATCCATAGGAAGACAATAGATGCAGCTGGACTTCAGGAACAACTAGAACTAGTAATATAAATGCTGACAACCTTTTATCCTCCCATTTCTGTCTCTCTCAGCACCTTTTTCTGCAAAACAGTTTTCTTTACAATATTAGCAGGTAGCTCAGGAGCTTCACAAGAGCCACCAGGGTTAAAAGGGCTCTCTTCCAGTTTTAGTTCAGATAATTCCTGGGAATAAACTGACTGGCCCAGTATTTATCACTGGACCAATCAGCTGAAGTAGGGAGAGTCATGTAATACCTGAGATAAATCTTTTGGGATGCAGAAGAGGGAGGTATGCTGAGCAGAGAAAATATTAACTCTATTACGAGGAGGAATGAGTGTTGTTTAGGCAGATATCAACTTGGATGAGAAACTGTAGGTAAGTATGAGTATTATAGAGTATTAGATTATGGAGGGTTTAGAATTTATGCACTGGCAAGTCTGAAGGGCAAAGGAATATGATATTTAGCTCTAGGTGTCATGTTTTAAAATGGAAAAAGACAAACTGTTGTGTCCAGAGTAGGGCAGTCAGTAAACTGAACGTAAGTTATATGAGGGTAATTATCCAGGTTTCAAAGGGTTTGGAAAAAAAGATCAAAGACAGGAAAGAGAACTCAATAGGTTTTAGTGTAAGTAAGAAGAGGGCTTAAAGAGAGAAGCCAAGGATAGCCAAGGATGTCTAGCTTAGAAGGATGTGGGCATTTACAGAAATAGGGAAGATAAGAGGAGGAGTTAATATGGGTAAATATGATAGTTTAATTTTAGACATGTCGAATTTTAGATGCTAATGGTACATCCCACTGCTGGAACTGCTAACAGGAGGTTGGAAATATATGCTGGGGTTTAGAGAAAGATTATCAAATTGTCTTTAGATAACTCATATCTGAAACTAGAAAAGAGGAAGGTGCTGACTGGACTTTGGAGACAACTCCATCTGAGGTTGTGGGGAGAGAAAGAAGAGTCAGTGAAAGGCAGGCAGCTAGGGAAAGTTTGAGGAGGTAGGAGAAGTAAGCAAGTGTAGATTAGAGAAGTCAAATCAGAATTTTAATAAGGGAGAGGTGGTGGCGTGGAAACGAGTGATGGAGGAAACTTGGAAAAGGCAATTATATTTGGTGAGGTCTTTCGAACTCTGGAGAAGAATGGTGTTAAATGCAAAGATTACAATTCAAATTCATGCAGAGGGCTTAATTTCTGCTGGCACTATGCTAGGTTCTGGGAACAGGAAGAACAGTACAGCTCTGGACCCTGGAAGCTCACAGCGTGGTGGAGGAAATGAGAAGTAAATGGATAATTAAGATACAGTGTTGAAGGTCCTTAAACAGAGGCGTGCACAAGATACAGTAAGAAGCCCTGTGGAGTGGGTGATCCCACGGGGAGGGACTGGGAAACGGCGGGGAGGAAGGTTTGCTGTCAAGGTGCGTGGTGGGTTTCCAAAGATTCCGCGAGAGCAATTCCAGCAGAACCAGTACTCTGAGATCATAGACAGCTCTTGGGCGGCTGCGGGGTGATGGGGAATAAAGGGATTCTGGCGCCTCAGGGGGACGGATTGTTAACAATATCTGGGTCTTATTTGAAAGATGAGGGATGGAGTTTGCAGCCTGAAAATGAGATGCAGGAAGAAGAGGAAAAAAGCTTCCTTAAATTCTCCCCACTTTCTCACAGAAGGTAGAAAAATCAGGAGTTGTAGAAGCCGGGCCTTTTTGGAAGCTAGCGGACCAAAAGCATAAGGTAGTTGGACTTGGGGATCCTTGGGGATTACCATACCCGGGGTTCAGCATCCGGCCGGAACTCTAGTGTCATAGTGCTTGGTTTGGCGCCGGACCGCTTAAGCAGATGGACTTTTACAGGGAAAGTGGAGTACGAGTCGGGAAAAGCTGGGGACCTGGACAGAATCCGCTGGTAAGCGCGGGCCCGTGAGGCAAGAGGGCGCCTGCGGGTGGTTGATGCGTCCGGGACGTGCGACCGCTACAGAGCCCAGCAGGTGAGGGTTGAGGGGATCGCCGCAGCATGGCCCGGACCGTTTCCCTACTCTAATCCTGAGCTTAACGCTTGGGCTCTAGATTTAGTTTTGCCACATACTAACTATGACTCAGGCGATTTTATCTTGGAACCTGGGTTCGTCTCTATAATTGGAGTAATAGTAATACCTCTCTCAGGTTGTGAGGAGTCAATGAAAATATACTTAGAACAGCTTCTAGCACATAGTAAGCCCTGGATATACTATCTTTACAAAGACTTCTCTATTTGACTGCGTGCCTTACCAACTTCGGGCGGAATCATTAATGGGTTTGACTTCGTTGGTAAAAATGTGAAACAACATTTTTATAGTTGAAGTTATATTATTAGAGAAGTAACACTACTAAGAGTTGAGAAATTGGGTGAATAGAGGTAAAATCATTAATTACTATCAGGGAGATTTAAATATTACAGATGATTCCAGGACCTCAGATCAGCTTTGTATTTTTTCCTGATTTCCTTCTGTTTTTAGTCCGTTTACATGGTTTTCTTTTATTCAGCAAACATTACTGAGCATCAGTTATGTTCAAGCCATAGTTCCTAAGATTAAGAAGGTCAGGGTAGTTAGGTAGTTAAAAGCAATCTAATGTTATGTAAGGACTGTGAGAGGTATGCACAGGTTCTTATGGGAATATGGAGAAAGAGCAATGTCAGTGCCTTCCACAGAGGCCACCAGGAACATGCCTATAGTTGAACAAGTTGGGTTTATTACTCCTTGTAGTGAGGGAGAATACAGGCCATTGGAAATCATGGGCATCTCCCAGGGTGTTAGAAGGGATTTATTACAGATGTGTGCCGCTTAATGACAGGGATACATTCTGAGAAATGGATTGATAGGTGATTTTGTCATTGTCTGAACATCATGAAGTGCACTCACACAAATCTAGACAGTATTGCCTACTACACACCTAGGCTATATGGTATAGCCTATTGCGCCAATACTACAAGCCTGTGCAGCATGTTATTATACAAAACACAAGATTAAAGCAAGCACAAGAGAAAATAATGCAATCAAGAGAAATAGTAAGCCCAAGATGTGAGAGGCTGCTGCAGGTGTAACATGCCATTCTGTTTTGCAGCAAACTTTTTTTTTTTTACAAGTAGAAAGAGTACACTCTACAATAACGATAAAAAGTATAGTTTAGTGAATACATAAACCAATAATGTCATTTATTATCATTATCAAGTATTATGTACTGTACATAATTGTATGTGCTATATTTTTATATGACTGGAAGTGCAGTAGGTTTGTTTACACCAGCATCACCACAAACACGTGAGTAATATGTTGCACTATGATGTTAGGATGGCTGCGATGTCGCTAGATAATAGGAATTTTTCAGATCCATTATAATTTTATCTAATGGGACCACCTTTGTATACTTGGTTCCTTGTTGACTGAAATGTTATTTGGCATGTGACTATATTGGATTTAGGCTTATGTTAAGGGATTTTTGGGGAAAGTAGTCAGGAGGTGGAGGTAATTCTATGATTAGGTATCTAAAATCTTGTCTGGGAGAGAATCTTACATGCCTAGAGTAAGGCTAATGACATGACTGGTCAAGATATAGCATTTGCTCATATTAGCTGGGATAGAATGTTTGGCACTTACGTGGTTTGAACATTTTTTTTCTGTGTGAAGGCAAGATTATAGTCACTTTTAATAGAGCTGAGGGCATTGCCCATGGATGTAAGGAGAAGTTAGGCCAGGGAGTTGGGCACAGTTTGGAGGGCCTTGTGTACCATTTTAAGGACTTGAATTTCTGGGGAAATTGCTGAATTATTATAAGGGGCATGCCATCATATTTAGAAAAATTCCTTTTGTTGCCAGACAAAAGATGGATTGGGAGAGGAAGGGTAGATCAGAGTCAGAGACATCTATTAGGACTTTGCTACTTAAAAGATATTCTTTGGGCCACAACAAGGGCATCAGCTGGGAGCTTGTTAGAAATGCAGAATCTCAGGCCCCATCAGCTGGGAGCTTGTTAGAAATGCAGAAGCTCAGGCCCCAACCTACAAAATCAGAATCTGCATTTTAATAATAACCCCATATGATTCATAGGCACTTTAAAGCTTGAGAAGCCCTTTGTTAGGGGAATTATAATAGTCCTGGTAAGAAGCAATAAGGCCTTGAATCAAGACACTGGTGGTGGATGTGGAGAAATGTGGAGATATTTATTCAACAAATATGAAAAGCTTTTTGCATGCCTGACACCATCCTGGGAACTGGAAGTATCATAATGAAGATAATCTCTTCCCTCAAGACATGTCCAGTCTGGTGCAGGGTGACTAACAAGTTAACTGGTAGCAGAGAAAGTGTAAGCCTGAGTAGTTAGAACACATCAAAGAGGTGTGGGGCTTGGTGGAGTGGAGTAGTCAAGGATCTTGGAGGATGTAATAGATATCAGAGATGAGTCCTAAAGGGTAAATTATCCAGGCAAAATCACTGGAGGGCTTTCCTGGCCTAGGAACAGCAATTGGCCAAGGCCTGAAGCACAGAGAGGAAGTACTGAGTGGTGCTTATTGGACCACAAGTTCTCTGTGATGGGAGCACAGAGTGGGGTGGGACTAGAAGCGAGGTTGGAGATATGAGCAGAGGCCAGATCTGGAGTCCTGTAGGCCCTGTGGAGAAATTTGGGCTTTATTCTTAAGACCACGAGGGAACGTCTAAATAGTTTTAATCAGAAAAGATAAATGATCAGTTTTGTGTTTTTAGGCCCTTCTAGATGCTAAGTGGTGGGATGAGGTGGGGATTGCAAGCATGGAGGCAGCAAGCAGGGTGCAGTGATCTAGGAGAGAAGGTGCTGATCCATCTGATATGGAGAGTAAAGGAGGAGGGGCATTCTATAAGGACCACCAGTCCTATGTTGTGGAGTAGTCTGGGTGTTATTCTGATGTAGACTGAATTTTGGCAATTGGCAGACTTTTTTTTTTTTTTTTAAATTTTCAGTTTTCCATTTAGTTTCTCATTCAGTACCATGTTCTGACTAGTGCGTGAGTTTTTATTTTTTCTCTGTCCTGGTCTCTGAGGCCAGGGCAGGAGAAAGACAAAGAAATTGGTATTGCATATTTTATTTTGCCTTGTGAGCAAGTGAAACAGGTAGTAGGGAGTACTATTTAGCTTTCTGGTTCTGGTAGCACTTCCTGCCAACACTCATTAAATGTTAGTGCTAAGAGAAAAGCTGTTATTTTGCTAGAGTTATAGAAGTTATATTGCTTGTGTTTTACATATAGAGAGGCAGCAGCATCTAGTGGAAAGATTTAAGGCCACAGTTCTAGTTGTAGCTTACATATTGATTAACATTGTGATTTTAGGCAAGTCACTTCACTTGTTCGTGTCTGTTTCCTGGATAAAGGAAATATCTACCTGCCTTGTTTTACAGGAGTTGTTTGTGCATTAAATGAGATAATTTATCTCAGGTGATTTGAAAACATTAAGAATGGTATTTAAATGTGATGGTATTAGTGCTACTGTTGTTTAGTTTCTATCTTTGAGGAGCTCAAGTAGTGACTAATAGTCAAAGCCTTGTTACTCAAAGTATGAGCCTTGGACTAGGAGCTTATTAGACATGAAGAATCTTGGGGATCTTGTCAGACTTTCTGGATCAGAGAACCCTCTTACAGCCATCATTCCACCTGATCTTCAGAAGAATCCTTTAAGGTAGGTAGGGGAGGTATTAACACAGCCTTACTCCCAAGGAAATGGAGGCCTCGAAAAAGCAACTGCTTTACTTGAGGGTAAATAGCTGTATTAGGTTGAGCCAAATGAAATTGCCAATATTCACAATACTCATAACTGAATAAGAGAGCAGAGCCAGGTATCAAGTCTGTTTTCTGATTCCATGTACAATGCACACTGTAGTCCCTTTTTTTACAGATGAAGTGCTAACATATTGTTAGTTAGCCTCAGTCCTGGAGTGAATTAGTTGAATATTTTAAGAACCAAATATTTCTTTAATCCAGCATAAAAATTTATTTTGAAATGACACAACCTTTTGAAACACATGCTTGAATTATTTTGGTGTTGATTATCAACTTCATGAAGGGGACCTGTGTTTATATTCATCTTGGTATCTTTTTCACAAGGCAGTGGGATGTATTAAATATAATGTAAACTGTATTCTCTTCACAGTAAGCCCTAGCTAATGTCTATAGAATTAGAAAATAAGTTCATGAATTTCACAGTATATAATCCATGTTGAATTTGAAATTGTGATGTATATTCATTGCTACACTGGTAACTCTTCAATGTCTCTTTCATTATAGGTGGAATTGGGCCATTTGCTGAAGCTTCTTTCTCTGGCAACCCAGGGAGAAATTTACATTTTGACTTTTTCTTACCATGGCTTTAGTTCACAAATTGTTGAATAGCACTTATATTCTCAGAAAATGCCCGAAGCCAAGGGTTGCCTTCTGTCCATTTTTGAAAACTCGCTTTGCAGACTTTTGTTCCAGGAGTCTCCAGAAACCTGTGACTAGTTCCGGCAAAGCTTCCTCTCGGAGGAACACTGAAGGGGGTTTGCAAGGACATCACCAGAGTGAAGTTGCTTTGGATATAACTACTCCCGAGGAGAAACCTGAAGTTAGTTTTGATAAAGCAATTAAAGATGAAATAAAGGAACATTTTAGGCGTTTGAAGGATGATATTGTGAATCATTGGATAGGGCCTGAAGGCCGCCCTCTGCATGAGGTCTTGCTAGAACAAGCCAAGGTTGTCTGGCAGTTTCGTGGGAAAGAAGATTTGGATAAGTGGATAGTGACATCAGATAAAACAATTGGAGGAAGAAGTGAAGTGTTCCTGAAAATGGGCAAGAATAACCAAAGTGCACTGCTATATGGAACTCTGAGTTCTGAGGCGCCTCATGATGGGGAGAGTAGTCGCAGTGGGTACTGTGCAATGATATCTAGGATTCCAAGGGTAAGTGAGGCTTGGGAGCCTCAGTTTTCTAGTGAACTGGGGTGAACTTCATTGTAGCATGAATTACAGCAGAGAGCATTTATTTCCATAAATAAAAACACCTGGTATCTCATCTGTGTATAGGGTTAAATAATTACTGGGCACAAGTGTGAAGCTGAAGCACAAGGGGGAATTGGTTCCTGAGGAGGGACTACTTGTTTCTGGGCATCACTTTAGACCAGAGTAGGACATTCTTATTTGAGGAGCTCTGATAGGTTAGATATTTGAACGATGATCTGGGGAGACTTGCATGTCCTCTAATGTAGGCCACAGACTCTGTAATGTTCCTTAGTGTGGATGTAGGATCAGCCTGTGGCATTTTTTTAAAGTAAACTTTTAATTTTAGAATAGTTTTAGTTTTACAGAAAAATTGCAAAGTAGTACAGAGAGTTCCTGTGTACTCCTCACTTAGCTTCTCCAATTGTTAAGCATCTTACATTGCTATAGTACCTTTGTTATGATTGAAAAACCTACATTAGTACATTACTATTAACTAAATTCAGACTCTATTTGGATTTCACTGGTTTTTCCACTAATATTCTTTTTCTGTTCCAGGACCCTATCCAGAGTACCACGTTCCATCTAGTTGTCATGTCTCCTTAGTCTCCTCTGGTCTATAACAGTTTCTTAGTCTTTCCTTATTTTTCGTGAGGACTTGAAAAATGCTGGCTAGATATTTTTTTGTAGAATGACCCTCAATTTGGGATTTTCTGATTTTTTTTTTCTCCAGGTTAGACTGGGCCTCTGGGTTTAGGAAGAATGCTACAGAGTTAAAATACCCTTCTCATCACATCATATCCAGGCACATGCTAGCAATATCACTCAAATTGTTCCAACTTTGGCCATTGGGAACTCTTGCAGGTTGACTCCTGTTCCTTTGATATGCCTCCATCCTTTTGTTTTTTGAGCACTTTTTGGCACTACAAGATGTTCTCAGCTCATCCTGTTCCAGCCCTAGAATTAGCCTGTTCTGGAAGGAGCCCTGGTTTCCTTTTTTTTAGAGAATAGTATTAGAAACCAAGATCTGGGCATTTGAGTATGCTTGCTGCTACTAGGTTGAGACTACTTCTAGGACATCTCAGTAGACATAGCTAGGAAGTAAATGTATGCATACCAACCTGTGAAAACACGTCTATAATTATTTCTGTATATTAAGCTAAATATGATTTTACTAATGCTCTGACTCTAATTCAATACCATGTAGTTCAGTCTAGACTTCCCCCTCTTGCTTATCTTTAACTTCACTCTGTAACAGCAAGACACATGTCTCCCATTTACCATCCATTTACTTATTAATTCAACCCCAGTATGCAAGTAAAGCAGTTTCAGAATTTTTAACCCATAAGACGATGAGAGACAACCTTACCAACTAGAATACAGAGTTTATGTATAGTTTCTTTTGTCTCTAGTCTTACAGTTTTCGATCAGAACACTATTTCCCAAAGTTACTTAAGTCAGTTCCTTTATCTCACACCGGCCTATGGTTTTTTGCAAATTTGCTGACCAGATATTGTTTCAGGGCTGCCTTGGGCAGGCTGCCATGCCTGGCCTTGGCCACAGCTCCTGGATGTTTGCTTGGATATTGTGCTTTAAGGAGAAAGGCGAATGTTAGGAGTACTGTTAGGCTCCCTCTCTCCAGATAATGAGGAAAAAGAAGCAATAAACTATACATACAAAAATTTTTTCAGGCCCTAAAAATCCACAAAATGTATTTGGTCAGTCCACAGTAGAATGTAATTCTATGGCTAGATACACTGTGGAGTAATGAAATATGTTGATAACATTTATTAAGTATACTCTGCCAGTCCTTGTGCTAATTACATACATTATCCCTTTTATTCATCACGACAATATGGTAAGGTATGATCACCCCAGTATTACAGAGGAAACTGAGGCTTAGGGAGATTGAATAACTTGTCCAAAATTATACAGCTAGTAAATACTAGTTCATATCTGTACACTGGTATACTTGAAATCAGATTATCTGAGATTACTATAAACAAACAACTTTGGAAATTAACACTAAATTCCACTTTCAAAAAGAGTATGGATAGTTGTTAAGAACACAGATTTTGGAGTTAAACAGCACTGGATTTGTTGACTGCTCAGTTTCTTCATCTGTGAAATGGAGTACAATTTTATTAGCTACCACATAGGGCTGTTGTAAGGATTAAATTATGCATGTAAAGTACTTAATATAAGTTTTCAATGGATGGTAGCTGTTATTATAAAACATCAATTTTAAACTTGAGCTCTTTCAGTTTTTTCATTTATGGGAAGGCAGTTTCATTAAATTGCCCACTCAGAAACCATTGCTCCATCAGACCAGGTGAAGAAAGTACGTACAGTAATTCTTTTCCATTTACTAACATAAGTGAGTGCATACCCCATGTAAACACTGTCCTGGGCTAACATGTCTTGAACATGTAACTTACCTTAGAAACATATAACTATGTTAATATTTTGTACTAAAAAAAGAATCACCAGATTTATCTGTCTCCTTATGGTGATAGAGCAGAAAAAGACAGAAAAATAGCTGGTGGATCCTTTTGTTGTTACAAAAGATAATGACTCACATTTTGCTAATAATGGAAAATGAGGTGAAATTAACTTTTTTTTCTGTACCTTAGGGCCCTTTTGAGAGAAAAATGTCTTATGATTGGTCCCAGTTCAACACTTTGTATCTCCGTGTCCGAGGAGATGGTCGGCCTTGGATGGTGAATATCAGTGAGGACACGAATATAATCCAGAGGAAGAATCAGATGTACAGTTATTTCATGTTCACCCGTGGGGGGCCCTACTGGCAGGAGGTCAAGGTAACAGCACAAATCTTTACTGTGTATGAAATGAGGTCTTTTGAGATCATGGTTACATTGTAGTTTGTTTGTTTTTTTTCCTGAGTCCCTCTTGGAAGGTGTGGGAAGGGAAAGAAGGAAGAGAACCTAGGGACGAGATTGATATAATTTGACTTTTTCTTTCATTAATTAAATGTTAGCTTACTAATCAGAAAATATTTTTGGTAAGGATATGGCCAGGTGCATGCTAAATCACAGATATATCTCTGCTCTGTGCCCAAGTAGACATTTTTAAGTTTCTGCTATATCACCTCTTCCAGACAACTTTACTAAGCTAGTCTCCCTATCTTAGTAGAAAGCCTCTCTTAAGAGGAATAAATACTTTATATTTTACAAACATCAAAATTTTTCTTTATTTTTTTTGTAATATAAGGCAGTCTTATTTTGTAAATGAGAAGTTATGAGAAGGTAAAAAATATTAACCTGGAAGAAAATTAAGTGGAAATTCAGGGAATGAGGACAAAATGAAATGCCCATTCCTGTCTTCTAACTAGTGAGGTTTTTAATCCATAAACTCAAAAGAAAGTCTCAGTTTTGCTCATACTTAAACCTAAGCCTCATCCTGGATTCCTTTCTTTCTCACCCTGTATTAAGTCTCTTAACAAATCCTGTTACCTCTACTTCCAGAATATACCCAGAATCTGAAATTTCTAGCCATCTCTTCCACTCTCACCCTAGTCCAGGTCTTTGGATTACTGCAGTGGCTTCTTTATGGATTTCTCTTTGTCCTCTTGCCCCCTTAAAATCCACACTCCACACAGCAACCAGAGCGAGCTTTCTAAAGAATAGCTCAGATCACATCACTCACGTGCTTAAAATCCTGCAATGGTTTCCCCTTATTATTAGAATAAAGTCCAAACTCTGTAACATGTTTCCCTTGGCCTCTACTGTCAGACCCCGTTTTCATCTTCAGTTTCCACTCCTTCCTCCCTCCTGCACACTGGCTCCTTTTCTGTGTGTCAAACTCAACAAGCTCACTTCCATCCCAGTCCCTTTGTATTTTATGTTGTATCTCCTGGTATGCTCTTTCTCCATATCTTTACCTGCTGCTTCTTTCCTATCATTCACTGTCAGCTAAAAAGTTGCCTCACAGAGCCTTTTCCTGATTCCTTTAGCTAGAGTTGCAGCCTCTAACCTAGTCACTCTGTTTAACTTTTTCAAATAGCTCATCGCTATGTAAAATTATTTTGTTCATTAACTTGTCCATTTTATTGTTACTCTCTACTCTGCTCCCCTGGAACATAAATTCTGTAAATTTTGAAAGCAGGGACTTTGTCGGTATGGTTCATATTTGTTTTCCCTGTACCTAAAATGGTGCTTGGTATTTAACAGACTTTTGATACATATTTGTGCACTACTATAACTATATAACAAAAAAAAAAATCATATTTGTAACACTTGCATATAAGTAATATATATAATAAATTATTAAACAAGTATTTAATTTTAGAAAATTTGGAATATGCAGAAAAGGAAAAAATATCTTGTAGTACCATTACCCAGGGATAAAATGCTATTTTTATTTTAGTATGTACCTTCAGACTTTTATATTTACACTTATTTTTACAAAAATGGTATTGTGCCAATGCTGTTTTATAACATATATTTTTCACTGAACTGAATTTTATATACAACTTTCTGTTGAAATATATTTCTATATCATTTTTAATAAATGCATTTTATTTTGTAAATAGACCACAGTTTACTTAATCCATTCTCTATTGTTGTACATTTAGATGTTTTCAGAGTTTTTCACTATTCTACTAAACTCAGAGGTAAACATTCTTAATTATTTTCTTAGGATATATTCCTGGAAATAAAATTCCTAGAATAAACAGTATATACATTTTTAAGGACTTTGATGCACATTGCTAAATTATTCTCCAGTATCACTACCATGTAATCATTAACTCTTTTTCCCTAAAATACATGTAGTCCTAATCTTTGGCTAGAAATAATTGTTTGCAACAGCTCTGTTTAAATTATTAAGGGAAGTTTTAGGGATTTAAAAAAATTAAGTGTTATTAATTGCTGTTCACTTCTTCATGAACATTTTAGTAACAGAAGTGAGATGCTCAAATATTTACTCTGATGACAGAGGGAAAACATAGAAGAAAATTATGTGTATAGTTTTCTATCATTTGTAGAGAGAAAACAACTGTTTATCTTTTCCTTTTTAAGCAGTTTTACGGATTAATGTTCCTTCTTAGTTTCATTTTTTTTCCAGGCTAAAAAAACATCTAGTTTCCATGGTGTGGACAGTCACTTAAAAGAATTATGTGCCAAAAGAAAAAAGAGATTAGTTTGAGGGGGTGAGTGAGCTGGGTGACCAAAGCCTCTTGAATGGCAGGCAGGCAGTGTTCATTGCATTTCTAAAATGTATGGAATAATGAGGTAGATAAAATGCCAAACTGGGATGCAAAATGAGAAATTGGTGGTTACGGGGGAGAGCTTTGTTTCTATTTGACAGAAATGAAGGAAGGAGGTAAAATGAGGATGTGACTGTATTTAGATTTGCTATGTGAGCAATATAATGTTGTGCTATGATGGTTTATTTATTACATGATCTTTGAACTGAGTTTTGTTTTTTTTTTAATGTCAATAAGTGTTTTTGATGATAAATAACCTGAACAGTACATTTAAAAAATTCATTATATTTTGGTTCAAAAATCAAAATAGAAAGATGTACATTGAGAAGTCTCACTCTCATGTCCCTATTCACCCTTTTCCAGCCTATCCTGTAAGTAGTCACTTTTATTGTTTCCCGTGTAGCTTTGCAGTTTCTTTATGTAAATATAAGTAAATATGTCTAATATTGTTTTCTCCATTTTTTTTTTACTAAAAAATAAAATTGCAATACTTTATCTTCTGCACCTGTTTATATTTTTTAAAATTGAGAACCTGGAGAGCTTCTATATCACTACATGGAGTCATTCTTCATTCTTTGTTATTTTGTTTGGTACTTTGTTATGTGGATATCTCATAGTTGACTGAATGAGTCCTAGATTGATAAACACTTAGGTTGTTCCCAATTGCTATAGTAAATATTTTATTAGTTTTTTTGAGGTGTTTTAAAATTTTATACATTTTTTAAAAATATGATTACACTGTAGATTTTGTCTATATCCTCCTTTTTGACTAATAATATGGAGGTCTTTTTTTTGCTATTAGGAAAAGCTGTATCTTTATGTATTTGTTAGAGTTTATCTGAAATATAAATTCCTAAAAGTGAAATTGGTAGGTCAGTTATGGCATTTCAAATTTTGCTAGATATTATTAGTTTTCTGTTGCTACGTAAAAAACTTATCATAAACTTAGCTTCAGAAACTTGCATTTATTAGTTCACAGTTCTGTAGGTCATGAGTTGGGACACAGTATGGCTGGGTTCAGTGCTCAAGGCCTTATAAGGCCAAAATCAAGCCATCAGCTGGGCTGTATTCCTTTCTGGAGGCTCTGGGGAAGAATCTTCCAAGCTCGTTCTGGTATTGGTTCCTGTGATTATAGGGTTGATGTCGTTGTTTCTTTACTGTCGGCTAGGAGTCACTCTCAGCTTTTAGATGCTGCCCACTTCCTTGCCATTTAGCTCCCTCCATCTTCAAAACCAAGTGGAGAATCTCCCTCAACTCCACTGAATCACTCTTATGTGGTCAGTGTCTTAAACCAGTCCTGCTTATGGGTTCAAGTGATTAAGTCCTGCCTACAGAGGATAATCTTCCCTATTTAAGGTCAACTGATTTAAAGCCTACCTTCTGCACAGTTCCTTCAGAGCAGCACTGAGATTAGTGTTCGAATACCTGTAAGGTGTGTGTACACTAGAAGGTGGAAATCTTAGGGGGCCACCTTAGAAACCTGCCTATCACAATTGCCAGCTGCCCTCTCAAAGAGCTGTACTGATTTGTACTCCTACTTTTTCTGTTTCTCTCCACACCTATTTTCCTATTGGGTTGATTAATCTTTTTCTTAGTTATATATCTGTGATCCAAAATACTAGCCACTTGTGATAACTGCATATATTAAATAATTTTAGAATTAAACTTAAACTATTTTTATCATTGCAGTTACATACAAATACCTTAGTTAACTTACATTTCAGCCATGAAGTAAATGTTTTTTTTTTTTTTTTCCCAGATTCCTTTCTCCAAATTTTTCTTCTCTAATCAAGGAAGAATCCGGGATGCTCAGTACCAGCTTCTACCTGACAAGGTAACATTCTCTTCTACTTTCACTCAGAACTATATTAACTTTAGTGAAACAGAACTCCTATGAGGATAAGTTCAGTCTATTTTTGAAGGCTGGCAAATGAAAGATGAAAATTCCTACTCAAAGCCACCCCTGTAATACCTAGACATGTTGATTCAGACCTATCCTTTGAGGCAAACCCCCATCCTGAAGAAATTTCTTCATGGTCTTCTTTTCAATGTGCCTACATTTTATTTTAGCTTTAAAATAAGAAAACAAGTATTAAGATTTTCAAGAGAGCTTCAAGGAACCTACATTAGACTGATTAGTTTTAAGTAGTACTGCATTAAAAGGAGGTAAGTAGAATGTGGAAAGAAAAACAGCTCTGTACTTCCTCTGTAATTTGCTACAGCATATGAGAACTATGGTATACTTGCTAAGAGCTGATGGTACAGAGACCTAGCTATAGTAATCACCCTTGGAATTTTAAAACTCTAGTACATTAATGTATACAATTTTGATTAATTTCTCTATTTTAAATTTAGATCTCTTCTATTGGATTCACCCTAGCTGATAAAGTAGATGGTCCATTCTTCCTGGAAATAGATTTTATTGGAGTGTTTACTGATCCAGCCCACACAGAAGAATTTGCCTACGAAAATTCTCCAGTGCTTAACCCAAGACTTTTTAAATAGAGATCATGTGGTAATTTTGTAATACTAAACTAAGGGGAGTAGTATGCATGATGACACAGAAGCAAAATAAAGTATTTCTTTAATGGCATCGAATCAATAGCTGGTATGTATTCCCTAAGGCAAAGCTAAATGCTGCTGCTAAGTAAGGGATCTGATAGGAGGAAACAGCATGAAACCAGTTTCTAAGCTATACCTTTATTTAAAGAATGCAAGTACTAATGCACAGGTATGATGTAAATAACTGTTTTTAGTTAGACTGAGTCTTCTTAGAAACAATTCCTACGTGACTAGGTGGTTTCTAAAGCAAGGAGTCTCCAAAATGACTGTTGATGGCCTTCTACCACTCTATTCCTTATAGGTTTCTTCTGTTTTCTAATCCATCTTTGAGGAAAGGAGACTGCTGAAGAATATTAAGATGCTATAGAAGTCACTGAGACATACCTACTGTCTTAGTCTTTTTGGGCTGCTATATCAAGTTACCAGAGGCTAGGTCGCTTAAACGACATATATTTAATTCTCCCAGTTTTGGGGCTGGGAAGTCCAAGATCAAAGTACCTGCATATCTGGGGTCTGGTGAGTGTCTGCTTCTTGGCTTGAAGATAGCTGCCTTCTTACTATATCCTCACACGGTTTCTTTCTCTTCTTTCAAAGGCATTAATTCCATCATGAGGGCTCCACCCTCATGACCTAATTACTTGCCAAAAGCTCTACCTCTAAGTACCATCACATTGGGAATTAGGGGTTCAACATATGAATTTTTAGGGGACATATAGTCCATAACACCTAGAGAGCTGGTCTGCCAAAGATGCATAATCCTTACCAGTTCTTTCTAGTGACTTTTACTATAACCACTAGAGAAACTAAATCAGGTATTAGTCTAATGTCCCTAACGCTTCCCTAGTCATTTTAAGTATCACAGCGATTCCATCTACCAAAAATAAAATCTGATTAACAGTTTAAATTGATCAATTCTTGTCATCTCAGAGGAGGGAAGAAACTATAATATAGTCAGAGTACCCTAAGCGAGCCAAGTTAAAAATAAGAATATACAAAGGCTATATATAAATAGCTTTTCCATTATCTTGGCCTAAAATCTATTTTATATACTTTCATATAATTATCTTTTTATTTTTAATAGCTTTATTGAGGTATAATTTACATAACAAAGTTTGCCTGTTTTAAGTCTACAATTCAGTGATTTTTAGTATATTTACAGAATTGTGCAGTCTTTACCACAAGCTAATTTTAGAAAATTTCCATCAGCCTAAAGAGAAACCTTAATACTCCTTTGCAGTCACTTCTCATTGCCACCCCCAGCCCCAGGTAACTACTTATCTATTTCCTCTGTAGACTTATCTTCTTCGGGTATTTCATTTAAATAGAATCATACAATATATGACCTTTGTGTCTGGCTTTTCACTTAGCATGTCTTTGAGGTTCATTCATGCTGTAGCATGTTATCGGTACTTCATTCCTTTTTAGTACAGTATCTTTTTTGAATCCATTCATGCATTGATGGACAGTTGGTTTTTTCCACTTTTTGGCTACTATTAATACTGCTACAAATATCTGCATACAAGTTTTCGTGTGGACATGTATTTTCATTTCTCTTGGGTATATATACCTTGGTGTAAAACTGCTGGGTTAAATGGTAGACATACATTTAACTTTTTAAAGAAACTACTAAATTTTTTTCAAAGTAGTTGTATCATTTTACCTTCCCAGCAACAGTGTATTTGACAGTTACCCTGAGGTTTCTTTATTGATTTGATCTCTTTTTTGATAGCAAAATCTGAATTTATTAAGCACCCAGGAGTATGTTCTGCAGATTCATATAATGTATAACAATTATTACAACAATTATTACAACAATCTGATCGGTGTTATGAAAATACAAGAGGAGGACTTGGTTATTTCTTCTTGGGGTGGGAGTGGGTGGTCAAAAAAAGACGCACGAAGAGTATAAACTCTTGCTAATCTTAGCTGATCAACTAAATCTTGGAAGCCAATTATGTTTACAAAGAATAAATCTACCACTGTGAGAAAAAATTTTATTTATGAAAATCTTAAGCAGTATAAAACTCAGAAGGTCCACTTCGGTGCAACAAACATGGATATGATGCTAAGCAACTCTAGTCTTTTCCATAAATTGTATAAGATTTAAGTTTGACACAGCATAGTAATCCTTAAAGCAATCCTAAATTTCAATATGGCCCTGTATATTTTCAAATAAGCAAAGCTAGAATGAGATATAGAGTTTGTTTTTAAGAATATATTGAGTGACAGATGGCAATTACATGAATTGATATGAACAGAGGTGCATATAAGCTGGACAAAACACTTCACATAGGTCAAATATTATTGCCATAACCAACCCATATGGCCCACAGTTTCATTAAGACTACTAGGTTCTGTAGAGCATCAAGTGGCTTTTCCCAGGTTACCCTATTTATAACTTGTTATTGTTCAATTTCTACTAAAGCCTATGTAATTGCTTTTGTCTAGAAGACTGCAGTTCTGTTAATATTAGAGCCAGCAGAGGAAATTGACATTAAAAATCTAGGTCAAGAATCTATAGGATGGGTCTCATTAGAAAACTGGGGTGTACAGGGACTTAGGTTAAAACCATTTTGAAGGATTTGTGAGCTTTAAGGTAATATCTTTTCAGGGACTGTAACATATGAAGAACCCACCAACACTACATATTGTGAACAAAGTTAAGAACAGAAAAAACTTGACTAAAGTGGGGAGGACAGTATAAAAATATTTACAAAAAAGGTTCAGAATAAAGAAATATTTACAAGATATTAAAAACTATTAATCTGCAGCCATAATGAGGCCCCTTCGAGCTCCCAAAACCTTTGCTTTCTTCTCCTTTCGTTCTTGCACATGTTTCTTCCGCTGCTCCTCCCTAAGCAAGACAGGTACATATTAGGTTCTAGTGAAGCTCCACAACAGACCACTTTAAAGCACTTATTGTTAGACTAATGTCCAAACTTAAAATGACATCCAGCACACTTGGAGGACACTTAAAGGACAGTGCACTTTATCTGGTGGTCTGTGTGATGGAAGCCACATCTATAAGTCATTGTGTTAAAGGGCTCGAAATTGGTATTTTCCTTTTTATCTTAATGCCGCATTCTGAAGTTGAGCAAAGAACTGGAACCAGAAGGCACAATGGTGATTGAATTCAACCCCTAAAGTTTTTATTTTAAATGAGAAATTTCTACCTCTGGAAGTCAAAGTTCAAGCTCAAAATTATATAGCCTAATGAAAATGTTGGAGCCAGGATCTACTGACTTAAGCTACTGTTTTTTTCTGAAAAGGATTAGGGAAAAATAAAAAGCCCAGGATTATGTTAATGACCTTAATAGCAAATATAGTTAGTAAAGGTCTTGGTAGCAGCTGGATATAGGCAACTCAAATGACAGGTAACCACATATCAGGAGAGTTTCTTGCAGCGAATCAACAACTAGGACTAGCTGCAGCCCAGAGTGAGCTCCAGCTATAACTTAGTTTTCATCCAGAAGAAAGCCTCTAAGGGCAATCTGGGGGTTTCCCTCAGGTGGGGCCCTAAAGCCTAGTAAGCTTGGTTTCCCTGAGAGTGAGTAATTTATATCTATCTGCATGCTTAGTTAGGTTCCATGGGCAATTCAGTTGGTGTCTGGAGGGATATTCAGGTGCACTATTTGGGAGACAGGTCATGTAAGAGCAGGCTCTGAATCTGAGTCTTCTGAATCACCTGTATTGCTCTGAAAACAATGCCTATGCTTGGGCCCCACCTGAAACCAACTGAATTAGAACCCATTGTGCTGGGGTATAGGCACATGTACTTTTAGAAAGCTACATTTCTACTTCTAGCCCCTTAAACACCATTTACTGGGATTCCCTCAGAGATTCTACTTTTATCTGGTCTTTCAAAATTAACAATTATAGACCTAGATAATAATGTACTTACCTAGCCTGGAGACGAGGTTGTTTGTACATTTTCTTATGGAAGCTAACTCTGTTTACATGCTCATTCAGAGATTTATTTTCTTTAGATTGTCCCCATGGTTTTAGTTTTCCTAGTTTAAGACAGAGACAAAGACAGATTTATGAAAATTCTTGTACTTATAGTCTCGATTTTATTAATCTGTGGCTACTTGCTTGCATTATACTTTGTTTTATAGACATTTGCCAGTATAAGTCTCCGATTAATTTTAATTTCATATTTCACAGATATAAATTGTATTTTTTTTCTAAAAAAATGTATTCTACTTTTTTTGTGTGTGTTCCACATTTTAATCCTTGGAAAGTCACAGAAAAACATCTTAATACTACAAAACAAACTCCCATTAAAAGCACACAGCACATTAAAAGAAGCCATCATAACCAAGTAGTTTATCCCATAGGTATGATGTTTATTAATTATAAAAGTAGTATTTCACTTGTACAGTTTGTTATTATTATTATTACTTGTTAAAATGTATTTGGAATGGAATGAGTGGGAATACTTTGTTGGCTTTAGAATTGGAACCAAATTTCCAGATGTTTATGTGTTGCTTTATTTGTATACTTTATGACCTATTTCTGAGTACCAGTGATTATCATTTGTGGTGTTTCCAATTTTATAAAAATTCCTTCCACACCCATTGTATCATTTAATCAATAACTGCTGAAGTAGTACTTATTTATTTTCCCTTCCATAAAGGAACTAAGTGATTTGTCTAGGATATGAAAATAATCAGCACAGATGAAACTCTACATCCAGGTTTTCTACTGTCAAAGTTAGTGGTGGTCACAGTCATTTCCACAGCAAATACTTTTTGAGCACTGGTATATGCCAGGGACTGCTGTAAGTACTGGGGTCATAGCAGTGAACTGAGCAGTCAAAGATCCTTGCTCCCTTGGGCTTACATTTCAAATGCAGAGGTAGATAGTCAAGTAGCATAACATCAGGTGGTGCCACATGCTAAGAAAAAATGTAAAACAGGCTAAGGAATAAAGAGTGTGGGAGGCAGGGAGGGGAGGAAAGGCCTGAGTTGGTGACAGCTGAGTGGATGCCCCATTTAAATGGGGGAGCAAGTTATGCAAAGGTCTGTGAGAATAGTATTCCAGATAGAGGAGAGGGATAACAAGTTCAAAGACCTGGATGTGAGAATGAATTCAGTGTATCTGAGGAGCTGAAACACCAGTGTGGTTGGCATGAAGTCAGGGAAGTGAGGAGGTGATGACCAAGGTTGGGAGAGAGAAGAGAAACCTTAGGAAGTTCTGAGCAAGGCAGTGATGTACTCTGGTTTGTTTTCAAGGTCGCAGTAGGGCAAACAGGCTAAGAGATGATGATGCCCTGGATCAAAGGGAGTTGAAATGATAGGGTAAAGTGGTCAGATTAAAGCTCCATTTCAAAGGTAGAGGAGAAAGGACTTGGTTCAAAGCCTGGATATGGGGTCTGAGAGAGAGTGAGGAGCCAAAGAGGGCTCCTAGGTTTCTGCCCTGACAACTCAGTAGGTAGAGGTGCCATTGCCACAGATGGGAACACTTGGTGGGGAAAATGGGTGTGTGAGAAAAGTAGAAGGTTTTTTCTTTTTACCACAGTTCAGTTGACTAACTGCTAAATAAGATTTATGTTTTTCATTATTCTTATGTTTCACTGACATTAGTAATTTAAAGATAAACACTGTTATATAAACATGATTATTGTAGGAAGTTTTCTTTTTTTAAAGTAATTCCAAAAACACTGAAAGATCACAGTAAATATAGATATTTTAAAAAGATGTAAGGATATTTTAATATATGCCCAAGACTGACATCTAGGCAATAAATGTCCCAGGTTGTTACACTGGTGGTTCCCAGCCAGCCTAGGATCCTTTGAAAGCTATAAAGAAAACATTCATATATATTTTCTTCTGAACTAAGTTTCTTGGTTTTGAAGTGAATCAATTATTTAATATTTAATGGACATTCTTTTTAATCATGGGTCATGTGGACACAGGGATGCAGGTAGGAATTCTGGGTGGTCAAGTAAGGCTTCCACTGAGTCATTAGAATTTTTCACATTCTCAGATGCAGAATTGGTTCATCTTTAGTCTTTGCATGACTTGTACCTCAAACATCCTCACATACCTTTGTGTGGTTCATAGTTGAGGGGACGAGACAAACTTGCTTTGAGATCAAACACTGGTTTCCTGTGGGAGACTGGAGTCTGTGTTGCATCAGCTGTCAACCTGAGTGGGGTAATAACTAAAAAAAAAGCCAACACACAAAACTCCAAGGGCTTAATTAGAAAAAAAACCACTTGTTATAATTTTTTATTTAAGTATTGCTATTCAATCTTAAAAATATAATTTATAGGACAGTCTGACACAGATGTAACGTTAAAAAGGGGCAGAAAAGAATAACCGAGGAATGCTAAGCATTGACATTTGTTTCCCCCGTTAGCAGCAACCCAATAGTCTAAACATTATGACAATTCTTAGGATCAGCAGGGAGTTTAGAATCCTGTTTAAAGAATTAACTGGGTAATTTTTCAGGCTGTTTCCCTGATACTATTTATTCTTCTTAAAAATTATATATTATTAATAGTAACATTTTCATTAACACACATATAAGGCTTCAAGGAACCTAATCACATACATATAGATGAAAAGATTCATGGTTCTGGTTTTTATTAATAAAAACTATTATTTAAGAATGTGAAATTTTGTACCATAAAAGTTAAAAATATACCAGGATATTATAATTTAGTAAGCCAAGTTTTTGCTGCAGTTGGGCACCATGTATCTGGCACACATTTTATAATCCTTTCCGCTACAGGTTGCATTCAGGCCATTGTCAAATGACAGCACTTGCCTGTAGATGTGAATGAGCAATCAGGATCTAGGACCACCTAGTTAAACAAAACAGAAAAGCACAAACCCCTGTGCTTAAACTACCCCACTGTGTCGATATCAAGTGGTGGGAAGAGGGGAACAATGAGGCAATCACACACTGTTGATGAGAGTGTAAATTGGTATGACTCAACCACTGCAGTAAATAAATGTCTCCATCTGCACACCCTTCTAATCAGCAGACCCACTCCTAGGTCTAGAGAAACTCTTGCACATGTGTAAGAATGGTCATAGTTATAATACCATGTAGAGTAATAAAAGTTAGAAAAATCCACATACCCCTGAGCAGTAAAATGGATAAATTGTAAATAATGATACCATTGAAAAAGTTAAAATGAATAAACTTTAGCTCACTTATTGATACGGATGATTCTTGAAACATTATACTAAATGAATGAAGCAAATTACAGGGAAAAAGTCATACAGTTTGATTTTGTTTACATAAAATTCATATTTGATAACTGGGGAAAAAAGTCCAATTCCAACTGGCACAACCTTGAATTATTTAGAGGAGAAAGCTCAGAATATGGTAAACATTTAGTTTCTGCCTCAGGTCCTTATTTGTGAGCATATGTGAGTCCTTGCTCATTATAAGGTAGGTGGCTACTGCTCAGTGAGCTCAGAGAACGTAATGCTCTTTGTAAAATGATAGTGTCATACCCTAGGCAATTCCATTCTCTATTTTTTAGTGCAGCCCTCTACCCAAGCCCCTTTCTTCCCATACTACAGGATGATTTAGAATGTTCCATGGAATGTTTTCTTGCTGGTATAGATAAGATTAAGGGTTAGGGTGGGAATGAGAGAGGTCATTTAGAGGAATTATGTATATTTACTATTCCCATCTCTGGACTCTTGAAATTTAGTTGTCACTTTTACTATTCAATCTTTACTTTAGATCTTTAAAGGCATGAAGAAATCCTCAGAGTTTCCACACTGATTACCAATGATCCTCTAGTCTGAAGGTCCTGCTAGATTCCTCCAGTCTCAGGGAATCTGGCAATCCTTTCTGTGTAATCAAGGCTCTTGACTGACATATTCAATAGGACTCCCAGGAGAATATTGACATAGCTCTAACACAGGCCTCAACCTGATGGTGATATTGTTTTAAAGCTTCACACTGATATTATAGTATTCTTTTGAAAATCACCTGGTTATTGTAGATGATGATTAAGTGGACAGTGTGTACAACAGTATCTTTATGGCTTATTCTGGCTTACCCAGTCGATAGTGTGGCATTTATTCCGTGAACTCTGTGATCCTACTAGTTTCAGAGTCCTGTAGGACCATTCAGAGGCTGTAATGAACACTGATCTTCCTAATCTCTGAGTCTGAGAAGGGGCCAAATGCTCTTCATGGAGGGTCACCATCTTGGGACTCCTCTTAGATAGGACAGAGTCCTCAGCAGATATCAGTTTTTTGTGTGGGTCTCTGCATTTCCC
Source organism: Eidolon dupreanum (assembly GCA_028627145.1). Classification (NCBI taxonomy): domain Eukaryota; kingdom Metazoa; phylum Chordata; class Mammalia; order Chiroptera; family Pteropodidae; genus Eidolon; species Eidolon dupreanum. Next base: position 54,667,188 of record CM053509.1, read on the forward strand.
TCACCAGTATAAAAGGAAAAATATGCTATGAGGATATGCTTGCTTTTGATTTTACAGATATGGAGAGGCTCTAAGGAAACATATACTTAATAATTTCAGGAAGTTACATGTTTAAAGATGAACCAAAGTTTTTTTTTACCTGCAACAGAATCCCCTTTTGTGGTCTTTAACTTCCGAGTCCCAAGCACAGCCTGGCCATTTGGGGTACTTCCAGCTATGGTCACATGTGGAGACTTTCTGGCTGGAGTCTTGGTCAGTGAACGCTTATGCTCATTATCTTTAGTAGTAGCTGAAAACCTAAATGGGACAGTGGAGTATAAGACATGAGTAGTGTCAAGAGTAACTTGTGTCAAGCTTATAAGCAAAACCACTTTTCCATCACCAATCAGTGAAAGGGCCTCAATAGTGTTACACAAATAAACCTCCTTTGCAGAATAGATATGTTCTTAAAACACTGATGCTCAAGCAAATCATTTATTAACTTTTGTTATTTGTAAAATATGGCATTTTATTCTCTTCTCTCCTGGTCTTGGCCAATGACAGTACAAGACAAAGCTTGAAAGTGATACCTGCTGGCATCCTTACAATTTAGGAGGTACTTGAAGACACTCCCCTTATTTCTCCTCTTCCTCGTGATGGCAAGTCAGAAGGAACAAGAGACTGCTATGCCAAATGAGTGATGAGAAGAAAATCTTATATCTTCCTACAAGAATGTCATTCATTTCAGTGGTACACAAGCCCATTCTCTACTCATAGCAAACTGCCATAAATGTATTTCATTGATTCGCTGGTGCATAGTTTTTCCTACATTTTAACATCTCTGAAACTAAGATGTTTTACAATTGATAACACATTATGGTTAGTTGGCAGTGATTTTTCTTACTGGTTCATAAAATAATGACGAGACTTCACTTGATGGTGTCTTATAGTCAATGAAAATCTAGTAATGACAGATATAAATATACATAGAGTTGGTGGTGGGGGATTAACAGAAGGGGAATGAATGGCCTTATAACAAAAGATTTGATGGTGATCCTGAATCAACACCCAAAATTATTAGTAAAGACTCTACAACAGAGTTAAGAAAATTGGATATGCTAGGATGGATGCTATTTTGTACCTTGCAATGAAAGAAAGGCTAGTCCCTGACCATGGTGGTCTTAAATAATATTAAATACAATCAGAATTGCCAAGTATAGGTACCTCATATTCCAAGTTAACTCAATAAACAGAATTCCAAACTTAAGGGCATTTTTAAAAGTTAAAAACTATGTCAGATAGTTGCACATGTTGGAGAAGTGTTACCATGCGCCAGCTCTATTAGATGCTACAAATGCCCTTTAAAAAGAATAAAAATTTGGGGACAGCCATAACTGAAGGCTACTCTGCTGTCAGGAAAAGTACAAGCAAAGAAAACAGAGGAATCAATGGGGCATGAGAGTTATGACATTGCAATATCTAATGGCTAATAGTATTTATACTTTAGGACGAGACCATTTTTTATTTCACCGCACTGAGATATTTTCTATAGGAATTTAGCTTCACCTTTTTAGTTAAGTCAATGGAAAAATGTCTCTTTACACAGGCATACATTAAACTAATAAAATGAAAAATATCCACATATATCTTATTTTCTATCTTTACTTATGAATCAAATGTGAGCTTAGAGAAGTTGGATAAAACAAGAAAAACTAATTTAAAGAAAAAGATTAGAACTTATAATAATCATCTGGTGATCATTCTCTATGCTCCAATCCCTGTTCTTGTTCATTGATGTAAAACTTATTTGATGCAGTCCACCTGAAAAGTATTAGAAGAAGTAAAGCTTTGAGACCTTGACCTTAATCACATTTTGGAGCTCTTTTTTACCTGACATTCATTTTAGTTGCTGAGAGAGTGGAGCGCTTAACTGACCCCTTCACACACGAGGTGTTCCGACCTGCAGCACCCTGGGCTTTTGGGTGCCGCTGGCTTGTGGGAGTACAAGCCACAGAGAATCTTCCTTGGAGACAAACTGGAGTTGCCACCACTCCCTTAGTGACAAGCTGCTTCTAAAGAAAGGGAAATGCACTGTTAAAGCTTGACCTCTTAGTATTGTCTCCATTGATGCCCTTCTTTCATTCCCACTACCTCATCCTATCCTACCTGTCTGACAGGCTGGGTGTTGCTATGGTGACTCTGGTTGTGCTGAGGAACCTGTTACAGAAAGCCTTTCCCAGCTCCCAATTACCCAGTATTTTCTAACGAGAGAGAGAATGTGGCTTAAACAGTCCCTTGTGGCCAGAAAGGGAGAATAAATAGGTTCTCTTGAACATATGATACCTCTGAGAGCATGATATGCAGTTTATTAACTACAAACTCAAAGAAGAACCCAATATACAATTAGCATGTGGAATCTACAAATAATTTGATTGCCAAATGGCCCTCTACTCGCCCCTCCCCCCCATAGCTTTTAGAAGTTCTTTAAAAAAAACAAAAACAAAAACAAAAACTAAAGAAAAGAAGGAAGGAAATGCTGTCTTTGAAATGGCTAGGAAGGGTTCCACTTAGGTTTTCTGTTTTTAGACACTGTCAAGACACAAATAATAACTGAATGTTTTATTATCATTAGTCTAAGATTTGTTCCAAGGAGAAGAAATATAACTTCATTAACTGACAATAGAGGTAGGACTACTATAACTGATAATGTAAAGCCAAAAAATAAAAAATTCTGATTATATCCTATGAAATACACACTAGAAAATTATATTAACTTCTCTTTTTGAGATACAAGAGATTCTAATGTGAGACAAATTTAAAACTAAAATATTTAGTAAATACACATCTTTACCATAAGCCGAGAACCCAGGTTAGATGAATTAGTTATATTATTATATTTAATTACATCCTTTATGCTGCCTTCTATCTTTCTCCTCAAATTCCCCTTTCCAGTATCTCCTCACAGTTCACACTTGGTGCCAGGACTCTCAACTCTGCACCTTTGCTTGAGTACCTTATAATGTATAAAGATTCTACTTGCACTAAGTACCAATCTTTTTGACTTTTTTTCATATACAATATTATGCTGACTCTACTAGTACTAATTCATTTTGTTAGCAATGTAGCTAATCAATTCCTCCCTTTCTTTTAGCAATAAAAATCTTGTTCTAACAAAGCAAAGAGCTCAATAATATCATAGACAAAAATAAAAATATGAATTAAAGATTAAAAATAAGGAAAAATAATAAAAAGCAGTACATTTATAAGAGCATTTTTTTAAATGATCTTGGGACAGGCAGTGCATGACAAAAAAACTCTGAGCCCTAAAAGGAAAAGTTGGATAGATTTAACTAAAAATAAAACAAAAATAACTTCTACAAGGTAAAAGACACTATTAATATAGTTTAAAGATAAACCGGGAAAATAATTATAACATATATAACATATTAATATAGATTAATGCTCATAAATGTGCAAATATTAAGAAAAAGCAAATTTACAGAAAAACAACCAATTCCAACATATAAAGATATAACATAAATGGCATGTAACAGAATGATCAAAGAAATGCCAACTCAATTGGGATTTTTTTCATATTATTGAAGATTTAAAATTTTGATCATTCCCACTGTTAACAAAGTAAACAGGCATCTCTGGGGCACAATGTTTCTGATCTTTGTAGAGGGCCATCTGACAATCAAATCAAACAGGTCTCCTTCCTCTGATTATGAAAGTCAAGGAGAGATGGGTCATGGCCAGGATGATTCTCTCTAGGACTTTTGCTCATTTATTACTATTTATCATTATCCAAATGACTAACCCTAAAGCATGTCAACTATCAAGAAAAACTTCATATCAACTATGGCAAAGTCACTGTAATTGTTTTTACTCTCCAGTCTCCAAATAGGTCATACTAAATAACCCACCTGATAGGTCAATTCCTTAAATAATGAGGGTGGTGTGGGATTTTAGAACTAAACTCGTTCAGATGGGGCTATCACTAAAAAATAAGATAAGCCATTCATTTATTCTATATATCTACAAGGCTACACTCAAGTTTATGGTTGAGGTAGTTTTTCTGCCTTTAATTTTTACCTGGAAAATTAACTCATCCATATTATGTAGTATATATAGAAAGCTTAACTTTCCATCAAGTACTTAAGCAGATTCAGCTTCATGGTAAGGAAAATGAGTGGCCTTGTTTCCAGGCAGCTAGCTCCTGCCTATGCAGAAAAAGAAGCTAAATATCTACTTTCTGTCAAGTGTCAGCATGGGCCTCTTGTTTTAGTATTCAGCTGTGAATGCAGTGATACCTAGCCCTTGCTAAAATTTAGGAAAGTCTTACTATAGACATATTAATTTCTTCTCTCTGGAGTCTTACTCATGTTGTTAGATCAGTATGAAGAAATGGAGATGTTTAATGCCATGATTTGGCATTGTCGGTTTCTTAGAAGGTTGATAAATAGTGTCTTTAACGGTGGTTACAGTGGTTTTAGAAATACTGTTCAAATGCATGTTTATTACCCAAGATTAAGTTTCTCACTAACAAGCTTATGTTTTTTAAAAAATTATTTAGAACTTACTACCCACTGAATTTTTCCCTATTGGCATTAGTATCAGAAAACTCAAAACTCAACTGTTTTGTGTTATGTGTAATACTACAAATTGCTTCATTCTCTTTTTGAGAAATAGGCTGGTTGTTATATATTGCATTCTAAAATAAATGTATCCCAGTCCTCTATATGCTTCCCTTTTTAACACCTGATACCATAACAACAACTCACTACTCTTGTAACTCATCACCTTTTCTTATTCGATGGGGCCCTGAATGCAGCAGGACCTGAACTGAAGGCCTCCCAGGGAGCTCCAGTTATCACTAGAAACCTTTAAGTTAGCCACTGCTAGTTACTCCTTTTTTGCTTTAGGTGAGAGATAGAGAAAAAAGATGGCTTCAGCCAAATATCAGTCCATCCTCAACAAAAGTGATATGTACAATGTATGATTGTGGAAGACAAAACTACTAATTGCTATTTTGGAATTTGTTCTGTATAGTGAGAACTCATTATTTTGTCTGAAGAGTTTTGAAAATTCTCATATTGGGGGAAAGCAATTCAAGATAATAAAAATACATTAAACTCAAACAAATCCATTCTACTAATGGAACAATAGAAAACTGGCTGTACTAATCATGGTGTATATATGGTATCAACATTAAAATCAAACAGTTTATTCCCATTAAGAACATAATTACCTTTTCATTAAGTAAATTGTGTTGTTCAAAATGTTTCTTTTTTCTCTCAATATATTGATCAATGGACTCCATTTCCTTAAAACGAGCCTCATGAAGCTTCTTAAAGTCTAGAATGTTCCACAAAATATGAAAATTAATACCAAGACAAAGTCCATTTATTTGCCTTCCCTTTGTTTTCCTGTTGACACTTATTCTCCTTTCCTCATCCCTAACATTCAATTACAACATCAAAACTTTAATTTCAAAACATTTAGTTTTTGGAAACTTAGGGGCAAAACATATTTATCTAAAAACTATCTTGTGACAAAATGGATGGATCTAGAGGCTATTATGCTAAGTGAAATAAGTCAGACAGAGAAATACCATACATTTTCACTTACGTGTGGAATCTAAAATACAAAATAAAAAAAAAAAACAACAAAAAAAAAACCAAACTCATTGATAGAGAACTGATGGCTTTCAGATGAGAGGAGGGTTGGGAGCCTGAGTGAAAAAGGTGAAGGGAATAAGTAGTACAAATTGGCACTTACACAATTATCATGGGGATGTAAAGTACAGTATATGAAATATAGTATTGTGATAACGATATATAATGCCAGGTGGGTTCTAGACTTATTGGGGGGGAGATTGCTTTGTAAGTCATATAAATGTCTAACCACTATGTTGTACACCTGAACTCATATAATATTGAATGACAACTATAATTGAAAAATTAAAAAATAATATTTAAGCCCCCCCCAAATGATCAAACATGTGTCATCTCTCGACTGTCCATTTCACTGCTAACTGACATGCTGGTTTAGTCCAGAGGCTGACATGTTGGTTTAGTCCAGAGAATAAGATAATAAGATTTGTCTTCTCCTCTCACCAATTAATTGAATGGCCTTAATCATAAATTTGATGTTTTAAAATGCTTAGAAAGCTCTGTGCTAAGCACTGGCAAAATTTTTTTCTATAAAGGAGAAGATATTAAATATTTTAGGCTTAGTGGTTTCTGTCTCATACTTTTTTTATACAATCCTTTAAACTGTAAAAACCATTCTTACCTCATGAGCTGTAAGACAGGCCAAGGCAGGCAGCAGTTTGCTGACCCATGCTCTGTGCTATTCCAATTAAGTATAATTAAAGAGATGAATTTCTAATATATGCTGAGCAGCATTCTAAGTATTCTAAATATATTACACTCAATCAACAATTTATGTGCCAAGCAATAGGGAAGAATTACATGTCCAGAAATGGAGTCCCCTTGACTTTATCTATCTATCTATCTATCCATTCATTCATTCATTCATTCATTTATTATACATACGCCTATAGCACCTGGTCTTCCTATTCCTAGGTGGTCTCCCATCCAAGTACTAACCAGGCCTGACCTTGCTTAGCTTCCAAGATCAGATGAGATCAGGCACATTCAGGGTGGCATAGCCATCCCTTGACTTTAAAAAATTTATTACAAGGTGGACATTGTGTCAAGTACTTTACAGACATTCAATTTCAGATATTTATTTTTATTATATTTATTTTTAGAACTAAATTTATTGAAGTGACAATGGTTAATAAAATTATGTTTCGAGTGTACAATTCAATACGTCGTATATATGCTGCATTGTTCAGATATTTATTGAATACATGCTGTATGCTAGTTATTGTGCTAGGTAATTAGAAGTGGAAAACTAGCCTCAATTAATCTACATATCAACCTGATGAAACAGGCAGTACAACCATTTCCACTTTCAACTGAGGAAGTGGTTTACTGAGGATAATTGCCCACTCACAGCTAGGAAATGAGAGAACGAGGATGCCAGCCCATATTCCAGCATCCTAGCTTTTGGCCGTGACAGTACACTCTCTCTCCAACATCTGCCTAAGGGGGACAACCATTATTTTATGTCACTTTGAATGCAAAACTTACTTGGAGTAGTGCTTGCAGTTCTTTTATTTTTTCCAGATTTGGAAAACCCATCTGTATAGAGAGACTTCTTTCTTTCTAAAGGTACCTTTGAGTCTTCGTTACCTGAATCCAAAGATATAGTACTAATGAAAGAGTTCAAAAAAATTCTTCCAATTAAGAAATGTCTGAAAGTTAACATGGAGGATATTTATGTGATAGGTTCTGCCAAGGCAGTGGGAGAAATGGCACAGAGGGAGCACAGAGAATTATAGTATCACTACTATCTTTGCTCATGTGCTTCGAGTAGGCAGAAATTCTATGCCTCCTGTTGAAGTTATATCAGAAATTTAAACATACTTTTTCAGAACTTTTACTATGAACATGTTATTATTATAACTAGAGAGTAAAAATCACACAATCCCACCAGCCTAAGAAATGCTATTAGCATTTGGCATATTTCCTCACGTCCTTTGCTTCTATATAGGCACAAGGCATTGTAGGTTCAGTTCCAGGCCACCACAATAAAGCAAGTTGTACTTTTTTTTTGCTGGTATATTATTTTTTTGCCTTCAATTTATAAAAAACACAGTATCTGTGACACGCAATAAAGGGAAGCGCAATAAAGCAAGTATGCCTCTACTTGTTTTGTTTTTGTTCTTTAAATCCAGTTGAAATCATGGTGTATATAAGGTTTACTATTTTCCCCTACCTATAATCATTCTCCACATTCTGATATCTTTTTCAACTTGAGGTAATCTACTAAAAAATATGCAAGTAGGTTTTTAAGAAATACCACTTATAAAGTCACCCATCCTTAAGGTTCCCAGTTGCATCCATAAAACAAGGCAAAAGAATATTTGATAAAGCAGGAAGGGCTCCAGGGACTTCTGCTTAGACATTGGCTCTAAAACCATAGTAAAGTTCCATGAAAAACAGGATATTTACAGTCAGAGTCACTCTTCATGAGATAATTATTAATTACAAATGGAAAAATAGTAACTTTACAGAGGAGCTACTTACTGGACACCACCATAACCAGGTAATGGAAGTTAACATGACTGTCATAGGAGAAACAGTATCTGTGCCTTTTGGGGCGCTGAGAAGGACCCAACATCACTCTTCCTATCAAAAGTGCATGATCTAAATCTAACCATCAGCACACATTAGACAAATCAAATCAGAGGACCAAAAAAATTAGCCTGTATTTAAAAATGTCAACATCCTGAAAGATAAAAGAAGACTTAGAAACTATTCTGGATTAAAGTAGACTGAAGAAATATGGCAATGAAATACAAAGGATGAGCTAAGATTTTCCTTTGTTTTAAGTGACATAATTGATGGAATTATTGAATAAATGCATGCAAATATTCAAATAATTGCTGAAATAACTGATGAAACTATATAAGATCTATCTATAGATTAGCAGTTCTCATACTTTCTGGTCTCAGGATTTTATATACTCTCAAAAACTATTAAGATCGCCTAAGAATTTTTGCTTATGTACATTAGTTATATCAATATGTGCCACATTAGATACTAAGACATTTAAAAGCATTTGATTTCCTAAAAATAATATGATCATTAAATTTATGAAAAATGGCTAAACTTCCTAAAACAAAAATAGTGAGTAGAATGGTATCTTCTTAAATTACAATTTCTTTAATGTTTGGCTTAAAAAAAGGCAGCTGTATTATTTTGTCTGCTTCTGCAGACAATATTACCATGTTGTTTTGGTTGAAATAGGTATGAAAACAAATCTTGCCACAGTCAGGTAATCTGGTTAAAAGGGGAGAGTATTTTAATAGCCTTTTCCGATAATTGTTGACAAGTGGCAGTTTCTTAAAAGTTAGCTGCAATATGGAATATGAAGCCACATCAATGAATTTTTATTACTTTGTACTTTTGTGAGAGAAAATCCTTGTGTTTTAAGAAATACAAACTTAACCACCAAAGCTGAGTCTTAGAGCTAAGTCTCCTTGATAAAATGATTGGTAGAACAGCAGACATTTGTAACCCCACCCCCCCTTTTGACTCTTTGTCCTATTTCTTAATAACTTGCTCTAAATCATAATTTTAAAATGAGTTTATAAGGCACATGCATCAAAATTACCAGGAGTGCTCATTAAAAACTGCATACTCTCAGGCTCACCTCGGAGTTATTGAATCAGAACAGAGACCACCTAGAAATAGATTTACTAAGACATGCAAAATTCTGGGGGAAATGGGAAGCCTCAGTATTAGAAATTCTGCATTTAAGTGCTTGATATACATTAGAATATCTCATCTTCTATCTCAATCCCCTCAGGCAAGCCTCAGGAGTCCAGACAGATTGGCTAAGGTGAAACAAACCAAGATTGTTGCAATTAGGTTTTCTGAGGAATGAAATCAGAAAGCAGGAAGTCCTGTTAGGTATAGGAGAACTCAAGTTTTCTGTTTTTGAATTAAACTTTAAGTTCAGAATGTTTAGGGAAGAGGTTTTTAGGTTAGAGACTAAGAAGAGTACACATTTATCATAATAAAAAAAAGGCCACACCACTGGGAAGGTAGACTTTGCAGCTCCCTTTCAACTGTTCTACTGAATAGGCAAACAAGTCTTTGTACCTGTCTCTGGAGTAGGCCAGGAGCTAACAGACCAAGTGCAGGCTCTCCTCAACACTGAGCAGAGATCAACTTTCTCAAACTTCCCAGCTACCACTCTTATTCTAGTTTCTCAAGTTACTAAAGATGACTTGATGGTCTACTGTACTTGGTTCTAATTTTTGCTTTAATTGCCAAACCCTTATATATAATGGTGTTATGGGTTGAACTGTATCCCTCCTTATCCCAAAGATATGCTATAGTCTACACCTCTAGTAACTGTGATATTACATCTTTGTAGATGTAATCAGGTTAAGATGAGGTCATTAGGTTAGACCCTAATCCAATACAACTGGTGTCCTTTTAAGGGACACACAGGGAGAATACCATGTGATGGACAGAGGCAGAGATTTAGAGTAATGCAGTTGCAAGCCCAGAATCACCAAGGGTCAATAGCCAGAAGGTAGAGGCCAGGAGGATTCTACCCAGAGTCTCGCAGGAGAATGGCCCAACTGACACCTTGATTTCAGACTTCCAGCCTCCAGAACTGTGAGAGAATAAATTTGTTGTTTTAAGTCATCCAGTCTATAGCACTTTGTTATGGGAATCCTAGGAAACTGAGGCACACAGCTTCCCTAGCAATTTTGGAATTTTTTTTTTTTTAGTTACTTGCATACCATTTATTCCACTTTTCCCCGAGCATACTGCATTCACATCTTCTTGGCTCTCAACTGGTGGAGAAGGGACCTCTGCTGCAGTTCTGGGGGCCTGGTTTTCCTGCTTTTCTTGATGGCAGAACTCAGTGGGATCTCTTGTTTTTATCTCTGAATGATCCTGCTACAAGTTAAAAAAAAAATAAATGATTTAAATAATAAAAAAGAAGTAATCACGTTTGAAAGTTGCTGAGCGTAGAACTTAAAAACTCTCATCGTAAGAAAAAAAAAATTTATAACTATGTATGATAATGAATGTTTACTTATTGTGTTAGTCATTTCCCAACACTACAAACACTGAATCAATAGGTTGCCCACCTGAAACTAATGTTATATGTCAATTATACCTCTAGTAAAAAATATGTCCTTAAAAATATTAAAAAATATTGCTTATAGTCAGATACTTGAAAAAAAAAAAGAAAAGAAAAAAGAAGTAATCACTGCCTTCCAAAGATAGATCTGAAACTGACAGAGAAAAAGAGTTAAAGAAAGAAAAGTAGAATAAAATGTGAGTGGCATATTTGGTTTTCTGCCTCACCGAGAGCATGAATTTGGGGCTAAGAGAAACCAGGGACCAGTGGAAGGCATAAATGGCAAGATTAGTTCTCTTAGGGATGAGAAACACTAGGAGACCCAGATAGGCTAATGAATAAGGGACAGTACAAAGCTAGAAAATAAATATTAGGACCATGTGTTATAAAAGTTACATTTGAATGAAAAGATCATAAAATCAGAATCCTCTCAAAGCAAGTGAAGGAAGCTCCTGGAATCACATGGCCAGACTGCTGAAAGACTAAAAACAGTGGGATCACCAGGCCTGGGACAAAATAGGAAAATGAAAAAAAAAAAAAAAAATCATATTTGATGTTAATTTCTCTTTCCTTCTTATTTACTACACCTCACTTAAGTAAACACTTAATGAAGGTTCATATTTCTTCAACAAATATTTAATTTGTGCTTAATACTTAAGAAATGCTTCCTGAGTGCAGTGCCGGGGGTGCGATGATGAATAGCCTGGACTTGGGTCTGTGAGTTCATGGAGCTTACAGCACAGGTGGTGGCTTATTTTCAGTTTCAACCCTTCTATTCACCTGGGAGTCAGGAATCCTGTGGACTGTTCTGCGCTTTCTCCTCGTTTTGGTGACATGGCCAGCCAGATCCCTCTCCGCTTGTTCTTGGCTGCTTATCTGTATCTCGGTCTCATCACAAGAGGATGCAGAAATTTGATTTTCATACTAAAAGGAGAGACATTAATGTTGTGTTCTATGTATAAGGTTATAATGCTCAGGAAGAATTAGCAGTTAAACTGAATAAAAAACATATTACATATGTAAAAGATATTTTTAAAACTCTCTAGCACTAAATTATAGGCAAAGACAAGAATTATAGAGTATTCAAAAAGAAACAATCACATTTAACAACCCGAGCTAAAAAACCAGGCCAGGAAAGCATTCAATCTTAGTGTCAATAAATGAGCAAATTATTAAAAGTGTATTAATTATATTGAATATATATCCTATGACAGGCAGTATGCTATAACTAATAATTACAGCTAATATCACGGCTTTATTGGACTAAGTGTTTACACAGATTATCTCATTTATTTCTCAGAGCCTGTGAGACAGGTACTAATATTATTCACAGTTCAATTATGAGGACATTGAGGCTTAGAAAGTCCGAAGTAACTTATCCAAGGTCAAAATAAGGGAGTAATGTAAGAATGGAACTTGCAGTATCCTAAACTGAAAGTTAAGAGCTACATTATCAAAACCTGTGGTACATGTACCAGAACATTCCAAACAGAACTGTTTGTATAAGAAATCATTTTATGACAAAGGCTGCACTTCATATTCATAGGGGAAAGTTTGGATTTATTATTCAGCTACTACTTAACCTGGGTTTTTTTGTTTTTAATATTTTTTTTGGGGGGGGGCAATGAAACTTGATCATTCTCTCATACCAAAATGAAATCTGGATAAAGATTTAAATGTAAAAAATGAAACTAAAAGCACTAGAAAAAAAGATGAATATAAGTGGGAGGAAGGCTTTCTTAGCTAGAGACTATAAAGGATAGGCTTCACTTGTTTTTAGTGTTGTGTTAATTTTTTGATACATAAATTCTAAGTTTTTGAAATAAACCAATACATACATATGCCTTAAGAAATCAAATACTAAAGAGATTATAATGAAAAGCAATGGGTTCTCTGCCTACCCTTCCTATTTTTAAGACTTAATTTCAGGTGGTTTCTTATATATCAGTAGTGATTTGCTAATGAGATATTCATTTATATTTTCAGTAGCTGTTTTTAGTGTCTATCATATGCTAAAATTTAGCTCATTTGTACCACTTTCATCTCCCCATCTTCTTCCTAACAGAAGCATACCACTTTAGTCATTCTTTCAGTTACTTTTGCAGCTTTAAATAAACTTAACACTTTTAAATCTTGTTCCACAACTGTATGTATCTAGCTTGTAAACTGCAGATGTTGACAACATTTATAGCCTGTTATGTAAAATTAATTGAATCATCTGTGTTTTGTGTAGCTTGATTCTAAGAGTTGATAAATCAATGTTATTGTAAGGCTTTTTTTTTTGTTAAAGTTTTTGTTTTCTGTATCATCTGTTTCCTTTAGGGTCATCTTTTATCTTAAGCTCTCAAGAGAGCTTAAGCTTTCCTCAAATGTCTGTAACTGTTGGTCATCTATTCTTATCTCAGAGCAAAAACCTCATTAGAAGCTTGAATGTGTGGGAGTGTTCCTTGTCTGAATCTACTAGATTCCTTAGGTAGAGAGGAGGCTATTGTGCTAGGGGATGCTTGAATGCCAGAAGGCAGAGGCCTTTTCTTGATAACCATTTAATTTCCTTACTGAGAAATCTAATATTTTAGAGGGTAACAGGTACCTGGGACTCTGCACAAGGGGTAGACTGCTTTGTATTCTGACTTTTCAGTCCATTTCAATATAGTGCCTGGACCCCACCCTCTGAGAGTGATTTAGCTGTCCTGAGTTTTGGTGACGCTTATATATCAATATTTTTAAAATGCTCCCCAAATGATTCTCATATACAACTTGGGTTGAGAACCACGATATAAAGTAAATGTGTTGAGAATAAAAGAATAAGGAGACTTAGAAAGGTTTTAGTCAAAGGTGAAATATTATAGAAGTAATATAGTTTCAAGGGATATAAGGCCCAGGATATGCCCAAAGAAGTGGATAACTGATGAACAGTAGAAATGAAAGTCACAGGAATTAAGAAACGAGGAGGCAAGTGTAATAAGGGACATCCAGATGAACCTCTGAATTCACCCAAAATAAGGCCAGGACATGAGGTGATGGGGAAGACAATGAGACTGAACACTGGAAAGCAACCTGGAGGTCAATAGATGCAAGATGAGAACAGGTGAGCATAACTTCAAAGGAGCAGGGCTATTTACATGACAGTAGAATAATGCTATATCTAGATTCCACTTTCCAACTCCCTGGATAGTTATGAGGAAGAAAGGAAAAAGAAAAAGAAATTTTCCACTATAGAAGTGGTACCTTTGGGTTATACTACATATTGCTAGAATATTAAAGAGACACTTTTACTTATTTATCCTATCCCCTATCCTGGCCCCCATATATATAGTACAGGTGCTATGACTGGTTTAGAAGCCTATTAACCCAACTCCCAGAGATATTTTGTTTTAACCCCATACACCTTAACCATGGTGTTAGTCTGAGAGGCCGACAGTAATCAGGGAGGATGTGTTCATTCCTGAATGCATTATATTATCAGACTTGTCTAAATCCAAGACTGAGGAGGCACACCTGGTTCAGATGAGGAAGTCTCCAGCACACAGCCAGACTAACCTATATTCAGAGCTGCTCTAACTCATATAGTCAAGGCTGACCTACGGTGGGAGATTAAGGCTTCTAGAAGATCCAATGTCCCTTACTCAGATGTGATCCACACCTGTGCACTCCCCAGGTGATGATTTGGAGGTTTGGAAACTTACCTGTCTCTCTATCCTTAGTTACATTAATGATCTCTTTGCCATGTATTTGAATTGTGCAGACTCTTTCGGTAGCCTTAGGTAAATATACGCTTTGTCTATGTCAGGTTTTTCCATCAATCTAAATTCACTATTGACAGATTTGCCACTTAGGAATTCTGTATCTGACGGAATTTGACTATCACTCTGCTCTTGTAAAAATTTTCAAAATGGAATGGCCCCTGAGATGTTGAATTTAAAGTACAATAGATCATTTTTAATTTAATCTATCAATTACAGCCAAAGTAAAATCTTGATTTCAGATAGCACTACAATCATGTATCCTTAACCATTTAAACACAAAAACATATACATATGATTTAGTTGATGTAAAAACTTTTAAAGCTGGAATTCAAAATTAATCTTTTTTGTCTATTTTAAGTTCATTAAAACCTGGAATCAAAAAGAATTTTGAATTATGAAAATGTTTAAATGTTTATAACCTGGAGAGAGTTACAGAGACTATAAAGACAGAGAAGAGGAAGTTAGATTTTCAGTTCATGTTTATACTTACTTTCATTTCCAGATACATAGTGGATGCTCTCCAAAGCCCAATTCTTTAAGGCCTTTTGACATTTTCCTCTATTTCACATTAAGAATCCTGCCCTAATGAAGCATTTTACAATCCATTTAGGTGCCATGCCATGTCAAAAATCTTTGGTGTGGGGCTAAAGCAGCCATGACAATTCCTCCCATCAGCAGTGGTTTATTTTACTACAAATCACTTTCATAGTCATTTCATTTGATTCTCATAGGACTAAATTCAGCATCGCAGATCTTTTTATTTTACACAACAGGAAACTAAGAAGGAGTTTGAGTTTTCTGAGGTCACACGAAAAGTAATGACAGAGCTGCTACTTAACCTGAGTTTTTCTGACTTTGAATCTAGTTCCCTCTCTACACATGCCATGCTATCTCTTGTCACTTTTGGCAACTAGTAGTTAACCTCTGCATTTGTATAAGAACATCTTATTCAACAAATTACTTGCTGCAAGGCAATTTTGCCATTTATAACAATTTGCCATTTATTATGAAAGGACTTACTATTATCAATAATGACCTATTTGGTAATAAACAACATGTCTTAAAAGTCATCACTAATTGTGTTTATCACTCATTAACTGAATGATTATTTTGCTATTAAATAAGTGATTAAAAAAACAAACAACAACAACAAAAAACAAACCTTACCTGATTCTCATTTTCTTTTCCTGCTTCCTGTTTAAGGTGGGCTTTCAAAGCTTTTAATAATTTGTCTGCCTGCAGAAAAGTTAAAGATCTTAACAGTAAAGCCAAAAATCAAATAAGCAAGACAGATACACTGAACATTTTCACCTGTTCTTGTATTCATCAAATGTCCTTTGGGCAGGTTCTGGGAATAGAATGATGACCAAAATAGAACTGGTCCCTGCCCTCACAACTTTCACAGCAAGGTGGAGAAGTCAGACAAAGAAAGAGACAATGACAATGCAGTAGAGTCAATGCCAACATGAGGAAGCTCAGGCTATTGTGAGAGAACACAGGTGGGCTTGGCCCCCAGTCTAGCACACAACGGTAGACTTCAGACATACCAGTTCTAAGATAAAGACATGATGTCTCCACCTGCTGAGGTCTGAAGGAGGAAGAGGAGAGAGTGGGATGCAGGGAAAGGGTAAAGAAATAGCATGAGAAGACAAGAATGAGAATGGAGTTCGAAGAAAGGTTTGGTGTGACTGGAGTGTGGAGCTTT
Source organism: Eidolon dupreanum (assembly GCA_028627145.1). Lineage (NCBI taxonomy): Eukaryota > Metazoa > Chordata > Mammalia > Chiroptera > Pteropodidae > Eidolon > Eidolon dupreanum. The sequence continues at coordinate 54,683,361 of CM053509.1, forward strand.
TGAAGATGGTGAGAGAATGCTGAGAAAGCAGGCAGCGCCCTGATCCCAACAAGCCTTGTAAGCATCCTAAGAGTATAAACTTTACCCTCAGGGTAAAGGGCAGTCTCTGAAGAGTCTGCAGTAGGGCAGTGGGTGACCAATTTTGCATTACGCAAAATGATCACTCTGGTTGAACAATGTGCAGGATGTATTTGATGAGGGTAAGACAGAAGACAGGGAAACAGGAGGCTGTTGTAGGAAACCAGAGATGACTGTGGCCTGAGCTAGAACAGGGCTGAAGGCAGTATGGATAGATTCAAAACCTTCCAAGAAAGAATAATCAGCATGAATATGGGGGATGAGGAATAGGGAAACTTCATTACACTGGATTTCTGGCTTGGGCAGCTGGTGAAATGTGATGGGGGGGCCCTAAGATGGGGAATGCCAAAGATGGGTGGTCTTGGAAAGGAGGACAGTTACCGGTCCCTGGGGGAAGGCTCCTAGTTCCTCTTCCCATGCCAGGAAACTTTACCTTCTTATTCTTTCCTAAAAGAGGAACACTAATCCAATTGTAATGTTTTTCTATGCATATAGGGTCAAGCATATTGGCTGGTTTCTCTTTTCTTCCTCTTCCATCCAATTATACAGTTCACAGCCAGAGATTCCCTTCTTAAGAACCAGCCTCAGGGCTCAGCTCTTCTCACATTTATCATTGTCCATGTGTCCAGGACAGAATGGCAGGGATTCTAATTTGTTTTGAGGTTTCAAGGGACAAGAGAGGCTGTTTAGGGTATGAAGCACATGCTCCAGCCCAGTTTACCAGAATGCTTTACACCATACCAGCTCATAATAAAGTAGTACCTAATTTTCTACTTGTCTTTGTTCCTTTGAGCCTTTCTTGGGGTCTTCTCTGTGCAGGGGGTGATTGGCAGGACAGAATCTAAGCATTCTTGGTTCTTCTGACTCTAATATCTCCCTCCACCCCAATTACTTTATTGAGGTATGACTGACATACAAAAAGCTGTAGATATTTAATGCATACAACTTGATGTGTCTGGAGATACACCTGTGAAAGCATCATCACTGCCATAAATTCATCCATCACCTTCAACAGATTCCTATTGCCCCCTTTGGGTTTTTTTTTTTTTTTTTTTTTTTTTTGGTGGTAAGAACACTTAACTAAGATTGATTCTCTTAGGAAATTTTTAAGTATATAATATAATATTGTTAATCATAAACTCTATGTTGTACAGATTTCCAGAACACCTTGAAATATTATGAAAACCTCACCAAATATACAATAATGATGAAATGGGGTGCCTGTGGCAGAGCCGTGTAGGGCATTTAGCAGGTTGTATGATATGGGGTGATGCTCAAGACAGTTGAGCAAGAGATACAATATTATTATCAGCACATATTCATGCATTCCCTCGACAAGCATTTACTGTGCTGAGCACTGTTCCAGGCACTGGAGAAATAGTGGTGAACGAAAAAGACAAGGTCTCTGCCTTCCAGAAGCCCTGAGCAGTGGGCAAGTGGGGAAATAGCCAATCAACCAACTAAGCTAAAATAAATGATGACATCATTTGCTAAAAAACAAAAAACAAAACTGGTAACTGAGGTGGGAGTGTTACCTGAGTTAAGATGGTCAGGAAAGGACTCTCAGAGCTGAGATGTGAAGGAGAGGAAGAAGCAGCAGATGAAGATGAGGGGGAAGAACATTCCAAGTAGAGGGACACCAAGCCCAGAGGCCCTTAAATGGTCTGGTGAATGTGAAGAACAGAAAGAAGCCATGTGGTGAACACTAGGGCAAGTGGAGGGCAGGGAAATCCGAGAGGTAACCAGAGTCTGGGTCAATAGAGGGTTACAGGCCACAGTGAGTAATGTGGATTTCTTCCTTCTAACTATTGCAAAAAATGTTGTCTATAGAAAAGTCATAGGCTTGCTTTGGCAGTACATATACTATAGAAAAGTCGAAACAGTTTAGTAAATATTCTTATAGTCCCCACCTAGATCCAAGAATCCTAAATATTGTCTCATATATGCTTTTTCTATATTAATATATATTTCTTGCCAAGCTATTTGATAAAAGTTCCAGACACGATACTTTACCACTAAATACATTAGCCATATCTCCTAAAAATAAGGGGATATTTTCTTATATAACCTCTAATGCATTATCATACCTAGGAAAAGTAATAATTTCCTAATATCCTTAGTATAGGATATTAGGATTATTGTAGCCCACAATCAAATTCCCTCGACTGTCTCCAATGTTAGCAGTTTTCTTTTTTAAAAATTTCCCTCCAAATCAGGATCAAGCCAAGCTTTCATATTACTTTTGGAAGAGTTTGAATTTTATTTGAGGTGTAAGGAAAGTCACTGGGCAGAAACAAATGGCACATTCTAAGTTTCAAATAGCACCCAACTACCAAAAGAATAGTATCGTGAAGCCAGAGTAAAGGCAAGGAGAGCATCAGACAGGCTGAAGCAGTGGTCAAGGGGTGAGGGTGCCGTGGCCCAGGTTTGAGACAGTGCACAGAGGTCATAGTTCAAGTGTACTTGGGAGGAAGAGCTGACAAGGATGAATGGGTGTGGGCAGTGAAGGGAGGAATGAGAGTGATCTAAAGTAGTTCTGAACCATTCACTGAGATTGGGAAGAGGTTTTAATTGTTTTGAACTGACCATGGTGCTTAAGATGCACTTAAATACAGCAGCTCTGAGAAGAGGTCTCAATGGAGATGTGGATTTGAGAGTCATTAGTCCTAGATGAATTTAAAGTTGAGAATGGATAAGCTCACCAAAGGAGAAAGCACAGTTAAAGAAGAAAAGGCCAAGGAGAGAAATCTGGGGCACTCCACATTTAGAGATCTGCCAGAGGGAGAATCAGGAGACTGGGAAAAAGTGCTAGTAAGGCAGAAAACAAAATATCAAAGAAGTCTAGAAAAGAAAGTGATGAGAGAAGAAGGGAGGGTTCAGTCATACCAAATGCTGCTAAGGGGCAGGTGAGGATAGAGATGGATCATAAGCTTTCTAAGATGAAGGGTATGGTGGCCTTGATAAAAGCGATTTTTAGTGAGAAAGAACGGAGAAATTGGGCAGTAGATGAAAGACGTGGGGTCAGGAGAGGGTTTTTGTTTCTTTTTTTTTTAAAGATGAGTGATATGAAAAATTGAACGCATGCATTATGGAAATGAACAGAGTGGGAGAAATTGATATAGAAGAGAGATGCAGGAGTATAGTAGTAGAGGGAACAGAATCCCCAGTACAAATGGTAATGCAGACTTTTACTAACAGGAGGGAGGCAGAGTAGGCAGTGACAGGTGCAGGCTGTCTGGAGGTTTGGTGGTAGAAAGATGAGGTAATTCTTAGCTGATTGCATCTATTTGTCCATGACCTATCAGGAAAAGTCATCAGGTGAGGGAAGGGAGCCAATCTGAGGTGAGACAATGTGAAATAATTGTTCTCAAATATGGGAAAGTTAATGACTACCAAGGAATTGTAGTAGAATCAAATGCTCCTTTTACACTTTATGGTACTCAAATTAAATTAAGCTCAGTCAACAAACTTAGGTGATTTTCTCCAGCCAGGATTAGCTGGTTAGGTATAAGCAAGGATTGATTAAGTATATCACTGGGTTTTATTAGGCTTAGAATTTTGCCAGGTGAAGGAGGGGAGCTGCAAGAAAGTGTAAATAGTGCCAGTCTTTGTAATATAATCTTGCAAGAAGTGAGGGCATGAGTGAGGAAAGGACCAGTGACCATACAATAAATATTAGTAACCGATTCCTTTATTTTGCTTTACCAGTAATAACAGTATCTCAAATGAAAAATCTAATATTTTATCTTCTAAAGGTATTTAGAATGTTATCATCCTGGTGAAATTTATTTAAATCTTATTGTTATCTTTTTTAAATAAATCTTGTTAATTTCTTAAAGCAATTTATTCATTTTCACTATGTACTTGAAATTGAAAAAGGCAATTGATTTAATGAGTTCCTGAACTGTACCAACTATAAATAATTTAAAACACTTTAATTATGGAAAATTTCAAATTCATACAAAAGTAGAGAGAATAGTGTAATGAACCCCCATGTATCACCCAGTTTCAACAATTATCAACATTCTGTTATTCTTCATCTAGACCCCCTCTTTTTCCTGGAGTATTTTAGAGCAAATCCCAGGCATCATAACATTTCACCTGTAAATACTTGGTATGTATTACTAAGAGATAAGGACAAAAAAAAAAAAAGAAAAGAAAAAGAGAGAGAGAAACATAACCACAATATCATTATCATATCCAACAAAATGAATAATACTGGAATGTAATTAAATACCTAGTCCAAGTTTAATTTTCTCAGTCTCAAAGCTGTCTTTTTATAATTGGCTATAATAAAGCCTTGTATGATCAAATTTGTCTGGGAAATAGTACCTCTCAACAAATACTTGACACCTACTATGTGCAGGCAATCAGGTCTGTAGTGACAAATACTGTACTACTCAACCTCTGTGAAAACAAATGATTAATTGACTACCTCAGATCAGGTGCCTCAGGAGACAATGATAGGTAGGGCTTTCAGGAAAAGATCTAAACTTGCAATAGTTCTAGAGATCTGAACTCGGAAAGGAAATCTCCACTGTAACTCTCTTACTACCCTCTGGTGCATTATTCTAGCACTGCCAAAAAGTGGGTGTAAATAATAGACTGAATAATTATTCAATATCTCCTATATAAAATGTACTGCACTTAGTACTATAAAGACTTCCAAGGTGGATGGATGAGATCTTTATTCAAGGAAATTTAATTTTGGTAGAGAATATAACATACATACACAAATAACCAGAGAACAAGGTAGAAGCCTGTAAGTGCTCAAAGACACTAGTTGAAATTAAACTGTTTTACCTAAAAGCAACAAATGAACAGGACAAACAAAGACTCATGGACATGGACAATGGACTAGTGGTTACCAGAGGGGAAAGTGGAGGGGGAATTATACAGGGTAAAAGGGGTCAAATGTGTGGTGTCAAAGAAATCTAACTACAGGAGGTGAACACACAATGGATATATATATGTCTTACTGTTAAAATGTACAGCTGAAACTTATCAGATTTTGTTAACCAATGTCACCATAAAAATTAATTAAAAAAAAAAAGAAATTAAATTGTTTTAAAAGCACAGAGGGTTCCTGAGATTACTGGGGTGGTGGACCTGTGGCTATGGCAATAAAGAGGAAGGGACGAGGCAACTAAGTCAGTGATGACATTTCAGTTAGACTGTGAAGAGAAATGGAAATTATTCATACAGATAAAGAAGAGGGAAAGAGAAGGGGATTGAAGCAAAGGGTCAAAATTAGCAAAGGCACAAAGATGGACAAAGGTACCAGTGCTCAGGGACCAGTCCAGTTTGGATGCAGTCTTGGATAAAAGAAGCCAGCTAAACTGCCAAAAGCCTAAGGTATTTAAGCTATAGTATTAAGGTTCTGTTTATGAAGTATTAGGGAATCGTTAAACACCATAGCTCAGAAATATCTCCAAAGCCATTCCTTTATCATACAGCCCCAACAGGTACCTGGACACTGATTACTTCGTTTAAACTATTTAAAAACATTTGTGATGCATTCACTCAGTGTAAGTACCACATCCAGCAGAACAAATCTCCAGAGGATACATTTGCATTATGAAAAAACTCCACAAGAATCTAATATAGAACCCCAATTCCAATTGAATCCTCACATTTTATCCCAACATTTTGCAGCCTAGGAATCAAAAGACCTTACTGATTTGGAAACAGAACACTACCACAATAGTGATCAATAAATGAATGATCATACTACATTAAGGCTAAATTATAAACATGTATCCATGGGGATGGTCCCCTAAAAACCTTTCTTCCAGATCCCCTACTAAGTAGCAAGAAATTTTGGGTGCTATTACAATTTACGTAAGTGTTACTGTTGGAATTTCCCAGAAGCCAAAGCAATTACTTCTTCGACTGCCTAACAATCGGTTTTAGACCCAGCATTCCTTGAGCGTTCTGGGCCTCTATTTTGTAATTGATGCCCTGGGAAGTATCGTAGAGTACTTCCAATAAAATCAAACGAACCTTTTGAAGCCGAGGCCTATGTAAGCCCCCAGAAAAGTCAGCTTCAAAATAAGGTGAAGACTATAACTCCCTTTCAGTCCAACTTTTGCACAGTTGGAGGGACCCAAATCTACCTTGACCAAATCTACCGTCTCAGGGACAGGCTCCGTCCACGCCCACCGCGTCTCCCTAAGGCCGCTAAACCTAACCGTCGCGCCACCCGCCTGCTCCACCAGACCCGTACCTTAAGGTTAGCCCGGAGGCCCAGACTCTTGGCTAAGCTCTGCAGGTCACTGTACTTGAAAGAGTCCAGTTCCTCCACGGATGGGACGGTCATCGCGATCCGCAATTTAGGAAACCACGTAGAGTAACAATTACCCAAACAGGGGCGCCGTTCAAAACTCTGGCGCCGATCTCAACGGTGACGAAGCCACTTATATAGACAGTTTAAATTAAAACTGCTACACTCCCATTGGTTAAAAAGGTCTCAAAGGCGGTGCTTCCTAGCGCTGACCAATAGAAGGTCTGATTCCCTTGCCAACAGCAGCAACGTTCTACCTGGTCACCAACGCTTAGGTGCCGAAGGCCTGCGGAGCCTCCGACTCACGATGTCCAATAAAGACGCAGGAACCATACTTGGGGCGGGGCCTGGGGCGTGTAGGAATCCGTGGCGCCAGCTGCAGGAAGATGGCGGCTCTGCCGGTGAGAGGTTCCTCCGGCTACGTAAAAGTGCGGGAGGGCGACTTTTGTGATGGCACTAAGATGACTGACGAACCTTCTTTTACGAGTTCAATGGAATGGGACACGCAGGTGGTGAAGGGGTCCTCGCCGCTCGGTCCCGCGGCGCTGGGGATTGAGGAGCCGCTATCCGGCCAGCGGCTGCCGTCATGGCTGCTGCCCGAGAGGTGCGCCGTGTTCCAGTGCGCGAACTGCCACGCTGTGCTTGCTGACTCAGTGCACCTCGCCTGGGACCTGTCGCGGTCCCTCGGGGCCGTGGTCTTCTCCAGTGAGTTGAGCGGGGAGAAGGCGAAGGAGGGCCCAAGGGGGTGTTCCAGCTTTCTCACGGGGTATCGGAGAGCAGGCTGTGACGAACACAGGATTAAGGTCTGGAAATTAACCCTTTGCCAGGGATGGGGGCAACTTTTCTTGGTTGTTGGGCTATGATGATCCTGTCTAGAAGGGGTAGGTTTTCCCTTCCAAGGCCTCACAATTACTCATTCTGGCCCGCTGTTTTTTTTTTCTAGGAGTCACAAATAACGTCGTTTTGGAAGCTCCCTTCCTAGTTGGCATTGAAGGTTCACTCAAAGGCAGGTAGGTACGTGCTGAGAATTCCTCCTGATCGGTCTCTAGTCCCCGACTAAATGATAGCTAAATGATAGCGAGGAGCATGGAACTGACCAGTACGAGATAAAAAGTTTCTATCTTGCGCTGGAATAAAAGTTTATTCCATCCATACAGTATATCGGAAGTATGCTCCCTTTATCTGTTTGAGTTTTGTAGAACTTGGTGCATTAGTGAATGGAAAAATTATATCTGTGTGTAGATTTTTAGAGCTTTCTGAGGGCCACATCTCTCTAGTGGCTTGTGCAAGTGAGGCAAAGAAAAATATGTCTAGTAGAGGAAAAAGAAACTTACCTTTTGGTGTATAGTGAGAATCACTTACTAGAAACTACAGTCCTTTGAGATAACTGAGACTTTTAAATTTGCATTTAACGTGGAGTTTGTAATAAGCAGTGGAAGGACTAATTTCTGCTATAACCTAGGAAACTGGAGAAAAACATAGTTGAATGTTATGTACTTGAATACAGTAGTCCCCCATTATCTATGGTTTCACTTTCCACAGTTTCAGTTACCCATAGTCAACCGCAGTCTCAAAATAATAAGTGGAAAACTCCAGAAATAAACAATTCATATGTTTTAAATTGCGCATTGTTCTACATAGCAACGCCCTGCCCTTTGTCCAGCATGTCCATGGTGCATACACTACTCACTGGTTAGTACTTACTAGCTGTCTCAGTTATCAGATCAATTGTCCTGGTATCAGTGTTTGTCCTCAAGTAACTCTTAATAATGGCCTCAAAGTGCAAGAATAGTGATGCTGGCAATTCAGCTATGCCAGAGAGAAGCAATGAAGTGTATGTATGTATAGGAAAAAATGTAATATGTATAGGAGTCAGTACTGTCTGCAGTTTCAGGCATCCACTGGGGGGTCTTGGAATGGATCTCCTGTGGATAAGGTGGGGTACCACCTAGTAAACTTTGCATCTTGCCTGTATTGTGATTTACAAGTGACAACAAAATACTCAGTGAATTTAGTATTACAAGGCTCCTCAGTTTTGAGTGTTGGATTTAACAGTAAGACAGTTCATTCTGACCACAGTTTTAGGGTTAAAGTAATGGAATACTTAGTTGCTTTGCTCAGTAATCAGGAAGAGTTCTGCTTCTCCTCTTTCCCAACAGAAAGATACTCCCTATCCTTACTGGAGTGTCCTCTTCCTACCCAAAGGAAACAGAGAGTGAAGGAGTGGTGGCTTGCTTGGAATTGGATCATTTGGGTCAGAGGGAGATATGAATACCTTCTTAGAGAGGAGGATAATGCATCCAGACCCATGCTGTCCAATACTGTAACCACTAACCACATGTAGTTATTGAGTACTTAAAATGAGGCTATTCTGACTTGAGAATGTTGCGAGTGTAAAATACATACTGGATTTTAAATACTTGGTACAAAAAAAAATCAACAATTTAAAACTATTGATTATATGTTGAAATGATAATATATTGAGTAGCAGAAAATATATTAAAATTAATTCACCTTCTTTAGTTTTTTTTTTTTTTTAAACAAGACCAGTCGAGAATTTTAAATTACTTATGCGGCTAATACTATATTCCTATTGAACAGTACTGATCTAGATGGTTTATAAAACACTGGTGGGGAAGTCCCATGTGTTTAGGTTATTTTTAGAATGAGGGGAGCAATAGGACTTGGCAAGAAGAGATTTATATCAGGAATTGGCTTGTGCGATTATGGAGGATGAGAAGTCCCAAGAGTTGTAGTTGACAAGCTGGAGACACGAGAGAGCCAATGGGTTAGTTCTAGTTCAGGTCCACAGGCTGAGAACCAGGAGAGCGAAAGGTACAAGTACCAGTCCAAAAGCCAGCAAGCTGGAAACCCGAGAAGAGTCCACATTTTCAGTTCAAGTCCAAAGGCAGGAAAAAAGACCAGTGCCACAGCTTAAGGTAGTCAGGCAAGAGTTTCTCTTACTCATGAAAGAGTCAGTCTTTTTGTTCTGTTCAGGCCTCTAGCTGATTAGATGAGGGCAATCTGCTTTACTCAGTCTGATTTAAATATATATATTTTTTCTTCAAATATTAATCTCATTCAAAAGCACCCTTACAAACATTCATCATAATGTTTGATAAAATAACTGGTAACCCTGTGGCTCAGTCAGGTTGACACATAAAACTTAACCATCACTTGTTAACGTGTCACCCACATGCATCTCTTAAAACCATACTTAGTCTCCCAATAAAGACAATAATATGGTCATAATTCTGCCTAACATGGTACCAATATCCTGCATATAACTGAAAATGCAATAACCCCTTTTCTAGAAAAGGAGGTAAAGTCTATAAGTGATGTTTACTTTTCTCCTTGACAGCTCATGACTTAAATACTATAATGTAAATTTAACAATATTTAAATAACTGATATAAAGACAATACATCTTGTTACATGATAAGAGAATAAGAGGCAAGAAAACATATTTGCTAAGAGGGAAGAAAGCAGAGGGAAGAAAACACACAAACATTCATAACAAAATAGAGAGGAAATACTCATGACAACTATAGTCCTTGGTTCTATAACTGGTCACATACCCATAATTGGTATTTATAACTACTTTCTTCCACTACCCTGTATGTATTCCCTCTGCCTCAACTGGTCATAGGTCGTTACGTGGTATGGTGATACAGACCTTTATTTATAAAGAATCTGGGCCATTAGCAGACTAATATTTAATGAAACATTTGTTTTATATTGCATACATAAGAATTTTGGATTTTTTTTTACATTTTGCTTTGTGCCATGTATTGGTTTCTGTGAGACATTTGTGTGTAGGTACTGTGCTTTGTCTGATGAAATTAATTCCTAAGTAGAAATTAATTCAAATTAATGTAACTTTATTTCATGGCTTGCTTTTTCGGAAGGCTTACCCTAACAGGAATGTCATTCTTCACCAGATTCTACTAAGAAGACCTAATCATTGAGCCCGCCAACACGTAGTATGTCTGAGCCCTACTAATCTTGTCACAATCTCCCTCACAGCCGTCTACAGCACCAGAATTACCTTTTTTGCAGATTGACATATTCACAAAAAATATAGTACTACATGTGTGTTATGGGAATTCATTTACCAGTAAGTTTAGTATATTTTGTTGCTTTGTCTTTTTTAGTATCCATTGACATGAATCTATTTCTTTTTATCCAGGTGATTTTTATACTCTATAAACTTTTACTGCATAATATATTATGTTTATACAAATAATTTTTTCCCTTACCAAGGCACTTTAAAATTGCTTTCAGTACGTGCATGATGAAACAGTTTATCTTTCCCTAAAACATTTCTTCGTAATATTTGGATATTTTTATATACCAGCAAATATGGTACTCAACCAAGTGGTTTAACTAGATCTAAAAGCAACATTTCCTGTGATTCTGCATCCAGTAATCTTTCAGAGAATGAAGGAAAAGAAAAATTAATGTCTTGCTATGTTAATAGGATTCCTTTTCTCTCTTTTGCATTTTGACTGGGTAATTTTTTGTTAATTTTTTTTATATCTGCAAAATAAAAATCTTGATTTGAATTATATTAATAATTGTTAAGTAAACCCCAGCCAACTTGATTATTTTACTTCAACTGAGAATTAGTTTAATGGTAGCTAATTTATAAGGTCATGTATGATTTCATATTTAAATGTTAATCTGATTAGATAGCTCTCTTTCTGCTTTTCATATGTATATTAAGTTTTACCATTAAAGTGACAGTTGCCCATCCATGATTTCTTTTGTGGCCAAAATATACAAGGGTATCTGTAATCTAGGGTGTAGTTATATTAAAATATAAATTAACCTTTCTTGAATGTGACATTTCTTCATTCTCATTCCTATTATAGCTTAATTTTAGGAGTGCTTTCAGGGACTAGTTACTTTTTATTTGTTCTCTGATTTTTTTTTACTTACATATATTCCATTTTTTTTCCCCCAGCACTTACAACCTTTTATTCTGTAGTTCTTGTGGGATTCCCATTGGTTTCCATCTGTATTCTACCTATGCAGCCCTAGCTACCTTGAGAGGTCACTTCTGCCTTTCAAGTGATAAAATGGTGTGGTGAGTAGACTTAGATATTCTTTATCAAATATATTTTAAAGGATCTTCCAGAAAAGGAAGAATGTTTATACCAAAGAAGATGCTAAAGCTAGGCACTGTCCATTACAAAAAAAAGATGGCAGGGGGACTAAAATACAGTCTCATAACATTATGATTACATTAGATATCTTATACCATGTCTTCATAATTATATCATGGAATAATTGAGATGATAGTCTTTCATTACAGAAACTTCTGCAAGTAAGCTGTTGAAAAATAATGTTACAGTAGGCACTTTCTGGGTTTGTGCCCAGTCTTTCTCCCTCACATAGGGTGGGACCTTGTGGCAGTGTTTGTATCATGTGTGATACCACTCTCAGGTGATAGGATCAAGAATCGATACCTGACCTAAGCTAAGCCAATCAGGCGTTCTACCCTAGGAATTTGAAATAAAGACCCAGAGACACTGGTCATGTGTAGATGGTACTGGTGCTGAAGTTGGGAAGTGAAAGCTCTAGGTTTAGGGCAGCTATTTTCTACATTATTCATGTAGATGCATAATATAGAATTTTGTCTGCAGAAAAAGATGAATTAAGCAGATACACAAAGAAAAGTAAAAAATAATGACCATATGGCCTCATAGGGTCTGAAAAATCACCCTATTGGCTGATCTGTCTCATGAATTACTTTGGATATATCTTTATCTTCCTAATAAGTTTACTTTTTACTTAAGTATTTTTTGTTTATTACAATAAACCGAAACATACATTGACGTCTTGATCATTAAAAACAAAAAACACAACAGCCATTAAAGATCTATTTGTGCCAGGCATTATGGTTACCTCACTGAGTTTGTAATATAAGAATACAGGCTCAGAGAGGTAGAGGAGCTGAGATTTGAATCTATGTCTTAATAGTAAAACTCATAAATCCCATCTTTTACCAAGAACTTGTTCAGTGTGCATTAGGTATACCATTTGTTCTTTAATGCAGATTTTCAAAAAAAATATGTACTTGAGATGTACTGATATTTTACTTTCAAGTTTTAGTTTCTTCTTACATAATTTCTATTTAGAATTAAGTTTAATGAGGGGGGAATAAAAGTATCTCTAAACATGTGCTATTAGTAACCTCAAATCTGTTTTAGAAATAATTATAACTAATTGTCCCAGCAGAGCTAGAATTGAGTTTTTGCTTAGGGGAAATAAGTTTTTAGAAACAAAAATTTTCAATATAAATTTGAAAAGCATTATGAGATTCTAACTAATTTTTTAATCTTTAAAATGAGGAGTTGGACTCAAAGATCAGTATATATATATAATTTTTTTTTTTGATTAAGTAGAAATTAGGAAAGTATAGGTAGCATGGGTCTAGGAAGATAATAAATCTGTATCTGTATATCGGAATGAATTTGGCTACTAGTCACAGAAAACCTGACTAACAGTGGCTTTAATAAATAAGGGGTAGGGGTGGTTGGCCACTCTGGAAGTCTTCTAAGTGGCTTAGTTGAGTCAGCATCTCTGGTTCTCTTGCCCATTTCCTCTTGGTTGCAAGATGGTTGCTGCAATTATAAGCATTAAATTTATAGACAGTAGCATCCTCAACTGGAAGGAAAAAGAGTATGGGAACACGGAATAGTCTTCTAATGGCAAAATAATTAAGCTGGGAAAGCAAGTATATGACAACAGGGAATAAGATTGCCATAATGGCTTAGAACAGTTATGGTTCATCTCCTAGGACTGGGCACTCTCATATATTCCTGGTTGGCAAGGCATGGGATGAGGCACAGAGTCTCTCTGGTTTGTTAATTGGGAATTTGTTTTCTCTACAAAATACATTATGAATCTTGTAATGGAAATCAGTAAGAAGGCAGTCTTTGGTTGACAGATATTCATTTAGAGGGCAAGTTTAGTTTACTGATTATCTTAACTGTGATATGGTACTAATACTTTGTTTTCTATCTAGCTATCTCTTAAAAACAAAAGCCATAGTAAATGCATCTGAAATGGATATTGACAACATGCCTCTACCAGAAAAGGTTGCAGAGGTAAAATTTTGTGATTATTGTGTTTCCTTTAATATAGACAACACCTGATAATTTGTACCCTTTTCCTCATCCCTTTAACATTTCTTACAAGAAATACTGGTTTGGTGGTGATGAACTCCTAAAGCTTTTTCTTGTCTGAGAGGAAATGACTTTCTTTGAAATAGTGTGTAGAGAGATGTTCAAGTCTTAAGGTTGCTGCCTAAAACAATGGAGATTTTGGTAGTAAGCAGTTAAGAGGAAGCTGGTAGTTCCATGAGATCAAGAAGCTAAACTTTACACTAGTTCATAAGAGAGAATCAGGAAAATAGCTAAGAAGAATCTTTCTGGAGTTGCAACAAAAAAAGATTGGCCTTAAGACTGCCTCCATAAAGTGGGGGCGGGGTGGTGGTCTGAATTTAATTGGATTAGACTGTGGCTCAATTTATGTCCTGGGACATTGTCAAAAAAAAACAAAACAAAACAAAAAAAAAAACAAAACGATAGAACAATCACCCAGCAATTAGTGGAGGCTGACAGCTGGGTATGATGCTGATGGAGGCACCCAGCCTCCTTAGAGATCTGGGAAAGAGACAAAGAGCCCTGCTAAAACCACTGTAATCCCAGGGTGACTGCACAGCCCAAGACTGTGTCCTCTGAGGAGTGACATCAGAGGCTGCACACTGAGGGAAACCAACATCAGTATAATAGTCTTGCCAACTCACTAAACAGATAAGCGAACAACCATCACAAGAAGGGGTTGTGTATCCAGAGTTGCTACAGTATGTTATCTAAACTGTCCAGTTTTCAATAAAAAATTAGACACACAAAAGTATGACCCATACACAGAATAAAAAGCAGGCATCAGAAACTGCCTTTTAAAGGGCCCAAATGTTGGACGTAGCAGACAAAGCCTTCAAAGCAGCTGTTATAAATATGTCCAAAAAAACTAAAGGAAACCATGCTTAAAGAAGTAAAGAAAGTATGATGACAGTTTCATTAAATAGAGAATATCCCTAAAGAGAGAAATTATAAAAACCAAATAAAAACCCTGAGTTGAAAAGTACAATAACTGAAATGAAAGATTTGCTAGAGGGGCTCAACAGGTTTGAACTGCCAAAGAAAGAATCAGAAAACTAAGATTGATGAGCTTAGGAACTGAGACTAAGATATCTGTTGGACACTATCAAATATGCCTAAATATGCTTTGGTAGTGGGAGTACAAAAAGAAGACAGAAGTAGAAAAAATATTCAAGGAAATTATGGTTGAAAACTTTTCAAACTTGATGAAAAACATTAATCTACACATTGGAAACCTCAACAAGCTCAGGTAGGATAAATACAGAAATCTATACCCCAACACATCATAGTAAAAATGTTGGAATATAGATAAAGAGAAAAAATCATGAAAGTGGCAAAGAAAAATGATTGATCATATCTAAGGGCACACAAGTAAGATTACGGGCTCTAGAGTTATCTCTTTAAACAAAATTTTCTGATGAATTTTGGGTGTTCTTGTATCTTAGACCATAAAAAGATTTAGTGTACTGTGAGAATTATGTCAGAAATATAATTTATTTTGGTTAACCCTGACTTCAACATAAGATTTATCCATTATTCCCTATTCCATGATATTTATGAGTCTAAGTACATGAGTAATAACACTAAATTTGGTTCTAGATACAGCTATTCTAAGGTAAAAGAACTACTGAAAATTATCTAATTACAACAAATATCTCTTCTAAACCTGATAACCAGAACTACTTTTGAAGACCATTAGCAGAATATTAAAGATATTTTTTTATTGTGAACAAAGATTTAGAAAAAAAAAAGATTTTTGCCACTAGAAAAGGAGGGAGACTATTCAATACTTCTGTTTCCACAAGCTCTTACCCCACTTTATTCTTGTCTTCCTTCCCAATTTTTGGAGTTTAAACCTGGTAGGAAGAAAGGAGACAGAAACAGTGATGCTCAGCAATGGTTGGCCTTTTTTCATGTGAAACTTTATATCTGAGGATCTTATTGTATTGTTTGTTGAATAAACTTCTTTCAGAAATAGAAGAAATGTATTTAGGAGATGTGTTCAGACATTGCCAGTTCCCAATGACTAGCTTAAATTCAAAGTGGCTTCTAGAACCAGCAAATTGAGTTACACTTAAGATGCCCTGATATTTATGTATTTCTTTTCCCAGCTTAAGGAGAAGATAATGTTAACGCATACTCACTTAAATTTACTGATGGAGATTCTGAAGGAAGTGACTTTTGACCAGTCCAAGCCAGAAAACTGATCCAGAACCAAAGCATGGGTTTCAAGGTCAGGCCTTACTGCAACAACAGGTGCTGTTTGATCATTTCTTGAGAAAGACTGACTTCAAAAATCGATGGGAAATGTGGTTTATTATGTTTGCCTCTAGGCTCATTTTTTAAATGATTTGTGAAGCTTTTTCTAGATTAGAAATTAAGGAAGCTTCTGTCCAGGTTTCATAGTTATTTGCCTTATTAACTTATTTTAGCTCCTTAGCAGTTTCATAATACTTATTTCTGAAAACATCTTTAACTATAAATTTAGGGATTAAAAAGCAATATCTCATGAATGCTCTGACCTAAAGATGTATGGTTGGTCTGAAAATAAAGTACTTAATGTTGACTACTGTGATTCCTACATGTAGCAGTTGTTATATGAATACTGAGAATCAATTTTTCAATGTAAAATACAGGTACATACATATTCTGTAGATAATAATCAACAAGTTGGAAATAGTTTTTATCTCTTCAGTTGGAAACAGCTTAATAGGACAATGAAAAGAATAATAAAACATCAAACATTCACTGAAATGCTGTTTTCTCATATTTTGCTTTATATAACACTTTGGCTCAGTAGCTTATATTATTCATTTAATAAATATGCTAGTTGCTGGGGATAAAAGGTAAGCAAAAATAGCCATTCTCCCCTCATAGAGCTTATAATCTAGTCAGAGATGGACATTCAAATAACCATACGAAGGCATGTAAAATTACAATTAGTAAATGTTTGAAGAAAGAGACATAGAGCTACAAGCACATGTAGAGGTAACTGACCTAGTCTGGGGGTCAAGGAAGGCCTCTGTGAGGAAGTGAAGTTTCAGCAGTGGTCTGAAAGATAAGTAGGACTTAATAAGGTGGTGGAGGGAATAGCTTGCACAAAGGCTCTGTGAGGCCCCTAGAAGGCCTGCAGGAGTTCTGGTGGGTAGAGACCAGAAGGTACAAGGCCTTACTGGACTCCCAAAGGATGTTTGTTTTTATTTCAAGAACAGTGAGAAGCCCTTGAAGAATTTCAAAGGAGGCCTCTGACAGGATCAGGTTTTCTTTTTCAGAACTTTATTATAGTTGTTCTGTGGAGAATGGGTAGGAGTGACTGCCAGTCTACCACTAAAGGGTCTGACACTAGCACAATGAAGAGATGATACAGCCAAGCAGTAGTACAAATAAGTTAACTTGGTTCAGATGTAGCTAGCAGGTTTTTTTTAAATAGCAGATTCTTAACATTTTATACAGGATAGAGGATATTTTCCTTAAAAGTATTTTAAACTGATTTGTTTTATGTGTTTGAACTGCAAAATTTGGTTTTGTAAGTAAGGATGAAGCCTCTGGCAATACCAGAAAATTAATATTATATTGAATTATCCTGGAGTTTTTATTTGTGCTTGTGGGTATGTCTGCCTCAATTTATGTCCTTTATCTAAATTTAAAAGGTGTTCTTACATAGCTATTTTCTTTAACCTCTGGATTTGCCTTTTTGGTACTTTCAGTAGAGAATTAAATGCTTGAACTTGACATCAAATTAAGCTGGCTGGTTTTAAATAGATTTCTTTTTCCAATTACAAATTACATGCTCACTCTAGAAAAACACGCAGATATAAATGACACAATAAAGGTGTACAATTCTATTTTTGCGCAACGTAATATAGTGTTCTAGGAAATGAGTAGGCTCTGGAGCCAGACTATTTGGATTCAAATTGTGCATTGGGTACGTACTTATTAGCCATGAACTTGAAGAATATATTTAAATTTTTCTTGTAAAATAGGGATTAAGAACTAATGAGGGATATAGTGAGGATTAAAAACAAGTTAATGAATATAATTAGAGCTGTGTTTAGCACATAGTAAATGCTCAATAAATACTAGCTGTTATAACAAGCATGAGGACATACACATATAAGACATAAAGGCAATTTTTTTTACTTTTATTAGCATTTATTTGATACTAAACTTATTCCCAGGCCATAAGTTTTTGTTTTTCAGTTTCTTCTAGGATATCTTTTTCTTCTGTGCAACCTCCTCTTCTGGATTAGAAACAATCTGCTCTTTTTCAGTAAGGATCATTTCAGTGTGACAAGGAGAGCTCAAGTAGGGGTTAAGCTGCCCACGAGCTCTGTAAATTCTGCGCAGAATCCAGGGAGCTTTGTTTACCTGTGCTCAATGACTAGAGAATCTACATTTAAATCCTTAAGTTCAGCATTACACTCTGCATTTTTAAGCATGTGTAGCAAGAATTCAGCATTCTTTTTAGGCCACTTACCCTGTGTCCAGCCCCACTGTTTGGCCCAGGCACCCCTACCAACTCCACCATTATAATGACGGAATGGCACACATTGCTTATGTAAAGTGACATCCTTCAGATACTTGGTGGCTTTTCGGATATGCATACCCTTGATAGCCTGGGCAGTTTCATGAGTGTTCTTAAAGTGAACACGAAGATTTGAACCTCTTGATTTGCATGATTTTGTAGTTTTCTGAGTCAAGTGAATAGTGAACCATTTTCGGATGTCACCTCAGGCTGCTTACGGGAAGAGCCATAAAAGCAAATTTATGTTTAACATTATTCTGCAACCTGCTTTTCACACAGTGTCTTGGACAACTTTCTATACCAGCCCACATGCACATTCGTTTTTAGCACTTGCGTATGATTCAATGAATATATCAGAATTTAACCACTCTTATATTGGATCCTTGTATCTGCATCTGTACTGATATTTCTGTAGGAGTGATTCCCAAAGTGGAACACAAAGGGCTTGTGCATTTATAATTTCAGTGTTATGCCTTCTGTAAATGTTATACTGATACTTTCACAAAATCTTTTTCCCAGTTACAGTTAACATTCAATATTTTATTAGTTTCAGGTCTACAGCACAGTGGTTAGGCATTTATATAATTTACAAAGTGATCTCCTTGATTAGTCTAGTACCCACTTCGCACTATACAGTGGAGATGGGAGTTATAATAGTTACTGTTATTTCCTATGCTCTACGAATGGTTGGCTTTTTAAACATGCGTTAGGTGGTATAAGAGCTCTGGGAGTCTAACAAAATCAATGATAGGTAGCTGATATTAACAGATTCTAAGGCTACTTTACTACAGTTTGATACCATTTAGTATTTTATATGTTGAATAGTAGTTTCAAAATTCCATGAAGTTATAAGAACAATAAAATTGCATATTGAAAGTCCCCGAGTTGTACATTTGAGATCCTTATTGTAACCCCCAGTATCTAGTGCAGTACCTGAAAGTGGAGTATATCAGTGTATGTTAAATGAATAACAGTCTTATAGACCAAAAGAAGTATTACATAGTAGTCTTGCCCCCAAAACCACATAGCTTTTGTCTCTCTATTTGACAATAGCCTATTCCAAGGAAGTTTGTAATAGTTTATTTCATACTTGGAAAAAAAAACAACAAAAAAACTCCTTTCCTTCCCCCTGAATCAAGGATTTCTTTATATATTGTTAAAACCTTAGTTCAACTTTGTCAACATCTAAATATTAAACATAAAAGGATCT
This sequence comes from Eidolon dupreanum, assembly GCA_028627145.1. Classification (NCBI taxonomy): domain Eukaryota; kingdom Metazoa; phylum Chordata; class Mammalia; order Chiroptera; family Pteropodidae; genus Eidolon; species Eidolon dupreanum. The sequence goes on from CM053509.1 coordinate 54,702,629, forward strand.
TAAATGCTTTATATATTTCAGATAGGAAGGATTCCCTGCAATAGTTATTATTGTACTTAGCTCAGTATTTCCTTAGCAGAAACATCTGTTTGCTCATAGACCTAGTATAGGCTGGCCTCAAAGGTAAAAGGAGAATGGCATAAGTTTAAATGGGATGCCCCCCTTTCTTCAGATGGCTGCCTGTATCCTTGGACTAGACCTGTGAAACAACCACAACTTGAGTATCAGGAAACCTGAGTACTTTGTCCATTTTATTTTTGACATCTGGAGCCTACTCAGCACAGGTCTGTGGATAGGTTCCTTTTCTATCTCCATTATTTACTGCATTATTAGAAATGACCCATTCCAAATAACACACAGTGAAATTTTACTGCATTCTCAGCCCATGCTGCTTTATTGCCAAAAATACACACACACACACACACACACACACGCACGCACGCACACACGCAGAGTTTCCAACTCTTAAAGTGGTTCCTTTTTACATCAAAGAATAAAAAAATCTTCTAAAATCCCAAAGATGCATAGATTAAAAAGCAAACTGCCTTTCCTAAGACTTTAAACATTCAATGAAAATTTTTAACATCACATATACCAATGGTGCAATGAAGATGCAAAAAGCAAGTAAAATCAGTGAGCAACTGTTTTTAACAGGACAGTACATAAAAATCTATGTGAAGGGTACTCTAATATGAATATTTTTTACTTACAAAGGATGAGTGATTTTAGGGAAGCACCAAGATAATTATTTTTGTTTAAGGACTGATGACAGTGTATTACAAGAATACCTTTTTTATCAATGGCACAGCATACCATCACCACGGGAGACAAAATCTTTTGAAAACTGTTAGTAACCTTTCGATATCTATTCTGACTTAGGTGGTTTTAGAGTATGGGTTCCTGGAGAAATCTGTAGTATTTGGTATAACTTTTAAAATGCCACAGGAGAAAAGAGAAATCTTTATTGGATTTGTTGGTTGGCAGACATGTTATCAATGAATGGCAAAGAGTAAATTTACCTATGGGATATGACATCTCACTTCCTGTATTTGAGTGGAGACCACACCCTGCAATGGCTACAAGTCTAATTCAGTTCTGAACTACTGGAAAGTTACCATTACACTTAAATATTCCCAAAGGTATCCAGAGTGAACTCCCACAGCAAAGGAAATGAGATTAAAATAATTTGAAAAAATTATTTTTCAACCTGGAAGGAGTCTAGTAAAAAACATCTAGTCTAATCCTGATTTCTATTTAGGCCTCTTTCAGATATAATGAATTCCATTTGTACATTATTTGTCATAATCACCTGTAGTTGTGAGTTATTCCAAAGTCAGGAATCTTCTCAAAATTTTAAGCTACCACTATATTTTCTTCATCAAACAAGTAAATAGCAGGGTTTCCTTTTTTTTCCAAAATGTGAGAAAACTTGCTCCTGTTTACCTAGTATCAAAATATTTAGGCAACAAACTATGCACTCTGACGAAAATATCAAGAATAAAATTCTGGCTATTAAAAATAACAAAAAAATTCTTAATGTAATACAGTGACAAAAGACAAACCAAACCACAGATGTCATTATTTTCAGGACTATTTCCACAAAATGGAATGGTCTCCTTTGCTGTGGAGATCTTTTATGGTTGGTCAATACCAGTACCATACAAACGTTCCCTAGTTATCTGAAAATCCTGGAACATATGAAATATGTGCATATTGCCTCCATTAACTTCCAAGATACTAGTTTAAAGAGATGCAAACTTAAGCTACATACACTTTGAGACAAACCCCATACCTAATTATTTCACAAACTCCACACTGATATTCCCTACTTTCCTACCCTTTCTGAAACTCTGCACACCTTTCTGATTATTATAGACATAGCAGCTTATTTATTCAACATGCTTAGTTTGTGCCTTTTGTATTGTTTTAAAACATGCTTGGGGACTAATGGAACCAGGCAAGAGGTTAGAGGGTAAGCACTATTATGCTCTATTACTGACAGTTTGAATGTCTTGTGGTTCCCCCTGTTTATCTTCTAGCTCCCATTTTCAATGGAAGTAAGATAACTTTTAATTAGAAAATGAAAAATAATCCAGACAATAAAGTCAAGCTATTTAAATCTCTATTGCTTCATTATTAGTAAAGGTACATATATAATTACTAGTAACCACGTAACACTGGACATTTTCAGTCATGCATTAGAATTACTACTCTAAAATCAAAGTCATGGGCCTGTCACTATTGCTTGCACTTCCATCCAGATCCAATTTTAATAAACATGCAGAGCAAACCCTTTGATTCAGATTACAAGAAATAACAAGGATACATGCAACTCCAACCAAAAATGTAGGTTAATAAAGTGATTGCTTAGAAATGCAGGTTGGTAGTCTACATCTATCACACTACTACAGAATAGAGGTACAAAACACAAAAAGGGTTAAAATTAGGACCACTGTTCAGTTATAAAAGGCTTAACTGCAAATCCTGGTCCTTTTGGGTAGAGAATGATGTAAAAACTCTGGGAAAAGAATCAGGAGATGCACGGTCTTCTTGAGCAGTAAGTTTTCTTGGCCATTTATTGAGTGCTGTATCGTAGAGGAGCATAAGTGGTGTAGGGACGGTGAAGATGCTCTTGAGCAGAATGGTTTTTCTGGTTCACATTAATAAGCATTACCTGCACAGATTCCTGGGGAAAAGGAGTTTATGAACAGCAGAGCTAATACAATGTAAACTCAAAAATGCCCTGAAATTTAGCTTAGCCCTCTGCTTTTGAAAACGGTTGGCCAAGGGATCCTTCCAAATATGGTATAATTAATAGCCAAGCAGTGTTCTGAATAAACAAGTAATTTGCTTGCACCTGCAGCACCATGAGAATGTAAACTCCTGGAGGCCAAGGGTCTCTTCATATTTTGCATATCATGGGTATACAAAAAAGTAAACATGAGACCACAACATTGAAAAGTAACTGCATACTTTGAGACTACCAAAACTCGTAGTGCATTTTAGCATTTAGAACTATTAACATGGCCATCAAGGGTCATCTTTAATTGTTCTAATTAAACTGTTGACATCACAGTAATATGCAGTGGTGTCCTCATGATCATGCAAATGCCTGAATATTCTTGGTTATTCCAATGTCTCTAATACCACTGACGTACGTGTAGGATATATAAAGAGGAGCTATAATCAATTTAATATAGCCTTCTCCCTCTCCTTTGGAGTTGCCATATAAGAATTAAATATTCAAGAGACTATTTTCTTAGATCTCCTTCACTTTTAGTCCCCCTACTCTCACTCTTGGAAAACAGGGAACATAAACCGAATCTTTTCAGGGATCTTCAAGGTGCTAAATGGTCAAGTTGACATGAAGTAAAAGGGAATAAGAAGTCACCCTCATTCCACTATTGTACCCTGATGTGAGCTGTATGATTCTTCAGATCAAGAAACTAGTTTGCTGGGTTCTTCTTAAAATAAGCAGTCACAGATCATAGGCCTATACTAGTATATCTACATTAGAAAAAGTTAAAAAAAAAACCCAACATATTATCTTTGGTTATTCCCTTCAATCTTTTTGTTTTACACCTTTAAATTCTAACTCCCCTAAACTAACCATGGGCATGAGGAAAAGCCAGCTATCCAAGTTATTGGTGTTTTTTTTTTAACCCTAAATACACAAACAACAAACTCTTCCTTTTTAAAAATGCACCCAGGAAACGAATGGAGAAAGGGTAGGTGACAAAGCAAAAAGTATGCTATTAGCTTGATGTTAAAAGGAACATCATAAGCAAAATCCCCACATGACAGCTTCAGTGGGGCTACATTAGGAGTACATTTGTTTCCAGGTTAAGCACTAGAAAAGTTTAATTCAATAGCTCTAACCCTCTGCTCTAGGAAACAAATAGGTTCTTTAACTTATGCAAGTTGCTATTTCTCATACACTGATATAGTCATATACATTCATAGATTTAAAAGTACCTTTTTATATGCTCTTTATCCAGAACATTTTTTTTGTGCAACTGTTAATCACAGAGCCTCACAAGCTCAAGTAGTAATACTTATTCTACTGTACAACCTTGTTAATATAACCTATTATACATGCAAAACTTATTGCTACCTCTTGAAAATTATTCATTTTATGGCTTTTTTTTTTTTTTTGCAACAGGAAATACCCTTTCCTATATACTGTGCTATTTTGCATTCATTACCTATTCAGAGGTATTTTAAAAAATATTTAAATGCTTTTCAGAAATGGATTCTCGCAGGCACTAAACTACTTGAGCCAAGAGTACAACTACTAAAAATACACTATGAGAATCTGAACCTGGGTCCCTGAAGATCTACTGCCAAAGAATCTACTTATCTAAGCTTGCTTCTACACATGAGACACACTATATTAAAATAGTTTTGCACTTCCATTTCCTATCACGCTAACTGCACAATCTGTGTCAATAAATCCTGGACTCTCCTAATACTGATTTTTAAATAATCACCTCAGAAAACTGCCATTTCCAAGTTCGCAAGGCAGCTTTTAGAAGTAGGAATTTCTTTTCTACAGAAAGCTATCTTATGCTTTCAGAATAAAAACCTTTTATGTCTACAAGGAAAGTAGAAAAAAGTGAAAGCTGTTTAAGGTGGCTTACTATAACCAAGCAAAAGTTATTTATTACATGGCAACCTGGGTAAGCCTCCATTGGCTACTTTTCAAATTCTCATGAAAAGGCCTGGAATCCTATCAATAACACAATTCAGATTTGGAAAGAGGAAAAGCCTGCACAAATTAACCTAGGACACTGAACTACCAACCAGTGTTCTTCCATTAACAGGCAGCATGCTGCAGACAGGAAATGTAAATGGTCTGCAGATTAGAAAAGCATTCAGTTAAGCAATTAACATAGCATATCAGTAAAAAATGCAAAATATACTTTCTTGATGCAAAAGGAGTGGGAAAAATAATAAACCTATAAGACATACAATATGTTAACAGCATAAGAACCAACCTCAAACTTAGAGCAAAGCGGAATCAGGAAATGGGGCCTTATTTTGATTTGAGGTTTCAAAAGACAAAAAGCTTGAATATCCTCAAACACAGCATTTCATATTGTAACCCCACATTTCTATTCATAAATGAGTCTTTCTGGGCTAATCTCCTTTCCACAGGGAGAATATCATGGCTACAGAAATTTATGAAAAGTGAAAAGGTATAGATTTTCCACTCTTTTTACACTATTGGTTATTATAACAATTCATCTTGAAGTTTAAATAATTACTAGGCTCATGCACTAACCCCTAACCTGGCACTACAAATATGCTACCAAGCACTAATGCTTACAAAACTATACACATCTCAATATGGAAGACATTGGTGATTTTGTTGTTCTTCAACAACTTGTAACATTTGTCCACAAGTATTAAAATATACATATATATAGTTCTATTGCACATATCCCGTTTTTAACTTTTTGAAAGATAAACTTCCAGCTAACGTAGATGAGCAAAAGGAAGTAGGCACAGCTACAGATCGAGGCACAGTCTTGCCTAAAATTATAGCTTTTGCCATTAAGAGGGGGACCAAAATAGACCAGGAAAAAATAAAGATGTATTTACATAAATGCTATGCAAGTACAACTGGAATATACATTTTGTTAAATGCCATCTGATGACAAGATGCAAAAACAAGAGCAAGCGTTAAATGGTGGTTCTCTTAATTGTGAATGAAAAAATATAAAGCAAATGGAGAAGCTGAGTGTGATAACAGATTCAAACAAGTAGGCCAGAGATGGTTTCACTGGTGCCGATAGTACAAGGTCCCTATTTCCTGTCAAATGATCCTACCCAAAAAGTTGCCAAAAGGACACAGGGAAGATGAGTAACAGATAACTGAAGGTACAAATTCTCCATAATATAATATTCTCAGTGTACCAATGGAACCCATGCATGTAAGTTCCATTTTGTCTTTAACAATTCCAAAATACTAAAACATGAGGACGTGGCTAGGAAGTTACTTAAGTTACCTTTACCCAGTTTTCTGCTATGTTTTACCATTCAGTAATTGCCCTCCATTGAAAGAAATATTTTAACTATATAATTATTTTACTAAAACCCTTTTTATGCCAATTCACATTGGCTGACCAATTAAACCAATCATGGAATGTGTTCAACATTTCTCATTTTTGGCCATTTCTATTATTCTCAAATCTTGGTAAATCTGCCCTAAGTTTTCAGCATCACAGTATGTATGGCATTGGGCAAACATTCCCCAATTACAGAGATGATCTAGGGTGATTTGTTCTTAATTTCACCTAAGAAGTTTTAAATTCTCTACTCAAAGACTCAAAGTTTTCATTTTTCTTATGTAAACACCTGAACAATTTATACACTGATCCTCTGTTGATTTTTAAGCAAGAACAGCTTTACATTATATAGTCTGTTCATCATATAGTATTAGTTTCAAGAGAAAGCAAGATCCATATTTTTTATTGGAACTATTTTTCTTGTTTGAGGTTTTTTTCCACAACCCGAATTTCTTCTAAATCTACACTGACCCAACCACAAGTTTTGGAACATTGCTTCTTAGGCCCATTCTCTGATGAGAAAGTTCAGTTCCAACTGGGTAAAGTTACCTGAGTCCCAGCCTTTTCATCTTAACATTACAGCTATAGTCTAGAAAAATAAAATATCCAAGTATAGATTTTAGGTCGAAAGAAAAAAGTTATTTTTGCTTTCACAAAAAAAGAGAGCTATAGAATGTAAAACGCCATAAAGTCAGGTTTTGCTGCATAAGGCATTTTCACTTCTTTTTCTTGGGAGAAGGGAACTGTATTGAAACTTCTCATTTTTTCCCCATTCGTCCAGGTCCAAAGTTGAAGGAAAGGGTCCATCACATCTTCTGAACAGAAAAACCACTTACGCCACTTTTCTTCCAGGCTTAGCAGCATGGAAAACCAAGTCTCAAGTGCTATATAAAACTCCACAAAGAAGAATGAGAGGTGAATATGGTTCCATCGCTAGACTCAAAACTTTTGTTTCCTTTTACCAACCTTTCACTAAACCCAAAAATGCATTCACAGGGTTTGCATTTATCTGCATAATGCGGGTTCTTCCTTAGAAGAATAACAATGACAAAAACATTTTAAAATACCAAATGTCCAAAGTCTTCTAAGAACAGTTCCTTCTCTAGGAGAAAAATCCCTCTTCTTACCAAAAATTTGGATTTACATATGTAAAAATATTTATAGAGACTCATGGTTTATTCACATATGAAATTAACCTTGTGATATTTTTTTTTCTTTATGCTTCTTTATCACACCAAATGTTTTATTGCAAAGTTGGACCTTTGTTCTTATCCAGTTAACCTATGTCACAGGATGAACCAGGATTTAGAGAAAAAATGCAATTTTTTAGCATATCTTTCATTTCAAATTTCAGTACATACTTGGAATTCGCTACTGCAGTCTCAACTGTGCTTATCATGATAGTGGCTGAAACTGGAAGACATTAAAGAAACCCTGATGTCATCCATACTTGCTATTTACACAGTCTTTTTGTTGGGAACAAAAGGTAAAGAATTCACAAATACTACCATCTAAGCACCTATTTCAAATCAGCCTTGACCTTGCAAAATAATTTCTTTACAAGTAAGCAAATTGCAGCAGAAGACACATGTCAGTTGCTTCTTTCTTCCTGGAGAAGTCAGCATAATGACTGCATCCCAGGAGCTTCTCTGTGTTGAACTGAGAGACGGAAGAAAAAAAAAGCAGCCTTTTCCAATCCAAATCATGGAGGTAAAGTATAGAGAAGGGATATCCACACTTCAAGATTAGGCAAAGTGGCTGGATAAACGAAGGAGCCACTCCATGAGACAACATAAAAATACCTGGAAATACAAAATAAATTAAAAACAGGAAGGTTAGAACAGGTTTTTGCATGAGCTTACTTTTAAAAATATTTAACACACAGAAAGAAGACAATATTTTGGATTACACACTGTATCAATGTTCAACCATAACACCAAATTTAGTATCCTCATAAGAGAAGCAGTAGCCAGAAAAAAATACATAAATATGGAAAAAAGCTAGATTTATACAAAAATTTTAAAGTGAGATATACACATCAATTTCCTGTTATGAAAATAGAGTGATGTACTCCAAGTTTTACAGCCATGATCCTATATAAAACATTTGTGTTTAAAGCAGTATTATACTACAAATTTGATGTCTAATACTTATTACTCAAAACTATATAAATCATCTGAGTTATCTTCAACTACATAACACCAACATTGAACACTAAAAACTTTGTAAAATATAAAATGCAAGCATGTAGAAACATTTGTTCATTGCTGCTAAACATAATACTTATAAAACTGCAAGTATCTGCAAAAGTAAGTCATACGAAAAGGACAGATGTTGTATAATTCCACTTATATGAGGTACCTAGAATAGGCAAATTCAAAGAGAAAGTGGAATAGAGGTTACTAGGGCCTGAGGGAGGGGGAATGGAGAGTAACTGATTAATGGGTACTGAGTTTCTGTTTGGGATGATGAGTAAGTTCTAGAAATAGTAGTAAAGGTTATACGACAATGTGAATATACTTAATGCTATTGTACATTTAAAAGTGGTTAAAATGATAAATTGTATGGTATGTGTATTCTACAATAAAAAATAAATCACAGATACATATCAAAAGCTTAACAAATTACTCTGGCTAACAAACATGGCTGATAGCGATTAGCTAACTAGTATTCCTACCCTTCCATTTTTAATATGTCACATATATATCAAAAAAACACCTCAACTCTAAACTGAATTTGAATAATCTCTTTTGGTTGAAGATAAGAGTTCTATGGGCAGTGAACACACAATGCACTATATATATGCCTTACTGTTGAACTGTACACCTGAAACATGGATTTTGTTAATACATCTCACCATAATAAAAATACATTTAAAAAATTAAATTGGAAAAAAAAAAAAGATAAGACAGTTCTGATTCAAAACCTATGAAAGGTGTCTACAGCCATGCCACCCTGAGCGCATCCGATCATGTCTGATCTCGAAAGCTAAGCAGGATCAGGCCTGGTTGATACTTGGATGGGAGACCACGTAGGAAGACTGGGTGCTGTAGGCATAAAACAAAAAACAAAACTTATGAAAGGCAAATGTAAATTAATTCAGAATCAAATCAGGAGGAAGAGAACTACAGAATTTGCATTTATTGCAAAAGCAGCAGTGAAGTAAAAAGAAAAAAACCGATGACCCACAGACAGGCCTTCAGAACCCTATGGGCAATAGGTATATTTCATTACATAAACTTACTCAGGCTAATTCAAAGCTTGCATCAGCCACTAAACTGTTAGTTCCATTCTAAAGAAAAGATAATTGGCATAATGTTGAGGAGAAATGAAGATGCAGGCTAGATTCTTTCCAGAATATATAAAGCAAACAAGCAACAAAGAAGCCTTTAAAAGAGCACATTTTCTTAAAGAAACCTGTCTAGATTCCTTTAAAAACATATTCCTTCAGTAGTATCACTAAAATGCATACATTCATCATATATAAACCTCATCTCCCAATCTATATCTTAGTATCAGGCAATAATGCTAGAATAGCATAAGCTTGTATTTTCTTCAAAATTCCCAATTTTGCATCTCAGACATGACTATCCAATTTTATACATTCTAAACACACACACAAATGTATCACAAACTATAGGACTTATTTGAAAACTGAATGAACAGTAGCTCAGTATAAAAGCCAAAGTTTGGAGGTGGCTCCATAGTGTAGTGGTTAGCACATCTGCTCTACATGCAGAAGGGCCATGGTCTGCACCCCAGGTGGAGCCACAGACCATACCCCGGGTGTGCCATGAGTGTGTGGGAAGAGATATCCCGCCTTCAGAGTTCTTAAGTGGAAATGGCAACATCCATAGGTCAGGGGTGGAAGGGCAGGGGATAGGGGAGTGGGGATTAAAGCGGGGGGAGTAAAAGCCAAAGTTCTGACCAAAGAATGACCTACGATTCCCCATAAAATCTACACCACCCCTTTACACTGTATCTCTTCTGACCTCAACTCTATCTCCTACCCATCATGGGCTCCAACCACAGTGGACTGCTTGCTCTTCCTGGAATGTCAGGCATGCTCCTACCTTTTAGCCTTTTTACTGGTTGTTCCCTTTGTGAGAAGACTCTTACCTCAGGTATCTTCACCTTTACTCCAATGTTATTTTATTAATGAGAACTACTTTGAGCCCCTATTTAAGATTATACTGTCCCCCCATCCTACTCATAGACACACTGCCACTATTCCCCTTTACCTTACTCTCTACTTCTCCTTTTATCTATAGCATATAACATTAACCTACTACATAAGGTACTATGTTTCTCATTTACTGTCTTGTCTAAAATGTAAGCTGTACCTGGAAGGAACTTTTGTTTACTGATGAATCTCAAGTATTTAGAATAGGGTGTGACCCATGGTAAACACTCGATGAAAATATATTGAATAAATGAATGACTAACAGGGCTCTTAAATATACTTAGCCAATATGACTTAAAATTTAAACAAAGATTATAGACTTAGGTGAGGAAACTACAACTATGCACTGATCTACAAAATTTACAAATAGAGCCCTGTAAACTTGGTACCTAACTAGGCACTTCTGAGTCTCTGTAGCTACCTGTTTAGTACTGTTGATTACATAAAGTCACTTTCTATTAGGAAATCTGACTTATTGAGAGGATGGAAAGGGAAAACAACTTTCAATTTAGCACTTGGGCTAGCTAGATCTGAGTCAAATGACTCTGTGTGGTACTGAGACTCCAAGATGGTCACCAGTTATTGCTGTCTCCTGGTATTGACGTTTTTTTAAAGTCCCCTCTAACAAAGCATCAAGATTGATCTATGTGACTACTGTATAATAAAGAATTTAATGAGCCTTTGTCCTTGAGAGGGAGACTCCAAATCCTTAGAATTTACAGTAAATGAGCTAGCATAAATTAAACAACACACTCCAAAATAACCAATGGGTCAAAGAAGAAATCACAAGGGAAATCGGAAAATATCTTGAGAAAAATGAAAATGAAAACACAACATACCAAAACTTATGAGATGTAGCGAAAGCAGTGCTAAGAGGGAAATTTACAGCTGTAAATGTTTACATTAGGAAAAAAGTTATCACCAACCTAACTTTATACCTTAAATAACTAGAAAAAGAAGAAACTAAATGGAAAGCTAGCAAGAAGGAAAAAATATATATATATGCGCTAAATAGAACAGAAAACAGAAAAATAAAGAAAATCAACGACACCAAAAGTTGGTTCTGACTGAGTGGCAATCCATGAATTTGTTGCCAGTTGGTCAGAAGTTTGGGTGGCCTGAGAATCCTCCAAAATGCAGCTGGCATCTAAAGTGAGGGCAGTCTTGTTAGAGACCATCCCCTTTGATTTGTGAGGTCTGCATTAACTCCAGGTGGTGTCAGAATTTTACTGAAGTACACTAGTTAGTGTCAAAATAGTGAAAAACAGAATGAGGAGAAAGTAATAGTGAGTGACTTCTGAGGCAAGGTCATAATGGATGGGGCTGTGACTTCTGCTTATTGTCCTGGGAGAAGCCAGCTGCTGTATGACGACACTCAAGCAACCCTGGAATAGGCAGACACTGGAAGGAACTGAGGCTTTAAATGATCAGCATTAATTTGCCAACCATGTGAATGAGCCACCGTGGAATCAGTTCAGAAGATGACTGCCACCCCAACCAGTATCTTGACAGCCTTATAAAAGACCCCAAGCCAGAATGCCCCAGCTAAGCTGCTCCCTGATTAATGACACACAATCTAAGAGAGTATCTATCATAAAACAATTTTTATCCTTAATTCTTTGATGAATCACATTGATTGGTTTATGGATGTTGAACCATCCTTGGATTCCTGCAATAAATCTCACTAGGTCATAAAGTATCTCAATGTAATAAGATAGCCCAGAAATAAACCCACACCTCTATGGTGCATCAATCTGACAAAGGAGACAAGAACATACAATGTATACTGTAAAGAGATGGTAAAGACCCTCTTCGATAGGAGATGCTGGGAAAACGGGACAGACCCATGCAAAAAAAAAAAAAAATCCAAAACACTAATGCAAAATGACAGATGCACCCTGATGTCCAAGACATGGAAGAAACCTCAGTGGAAATGGATAAACAACTGGATAAAGATGACGTGGAACATGTATACAATGGAATGTTATTTGGCCATAAAAAAAGAACAAAATCTCACCATTTGCGACAACATGAGTGGATCTAGAGAGTATTATGCTAAATGAAATAAGTCAGACCGAGAAAGACAAATACTACACATGAGCTCACTTATTCTATGTTGGATCTAAAGAACAAAATAAATGAACAAAACAGAAAGAGATAACAGAGAACCAAATGATGTTTGCCAGAGAAGAGGCAGGGTTAGGGGGTCCAGGTGAAAAAGGTGAAGGGATTAAGAAATACAAAGTGTTAATTCCAAAGTAATCATAGAGTCGTAAAGTCTACCTTAGAGAATACAGTCAATAATACTGTAACAACTATGTATAGTGCCAGCTGGGTACCAGACTAATCATGGGGATTATTTTGCAAATTTTATAAATGTCTAACTACTCTGTTGTACATCTAAAACTAATAGAAAAGAACACTGAATGTCAACTGTCATTTTTACAAATCATTACATTGGGGAGGAAAAAGAAAACAAAGGGGTTTATAATTCTTGGCAAAAGAAAGCAAGACACGCTGCCTACCAGAGACTCTACCAGAGACTCGAGTCAGACTGAAAGACGTGCACGGACTTGCAAGTAAAGGGAGGGGAAAAGATATTTCATGAAAATGGAAACAAAACAGCGGGGGTACCAATACTTACATCAGTAAAAATAGGCATTCAGAGGCAATGAGAGACACAAAAAGATATTTCATAATGATAAAGGGATCACTCCAAGAAGATATAACTCTTGTAAACACTGATGCACCCAATATAGGAGGACTTAAATAAAGCAACTATTGATCAACATACAGGGAGAGAGCGCCCGTAATACACTCACAGTGGGGGGCTTTAACACTCTATTGAGATCAATGGACTGATCTTCCAGACAGAAAAGCAACTAGGAAACAGCACTATTCAGTGACAAACTAGACCAGATAGACTTAATTGATATTTTTAGAGCATTTTACCCCAAAGCAGCAGAATATATGTTCTTATCAAACACACACGGAACATCTTCCAGAGAAGACTACATGTTAGGCCACAAAAAAGTCTCAATAAATTTAAGAAGACTGAAATAGCATCCAGAGTCTTCTCTAATTACAATGGTATAAAACTAGAAATCAATACAAGAAACACACACACACACACACACAAATGGATGCCAAATAAGATGCTACTAAACAATGTATAGGTTAACGATAAGATCAAGGAAGAAATCAAAAGATACCTTGAGACAAATGAAAACACGATGACCCAGAATCTACGGGACACACTGAAAGCAGTCCTAAGAGGGAAATTCAGAGCAATACGGGCTTACCTCAGGAAACAAGAAATGTCTCAAAAACAATCTAACCTTCTATTTAAAGGAATAGAAAAGGAAGAGCGAAGAAGGACAGAAATACAATGAATCATTAATGAATACTTAGAACAATTGTAGGCCAACAAATTCAACTATCCATAAGAAATGGAGCGATTTCTAGAAGCGTGTAACCTTCTAAGACTAAAACAAGAAGACACAGAAAATCTAAACAGACCAATTACTACCAATGAAATTGAAGCAGGCATCAAAAAACTCCATACAAACAAAAGTCCAGAATCAAATGGTTTCACAGGTGACTTCTACTAAACATTTAAAGAATTAATACCTACCCTTCTTAAACTATTTCGAAAAACCAAAGAGGAACTCTTCCAAACCCATTTTACAAAACGAGCATTGTTCTGAGACCAACACCAAACAGACATCTTAGCAAAAATGAAACCAACAGGCCAACATTCTTGATGAACACACATGCAAAATTTCTCAACAAAATATTAGCACACTGGATTCAACAATACATTACAAGATTATACTCTATGACCAAGTGAGATTTATTGCAGGAATACAAGGATGGGTAACCTGTTACGTATCAATGTATCAATATATAACTAATACACTTTGCTTCCTCTAAGGACAAGAATGATAATATCATGGGAGTTAAATACGCCTTTCTTACTTTGCTATGTAAATAAATTCAGAACACATTTCACAAAATACAATGGATATCAGTATCATTTAAATTAAGTTTTTAACTGTCTTATTTTAAAAAAGTGCTAGGCTTACGGGACAGTTTCTATCCCCAGATATAGACTATACTAATGTAAAATTACTGCCTGAGCAAAAATTTAACTTCTTAGTCATTTACCAAGTATTTATTGAGTGCTTCCTTTCTTTGAATATTTTAAATTATTTACTTGAAAGGTAACAAATGCATGATAGGAAAAGGTACTAGAAGGTATACAGTATTTTTTGCTATCCTTTTACAGATATTCAACAACTACATAATGTCTATATAGATTTATTCCTTCCCCACAAATGACAGCACACTATACACCTTATCCTGCAACTTGCTTTTCCATTTAATGTATATTAGATATCATTCTGTATCAGAATTAAAGCTACCTTATAGGTTCAGAAGCACTTGCATTTATTTACATCAGTTTCCTATAGCTCGACATTTAGATTGCTACCAATATTGTGCTATACCAATGTCAAGTTTCTATTACTGTGTATCTAGACTTAATTAAGGTTCTACATCCAATAAGCCTCTACTCTAAAGGCATATGATAAGCCTATCACCTAAAGAGCATTTGGCCCCAAAAGTTTCTATTCCTTTTCTTAATATTGGTGTGTGTGTGTGTGTGTGTGTGTGTGTGTGTGTGTGGTTGGAATTTACCTTTTTTCAATTTTTTAAAATTGTGGTACAATACACATAACAGAAAATTTACCACCTTAACCCTATAAAAAAGTTCAGTGGCATTAAGTACATTCATATTGTTCTGAAAATATCATCACCACCATTCTCAGACTTCTTTTTATCTTACAAAACAAACTCTGTACCCATTAAAAAACTCCTGATTTTCCCTCCCTGGGAGCCCCTGGCAAACACCATTCTACTTTGTCTCTATGATTTTGACTAAGTATCTTATATGAGTGGTATACAAGATTTTAATCCTTAAAGCAGTCCTACCTTGAATGATTTTCACATAATACAATCATGGTATATAACTAAGTAGATGTTATGGGTTGAACTGTGTCCTCCCCAAATTCATATGTTGAAGTCTTAAGCCCCAGTACCTCAAAATGTGACCTTACTTGAAATAGTCACTGCAAAAGTAATTAGTTAAAATGAGGTCATACTGGAATAGGGTAGGCCCTAATCTAATCTGACTGAATTTAGGACACACACACACTCAGAATACCAGTGAAGACTGGAGTTATGCTGCCACAAGCCAAGGAACTACCAAAAGCTAGGTCTGGGACAGATCCTTCCCTATGCCTTCAGCAGGAGGATGGCCCTCTCAAACACTTTCATCTTGATGTATGATTTCCAATACTGGGAGACAATTTCTGCTGTTTTAAATCACTCAGTTTGGGGTACATTGTTATGGCAGCACTAGGAAACTAATGCAGTAGTTATGAACCCTATTTTGCAGATAAGCTATTGTCAGTTATGAAATAAGCAAATATCATGTCTTGCTCTTTGAGCAGAATTTATTCTGTGGTGAATTTAGAAGATACCAACACTTGGCACAGAATAGACTCATATCTAGGAATATTATTAAAGGTATACTGAAATGCTTTAGAAATTAAAGATTAAAATATTAATATTTGTCTTTAATTAAAACCTAAGTGTATATATTATAATATTTGCCTATTAACATTTTATCAGTTGAACTTCAATCTAATTAAATCGTTATTTTTTCTTTATACAAAAAAAATTATTGGTTTGGGCAAATGGTTGTTTTTCTTTCTTTTTTATACTTAATTCATTGCTTTTGCTGAAAAGGCTTAGCTTAAATATCAAAATTTACAGTCACATTTGATGTTCATCTTCAGCTGAAGCTAATGGTTTATTGTTCCATTTCTTTCTAGCTATTATTAAGCTGCTTACAGTATTTGGAAGTATTAGCCACTATTTTACTCACTTGTGAAATCCTGAGTTCAGAATTTTGTTTTCTTTCTGAGATGAATATAAAAGTACCTAAAAGCCAAGGAAAATGTCTTCTAATGATAAGGAAACATAAAAAGAACATTACAAAAAGGATACAGCTTCCACTTGTTATATGCATTCATGTGCAAAATTATTCAAATGAATCAAGCTATTCTAAAAAACATTAGCAGAAATCATTCAGAAGAAATGATCAGAAGTTATTCTCTATCTGCAATGGCATTAATTTTATAAAGATGTCAAAAGTCTTGGAGCAGTGGTTCTCAGGTTTTTATGGAACACTGTCCCCTCTGATGATGATATGGACCCTCTTCTCCCCATAAAAGACCTCTTTTTTAGTATAGATGACCACTTCCTTCTTGTTTGTAAGGTATGAAAAATGTTCCCTTTCTTTCCTCTGCCCCCTTTTTTTCTTCCTCTAGATGAAATTAAAAAACTACTCCCAACAAAATCAACAGAAAGATATTATTTGGAACTTTTCCTGGTATTTTCAGTATTGCTAAGTCCAGGGCCAGCAAAGAGCATACTAGAAACATTCATTTGTATTATATGTCATTTGAACTGGACCCAACTAACATGTCAATTTTAAACAGATTTCACCAATTCAGAAATCTAATAACCGGAACCTTTCCCAGAATTTAATTGAAAGACCGAGTGAGGGATTATAACAATCCAAATTACAAGATACCCCGTAATGTTAAACAAAATCCGAATACAAATGCCTGACAACACTTTGCAATGCACATTACCCAAATTACGTCCTAATAATTCCCCACACTCATTCTCGACATAAATAAAAATAATTAAAAACTGTACACTGACTTCTTTAGTTCTGCAACACAACGGTGAATTCTACCGAGACTTAGAGTCAGCCGAGATGAACAGGCCATTAGGCAATTATCAGGTCGTACAAGGACAAAGCTGCTTACTCAAATATTAAGTTGGAGAGGTAGGAGTGGAAACGAATAAATATAGTAAAGGTAACAAAAGAACGTGAAACATACACAGACTCAAATTAAAATCATGGGGCGTACGTGTTAAACAAAATCTCAAGGTCAACGGACCAGAGACACAAAATACTAAGCCGCAGTAGGCCTGGATTGATATCGGGGCCTCAGGCAAAACAGTGACCACAAGGCCGTGAAGCGAGGGCTATAAATAAATCAGTAAAAGATACTCTTCAAAAGGTAAACCGATGACCAATGCAGCTGCTGCCAGATATACACACCCGCGTGGATGCAATTACCGGGGGAATTAGCCGGCAGCCGAAGGCATGGTATTAAGACGGACAGCTGCGCGTCAGAGACAGAGCGGCGATCCGACAGAGCCTCGAAGGCGGGTGCGGCCGCGCTGGGACAACTCCGGCAGAAACCCACATTGGCCGATGCCCGCACCAGCTGCAAGAAGGCTCCGCGCGCTCCCGTACCCTGTACTTCGCCGGGTTGGGCTACGCCACCACCTACTCGTTCCCCCGTCACTGGCCTTCTAGGCTTACCTCGCACGAGCCAGCAGAGGCACTCGACCGCCTGAGGTCCGGCCCACCCCGGCCCACAGGCCGGAACGCCACTGACCCCGTCACTCCGCCATCTTTGCTCCTTCTCAAAGCCGCCAACCCTGCGGCCGCCGTTTCCACAAGCCCCGCCTCTGCTGGTGCTGCGGGGTGCTGATTGGGTGATGATTTGCGGAGGCGCGCTCTCCTTCCGTTGTAAGTTGGTTAGAATGTATGTCAATCGATAGAAAAGTCCTATTCTTTCCATCCTTTTTTGTTGGATTGGGTCCCAGGGTTGAAGTAATGGGGAAAAATGCTTTGGTAATTCATTTGTTAGTGATGTAAAATTATTTCCGCGTAGGAGCAGTGTTACTTTGTGGCAAGGTAGTCTGGCTGGGTCGCATGACTATTTTAAACCACTATTAGGTTAAACTATACTAATAATTTTATTCTCAGGCCGTGGAGTTTTTAATTATGGGCATAACACGACACCTAGCAAACAATAGCTCGTTTGTCTTCCATCCAGGATGTTGGCAGGGTCGATTGATTACTAAGTCGGTTACTCAAATATTAAAATACTTCCACACTTGCTCAAGAGCAGCCATTGTCCCAAACCTGAGTTTCTCTTCTCCTGCCCGACTCTTTTTACTCAGGACCCTCCTAGACTTACCCTCTAAGCAACTGAAGGGTTTATTTCCCAGCATAGCAGAGGATCTCCAGGACTCTGTTCCAGCCCGACATTCTGATTGGTCAATGCAGCAGTAGTAGTGGAATATTTTGAAAAGCACCCCAAACACAGGTATTTTTCTTTCTGGGGCACAGGTAACTAAGGAAGAACCAAAACCAAAACTATAATATAGTGTCAACTAAAATAATGCAGACTTTTTCTCATTTACTTCCTCTTAACAACCATCTCTGTTCACATTTAAAAATTCTGCATATATACCTGTGGGTGTTCCTAAAAACAAAAACAATTATAAAAAAGTTTTATAAAATACTGTTATATCTACTTGGAGAACTTAGTAATTATATTATGAATTAACAGGTAGAGATTCTAGATCATCTAGATAAACCTCTTGTAATTTAGGAACTCTTCAAGGTCCCTGACAAAAATGGTTATTCACAATTGTGCTTAAGCCTGTGCAGAGACTGCTGGGCACCCCGTTTCCTTCTACCTTCTTCCTTAGGAAAAGTGGTATTTTCCAGGCTACCTCACAATAAGGTGTGACCAGGTGACTTATCACATAAAAAATGGTCATTCAAGATTTTGCCTAGCAACCAACCTAGAGAGTACACTAGTTTTGGGGATATCCTTTTCTTCATTTGAAAAGTTGTAATTTTTAGGAAATTATTTCTAATTAGAATAAGCTGGAATTTGTCAGCCTATCACTTCCAACCATCGTTAACAAATCTGTATAAAGCTTAGCATGTGTCAGGCACTGATTCAATCCTCACAGCAACCTATGAGGTTGGTACTGTCATCATCATCATCATCATCATCATAATCCTTACTTTATAACTGAGGGAAAGGACATATGGCTTATGATTTCAAACTTAAGGTGATTGAATTATATAAAATTCTTATAAAACACAGACAAAATCAACCAAGTTATATTGTTTTAACCACAAGTGTTTATTGATGGATAGAATACAGTTTTAATGGAACAATAAGGCACAACCGTGGATTAAAACAGTTTGCTATACAGCCAAAAGGAAAAAGCCATAATCTCAGGAACTTTTAAATATGCAAGTTACGGAGCCTTTGAAGTACTTCTCTAACAAATCAATGTCAGATAATTCTTCCCTTTACACAATTCCTATATTATATCATTTGATCACAAAGTCAGACTGATACTTCATCAAGAATCCCTGTCATTTATACTTAAGTCATCTAGCCTGACTACTGCTGTTCCCCACTCTTTCCAATCCCTTTGTAGTGTTTTTTGTTTTGTTTTAGCAGTTCCCTTCTGAAAGTATTGTGTATACATCTTGGATAGCTTTCCAAAGCACGGAAACAAGCCAGCAAGCAATGAGTCAGAAAATCAGCCAAGGGCAGATATAAGAATGAACAGACTCATAAATGACCAACATTAGGATGACAACAGCCTGATCAGTGAGGTCTATATTTAACTGACTTAGGCAGAGAAGTTGCTCTGGCTCGTGCAAAGGTCTGTAATGCCACCTCAGGTTATGCTACCAATGCCAGAACTCTCGTTTCTAAGGGATTAAGCAGTGGTCTGAGAGGAGCTAGGAAGTCAGTGTAACTAGGCAGCTAATGATACAATACATTCAATGCTTTGGACCTGTATTAAGGGCTGACTATGGCTTCCAGCATTAACATTTTCCAAATGTAAAATTCATAGAGAATTTTGTACAAAACTTCAAGATACTGAGGACAATCTTTAAATCTCTTGGACTAGGATAGTTAGGCACTTCTGTAACACTAATCTTTCTACCTAGAAATGTGAAGTGAGAAACATTCCAGGGCACATAACACTGAGGTATAAACCATGCTGCAGAGGTGGGAATATGTGAGGCTTTTAGGGTGCCCAGCCTCCTAGTTCAAAAAGCCATGAGAAAGTCCCCAAGCATACTGTCAGAGCAGCCATTCTGGTGGTATTGGTGGCTATTTTCTGAAAAATCAACACTGTACTATTAAGAGTAGCCACGTAGGTATGTATGTTGAGAATCAGAAGCCAGAGGTAGAGCGATCTGAGCAAGCCACCGAAAAGACTTGGCTCTACATCTCTCAACAAGGCCACCACCTTTCAAGAAGAAAATCTCCAGTCCACAGCCCTTTGATGACACAGCAGAGTGCAAGGGACCAAGAGATGGTCACATTCTTCCGAGAGAAGTGTTGTTATTGAAAAGCTCCTGGAAAGGCAACATCCCAGAGACCCATTCAAGAGTAACGGTAGATTAAATTCTTCCAGACCACCAAACTATCCTGCCAAGTCAGAATTCATTGAACAGGCATAGCTTGGAGTGCCAAGTAGAACAGAGGGGACTGAAGCTTAATAAAAAGCAGGGAGACAAAGACTAAGTGAATGGTGTATTGGGTGAAGAGAAGTAGGAAGCAAAGGACATATAAAAAAGGATGGAGGAGCATGCCAAAGCCTAGCTGGAGGGACGGTGGCATAGCTATAGTCTACATCCAGTGAAAGAGCTCGCTGGTTAGTTCTTGGCATAATTCCTTCTCTCACTTTCCCAGACTAGATGGACATGTGGCATTCAGTAGCAGAACCAGGGTGGGGGAAGGGTTGGGAATATTTAGAAATGGAGATAACCAGTGAATGATACTGAACAGATATAAACCAGGTGTACCATTCTATAATGCCCTGTTTATACACCAAAGGCAGGTTTGTGTTGATAGAACATATCTGGGTTATCATGCAACAGCCTTGGTACTGAAAGGGAATGATGGAATGGAGGTGGGGCTGGTGGACAGGAGGATTCTCAGGTTCCAGTTCTTAAATACTAGAAAGCATGAAACGGTTTGATCTCAGTCCTTTAGTGAAGAAACCGGATGCTCATTTTCTGTTCTACGTCCACCTTCTCCAAAACCTAGGGGGAAAAAACCAATTACAGTTATGAAGGAGATGTTGTCCAAAGCTCTTACTGGAATGTTTTTCTCCCTTCCTCCTGTGCAGCAGAATTTAACTTTTCAAACTAAGAGGTGACTGACCTTAACAAATTCTGTAAAAGATATGGCACTGTCTCCATCCTGATCAGCTTCCTGGATGGTCCTGTCTGCGATGCTGCCCAGTTGCTCATCTGAGATATTCACTCCGACCATCATGCGTAGGACCTGCAGGACCAAGAGCCAGGAATTACAGGAGACAGAGAATCGGGGGGGCTCTTTTACTAAGACTAAAGATAATGCTACACCAATCTTCTTTTCCTGCAATGCCCTCCAATATAACAGCCAGAAAGCTGAAACACTGTATTTTCTCATCTAGACCACTCTAGATAATGCCATGAACAGAACTCTCTTGCAAGGTCATTGAATAGGAAAGCAAAGCCTCACTTAGGGACAGTCCTTTGCATTTTGTTCTTCTCTACTTTTCCTGGCTGAAATGTAGATAGAATGTCTGGTGGTACCATGAGGTAAAAGTCACATGTGCTAGGGTTGCCAGAACAAGAATATAGAAGTTTGGTTGCTGGACATCATTCAGGGTCTATACCAACCTGGACAATCTACCCCCAGACTTCCTGTTACACAAGTGAATTAGTTCCTTATTGGTTTTAGTCAATTTGGTAGGGCTTTCTGGAATCCCACCCACATGCAGTCCTCTTTCGGGTAGAGCCTGCTATCCCTAAAGTATGGCCAAGAAATATTAAGATCCTTGAAGGGTTAAATTCTAAATCCTCCTCTCTAGAAAAATAAAAAGCACATTTAAAGGATTGTGAGAACTGCAGTAAAGAGAAATTAACAGTTTCACTACATGTATCAAACATAATACCTCTCAACCCCCACCACCAATTCTCCTAACATCTTTAGCGTGTGCATATACTTTGAGAATTGCAACCTTATGCAAAATAAACAACTTCAATGATATTATGAATCTTAGACAATATGAAATGGGGACAGGGTGCTTTTGTGATGCCTCACATTGCTATAGTCAGCCATCCCTGTCTTCAAAAGGTAAGAGCTGAGCTTTTCAACAGGAAAGAAAGGCCTTCTAGCCCAGCTGTTCACAGGCCTCCCTTTCCCTCACTTTTTTACATTCTTCTCCAATGAAATAGTTTTTAAAAAGTAAATTACAGTATTTTCTGAAATGAAATAAAGGGCTTAAATATTGATTTGCATCAATACTGGTCATTTTTTTTCCCATAATTCTTGAAAACTGGAAGTTGTAGATTTTGGGCATAAATGTACATAAAATGAAAGATTAATAGAAAGAGGCAATGCTAGCAAAAATAAAAAATGGCTAAGCCATTTGCCATCTTCCCTGATTGTGGCCAACTAGGCAAATCCATCCTCAAAAAGCAAGAGCTTTTTCTGATCTCAGTCTAATTATTCACTGAAATGCTTTAGTTTTAGAATTATAAAATTGAATTGTACATGTATGCTGTGTGTGTACAAAGGGGTGATTTCTTAAAAATCACTCATCTAGTCTGTTAATGAAAATGTGAGGGTCCAGAAGTGGCTTGATACAGGTCTCAGCAACCAAGGCTCTGAGCTGTCTGCCCAGACCTCACGCCAGTGCACTTTCTACCTCTCCATAGTGTCACTTATAGCTCCAATCAGAAGTTTATTAGCAAATAGGGCTTTTATTGTGGCTAATGTCTGGTAAGATTTTTGTGTATATACCCTTTATCAAGTTTAAGAAATTTTTATCTCTGTTTTTCTAAAACTTTCTTTTTTAATATGTTAACAGCAAAATACATTCACTCATTTTCTAATTTTAAACCAACTTTTAACTCCTGGTATAAACCTACCTTGGCTATAATATAGTATCCTTTTTATATGTTGCTGGATTCAATATATTGATATTTTAAGATCTGTGTATCTATGTGAATGAAAGAGATTGTGCTGTTATCTTCTTGCACCATCTTCATGTGGTTTTCGCATCAAAGTTATACTAGCCTCATAAAATGAGTATAGTAATTATATTGAAGTATAAATGATATATAATAAACTACATATTTAAATTGTACATATTTAAAATTTACAATCTGATAAGTTTTGACATATGTACACACCTGTAAAACCATCACAATTAAGATAATGAACACATCTATCCCTCCAAAGTTCAACAAAGACTTTTATAAAAATCATACTAGAAAAACACGACCACTCAAACTTTCCTCAGGATAAAATAAACTCACCACAAACTTTTTGACATCCACTGAAAAAAAAACTTCATGTTACCAAATGTTTTAGAAATGGCAGCATCTAGAAGGGTAAACTTTGTTCTCTTCTCACTTTGGATAGTTCATATCATCTTCTTGCTAAGATAAAACTAGTTCTCTGACATTTAACAGTTCATGAGCACATCTGTCCTAAAGTCATTTCAGGCCTGATTAACATTCTACTTACACTGACTGGCACTCTGGCCACATGATCTCCTCCCCACTCCCTGCCTCAGGCTTTTTTTATCCTAATAATAGAAAATAAATCAACCTTCTATTCCAAAACAAAACAAAACAAAAAACTTTCTGGCAGCCAGATCTAGGCCA
The DNA here is from genome assembly GCA_028627145.1 of Eidolon dupreanum. Taxonomy (NCBI): domain Eukaryota; kingdom Metazoa; phylum Chordata; class Mammalia; order Chiroptera; family Pteropodidae; genus Eidolon; species Eidolon dupreanum. The sequence continues at coordinate 54,726,528 of CM053509.1, forward strand.
GAAAGTAAAAACATGTAACTATAGAGTGACTGCCTCCACCTTTTTTCTTGAGAACTCAGAAGCCTATACGCAGCAATTTTAAATAAATTCTTCTTACTAAAGAAAGATATCCCCAATTCAAAAGCAAAGGACATTAACGATGACCTGTGGACCATTTCAGTTTTTGCGTTGGTCCTTAATCTGGCCTGAGTTTTAAGTTTGAACCTTCAACTTAAAAGATTTCTCAAGATAACTGACTAAATTCAGATTTACTTCAGGGTGAATGGAAACCACTTAATTTTTTTGTTGTATCCTGAAATAGAGAAATTTTTCCATGGAAATTCCTGAATATGTTAGCCTCCTAGGATCCTCCAGGTTTACAAATATTTTAAAAAGAAAAGTAAAAAGAAGACTTTTCTCTCCTTCTAAACTTGTATTTAGGGGACGGGAGAGAGGAAGAACAGAAGGCGATGCTAATAGGATGAAGGGACAATCACTTCTAGTAGAGGACAGGAAAATGTCCACAGGGAGCAACAAAGAACAGTAAGCAGTCAGTTCAGGTGCACCAGGCTAGCAGCAACTTCTTAACTCTGATGTCAAGCCCAAGGATAGACAAAACAGCAATAATTATCTAAGTGTCATCAGAATTACCTGGTGCCGATAGACTCACAATAACTGAACTATTTAATTTAAATCATCTTGCATATTTTAGCTCTGCCAGTCAACATCTAAAAGACACTTAGTTAGCTTTTAAATAGTGGAGACATCTGTCTGTGAGAACTCAATAAACCATTTCAAGTTTCCCCAGGTCATCTGCTCTGTCTTATATCTAGGACAGGACTCTGCACACAGCAGATGTTAAATAAATGCTTACTGAAGGAAAGAACAATTCCTACCCACAAGAATAAGTAGGCAGGACCCAAACGCCAGTTATCTGTGTGCATGGGAACTCTCCCACATACCTGTAACAGCTCATCACGGGAAATCTTGTCATCTTTATCCAAATCATATAGTCGAAAAGCAACTAGTAGGGAAAAACAAGAAGTTAGTGGAGATTCAGCAGTGTTTGCCCCTTCTCAAGGAACTGAATATGTAAAAGACAGAAAACTAACTGTGAATTAATAGTTTTCCAAGAGCAATTGCCGTTACTTGTAGAGCTTTTAAAGACTGCAACATTTAAGAAATTGAGATGTCTCTCATGAGTAATAGTATCTTAGCTTTGGTGAAATATGGGCCCCTCCTCAAACAAATCAGAAAACAACACAAAGTTGACTGTCCTTTTTCTTCTTCTTCTTCTTTTTTTTTAAACAGACCATATGTCGTTCTGTAAATTCGACCATCTCACATAACCCCTTAAGTCTACTGTGCACCAGTCAGGGGAGCTAACAATAGGAGCCATACAGGTACCAAACAAACAGCTAACTACAGAAAGTGTTGCTCTGTAAAAATGGCCATTTTGGCAAATTTGTGCCAAATTTCAAATAATTCTCTATCACTTGGGAGTCCTGAAGGTAAAGAACTTCAGTTTCAAATAAAAATGCCAAGAATTTGATGGTCTTTGTGTTTCTTTCTCTTTTAAAAACAGGTACGTCTTCTAGAAAGCAGTATATTTAAGAGAATTCAGAAGAGCAAAATCATTCAGACAGTACCATGTTGCTGAAAAGCTACCTAGTAAATAGTGTGATAACACTGGATGATTTTATAGGTACCGTGTGAAATCGTCACACTGAGGAAGTGACTGCCTTGCAATTATAGCTGATTTTAGTGTGGTTTTGAGACTTTGAATCACTTCAAGTATGCCCCAAAGATTTCTGGTTTTCAGTAGAGTGCTATGAATATATACATCTAGAGTTATTAAGATACACAGATTTATATCTTGTCCTTAGGAACTCATGATCTAGTAGAAGACAGCAACACACACTACTCACTTTAACACATTCTAAGGGCTGTCACACATCTGAAATTCAAGGGGACAAAGCGTATGGCAAATATGCCTTTCTGATTCAAGTAATATTTGAACAAGTCTGATGAGGAGTGCCATTTCAAGCTGAGCTAATACTAGGTACAAAAGCATGAGAACATGATGAATAAGTTTAAACATCAACCCTTCCCCCAAAAAGGAATGAGTCCACTAAAAGTCAAAGTAAACATTTTTTAAAAATCGAATTTGCTCTTTGAAAGGTCATACTAGAATTCTAAAGGGGTAAGTTAACTGGGAGAGACTTTCTCTGATGTTTGTCTGTTCTCTTTAATTTGGTTAGTTGAATAATTATCCTTACCAAACTTGAGAATTTATATGCTTAAGGTTTGGAGTCTAAGGGAAAGGAGACAGGATCATAAGGGTTCCTAAAGGAATGTGTTTAATATAGTCCCCAAACTAAACACACACACACACACACACACACACACACACACTCTCTCTCTCTCTCTCTCTCTCTCTCTCTCTCTCTCTCTCTCACTCTCTCTCTCTCCTGCATGTGCTATTTTCTTTCTAAAATACCATAAAATGTGTTATCTACTAAGCTACCTTTAGGATGACTTCAGGATAGAAACTTGTTTGCTCTATAACCCATAAATATCTATTTCTGAATTTCTTAATGGGGTAACTGGAATAAACACTTACGTCCCTTTCTGCCAAAGTATTTACAGAAGCCAGAATTGCTAATTCTTTTTTTTTTTAAGTTATCAGGGTGACATTGGTTAATAACATTATATAAATTTTAAGTGTACAATTATATAATACATCATCTGTATATTCATTGTATGCTCACCACCCAAAGTCTAGTCTCCTTCCCTCATCATGTATTTGACTCCCTTTATCCTCTTCATCTTTCTCCCACTGCCCTTCTCTGGTTAACCAGTGTATTGTTGTCTGTGTCTATGAATTTGTTGCTTTGTTTTATAGCCCACATATGAGTGAAATCATATGGTTATTGTCTTTTTCTGAATTATTTTGCTTGGCATGGTACTCCTCAGATCCACCTATGTTGTAAATGGCAGTATTTCATCTTTTCTTATGGCTGAGTAGTATTCCATCAGATATATGTATCACATCTTTATTCAATCATCCATTGAAGGATACTCAGGTTGTTTCCACGTCTTGGCTACCATGAATAATGCTGCACTGAATATGTGGGTACATATATGTTTACGAATAAACGTTTTCAAATTTTTCAGGTAGATGTTCAGAAGAGGGATTGCTGGGCCATACAGCTTACTCTTCATTTGAGAAACCTCCATATTGTTTTCCATACTGGCTGTACCAGTTTACATTCCCACCAGCAATGTATGAGGGTTCCTTTTTCTCCACATCCTCTCTAACACTTGTTATTTCTTGTCTTATTGATAATAGCTATTCTAACAAGTGTGAGGTAGTATCTCATTGTGGCTTGATTTGTATTTCCCCCATAGCTAGTGAAATTGAACATCTTTTCATATATCTGTTGGCCACTTGTACTGAACTACTAATACTTGAAACCCAGCTGCCATGGACTGAATGTTTGCGTAGACTCCCCCCTTCAATTTCATGTGGGAACCCTAACCCCCAATGTGATGCTATTAGGAGGTGGTGCCCTTATGGGTGATTAGGGTCAGTTTAGGTCATGAGGGTGAGGCTCTGGTGATGGGATTAATGTCCTTATAAAAAGAGAAGAGATCTCTTTCTTATCCCTGTCTCCACATCCTCCCGCCACCCCTCATGTAAGGATACAGCAAGATGGCGGCTGTCTGTAAACCAGCAAAAGGCCATCGACAAGAACAGACTATGTTAGCACCCTGACCTCAGACTCCTCGCTTCCAGAACTGTGAGAAATGTCTGTTGTTTAAGCTACCCAGTCTATGGTATCCTGTTATAGCAGCCTGAGCAGACTAATAAACACCAGCAGAGGGGTAACTAGAGAGATCACTCAAAAGAGACTTAAAAACAACAACGTAGCAATAGTAGTTATTTCTTAACTGACTGGGACTCCTGTCAGTCAGTTCTGGCCCTGAATCAGCTACAACATTTTTTCCACAATAACGAATGATCAAATATACAAATGACTGAGCCATTTTGTTAGGTTTTCTCTCCTTTCCTCCTCTCCCTTTCCTGATTCTTGGTCCTATAATGTGGACTCTAGTCTCCAGAGCTGCCTGCCAGCATCTCTAATTCCATGGCTTCAAATGCCATTTAATCCTAATGACTCCCGAATGTGCATCTCCAGATTGGACCACTCCCCTGAGCTCCTACCCTTGATGTCAGCGCAATACGGTACAGAGGTTAAAGCTCCGGCTCTGCTGAATCCTGGCTCTGATGCTTACCAGCCATGTGAACATGAGCAAGTTACTTAACCTCTCTCTGCCTCAGCTGCCTGAGAGGAACAAAATAAGAATAACAATAACCCCATTTCATAGGGTTATGAGGACAGAACGAGTTAGTATAGAAAAGGCACTTTAAACAGTACTTGGCACACAGTAACAACTCAATGTCATCTACCTGCCATCACCTCTCTGCCTTCCTCTCCTATCACTCACTTCTTTCTTGATAATGCTTCCTTGTTCTCAGAACACACCAAGTACTCATTTCTACCCGTAGGTCTTTATGCTGGTTGTACCCTCTGCCTAGATCTCTTCTGTTCTTTGCATGGTTGGTTCATTCTTAGCTCAAATTTCAACTCCTGAGAGAGTTCACTGGTCATTTTTTTTTTTTTTTGACCACCCTTTCTAAAGTGGTGACAGTCCCCTATCACTTTCTTACTCACCTTATTCATTTCCTGCACAAAACTTGCCATGATCATAAACCTTGTTTATTCATTTGTCTTTTCCCATATAATCTGTCTCCCTTATTAAATCATAAGCTCAATGAAAAAGCAAAGACCTTCTGATTTATGCATCGTGGTATTCTGGGCCTAAAATAGTGCCAGGCATATAGTAATTGCTCATACATTAGCTTAATAAAAGACCAAATGAATGATCTCAGTCAAACCTTTGCCTTTTAATCAGTTACTTCTTTTTTAAAAAATTGTAGTAGTAAAATATACATAAAATGTATCATTTGACCCTTTTTTAAGTGTATAGTTAAGTATTTTCACATTATGGTGTAACCATTACTACCATCTATCTCTAGAACTTTTTCATATTCTCCAACTGAAACTCAGACCCATTAAACAAGAATTTCCCACTTCCACCTGTCCCTAGACCCTGATGACTTTCTATGAATTTGACTACTCCAGGAACTTCATATAAGAGTAATCAAATAATATTTATCCTTTTGTGTCTGGCTTATTTTATTTAGCATAAGTAGATTCATCCATGTTGTACCATGTATTAATTTCCTTTTTAATTAAGGCTGAATATTCTACTGTATGTATGTACCACATTTTGTATATCCAGTCATCTGTCAATGGACACTTGGGTTGCTTCCACCTTTTGGTTATTGTGAATAATGCTGCTCACTATTTCCTCTTGGCTACTCTCCCAAACTCAACTTTACTAATATTTCTCATCATCTAAATAAAATATCTTTATGTAGACTCCTTCTTTCCCACATTATTGTGTTATAAAAAAACTTAGACCATTTAAGAGGACAATTAGAACATTGAAAGGGAAGGTTATAGACCTTTCCCTTACTTACCATGCCCTCAAGCATTGTAAGGTGGTTCATCTTTCTTGTAAGCCATTAAAATCTCTCTGATCTAAATAGAGGAATAAGGAACCATTCCTGGGAGACAAACAGATCAGTAGTACTAGGTGTGCTTAGGCCTGTGCATACATAGATACAGTTAAGCCTTGCTGGTTGCACCTAACATTCGTTCACTGTGGCATAAAACAAAACAAAACAAAACAAAACAAAACAAAACAAAACAAAACAAAACAAAACAAAGAATGAAGTGTGCTCTCAGAATTCTTGGAGACTATTCTATGCAGAAGATGGACCGTAAACAAATTTGGTTCCAGAATCCCACATTTTTAAGTAACAAATCCCCTATATGGAAGGTAAATGTGCCTCACTGGCAAATGTGTTACTAGATATATGATGTTCAATTGCTCTAAGTCTACAACAAGAGGTGCCATCTTGCTGCCTCCACATCTCTGTGGGAAATTCAAAGAGAACCAATATATAGGAAGAGAAGCAGACATCCAGGACTCCTCCTGTAGGTAGCTTTGGTTTTGTTTGTGGTCTAGTTACATGAATGTGATTCCTACATATATACTGCAACAGAATTCTAATTCATTTTCAGCTTCCTGTCAAAGTGGATCCAAAAGCAAAGACTAAAGTAATGGTAAAAACCACGAATAACTTGCATAGCACTTTGTTATTATTCTATATCATCCTAAAGTCTGACATTTAAAGTGGCATTCAGACCTTCTTCCTTCCTAACAGAATCTCATCCACAGCTTCAGGAGGGAATTCTCTCTGTGTCTCTTTCTTTCCCCGCTGTCAGATGAAAACATAGCCCAATTGTCACTGAAAGCCATCATGTAACCATGAGGAGCTATGCCTTCAGATGAAGGAGACTCGAAGGATGGCAAAACAGAGCAACTGAAAAAATCTGGGTCCTTGACAACACAATCAATCCTGACACTTGTCTCACCTGACTTGTCAGGTGCGATAATACATATCCTTATTGTTGAAGCCAGATGAGTCTGCTGAAGGCATCCAAAGTGACACACCAAGTAACTACCAAGTACATTAATGCTATTTGGATTATTTTTTTTAGGATCAGTGTGAATTAACGCACTAAAATCATAGCAATTTATAAAGGAAATTAACTACAAAAAAATAACTCTATGTATGTGTTGCATAAAATATTTGAATCAAGCCATGGAAATACAAAGCTAATGAAGTATAATTTTTTTCTTTTCTTACTATTATTTGCTTGCTGATTGAAAGGTTCATAATGTAGAAACTTTTAAACGAGGGGTTCAGTTCACTTTACTACTTTTTTGTTTCTTTTTTATCGTGGTAAAATACACATAACAAAATTTACCATCTTACCCATTTTTTAAGTGTACGGTTCAGTGGTATTAAATACATTTATATTGTTGTGCAACCATCCAAGCATCCATCACAACTCTTTCCATCTTGTAAAACTGAAACTCTAGACCTACTAAACAATAACTCTCCAATCTCCCCTCCCCCATCCCTGGCAACCACCATTATATTTTGTCTTTATGAATACGGCTACTTTACCTCATATTAATGGAATCATACAGTATTTATCTTTTTGTAAGTGGAATAATGTCCTCAAGGTTCATCTATTTTATAGCATATGTCAGATTTTCTTCCTTTTTAAGGCTGAATAACATTCCATTTTATGTATTTTGCTTATCCATTCATCTATTGATGTACACTTGGGCTGCTTTCTCATTTTAGCTATTGTGTGCAATGCTGCTATGAATATGAGTGTATAAATATCTCTTTGAGACTCTGCTTTCAATTCTTTGGGGTACAAACCCAGAAGTGGAATTGCTGCATCATATAGTAATTTCATTTTTAATTTTTTTGAGGAACCATCATACTGTTGGGTGAAAGAAATATCATAATTTTGAACTACTGTTAAGCACGAATGACAAACTGAGTTATCTGCAACAACTGTAATGTGAAATAAGTATGTCTGATTTCTGTTGGTGTCAGAGCCACAGGTACTTCCGTTACTGCTCTCGTTTGTTGCCAATACTCATAAATGAAAGAAATACCAAATTTCAGTAGAGGCTGGGAGAAAAGGATATACTATTTTTCATTCCCATCTTCACAGACTCCTTTGTCTATAGACCCTGGGTTAAGCAGCGGTGTTCTACAAAACGCCCGTTTTTTCCCCCCTTGAACAAGGAATTACTACCTTTTTTTGAGGCAGCCCTATCCATATGTGAGCTGGATTTATCTCTTTTAAAAAATTTCTTCTTTCTGCTGATATCTCCATGATCCTCGCTGCGTAAATTCTTTTCTACATGAGACTTTCATATATTTGAAGATAAATCTCTAACCCACAGTCTTTCCTTTTTTTACCTAAAGTTAGAACTTTATTTTTTTAAGTTTATTGGGGTAACATTGGTTAATACAATTATATAATTTTCGGGTGTACATTATAATTTGACATCTATATATTCTATTTGTGTGATTACCACCCAGAGTCCAGTTTCCTTCAGCTACAATATATTTGATTCTCTTTACCTACTTCACCCTCTCCCAACCCCTTATATTTAACTCCCTTTACCCTGTATAATCTTCCCTCCTCCCCCACCACAGTCTTCCCTTCTTTTAACTTTATCCCAAGTTCTTTCAAAATCTTCCTTAAGGGTAAAAAGGAGAGTTTAATGGGTCGTTTGTTATGTGTTTTTTACCACAATGAAAAGAAAACTTCCTTATGATTTATGGTTTTTGGTGCCTTCAAATTTCTAGTTGCTTTCCTATAAATGTGTTCTATCATATCTCTGGGATCCAAAATGAAATATGGTTCCCAAGATGTGTTCTCTTTAGCACACAGTAGGCTTACCACTATTAACATTCTAAATAATACATTTCTATTCTTATGGCCTGATAATACATTACTTTGGGGTGAGGGTGCTGCAAGCCAGGTAGTCACAGTGTATGGTGGCTTCATCTGAGATTTACCCTTAGATCTTGTTCATACGTGTTGTTGGACCCAAGCACAACACTCCAGTTTATACCTGGTAACATTCATTTTGTTAGATTTAGTCCAACTTTTTTCAGCCTATCAAGATCTCTTTTAGTTCTGATTCTGTGATCTCCTATATTCGCTATGCTTTCAAGTATACAGTCAACCAGAAACTTGATATATTTGCTTATTTCAACTTCAGTGAAAAGTCACTGGTGAAAAGAATGACAAACAGCTGAAAGAGCTCTGCAACATACCACTGGGTACTACCTCTTTCTGGTGTGACACAAATTCATATCTTTTGGGTATTCTAACCTATTGTTCCATTGTATACAATAGAACATCGAGGAAGACCTTATTAAATGTCTTCATAAAGCCTATTTTACATCAACTAATGCCATGAAAGAAATATGTAAAGTAGCACATGAATGAGTTTCTTGATTATTTTCCAATGTGATGTTGGTTGTTTTGTTTTAGATTTTATTTTGGCGTAATTAGAAATTCATTGCAAAATATATACACAGGAAGGTCTCATTTCCCTTTCACCCAGCTTCCCTTGGTGGTAGCATAAATATAATACACCATCAACACCGGGAAACTGACAGTGGTACAATCCACACAGCATATTCAGGTTTCACCATATGTGTGTGTGTAGCTCTATGCAATTTTATCACCTATGCAGCTTTGTGTATCCATTACCACATTTCAGACACAGAGCTGTTTCAAAGCCACAGTTCTCCAACTTTACATCCTGTTACTTAATGTATAATAAAGCTTATTTATTACTGTAACACAATGTTGTTTTAATATTTCAATTGTATTTCAATATAATTAGTTTCCTTTATAATCCAATGTATTTTATTTTACATATTCAAAAACATTCTGAGATGGGGTCAATAAGATTCACCAGACTGCCAAGGGAACTCATGATTTGGGAAAAGTAGAGCCCATGCTCTACAGGGAATTCTGGTAACAGGTTTGTGTTAGACTTGATGACCTTTAAAGTCTCCTCTAATCCTGGACTAGATAAACAAACATAGTTTGTTTCATAGAGCATAGGCTGTCTCTGAACTGTCTTCTCCCTAATCAACTCATTGGACTCACAGATGTTCTCCCTGCCCTCTGCAAATTGTTCAAGCTGATGTGGCAGCACACTGTATACTGGTAGCTGAGATGCTATAAGAGTGTCCGCTTCATTGTTGAGTTGGATGTTTACCAAGAGGCTGGTGTATCAACAGTCCTAAAACTGTTTGTACTATTTGTATTTTTAATAAAACTATATAACTTAATAAAAAATAAAACATATATATGGAAAGTTATTGTTTCGAAGAAAATTAGATTGACTACTTCTAAATGACTCATAATTAAGTCACTGAAAAAAAACTGTTGCAACGGTAAACATGGCAAAGCAACTATAAAAGATTGAGGAAATTGGGCAGCTGGGAGAATGGGGTGAAAGGTTAAAGAAGTACAAATTAGTAGTTGCTAGATGGTCACAGAGATGGGGAGCATGGCATAAGGAATGCAGTTAGCATTAATATATTGGCTAAGTGGAAAACCAGAGGAGAGAAGGAGCAGTTAGGGGCATCATTATAAACTATTAAATGTCTAACCAATATACTGTATACTTGAAACTAATAAAAAGAATATATTTTTAAAAAAAGATTGAAGAAAAAAATGTAAATATTTAGAAAGATTCTATTCTTAGAATGCTTTATAAGTATCTTTAAGCTCTCTTTCCACTTAAAAAGATTCTGCAACTAGAAACCTTAGACTATACATTATAGATGTGCTCTACAAAAGAAGTCGTACAACTCCTATCAGCAGACCTATACTAAAACAAAACAGCTCTTGGTCCTATATCAAAATATAGGCCAGTGAATGTATTTTTAAATATTTTAGGGTAAAATAAAATGTTAAACAATATATTCTTTTCTATGATTCTATGCTATAGCTGACTTTTTCAATTTTTCAATTCTTTATCTGACAACACTGAATAAATTTCTACTCTAATAATGTCAGAATCAGACAAACATACTAAATATATGCTACAATTCTTAAAATGTAAGGCACATGGCTTTGTGTCAAACAGTATTTACTCTTGAAAGAAACTGGAATTCAGTAATAAAGTATCCAATAAATTTGAGAACAATTAATTAGAGTTCTATTTTCTTCTGTACTGTTTTGTTTGTATTTAAGTGTTCTGCTTCTTCATTAAGGTACATGATCTTGTATAAAAGAAGAGTATTTTATTATTTTGGTTCAAAAATATTCCCTATCCTATTAAAAATACTTATTTCAGTGCCTTTTAAATCCCTTCCTGAAGTATCAACGGAGGAGTATACTCATACCCTTTGTAGGAACTCAAAGAGTAGACAGGGAGACTGGGGATATGGCCCAAAGGCCACAAAAGAAAAGTTTAAGCCTTGAGAGAAAAAAAACGGCATAGATGATAGAGGCGCTGTTCATCCTTCTGGCAACCAAATTAAAGTTGTGATGGTAATAAGGAGCAGCAGTAAGGAACAATCACCTGGGATATAGATGAACAAGCCATACAACTAGGGAGAAGTCCAGGAAATCACCCTGCAACGGCAGAAGGCAGGACAGGGCGAGGACGTGGGGCTGCCCAATTTTCAGCAGCTGAGTGAGATGGAGGCTGTGGCAGCAGCAGTGGCAAAAGCCTCTTAAAGGGGCCATGTCTGCGAGCTAATTTTCGTGGTGACGAAACTGCCTGCTCTGAGCACCAGTGCTGATTCAGCTGCGTGCAGGGGGCACCAGGGACTTACAGGGAGACATTGTTGGAGTGAGGGCCGATGCGAGACTCTTTCTGTACAGAAGTGCCGGCAGTATCCATTGTTCCCTGTTGAGCCCTCACCCCTCCCAGTGCGCGGACGCAGTGCCACCATAGCTGTGACATCATCGAACTGGATAAGAGAGGTCACTCTGCCTAGAAGATTCCCTGAAACCCCGCCTCCCCCAACTTCCAGCTCTTCCCAAGCCACATACAGGTGTATCTCTTCAGCGAGTCAGGTGCTCCTTGCTGAGTAACGTCTAGACTCACACTGGAAGCAGCTGGCCCTGGTTTCTGGTGTGGCCTTTTGAGACAACTATAAGCACAGCATCTGGATTGCTTGCTGAATCTTAAAAGGTGGCCCCAGAGGGGTAGAGGTTTGGGCTAAGTTTGGCCTGCAGCTGAACCCCTCAGGGCTGTGCCACTGGACACCTACTTCACAAATTCACACTCACAGGACCGGGAGACTTAGGAGCTTTGCTTAGTACATAGAAACAGACACAGAAAGGCAGACAAAATGAGAAGACAAAAAAGCAGAAATCATGCAAGAGAAGAGTACAGAGATCTAGATATAATGGAGTCCAGTAATCTAACAGATGCAGAGGTCAAAACACTGGTTATAAAGATGCTCGGTGAACTTTTGGGAAGTGTAGATAAATTCAGTGAGAACCACAACAAAGAGATAAAAAACAAAAATGGAAATAGAAATTATAAATGGGAACCAGTCTGAAATGAAGAACACATTATCTGAGATGAGAAGTACATTAAATGGAATAAAAAAGTGAATAAAGAAGAGGATCAAATGCTCTATCTAGAGGATAGGAAAGCCAATCAGGACACTCAAACAGAATGGCAAGAAAAAAGATGCCGAGACTATAAAAATAATTTATGGAGGATATGGGACACTATTAAGGGTCCAAATATCCATCTGATCAGCGTAACTAAAGAAAATCAAGATGCTGAACAGCTGTTTGAAGAGAAAATGCTGGAAAACTTCACCAACCTGGTGAAGGAAATGGACATAAAACCCCAGGAAGCTCAGAGAATTCCAAAACTCAGGGATCCAAAGAGGCCCACACCAAGACACATCATAAGTAAAATGCCAAAGGTTAAATACAAAGAAAGAATATTAAAAGCAGCAAGAGATAAACAAATAATTACATATAAGGGAAAACCCATAAGATTGGCAGCTGATCTCTCAAAAAAACTATGCAGGACAGAAGGGCTTGGCAAAAAATATTCAACAGGATGAAGACCCAGGATCTACAACCAAGAATAATTTATCCAGCAAAGCTATCATTTAGAGTTGAAGGACAGATAAAGAGCTTCCCAGACAAAAATAAGCTAAAGGAATTTATCACCACCAAGCCAGTATTACAGGAAATGTTGGAGGGACTTCTTTAAGAAGAAAAAACATGTATCAAAAACAGGAATAAAGAATGGTAACAACTATATTCCTATCAACAAGTGTCTTAAATGGAAAAGAATTAAGTGCTCTAACCAAAAGATAGAGTGGTTGAAAGGATAAGAAAACAAGACCCCTATATATGAAAAGGAAGGGGATGGAAAAAGATATTGCTTTGATGGACCTAGAAGGTATTTAAGTCAGACAGAGAAAGATTAACACTATATGATTTCACTTATACTCGAAATCTAAGGAATAAAAAGAACAAACTAATCAAAAACAGACTCACAAATATAGTGGACAATTTGGTGTCGGACAGAGGGGAGAGGGGTTTGGGGGACGGGGAGAATAGGGTGAAGGGCTAAAGAAGTACAAATTAGTAGCTGATGGATGGTCACAGGCATAGGGAATGCAGTTAGCATTAATACGCTGGCTAGGTGGAGGGTCAGGGGAGGGAGGATGCAAATGGGGGGACCATTTTATGAACTATATAGATGTCTAACCAATGTACTATATACTTGAAACTAAAAAAAAAAAGTTTGTCTTATGTACCATTTTTCAAATATATGTAAATTTGCCACTATAGTCTATAACTTATATTTGTATTAATATTAAAAAGCCTTTCCTTTTTCTTTATTTAGACCTCTCTGTATACCACTATGTACCTCAGTCAATTCAATATGATTTCAATTCCAATTATGCCTTGTATTGAATGAAGAGAAATTAAATTTCACTTTCTTGGAGAAGTGTTGTTAAGAGGTTGGGTAATATCATATATGAAATGACAAGGGCAGAAGGAAATCTAACAAACACCCCAAGAAAGGAGACAAGAGGCGTGGGAACAAAAATTATATCTTGTACTAACCCAGCTGTCCACCCCTATTTAAGTCACATTCAGTATCTAACAAATTCTAAAATGGGCTAGGGATCTTGCCATTATTTTTTATATGTGAGGCTGGGTCTTTTCCACTGTTGTCACCCTAGTACTGTTTAAAGTACTTGACATATATTAATTCATTTAATCCTCACATACATCCCTATGGGAAACCCTTAATATTCCATTTTACAAAAAAGAAAACTGAGGCCCAAAGATTTTAAGTAACTTGCCCAAAGTCATGTGGTCTAAAAGTGGCAGAGTTGGGATTCAAACCCAGCCAGTTTAGCTCCAGTGTCTGAGCTCTTAACCACTATGCTCTTGTAAATGCTTGTTCAATAAATGAATGAGTAAATAAATGATGTGTAAGAAATAAAAAGCAATTATTTTAAACCGGAAGACTTGGTCTCCTTACAGTGTAGTTTGTTGCTTCGACTGTTGAGTGGTTCTGGTCCATTCACATCTTTACTCTTTTCATTATCCTCAATGGGCCGAAAATGAGCCAGAGTTCTCATGAATCCACGGAAGTTTACCTGGTCCTCTCTGATTGGGAAATATTAACAAACAGAACACCATGTCAATCAGAGTGATTACTTCTTATGAATTTAACATATTGGAAATAGCTTTAGCTAAAGTAGCCTGAAAGTTCATTTAACAAGGTCTCTTTCCATAAGCATAGTACTTTAGGGCTCATAAAAATCTTTATTTAAGCCTCATCCCAACCTTGCGAAATAGGTATAATTATTTCCACTTTATAAATGATTAACGAGCATCAGTCACCTATTGAATTTATTAGTGCATCTTTTCTCAAAGAGGATTTTGAGTAGCTTCAGGGCTACACAACCAGGCAAGCAGGACTTAAAACTCACTGCTTCAGATTCTGCAGCAAACAGTAAGGGAGTCATTCAACTCAGTGATTCCCCAACCACCTTCCATGTCTCTCCTGCAGTCACATATACCTAGGAATATTTTAAGGTTAAAATATTAACCTTAATATGGACAAGCTGCTTTTAAAATAAAGTTTGCTTAGTTATAAAAGCAATAAATATATTTCTGGTAATTTGGGAAAAAAAGTGGAAAGAAAAAAACCATTCCTAGTTCTACCAATCAATTACAATCATCACTATTTTCTTCCAGTAATTTTTCTATATTTTTTGGGTAATTGTGAACACACTGCACACAAAGTTTTGTTATATCTTGATTTTTAAAACTTTTAAGCATATCTCTAACCTATGAAACATTTTAAATGTCAGCATAATAATTGTGTGGTTGTATCATGATTTTATTATTCCTTCATAATTGGATAGATGTTCCCCCCATTTTTCATTATCATAATGTTTTGAAAGACCTCTTTGTGTATAAAGCTTTTTTGGTACTTAAAGTTTAAAGAAAATCTTTTTATTGAGCATAAGCTAATCAATAATTCTACAAAAAATATTTTAAAAACTTGAATGAGGAATGTTCTTTAATATCAAAAACGAAGGTCCCATGTGACAGATTCATTTATCTAAAGCATTAATGGAAAGAACAGGTTGCTTGGTTCCTGTGGCTATCTAAAAATAACTCCCAGTCTGTGTGTCCCACTGTGTTGAGTCTCTTAAGTGCCAGGTAGACACACAGAGACCGGAGCCCATTATACTCAAAAGAATGACCTTTAGCTCTTTAAGGCAGCTATAGCAAAATGGAGCGGTATCTTGTAAAAAATGTGAGTAAGATCTGAGGAATCAAGTAATGTAGAATAAGATATGAGTCATATGCCAGGTCAAACAGGTTTATGAGTACATATATTACTGGCATAATGTCTCTGAGTAAAAGATAACTACATACCAACATTCCACTTTCAAATCTTATCTTTAAAAAAAAAATCCATCTACATAAGATTAGAGAAGAAAATAACCCAGAAGCCAAAATCTATATCTGATTAGATAGAGCAAGAAGCAGAGGAACAGCTTGCTGAGAGTTGAGCAGTGTAGCCCAGTGTGGGCTTCAGCTTCTTCATGTGCACCTGCCTATTGTCCTTAGCAGCTGATCTCTGGGTGCTAGGATGGCAGGCAATACTGTAGTCAAAAGAAAGGTAGTCTGGCCTTATAAAATAGCTTTTCATAAGCTGCTTCTTCAAATAATCAGTGATAACTAAGGAACTCTGAAAAAAAAATTGGCAAAATGACTCTACTGGGTTTACTTTTCATTGCAAAAGTTTTGAATACAAAATACAGCTGTAAAAGTTATCTCTGGAGAAGGTCCAATGCTCTGCATGGGCTAAAAGAGGAAGCAGAAAAAATGGAAGAATTCAGCACAAAAATCATACCTGAAACAAACAAGGCAGTTCAGGGACAGAAATAGGGGAAAATAAAGAAGGGCAGATTACACATAGTCGACATGAATCTAAAAAGAGCAGGTCTCAGTCTGATATGATTCCCGTCTTCACACCAACTAGCTGCTACTGTTTCTCCCCTGTCACTTAGATTTACTGAGTATCCAACTTCTTAAATTCATTTGGTCTCAATTCAGAGTTCTAAAATTTCCTGTCCAGGCTTTTATCTGATAGTGTCCTCACTGACATTTAGTCTCATTATTAAGAACTGGCAACCATATAACTTTTTTAAGTCTTCTGGTTCATACAGAGAAGTCACAAGGAACCAGGAAGAGACTGTTAAAGAGATGACTTAAAACAAGATTATAAGTTTTATTCATGAAAAAGTACCCAATCAAATCAATAAATATTTACTCAGTACTTTGAATGGAGTGTATTAGGCTATGAAGGATATCAAAAGCCTAGTCATACATTAGACAAACTTAAATCTATTTGAGAAAGTGTGTGTGTTGTGGGGGAGAACTGTAACCTTAATCAGTGTCGTAAAAGAAAAATAAAGGCTGTGTAAATGGTCCCGATTAAAGAAGGCTAAAGAGACATGACAATGGACCCAGACTGGATCTTGTATTATAGGGAGGAAAGGTGCTATAAAGGAGATTACTGGATGAACTGATTAAGCTGGAATATGAATAGTATATTAGACTAAAATAATAATAGGTGAAGGTGGTCAAAGAGTACAAACTTCCACTTATAAGATGAATAAGTTCTGGCAAAGTAATGCATAGCACTATGGTTAACAACACTGCATTGTATATTTGAAAGCTGCTAAGAGAGTACGTTATAAAAGTTCTCACCACAATACAAAAAGTAAATGCGTGAGGTGATGGACATGTTAATTAACCTTATTATGGTAATCATTTTGCAATATATACATATATAAAATCATTACGTTGTACACCTTAACTCACATGATGTTCTATGTCAATCATGTCTCAATACAGCTGGAAAAAAATAAAATACATATTTTGTATTATTATAGCACTTGATAGGTACTGTAATTATAAATTACACACTGGATTTAAAAATCTTAATATGAAAAGAGTGTAAATATATTAATTTAAAAATATTGATTAAATATTGAATGACAATATTTTAGATATATTAAGATAAATAAAATATATTACCACTATTGATTTAACTTGTTCCTTTTTATTTTTTTATGTAGCTACTAGAAAATTTATAATTATGTAGGTGGCTCAATTATATTTTATTGACTAGGACTGAGCCAATTAATATAACAATGGATGTGTCTGGGTAAAATATATACTGGTGATCCTTGTATAACTTTTCTGCAAATTTGAATTTATTTCTAAATAAAATTAAAGAGTTTAGTTTTATAGCAAAGATAAAGAGCTTAAAGACAGAATTTTGAAGATGAGCTCATATACCTATTTGAAGTTTAAAAAGGGGAGGAGAGAAGAAAAGAAGATATATTCTACATATAACCAAGTTAGGTATGCCCAATATAATCAGGAGTATCATGGTCTGAGATGACCCAACCAATGTCATTATTCCTGATTAGCCTCAGAAAGGAAGCCCAACAACTGTAGGGACTCACCCCTCTGGGAAGAAGGCATTGATGATCCGGTCCCCCAATGGGTTGATAGCAAGTTCTGGAATCCGCTGAAAATCTTCCCGGCTGCCATGAGAATCACCTTGAGTTAGAGAGCATTGGCCCTTAGCATGAACTCCTTCAGTCATGCAAGAGTACAACGTCGCAAGGGTATTACCTCCTGGAATTTATTTCTGTGGCAAATTAAATTAAGTAACTGTAAAGAATAGCACTTTAATAGCTGCCAAGTGTTTCTTGCACCAACTCAGGAGTGGAAGAAGGCAGATGTGACTATGCCACATTCCAGTGAATTCAGCACACTGGTTACATCAATAAACCACTGACGAGCAAATACTCAGTTATCCCTGTAAATGATTCCTTTACCATTACTACTTTGTACTTAGTTATTAAGTTTGGAGAATGAACAGCAAATGCAGAGTATCAAACACTACAGAGCTTGAATATGGAAGCAAAAATTCAGAGGGGCCTCCGTACCCTTGGTAGGAAGATCTACAGCACCTATGAACCAGCAGATCCAAGGAACTCTCCTTAGGCAATACTTAGGACAAAGAAAGAATAAAACGTGGCAATTGAGTTCCATACTTCCTTGCTCTGATTCTAGCTTTTTCCTCCATTGTCTTTTCCAGACTAGAGCTAGAAAAGTATGTAACCCTTGAACATGACAATAGTCATCTTCTCACAACTTGGAAGTTATGTTGAAGTATTATTAGTTACCATTCACTGTTTACACATCAAGTGCTGCTCTAACTCTGTTTATATACATTATCTCATTTCTTCATGCCAACATTTTATCTATACCCTTTTAGACCTGAGGAAACTGAGAGTCAATGAGATAAACCTACCCAGTGCTACAAACTAGGAAGTGGCAGAATTGTGATTTAAATCTAAGTCTAAGTCAAAGCACATGTTCTTTTCTCCTAAAATCACATTTCTTTCCTGTAGTAAACATTTTGAAAGAAAGGTGTTCTCTCAAAAAATGTTCAGTGTTTTTTAAAAAACTTCTTGGTTGATATTCTGTGCCAAGAATACAAAGCTGTCTACAACGTAACTAACTGTGCTGTACTCTTCAAAAATACCAGTAAAATAAAAGACAAAGATAGGCAGAAGATTGTTCCAGATCAAGAGACTAAAGTGACATACAACTAAATTCAATGCATGATCGTAGAGTAAGAGAAAAATTACTATGAAGGACATTACTGAGCCAATAGGTAAAAATGAAGACGGAACATTTAGAATTGGAATATTATGTAACAGTACTGTATCAAAACACTATAAATTTCTTGATTTTGATGAGAATGTCCTTATTATAGGAAATACATACTTAAGTATGTAGTAAAATGTTAATAATTGGTAAATTTGGGTATTAAGTATGTGAAAGAATATAAACTTGAATAAATCTGATTCTTGCCTTTCAGATCATTACTAACAAGAGGTAAAACTTACTCCTCTACCCTCTTTATACTAAATGCTAATGTTCCTACTCACCCAGAAGACTTCAACCCTAGTTTTTCATGTGGTTTAACATGTACACAGTGCTTAATTAATTCAAACAGTTCATCTCCACCACATCTGGTGGTGACACAGGTAGAAACTAACCTAGGAGACTAAGCACAAAGCTCTGGAACAGTAACTCTGGATTCTTATCTTCGATCCCTTAAGGTAATAATTTTAACTGCACTGCTTAAGATGATAAAAGATAAAGGAAATTACTGAGGCCCTGATTATTTAATTCAACAAACATGTACTATAAGCTCTTATTACATAATTTGTGCTATAATACAAAGTCCACATTATCATGAAAATGTAGCTTCTCTTGTTTGACAGAGGTTAAGAAACAATACTCTCCTTTAAATGAAGATTAAGGCTGATCTGAATTGCATGGCCACATATCTCAGTTTAATATCTAACATGTTTAAGCAATTTCAGCTGAGAAAAGGCACGGTTTAAATACCAGGTCTAGTATCAAGTGCCAAGTGCACAACCTAGCTTGAATAAGGGATCTAGTCTAGAACTTCCAATGTCAATAAGAACCTAAATGCAATCCTTTGATACCTTTAAACTCTACTCTTAAAATTTAGATTGTATATATACAGTGCTGTTCTATTAACATCAAGGGGAAGACTGATAAAAGTATCAAAATTAAAATAAAAGAGTATAAAAAATAGTTCGTAAACTATTAAACAATATACAGTTTATTATTATTAGTTGTTTTATAGTAGAATGAAGATTGTATGGGCAATTTCTCTATACTTAGTTTTTCAAATTTGTCTACCAACACAAATCTAATAAAATACTCCAAGCAGCCTACACCCTAAGAGTAAGATTGTTCAAAATGTAGATTTGTGTGTAATCATGAAAAAAGCATACCAATAGTATAATCTACCTCATAATATACCTAGGAAAATCGTCCTCAAAGATTTTTAAAGAAAAGACATTACTGGTAGCAGGCAAGTCTGTGTGGTCAAGAAGGTCCCAGTGAAGGGTAGTTTTCCAGACATTCACAGGCACAGGGATGCTCTGGCAAACCAGAGTTTGAGAGACCATCCCTCTACACTGATCTTCACTGTGCAAGACCCTTCTCTTACTCAGAGATGCGGCCTCACAACTAACTGCTTATATTTCAAGTACCCAAGGTCAATGCTTATATGACTTTTACATAATGAGAACATCAAAATTTGTTAAAAGAATATACTCATGGGAATGCATTCAATTAAGAAAAGTTTTCCATATTTAAGAACTATATAATAAAGATGTCATTTATTACTTATATTTATAATATAATTGTGTATCTTTTAACATTGAAATGACAATAATTTCTAATGTGAAAAGCATTTAATATTTTAAATTAAATTGACAAAATAATTATGTTCTGTTGATAACAGAATTCTCTTCATTTACAGTGTCAATAAGTGCTAAATCGTTCTTTGCTGGTTATTTTGAGTGTTCTAGGGCCAGACCTGCTTATTTGTAAGACTGTATCTGACTTTTGGTTGAGGGATGGTGGGCACATACACATTTACTTCCTCTCATTCTTTAGAATCCTCTGAAATGTCAGCAAAAATGTACACTTGGGAATCCATCCATGACATAAATAACCAGGATAGGAATGTACTAGTTGATGCGGGATTCTGACAAATTCTGAAGTCAGAAAATGGATGTGAACACAGTGACAAGAGTAGAGGACTCATGAAAAGTGTAGCAGAGAGGAGAGCCTGCAGAATCTCAGCAAGGCACCACACTCAGAGTTGCCAGGTAAGAGAAGCAGCATTCAGGGTAATTAAAGAAACTTTTAAAGAATGGGCCAGCTGCCCACTGCTGCCAGAGTCCAGCCCAAGAACATAAAACCACTTGTCCTTAAGATAAAAATGGAGAACTGCTGTGGAAACAAACCAAGATCAACCAAGCTTGGGAGGTTGGCCCCCCAAGGACGTTGGTTCCCCACCCTCTTTTACCTGGGGAAGGGGGTTGAAAATCTGTCCCCTTGCTCCCTGACCACATACCCTAACGTGAGGTCTACCAACTAATTGGTCCTTCTCAGAGTATAGAAGTGAAAGACCTGTAGAGAAACCAGCCACAAACAAACCCATGTCAGTGTCAGTTTTTTACAGTAATCCATCCAGGCTTTTTCATAACTATGAATGGACGACCAAAGTTCACCAGGTATTTTGGGAAAATTAATAGCACAAAAGAGTAGGATCAAGATAAACAGAAACAATAATTCACGGGAAAAAAAGAGAGTTCTGAAAGATTCTATTAAGTAACTCAACAGACATTTGATAAGTTTTTACATCAGTAAGACGAAAATAAGTTACTATGATAAAGCAGGGGTCAGAGAACAAGAAATTTCTTGGAAATTAAAAATGACTGTGTTCTAAAAATGTTCATAAAAAGGATCAAAAAATAAATTCAAGGATATCTTTCAGAAAGCAAAGGAAAATGTAAAACAGCCAGAAAACTTGAGAGAAAAGCTGTATCACTGTAGTCCAATAGCCAACCAACAGAAATGTCATAAAGATCAATAAAGAAAGGAGAGGGGAGAAAATTATCAAAGAAATAAAAGAGGAAAAATTCCCAGCTAAAAGACCTACTTTTAGATTGAGAAGGTCCCCCTAATACTAAGCAATGAATAAAAAATAACCCACAAGGTACATCATTGTAAAATTTAGATCATCAAAAAGGAGATATTTGAAACTTTCAGAGAGGGGAAAAAAGATTATCTACTAAAAGAATGAGAATTAGATTTGCATCATGGTTCTCATGTATGGAACTCCATTCTGGAATGACTGATACCACTGTGTACAAAGCAAGTGCTTGTCCAGAATATTGAAATTATCTGTCCGCTGGATAAAGTTAAACAAGAAAATGAACCTCCAAAGCACTTAACGTTTAAGCAGATAAATGGCTACCATACAGGACACAATCTCCTAAAATTTACAAGTGATCTTTAAGTGATATATAACAAGACAGTTAACTCACAATTCCCAGTAATAACTTATAGAGTTTAGCTAATCTGTATTGTCTCCTGTACGCAACTTAACCTCATGATTTCATGTCCAGGAATATTTTTCATCATGGTATTATTTGAGTAAAAGTATTATCTGAGAGACCCAATATTAAAATTGTTCAAGGCAGGGGATATTTTTTAAGTAAACTTTTATTAAAGCATAACATAAAGAGAACAGTACAAATCACAAGTATTTGTTATGATGAATTTTCATGAAGATTGTAACTTTCACCTGAATCAAGAAAATGAATATTGTGAGTACCCAGATACCTCTTTCATGTTCCCTTTGTCTCTACCTGCTCCCCTTCCCAAAGGGTAATCATTATCCTGACTTTTAATACCAGGGATTTGATCAGCACAGAGGACACTTAACCAAAAGAAATCATCTTTGTATTCAGATGCTGACCAGGTTCTCATCTTGACCTGACCTACAAAGGACTACTTCAGACCCAGGTGACTTTTTAGAAAGACCAACTTCAACAGCAGTGGTATATTTCACCCAAAATAATGGCATCTAAAGAACATAAGATTTGTGAGGTTACAGTATCTTTTTACATCCTATGAAATACCAATATGAAGAGGGAGACTACAGGGAAATAGCAAATCATTTTGGCAAATACTGTTTACAATACTCCCCTTTTGAAGATGCCCAATTCACTTGAGCATACTAAAGATGCTGGGAAATCCCATAATAAGGAAGCCAATTTAGTCCTATCTATCGAGCTTTCACAAAGTTGAGTTGGTAACTTTTCTTTTCTTCTTTTTAACACAACACTTATTGGTAGACCAAGAAACTAGTGTTCTATAAAACACACTTTGGGGAGAACGTCTGACAGCATTTTGCAGAAGCTCCATTTCTAACCAAAGCCTTCTATAGTTTCCACTTTATGTCCCCACTGGGACTGTCACTACAAAGGACAGAATGCTTTGGATAGTACACTATATAGCCTATCACTCCGCAGAATTTGGCTTCAAGGCCCAAGACATGGAGTATCTTGAAAGAGGAAAGTTAAGAAAATGTAGAAGAGAAAATATTTCTCCTAATAACTTAAGAAAGAGGAGCCTGCTCCAGGTAACAAAAGATTAGAAGTCACTGTATTGGGCTGAACGCCCTGATGGGTTCTGGAAAGGTCAAGCTAGGCCCTGAGCTGAGTTTGGCAGTAAAAGGCTGGAGACACTAAATCATTCTGTACCACAGAAGAATTCAGAGTTTACCAGGTAATCTTTAAGGATGAAGGAAGCAGAGGAAAAAATAGGGTTGGGGAAGAAGGAAAGACAGTGTAAAAAGGTGGTGGGTACAACAAAATGATTTACATATATATGTTAGTTGTTTACTACGTAGTACAACGAGGTAATTTCTTCTTGCACTCATGGTGGCTTGGGGCTTCTCCTGTATTTTTAATCTATACCATGATGGAGACTAAAGAACAAATTTAAGACCTAGTGCTTTGTAAAGCTGAGCACAAAAAAAAATCAGTTAGCTCCAGGTAATTAAGAAATAAAAAATTATACCAGCACTTCCTACCACCTCTTCTCCCACCGAGAATTTGTAAAAATCAGCACTGAGAACAGTGCTCAGTACATCACAGGCACTTAATAAAATCTATCAAATGCGTGAGTTAATTCACTGGCTTTCAGTGGCTTTACAGTGTGAAATGGGGTTTTAGGGATCGAGCAAATCTTACCTAGATATTAAGGAAAAGAAACACTAGCTGACACCTGGAAAGTTTTCACCCCTTTCTAAGGAGAAACAGTTCCTTTTACAAAAGCTTTTCCATTGTTTTCCAGCAAATAGTGAAAGTGATTAAAACATACACATTTACAAATCATGTACTTTCTACAAAGAAAAAAAGGACTCACAACTAATTCGAATCTATATCTTTACTTAGTGATTAAATCTGAATTTATGAAGATGTAATTCCAATCTCAAGGAAATTATTCAAATATTGGAGTTGAAAGAAAAAAAAGTAGAGATTTCTAGTCTAGTTTATTTTTTAACTGCAAATTTACAGAGTCTCACAAATGATGCTGAAAACAGATATCCACATGCAAAAAAATAAAGTTTGACTCTTATTTCCTACCCCATACATTATATGCATTTTGTATATGTATACAAAAATACATATTTTGTGTATATATACATAAAATAACTAAAAAATGAATCAAAGATTGAAATGTAAGAGCTAAAACTATAAAACTCTTAGAAGAAATATAGAAGTAAATCTTCATGACCTTGGATTGGCAATGGTTTCTTAGATGTGACACCAAAAGCACATTTACCTAAGGAAAAATCAGATAATTGGAGTTCATCAAAATCTAAAACTTTTGTATTTTAAGAAACAATATAGAGTGAAAAGAATCTACAGAATATTTGCAAATCATATACCTGAGAAGGATCTACTATTTAGACTATAAAAAGAACTCTTGCAACTCAAAAACAAAAATACAAATAATCCAATTAAAAAACAGGCAAAGGATGTGAATAGACATTTCTCCAAAAAAGATATACAAATGATCAACCAGCACATGCTCAACATCATTAGCTACTAGGGAAATGCAAATCAAAATTACAATGAGATACCACTCACAACCACTAGGATGCTTAAAATCAAAAGACAGATAATAAGTGTTAGTGAGGATATGGAGAAGTTTGAACCCTCATACACTGCCGATACGAATGTAAAATGGTACAGCTGCTTTGGAAAAGTTTGGTGGTTCCTTGGTTAATTAAGCATAAAATTATCACAGACCCAAATTCTACTCCTAGATATATGCCCAAGAGAATTAAAATATATGTCTACACAAAAATGTTCATGTTCATAGTAGCACTATACTTAATAGCCTAAAGGTATAAACAATCCAAATGTCCACCAACCAATGAATGGATAAACAAAATTTGGTATATACATACAATAGAATATTATTTAGCCATAAAAAGGAATAAAATACTGATACATGGTATAACATGGAAGAATCTTGAAAACATCATGTTAAATAAAAGAAGCCAGTCACGAAAGGCCACATACTGTATGATTCCATTTATATGAAATCTCCAAAGAGAGAAAGAAAGTAGATTAGTGATTGCCAGGGACAATCACTAAGGAAAAATAAGAAGTGACTGCTTAATGAGTAAGGGGTTTCCATCTGTGATGAAACTGTTCTGGAACTAGACAGTGGTTATGGTTACATAATGTTGTGAATATACTTAATGCCACTATATTATGTACTTTAAAATGGTAAATTTTAGGTTATGTGTCTTTTACTTCAATTAAAAAAATAATAAAAAGCACATAGTGGTCTTTGTACATGGTATGTATTCCATAGTCATTGACTTTAATGGCTGTGCAGTATGGTTTTGGTCAATCCAGCTTCCAGTGACCACAGATTTTGCCTTGAGCAAACATGTCCCTATGGATTTACCAGCATTCTTTAGCTCTTCTGCTTGAGTACAAAAACTTAGCAACTATATTCCTTCCTCCTTTATGCTACATCCCATAACTGTACTAGAAGCCTTCCAAATAAAGTCCTAAACTGTTTCCTGCCTGCAACCAGAAAGCCAAGCAGCTTCATTCTATACCAGTCAATCAAATCTAAGGAACGACAATAATAAAAGCTGTTGCTGAGAGTTAGGTTGTAAGGTGGTGGTAAGGAAGTATTTAATTTAACTATGATAAGATAATTACAAATGTAAAATGATATAGCATTACATTACTATGAAATCATATACTGACTCTAGACCGGTGGCACTTTTGACATTCAGGGCAGAATAGTTCTTTGTTGTGAGACAATGTCCTGTGCATTGTAGAATGTTTAGCATCATTCCTGGCCTCTAGACAACAGTAGCATTCCCCAGTCATGACAACTGAAATGTCTCCACACATTTTGCTACCCAGGGGTAAAATAGCCCTTAGTTGAAAACCACTGTTCTAGACTAAAATAGTGAATATCTTACCTAACATTAGTACATATAAAGTGATGTACCCTAGGGTTAATGGTTGTTTTGGAAAATGAGAGGAGAGAGGACAAAACAACCTGACACCTGACATACTTTTGGGAAAAGGCTGTGGGAAAAATCAAGCAGAGAGAGCTGAAATTCTCAAAAGTACTTTCTTAGGACCAGAATAATGGACACCCAAACTAAGAGGAATTGGAGTAAAGAAGCAAACATCCAGTGATAAATATGTTGTTGTTCTGCTTATGTAACTCTCTTTTGGGTCAATGATACTCAAAGACCAGTGAAAAAAATGGTCCGTGCTCTCCACAGGCTGGAAGCCTACCATGCCTGCCCTTGGGATAAAGGCAGCTATTCAGTCGTTGCCAGAAAATAAAGAAAGGACTGCCTACCTGAGAGTCCCGTTCTCTCCTTTGTCCAGGCTAGTGAACCGGCTGTAGAGGCGGGTGATCTGACTGTGGGAAACTAAAGAACACAAAATTAGTCCCAATTGGAGAAGCTGCCCTCCAATCAAACAGAACCCCTGTGGCCCTTCAGAAGCCAGCTGTCTTTCTGGTCTGAGCCCACCACTGAATGCTTCAAAGTGAGCAAAATGGGGAGATGTTTCAACCCTAATTCATCCCTAGAATGTCAAAGCAGAAAACTTAAAAGCTGAAGAATGAAAGAAATTAGAAAAACTAAATCAAGAGCAATCAAAATTGACTCTCAGGAATGAAGTATAGGCTTGCTTAAGACCATGTGTTAATGTTAGGTGGTTAAGATTTAACAACCCAAAGGCAGGCAATATTAGTTTAAAAAAAAAATTGAAACTTTCATCTTTCAGTGCCCTGACTTAGGAGCTATAAATATTCATGCTTTGATTAAAAATACATACTTATTAATCATTTTGATGTTTTAGGCTGGCATTGCTGGGTAGGTAACTTGTATTGAGTTTAAGATTGGGGCACATCAAACAGATTCTATTTTTAAAATCTGGTTTACTCCTACATTAGTGGCTTGATCTTTTTCCTCAGTACTGACCTTTCTCTCAGTAAAAGATCACCACAGCTTTGAGTCAGCTATGACTGCACGAATTCCACTAAGTTCTCAGTAAAGAAATGGGGTTCAAGAAAGTAAATTAGGGAATCTGTAAAACTGTTATCAGACGACAGCTACAAGGAAGCTATTGTGCTCTTCATTTTAGATTGACTCAGGCAAGAGCTGGCAAATAAAATGAGGTAATAGCAATAAAACTTTGAAAAATGGAAAAAAAGGAATTTCTAGGAAATAGTCTCCTGGCAGATTGGCAGTACAAGGGGGAAAAGAGTTATCATAGGAGAAAAGACAATAGCCAAAAAGGGTGTGGCAAGTGTGGACCTTATCTCAGGCTGTACTGGGGTTTAAAAGGGTGGCTGAAGGAGTTGTCCTCCTCCCCCAGCTTACGAAAGCAAATCTACTTGTAGTTTTAGGAACAATGGGACAAAGTAAACAGGGGCACAGCAGGAGAAGCAAAAGCAGGAAGCAAGTGGCCCAGAGCTAGGCTGAGAAGACACACTAGGTGTGGCTGTGAATGCTTTGGCGTCAGATTTCAGCCCAAGCTGGGCTCTGTTCTGCACTAGCTATCTAAGGAGAGCAAAAGCAGAGAGGCCAAATCATTTCCAGCCAGGGAAGAGCCAGTAGGGGTCCAGGCACTGAGGAAGCATTGTGGACCTTTCTGCCAGCCAGGCAGGTGTGAAAAGATCAGTGTACACAGTAGTGTTGTGAGGGTCAGGTACACAGACTGATTGCATTCATGGCACCACTGCTTACCAATGAGGGGTGAATGAACAGGTCTGTGGAGTGAACTAACTGAGGCCATGAGAGCAAAGTGCTTGGCAAAGTGTCTGGCACATGGTAAGCACTCCAGGTTAGCTATTATCATCATCATCCTTACATTGTGAGCCTGAAGGTAAGTTTACTGCTGCACTATTTAATCTCCACCTTTCTCCAGACTCTGCCAGCCACAGCCATTTTCTTCAGGAACATGAGCAGTTTACCCTAGAGTTGGCCTCAGGCCTCAAAGGTTGCTCTAGAACTCATGTTCCCTTTAGTTTAACAAAAATAAGTCAGTTAGTTAATGAATGACTAACTTTCTCAAAAGATTTTTTTGAAAAAAAAAAATATGTTGACAATCTCAACACTGTTTGCATTTCTTCACATACCATCCAATATCACTTGTATATTTTACATAGTTATAATCGCTTACTTTTCATTTATTAATTCAGAATTTTTCTATATTGCTTTGGAGTCCCTTTTAATAACCACATAATATTAGTCCACTGTATCAGATTTTAGTAGAATATTATGTTTCAGATTACTTTTCTTTACCAAGGAAAACATTCAAACTGAGAAATTTCCCTAACAACTGAGTTCCCCAGTCTCCCTTGCCAAAGGCAAACATTACTACCAGTTTTTTGTGAATCGTTCTAGAAATTCCATGTGTGTATCTATAAATATGTACAGAGATTTATGCAATTTTAAAATCGGAAGGAATGTTGTCATCTAGTCTAACCCTTTCAACTAATAAATGAGGCATCAGACAGCTTTCTAATCTAGATCATCATCTGAAAAAACTGGGCGCTGAAACCTCTTATGATTTTTTAAAATTCCCTTAGTAAGTACTGGTAAAACATTACAACCCACGGGTGAAGTGGGCAATATGGAAATTAGTGAAGAAATGTATGATCAAATATCAACTTTACACAAATCAATATCATCACATCTCAATATATCTCCTAAATTTTTAGAACTAATGTTATGATATTGTTAACAAAGAAGAGGAGGAAAGGAGGGAGGGGGGAGGAGAAAGAAAAAAAAGATTTAAAGCTTTAATTTAGGTGCTAAATCCACCATAACCAAGAATATAAAACAACCTTCAAGGCACAGAGCTTGAGGCAACTTCAAGGAGCAGAAATGTCTTGGAACTGCCACAAATAAAGGCAGGACAAATTTCCAGTATTCTCACCAGAAGGCACTAGGCTAGCAGGACAGATGCCCCAAACCTGCACAATTCAAAGAAAGTCTCAAAAGTTGACAACTGCTCTCTGAAAAGGCTGTGCACATGAACATGTCTTGAATGTAGCTATATTTTTTTCTACTGATGGGCAAATAATTATTTTATATTGCTCAAAGATTACTTTGAAGACCCTGACTACAAATCTTTCTATCTTTTAATTATCTTTCTATCATCACTGCCTCAAGCCCAGAGGAAGGCATTTCAGAGAAGTGCTAAGCACTAAGAAGTAATGGCAGAGGGAAAAATAAAAATGAAAAGGGAGGAAGAAAAAATTTATTTTACCCTTGCCTTTCTCCTAAATCTTAATGCAAAATAAAAGACTGATAACCTACGCAAAGCATGCAAGTGCAATCAAAAGGTAATGTAACAGTGCAAAAACTTCACTTCTTTAAACTTACTTTCTCTTTTCTTTCTCCTAGATTCAAACTGGCCTTGTCAAGTCTTACAGCACCATGACTCATTTGCTTTTCTTTCCTTATTCTTCCACCTTTGCACATACTGCATGACCACTCCCTTAATTGTTAAGCCCTTAGGACATCGGATTCTGGTCAACATCAAACAGCCCTACTGACAGAAACAGCTTCAGTCTAACTAAAGATAACATCTTGACCTCAGTTGTGTTTCAGCTGGAGCCATAAAGGTAGAATGACCCCCCTACCGGCCACATCCCCTTGAAACCAGACAGACCCACCTTGATGATGCAATTATCAACTACCTCCTACCTTAGCCCTGACCAATCAGTAAAGCCCACGACCCCAACTCCCTTAGCTACCACGACTAATGAATTTTCCTCTATATAACCTATCTGCTAGAGGCCGTAGGGGAGCCAAGTCTTTGAGCTCTAGCTCACCTGTGTCTCCAGGATTGGAGTCATTTCCTTAAATAAACCTTTACTATCTTTGCTACAAAGAAAGTTCATGTCTGTGTCTCCTTGTCCTTTGATGCACACAGGCAAATGAACCCCTTGAGTTCAGTAACGGTTCTAGATAAAAGATTAATATCTTGAAGCCTGCACCCCTAACCATTTCTCCTGAACACACCACATTCCAACATTTCCTGTGTTCCCCTTGACAAGAGGACTTCAAGAGAACCTACAGATTAAGAGACTTAAAGGATTAAAAAAAAAAAAAACAAAAAAACTATAGACTGAATGGTAGATAGTATAATAAAATTATTGTCAACTTTCTTAGATAAGTGTGGTTATATAGGAAAAAAAATCTCTATTTTCAAGAGATACATGCAGAAGTATTTAAGGATGAAGAGTTCCAATATCTACAATTTTCAACTGGTACATCAAAAAATATATATAAATAGATCGAGCAAATATAGCAAACTGTTAACAACTGTTGAATTAAGGGGGAAGGTATATAAATGTTCATTATAATATTTTAACTTTTCTGTATATTTGAAATTTTTCAGCATAATAAGTTGGGGAAAAAGTATAGAGCTTTACAAAAACACTTATCCCAAAACCAGCTCAATTATGCTACACTTTCTTACTGGCAAAGGGAGTAGTGAACTGTCTTATACTTGCATTATATGTGCATTTATATTTCAATAGGAGCCAGAAGAACTTCTAGTGACTATGGTATGGCATTTAGAGGTATTGGCAGCCTCAAGTTGAACTTGCACTTACATTCTAGCCCAGGAGATTCTCGAGCAATTGCCTTTGCCAGGCTTGTTCTTTGTTGTAATTATAGAGAAACCCATATTAGTTCTATCATCACCTACCTCCATCAAAGTCTCACCAGCCTGTACAACTTGCTTCCTAAATCTGTTCAACATCCTCCCCATAACAAATGACACACACCAGAAGTTAGAGACAAAACATAAAGATATCTGCATTCTTTATTACTCAGTTGGTATAAATTATTCCTCAAAGATTAAGTGGCTATTTTCTTTTTAAAAGGATTTAAATAATTCAAAGGTAATTACTACAGTTAAGTGAACTAAGGGTAGAGATTACAGAAACTCTCAAGACACCTGTGACCTTCCCCCAATGTCAACTTTTATTCAAATGAGCTTTAATTTATAGAAATGCTAAAGTGTGAAAGAAGGTAACAAAGACAATATAGCAAATGTATTATGCCAACACAAAGTGTTATTCATGTTTTTAAACTGTTAGAAACAACAGGATTTCTACACATTTAAAAGTTCGATTTACTTAGAATTGGGAAAACAACATTTGTACTCAATTCCTAATCAAATGCCCCCTGAAAAGAGAAATAAAATGCTGTCACATCCCTAATTACATAGCCCTAGACAGTTTTTATAACTAGCACATGCAAATGGTATTTTCCCAATAAGAAGATTGTTATCTATGGTTCAAAATAATAAGTGCTAACACTTACCTGGCATGTTATATACCAACCACTATTCTTAATAGGTTACATAATTTATCTCATTTAATCCCCATAAGAATCTTATAAAGTAGGTAGTATTATTATTCCCATTTATAGATGAAATTGAGGCTTACAGGTAATTATTACCTAGAATTATTTTCCTAGAATCATTTACAGATTAAATTTCAAATACAGGCTAAACTAGTGATACATGAATCCCAATGAGTTTAGACTTATGAAAAATGCATAAATATAATCATCAATTGCAATGCAAAGCTTTCATACTGAATGTAGTCAGTTTTCCTCAATTATGCTACACTTTCTTACTGGCAAAGGGAGTAGTGAACTGTCTTATACTTGCTCTTAATTTGAAGTTTCTGACTGATAGTTCCCCAAACTCTTAATGGAAAAAGAAGCAGATGAAAATAGGACAAATTCCACCTCTCTACCCCACCCTCAGGTATCTGTTTTTATTCTTCTAAACCTTTTGCATTATGCTAAAATTACTGCTTTAAAAATCAACTCTGCAGTAATATTGTAACTATGTATGGTGTCAGATGGGTACTAGACTTATCAGCGTGATAACTTGTCAGTTATATAATCGTCTAATCACTATGATGTACAACCAAAATTAATATGATAATGTATATCAATTATAATTGAAAAATAAAAACATTATTTAAAAAAATAAAATAAAAATCAATTCTACTGATGGGATAAACTGATGGCTCAACTCCCAGGGTGGAGGAATGACTGTGTACCAGGCTAGGGGAGAATGCTCCTAGAAGCCACTCAATACCCTAATTTATCCAAATCTAATCTGTTCATGCTTGTATCAAGGCCGGATTCCTGTCCTCCACAAGACGAACCCCACAAAAGACCTCTGTCTTCTCTGAGTTCTGCAGATGGTGTGCAACACAATTTCAGTTACTTTATGTTGTGATGCTAATCCTAACTCTTCTGGGATTATCTCCATGACCAAGTTGTGGGCGTCTTTTGTCACCATCCACTTTGAGTACCAGCATAGTAGTGAATACAGACATTGCAAAAATTCAATAAGCATGTGTTTCATTAAGTTTTCTGGCTCAATACACATACATTTGCACTGGTTGTGGTTAAGAATCTCCCTCAGGCTTGATTCATTTTGGGGAAGTAGGAGAACTCTTGAGCAATACTTAATTCTATGTGTCCACAGGTTACACAGTAAAATAACCCAGAGCCCTCTAGCAATCCATTCCTTTTTTACTTGGTCAAATGTAAATAAATCAGAATGAGGTTACTGGTCCCTTCATCTTGAAACAAATATAGCTTTTTCCTAACCTCACTATAGTTTACACTTTATCATTAATGTGACTTTTAATTTTAGGCACAAATGCTTTAGCTCTGGTGTCACCTTAGACCTAACGTAGTTCTTATATTCACAAGTGTGGCCAGCAGTCATGGCCACAAAATGTAATAAAATGCTTACTGAATCCAAACTGCCTGTATTTCTACTCTTGGAGTTAAAATGTCATAAACAGACCATAAGGTCAAATGGCCAAATACTGCACATTATAAACTGCTAACTACTTTCTGTCATTCATTTAAAATCATAAAAGAGACTGCATTGGTAGGTGTTGATCTCATTACCGTTAAAGGTCTTTATGGAGAGGCTTAATGGCCATATATTAGGGTATGCTGAAAGCAGTAAACCACTCTGACAAAGACCGGGGCCAGATAACATCCCTTCCAACTCAAAGATTCTAGAAAGTTAAATTTGTCAGAAAGCACAGGACAGCATTTAATTTATCTCAAGCCACCACTGCCTGAGTAATTCTGTAGTTCCCCCAGCATCCTTCAATATTATCTGCACATAGGCCACTGAGTTACTTACTGGTCACCTCATAATCAAAGACTGGTATCATGAAGAAGAAAAATCTCAGATGCTTACATAACTCATGTAAAATACAAGAGTCATAATGGATTACCGAGAAGAGAAAATACTGTACACATTATCAAGGGCTATATAAATGTATGTAATGCTGTTTTACAGAGCTTCTGGATTCTTAAAGCCCTGCTGCCCCTTGGTTCAGGTTAATGAGAAAGAGAATCAGTTCCTAGTATAAATTCACACTGAGATTGCTGGAGTACATCCAATTTCCACAGCGACTGCATAAAGTACACCAGCACAGCAGAAATCAATATATGTGAAATCAGGACAGCAAGCATCCTCAGTGTGAGTAAAAACTAGTGGTTAAGGTACCTACTTTTTCACAAGTTCAGAGTCTTTGACTCGCAAACCCCTGATTCTGTAAAGGTCTCCTGTCACCAGGTCACGTCTTGCAAAGTTTTACGATACAAGTTTACTTTCTGTGTTTATTTTTTCCAATTGTGGCAAAAATTTGTGATTTCCCACAGATGTCAATGGTTTTAAGTCCTTGCCCAGAAATGTCACAATAATGGATTATGTTTTCTATAGGGTCCATCCAGAGTTCCTGAATTTGAAGTTGGTGAGAGTAAAGATAAAAGAAAAAAGTTCGGGTCAGGGGCTTTCATAAGCAGAGAGAGGAGAAAAGAGCAGTGTCTGCTCTACCGTGGTCGCGACTCCCGCTTTTGAGGCGAAGGACAGCCCTATAAAGAGTCAGAACCCCTGTCCAGGTAGCTGTAGCTGGAAGAAAAGGTCCTCCAGCCCTCGGCCCCGAAGCCCCGCGCTGGAGGCTGCCTAGGACCCCTGCAACCCCAGCTACAGACCTTAGTGACCGCCGCCCTCGTCTTGAAGCCAGCCGGAGTCGCCCGGCCGCGTTCCTACCCCCTACCCGAACTCACAGCCAGTCTCCTTCTTGATCTCTTCGAGCTCTTCATCCCGCAGTAACGTGGAGGCCCGAGACCCCATCACCGAGTCGGAAGGCTCCTCCGGGAGCAGTGGTGCCAAAAGCGACAGCGGCAGCGGGAGGGAAGAAAGGGAGAAACCGCCAGGGGTCAAGAAGGAAGAGGATAGCTTTACCACTGCGGACCGCGGAGGGAACCCAGAGATGGTGCGCGCAGATGGGCGGCCCCGAAGGTGGCCAATTAGAAGCGAGGCTGAGCCTGGCGCAGGAGGCGACGTCGACTCCCCCAGCTCCAGCCCCGGAATGAATCAGCCTAGCGCCAGGCTGGGTCTTGCTAAAGACCGACCACGCCTCCGGAACCGTGATGCAACCGGCCTTAAAAGGGCAATGCCACTCTGGCCGTAGTGACCGCAATTAAAAGGGCAACGCCATTGACTCACCGTTTTTGCAACAAACTAACCTGTGGCTGACAGCGTAGCCAAGCAGTTTCTCACAGAACTCTAACACTAGAAATCCCACTGTCCTGGAGGCACGGATTGCTCAGAGAAACAATAAAAGCAGGTAGACAAAACGTCGCAGGGGGGAACTCTAGGGTGTGCCTCCTGGGAACAGCATGCTGGGAGTTGCGCCTCCTCATTTTTCCTGGCGTTCCTCTCTCCTTCCGGCCACAGGGGGCGCTCAGAAGTCGAGGTCGCGCGACGATTGGTATCTGGAAACTGTCCGGCTGGCTCCGCTCAGCTAAGCGGTCCCCAGCGGTGCGTACTTTTCTCTAGTCCTTTGATAACCGCCACCGCGGGCTTGGAACTGGCTGAGAGTTTTCCTTAACAGCAGTCCCTCCTTTTTTTTTTTTTTCCGCTGAAGCTCGAGGAACTCACCATTCGGCCGAAATTGAGACAGGATTTCCCAAACTTCCTTCGGAAAAAAAAAAAACAAAAAAACCTGACGGCAGAGGAGAGTGAATTCCTAGCGTATGGCCCACCGTTTATTTGAAGTTTCTTATTTTGCTTTAAAAATGGGGAATTTTGCATTTTACCTTATGGCATATTTTTGTTTGTTTTCCTGAAAACGTTTAAAGCCACTCGTTAAATTAGTACACGCTCTCAGGTGAACCAAATGTTTTCCTGTGGCTTCAATGCCTTTACACCCCCTCCCTGTCCCTCGGTATTAACCTTTCGTACAGAACCGGTTTGAGATATGGACGAAACAAGTTCTGACCACCATCACTTTAGTACCTAAACACTAGGGGACTCTCTTAGCAAGCTGCCCAAGCCAACTTGGGTTACTAGTTTAAAGCTTGATGTACGTCTTTGCTGCTTGGCATTAGACTGAGGTTCTAGTCTCACCGAGTTGTTTTTATGATTGATCTGCTTATGTCGAACTTACCGATGATGTCTGCCTTCATACACACAGTGTGACATGTGCCACAGGAGTACCTTCATCTTCCGAATATGAATATGGTAGAAAAACCGTGATGTCTGCGACATCAATGTCCCTTTTTGAGTCTGCCTTAAAGCCCATTTCTAGATCCTTACTTTACTTTTTCTTTCCTAATCTTGAATCTTAACCATTTGCAGCTGTCCTCAGTCAAAGCTTTCTTTGCTTTGTGTTTTTTTCGATTTAACATTTCTTAAATATCTTTACTGTCCAAGCATTTCACAAACTTTTATTTCTTATATATTTTTTAAATATAAATTATTTTTACCCTCTATTAAGGGCTGGTTTTTCCAGTTTTATATACTCTATTGCTTCTGTAAAAATTCCCCTTTTGCCTGTTGAACTGACTTGAACTAAAAAGAATTATTTTTTCAGGTGCTCTGGTGACTTGTTTGTTTGATGTTTTCTCTGGCTACATAACACTTGGTCTTGCTCTGGACTGTACATACCCTCTGGTAGAGGCCTGTTTTTAATTCGGGTTTCATTACTTTCTAAATGTGTGACTTTAGGCAGATTTCTTTAATCTTTAGGCCTTGGTTTCTACATCTGTAAATTAGGTAATGGTTGTTATAGGCAGCAAATAACATTTGTGCAACCTTTTGCTAGACCTTAAAATATAAAAATATACATTATTTATCTGGCTAAATGTTGTGTAACTTCTCACCTTCCTAGTTGAATTTGGCCTCATTATTTCATCAGTGTTTTATAGTTAAAATAAGTTGCAAAATTCACTGGTTGACTATTTCTAGTGTGGCAAAGACAAGCAACTTTTACATTTAAACCACTATAGAGGAACATTTATCTGGAATTCTGACTACAAGGACACCCTAATAACAGGATTGTTCTAAAAGATACTTTAAAAAAAGCATTCATCTTTTAAATTACAGTAGTATACTAAAGAATATATGTATCTGCTATGAATGATAGTTATTTCTACAAGGTAAAGTATTTGTACATTTCTGCATTGTTATCATTATTTATAAAGAGCGCACATCATTTTTACAAAAACAGTTGAATTTTACAAAACCACTGTATGGTGTGTGGCAGTTTAATCTGTCAGATTACACATGACTAGTTGATGATACTACAGCAGCCCAGTCCCTGAGCTGTGGTCAGAGTTGAGAGAAGGGACCCTTGCAGTGCCATGGAAGTTGGATTGGTAATGCTAACTTGTGATAGTTCTAAGTCACTTACTCTTTGCTTGGTAACAAGGTCAGACTCTGGAAATGTTACTAATCTAGAAGAGGCCAGATTCAGAAAAGATTAGATCCCAGACATTTTTGAGTAAATAATTTGTTGCAGCATGTATTAGCAAGTGTTTTGTCAATATCAACTTTTTAAATTTGTTTAGTTGTTTTTTGGTTGGTGTTAAAAAGATATATGTATGTGCCATTAAAAAGCCTCTAAATATTCTGCTTGTTCATTTAGCTAAGGAAGGAAAGGTGGTATTATCCTATTTTATAGACCAAGAAACCAAACCTACCTTGCCCCAGGTCTTTAAGTTTTCAGTTTCCCATGTATAAATTAGAGTTAGTTCTAAAAAGATGAACAAAACTTAGTTACTCTCATGTTTTTATTTTTCTTCTTCCTTCCAGGTATGGGGAAAGGATAAATAACCCCACTACCCCCCCCACCCCCGCAAATACTTTAAAAACCATAGATCTGTTTTATTTTCAAGGGTTCGGATACTTAAAGAAGATTATTTGAAGACTCGTTTTAGAATTTAAAAACATGGATCCCAGCAGTGACTACCACTTCCTCAATCAGATTTTGTGGAGAAGGGTGAAACTCACATTGGTTTGTGGCATCTTTGAGGGAGTGCTCCAGCATGTGGACCCTAACAAGATTGTTGTCCTGAAGAAAGGTCTCATTTTATTTTTCATAATCTTCTGCCTTTTAAGAGATTAATAACTGAGTTTGGGTGATGGCTGTGTGCTCCATTAGCTACTATGAAGGAGGCATTATTCCTATTTTAGGGAAGAGGTGGGAGGAAGGTAAGAATGTCTTTTCCTTAGCGGAGCAACATGGCTGCTATGCTAGCTTGCCCCCACTTTTATAGTTTTACTTATGTGATAGTGGAAATTTTCAATATTGAATTTCAAAATTCAATAGAATTTTTTAAATTGGGTACTACTTTTAATTTCTCTCCATGTGCACCTTGAAATTAAAAATAATCACTGTATTAGGTTCTAGACTTGCTTTTGGCTTCAGCAGACAAATCCACAAAGATGGTAAGGAGTTAATTTTTCTCATGCAAAAGGAAGTCCCAGAGGTAGACTACTAAGGAATAGTAAAGTGTCTCAAAGATGCCAGGAGAGACCAGGTGTTTTGTGCTCCTGCTCTGCCACCTCAGCGATCATCTGTTATCCTCATGGTCACAAGGTAGCCTCTACAAGTCCCAGCTTCACTTCCAATTCATTATAAAGGATACAACTCAGGAACAGCCAAGTGGAAGAGATGCATAGCATGAGGCACGTGGGAAGAGGCTTGGAGTTTCCATGCCCTGTCTGGGTGGGCCATTCTCCTCCCTCCTCCACAAGTTCACCTTGAAGTTTCAATATATAGGTTTTATTCAGCTCGACTATTGACTTGTTAGTGTAGTTGTTTTCCTGGCATGATAAGTTTTCAAGCTCACAATTGAAACATGTATAAATGGCATTTGAGAAATTAGTGTTATTGTTAAGCCATGCTATGAGTTAAAAGAGACCTTTGTGGGCTGTAATTGGATTATACTAGGCTTTTGCAATATTCATTCAGTCATTATTTACTGTTAATTTTTTTATCCCAGGCACTGTGCTCTAAAACAGGGATGTAGATAAGAACAACATGGTCCCTGTCCTCCAAAAATGTAGTCTAGTAAGGAGATAGAAAAGCAAGTAGAAAAATATATAGTAACACAGTGTGATGTCCCCTCTAATAGAGGGACACACAGATGGTATGGAAACACAAAGATTCAGCTAATTTAGATCTGGGAGTGGCAGAGTTGGGACAGTGGGGAAGGCTTCTCAAAGGAATTGGTGATGGAATTTCATCTGGATGAACAGAAGTTAACTAAATAGGAAAAAGGGGGAAAGTTGTTTTAAGCCAGTGATTCTCAGACTTTATCTGTGCATCAGAATCACATGGAAGACTTGTTAAAACACAGAATGCTGGGCCCCCTCTGAGAGTCTGTGATTCTTAGGGTCTGGGATAGGGCTCAAGTATTTGCATTTCTAACAAGTTTCCAGGTGATGCTGATGCTGTGCTGGAGAACCACACTTTGAGAGAATCATTGTTTTAAGCAGAAGTAGCAGCATGTACAAAATTGTAGAGAAGTAGACACTGAACAGATGAGGAGGATCTTACCTATCATAGCATTTGGACACTTCTGAAAGCAAAGTGGAACAACCTGAAAGATTTTTAAGTGGGAGGTATATAAATTTTCAAGTTAGTTGTCTGAAATTTTTAATGCTGTGTCAGGAACCGTGCTCAGTTGTTAGAAAAAGAGTTGGATTGTTGTCCCTGGAGTATTTTTGAGTGTTGTAGCATGACTTGAAACAGTGTGGACTCTAGAAGTAGTTGGCTACCTTAAAATTCTTTCTGGAGTTAGGTGGAGTAAAAATCATTTATTTTTAGTTAACACTAGGAAATGTAATAAATAGACATAGTCCTTAGCCTGAAAGGCCTCAGAACAATCTTGGGAGAAGTTTAAATCCAGTGTGCTACTACTGCCCTTTTATTTTCTCTTAGACCATTCTGGAGTTCCCTCTTGTTTCTAGGTTATTGCTTTGTAATTTGTTATTGACTCTTCATTGCTTTGGGAAAATAATTTGAGGATTTTTCTAAAACTTAGATTTGGGGACTTTTGAGAGGCATTGTATTTTCTTATAGTTTCAGGGAATGTTATTTTTTATTAACCAAATAAATTGTTTTCTGTAACAGTGAAGAATGTGGAGACTGGTCGAAGTGTCCCAGGAGTGAAGATGTTTTTTGGGCATGAGATTTTGAATGGTAAGAGCTTTATGTTCCCTGAATGCTGCTATTGGGATTTCCAGTAGTAATAAATTCACTGTTCTATCTCATACCAATATTTGAAAAAAAAAAATGAGATACTACCTTGCCTTTAATATTGCATTTATGAACTCTTAAAGTTGGTATTTGAGAATTGACCCTTATTTCAGTGGATAATATGAGTAGAATAGTCTTAGAGAATTTTAATCATCTTGGTTTTACAATGTGAGGATGGCTGGTGCTTGTTACTAGAGACTAAGCCAGCAGGCAGAGTTAGAAATCTGAACAGAAGGAATTTGTCTTGCTCAGCAAGTGAGTTTAACACTACAGGTTCACACTACATTCACAGTCCCTTATTTGAAACCTTGGGGCCAAATATTTCAGAATCTAGAATTGTTCTGGACTTATGGAAAACCTGACACACGGTATATGGTGTTCATATTACATAATACCTCAAGCAGATCTAGGCAGCACTCTGTAATAAAAACATTTATATGGAGAAATGGGTGGATAATCATACTAAGTAGAGTAAAATAGGACTATAAATAATAAGTCAGTTCAGGTTTTGCTGCCAGAAGATTTATAAAAATTTTTTGGTTTTCAGAGCTTGTGGGATTTCGGAATAGCAGGAAACAGGCATGTTCTTTGTTTCTACCAGCCAAAGCCATTTAGCAAGAGTAGGTCCAATTGTTTGCCTAAAAGAGTAGATATAGAAGCTCATCTGGTCAGTGTGCTTCAGACAAGCCAAATGGACTAAGAAAAAAGGGCTGGGAGCAAGAATTATTCTTGCTTTCAAGAACTCAAAAGCAAAAAGCTCTCCAAGGAGGGGTAAAGATCAGTGTGGGATGAAGAGGGTAGGAATGAGGGAGTGGGAGATCTGGGACCTTGTAGAGCTGTGCATGTCTTACCATTGGGGCAGATATGAGGAAAGGAAAGGAAAGAAGTCCTATAAATGAGAGATTACTGCTGCTTGAAAGATTTCTTTGTTTTGTGAGAGAAGTAGAATTTAGGGAGAGATGAAAATCTCACTAAATTAATGACTGCCAATTCAGACTCACTTCAAGGCAGATAAGCCTAGACAACTATCTAACTGATTTCTCATTGAATACACTACTGTAAACACTCTGTTCCTTGAACAATTTTTGATAATGCTGGCAGCGGTGGTGGTGGCAGAAGTGGGATTCTTAATTGTGTTTTA
Organism: Eidolon dupreanum; assembly: GCA_028627145.1. Classification (NCBI taxonomy): domain Eukaryota; kingdom Metazoa; phylum Chordata; class Mammalia; order Chiroptera; family Pteropodidae; genus Eidolon; species Eidolon dupreanum. The sequence continues at coordinate 54,767,382 of CM053509.1, forward strand.
ACTATTAGCCTTTGCAGAGGAGCAGAACTCTGGACTGGCACAAAACTAGGCTATCGATGGATTTATATAGAGAAGTGAAGGAATCACTACTGCTGTCTCCCTAACTCAGAAGGAGGCTGACCGCTGACTAGCTCTGTAATCTGTGCTCATAGATTTCATCTCCTCCTAAATTCTTTCTCAGAATTTTGCCTTTGTTCATAATTTTTAGGTTCAAATGATGACCTTTTCCTTCTTTGCCCTGTGGCTCAATCAGCCATGGAGGGGTCTTCCTGAAAAGCACCTTGAATAAGAATTATCAAGGTGAAGGATATTAATTTACTAATCAATGTTTTTAGTGAATTTCACTTTCTCTGCCCCAGATTCAACACTTCTACATGATGCATGGGAAAAAGACATTTGACACACACTGGCCTCTGAGAGACTTTTCCCCCCATAAAGTACCTAAGTGTACTTAATTGAATCTAAGGAACCATTAATTATAAGGTACACTATTACTTTTCCCAGTCTAACAAAGAAAAAAAAAGCTGCTAATCAAATTTTCATGTGCACTTATGGTTAATTATATCCAATTTCAGAGCTGTTTAAAATGTGCATCTTAGAATTAATGACATACAATATTTCCCTACATTCCCTTCACTGCTAGGTTAAAAATGATTAGTTTCAGAGTCTCCGTGGAATGTTTCTCTCATATATCTTTTGTGATTTCCAACCTAGCTTTTATTACCTTTCATGTCACTTAACTCTTAATGCACCAGCCCTTGAGAGTGAAAGGAACAGGTCTGTAAGTGATTTCAGAGAAAAACTCCAAACAGTACATAGTGTGAGGGAAGTGCATTAGGATGGAAATGAATAGGGAAAGAAAAGATATCTCTAAAACCAATCTGCATGACTATGAAGGTGTCCTGGAACAAAAAGGGTAAAGAGAACATATAGAGAGGTTCCTAAACCTGCTGGATGACCACGTATGGAGGCTGCATAGGGATATAATATGAGGAGTTTTCACAACCTAAGTGCCCATCAACTGATGATTGGATAAAGAAGAGGTGGTACATATATATAATGAAATATTACTTTGCCATAAAAAAAGAATGAATTCTTACCATTTGTGACAGCTAGGATGGACTTAGAGGGTATTATGCTAACTGAAATAAGTTAGAGAAAGACAAATACCATATGATTACACTTATATGTGGAATCTAAAATACAAAATAAATGAACAAACAAAAGAAACTCACAGATACAGAGAACTAACTGATGGTTGCCAAGATGGGAGGGAGACTTAGTGAAAAAAGGCAAAGGGATTAAGAAGTACAAATTTACAGTTACAAAATAGTCATGATATGTAAAGTACAGCATAGGGAATATATTCAATATTATAATAACTATATATGCCAGGTGAGTACTAGACTTATAGGGGTGATCACCTTGTATACAAATGTCTAACCACTATGCTATACATCTGAAACTAATATAATATTGGATGTCAACTGTAATTGAAAAAAAAAATATTAGGAGTCTTCAGTACCTTGGAGTCTTTTCTGCTCTATTATTGCTAGCTAATGAAGGCCTCTGTGGACTAACATTTACAATTACAGTTTGTAGAATACAGTCAAATATGGGTAGGGGCAGATGGTGATAGTTAATTGCTTTCAGATTAGAAACTCTGTTGGAAGCCATTTGTTTATTTTACAGTGGAACTACTGGATGAAGTGGAACAAGGTGGAGAAAAAGCATCTTCTGTTAGGTATGCTGGAATAATTTCTTAATTATGATGTTACCCCAATGTACACATTAGGATAGAAAGCCTTAACTTTAATTCACTTGCTGGGTAATTCCTAATATGGCCTGAAGTAATAGAAATGAGAAGAAATAGATGAATGTTTTCTTCCATCTTTAGATGGCATTTTCAAATCAATATAACCAGTAGATAAATGGGTTCTCTATGAAATGAGGTCCAGAGTTCTTATCATTGATGTGTAGCAAAATCTGTGTATGGCATTAGCAACAAAGAACAGTTTCACCTGAGTGTTGTTTTTTGTAAGTGTAGCCTAAATACAGAAAGAACTAGCATGGATAAAATGAAAGATGAAGACCTAAATGTATGTGAGCCTCCTCCTCCTGCTCCTGAGGCACCAACCACCTCTCTGCTGAATGACTTCAAGTATAGCCCATCAGGTGAGTACTGGGCTTTCTTTATTGTGGTTCAGAACTCTTCAGAGTTGGCATAACCCTGAATCAGAATTATGTACAGAATGCTCAGCTAGCTATTGCTTCTAGGCTTTGAATTAATATAAAATTTCATGAGTCATTTGTTTATTTAATATGCAGGTTCATACTATATCTAGACATTGGAGATACTAAGATGTGGTATTGATGCCCTCATTGAGTGCTAGTGTAGGAAACAGACATTAAAAAATTAAATAAGATAAATTAAAATTATTTCAATAGCCTCCTAACAGATATTCCTGTTTTTACCCTTTCCCTCCTTTCAGTATCTATACAATATCCAGAGTGATCTTCTGGTACATGGACTGTGTCCTATACCACTTGAAAGTTTTAGAGATTGGGAGATGAAGAACTATATGTTATGCTAGCGCCAAAAGCTATGAAAGAAAAAAAAGTCCATGGAGAGGGTGGCTTTATAGTTTAGGGCATCTAGGACAGGCCTCACTGAAATGGTGATATTTGAATAGGATGGAGCTATATGGATATCCATAGGAAATGTTTTTTAGGCATAAAAAAGAACAAATATACAGGTTTTGAGATAGGAACATGTCAAGATCTTTACATAACAGCAAGGAGATCAGTGTCGTTGGAGCAAGAAGGAAATGAAGTGGGGTCAGTGGATCATAGGGGACATTGTAGGTCATTGAAGGGACTTGGCTTTTACTCTGAAGTGAGAAGAGAAGCCGCTGGAGAGTATTTGGGATTTATCTTCTTTTCTAATGACTAAGAATGTGGAGGATCTTTTCATGTGCTTATTTGCCATCTGAATATATTTGGTGAAATGTCCATTCATATCTTTTGCTCATTTTCTTATTGGATTATTGTTATTCATTCAGGAATTCTTTATATATTCTGGATACAAGTTTTTTTTCAGATAAACTCTTTGCAAGTATTTTCTCTGAGTCTGTGGTTTGGCTTTTCATTCTTTTAAAGTATCTCTCAAAGAGCAGACCTTTTTAATTTTGATGAAGTATAATTTAGTAATTTTTTTCTTTTAGGGATTATATTTTTGATATCATATCTAAGAAATTTTTTCCTAACTCAGATTTTTTCCCTAATGAAGATTTTCTCCTATGTTTTCTTCTAGATGTTTCATAGTTTTAGGTTTTATGTTTAGGTCTATTGTCCATTTTTAGGTAATTTTTTTTTTTTTTTGCATATGGATATCCAGTTGTTCCAGCACCATTTGTTGAAAAGAAGATATAGTCTCCATCCAGTTACATTTGTACTTTTGTCAAATATCAGTTGTCCCTATATGTGAAGGTTTATTTCTAGACACTATTCTGTTACATTGACCTATTTTTTCTGTCTTTACACCAATAATAGACTTGTGTTTACTATTAATTTATCCTTGAAATCCGGTGGTTTTAGTTCTCAAACTTTATTCTTTTTCAGAGTTGTTTTAGCTATTCTGTTTTTTTTGTTATTGTTTGTTTGTTTGTTTGTTTTTGCATTTCCCCATGGACTTTAGAATCAGCTTGTTAATTTCTACCAAAAAAAAAGAAAAAAAGAAAAAGCCTGCTGGAATTTTAATTGGGATTGCAATTGAATTGATAAATCAGTTTGGGGAATATTGACATCTTAACAATATTGATTATTACAATCTATTAACCCAGTCTATCTCTCCATTTATTTAGATCTTTAATTTCTCAGCAATATTTTGTAGTTCTCAGCATATATCTTCCATATATTTTGCCATATTTATCCCTAAGTATTCCATATTTTTATACTATTGTAAATGGTGTTTTTTTTTTTAAACTTCTATTTCTTTTTGGAGAACTTTGAGCGGAAAAGTAACATAATCTGACTTCTGTTTTAACATCACTCTGGATATTGTACAGATACTGAAAGGAGGGAAAGGATAAAAACATGAATATCTATTAGGAGGCTACTGAAATAATTTTAAGATGAGTGGGTATGGTGGGACTTGACCCTAGTGGTGGCAATAGGGTTGGTAACAAGTAATGGAATTCAGGATGTATGTTGAGTTGGAGCATACACGATGTACTGCCAGATTAGATGTGGGTGTGAGAGAAAGAGAGGAATTATAGATGACTTCAGGAGTTTGGGCCTGTACAGTCTGAAGTATCAAGTTGCTATTAAACTGAGATGGGAAAGACTGTAGGTGCAAAAGGTTTTGGGCAGTTAAATTTAAGAGTTTAGTTTAGGTCAACCAAAGTTTTAATATAAACCTAGAGATGAGGACAAAGGTCTGAGATGGAGATATAAATTCAAGAGTTAGCCTGTAGGTCATATCTAAAGCCTTGAGACTAGATGAGATAGATCAATAAGAGAATGAGTATGGATAGAAAGAGGTACATGGACTGTGTCCTATTCCATTTAAAAGTTTTAGAGATTGGGAGATGAAGAACTGTATGTTATGCTATACCTTTAATCTTTTAAATTAAGTAATTAATTTTCAGGACCCAGATAATTCCAAAAGTATGGACATTGGCCCATCTCCAGGACTAATTTATTTTAAACTATTATTTTTTTACTATGAATATGCTTTTAAAAAGTGTATGTCTTAAAGTACTTAAGACGTAACCTATAAGGAGGGAAATATTACTGGATTATAATAGGAAATGAGTAAATAGTCCAATTCATAAGATTTTCATTGGTGGGGCTTTTGTTTATTCTCAGTTGACAAACAGGATGCTAATAATGTTCACTGTATGATGTGCTGATACAGGTGATAATGAAATAACATTAGATATCTGAGTTGCACAAGAGTAGGTGTTTATGAATATGGCTAAACTTAGTAGGAGGGCTATTTTATTGTCAGGAAAGACAAATATATCTAATACCATCATTCTCCTGTAGAGGAAGAGGAGGTGACATACACAGTCATTGATCAGTTCCAGCAGAAGTTTGGTGCTGCTGTAAGTACTGCCCTAAATCATTCCCAGTATTGTCTGCATATTGGTATCATGTTTATGGCTCACAAATTTCTCTCTCATTATAAGATCATTGATGTTTTTCCTAATACTTCAACAAAATATTTCAGTGCCTACTATATGCCAGATATTGTTCTGAGGTCTGGGGTAAAACAGTAATCCAGACAAAGTTCTAGCCCTCAAGGAGCTTACATTTTAATGCAAGAAAACAAACAAATAATTGTATATCAGCTGATGATAAGTGCTATGAAGGAAAATAAAGTGTGGTATGGTGAATAGAGTGACAGGGAGTTCCTATTTTACATAGGATAGACAGAGAAAACTTCTATGAAGAGGTGACTTTGGGACACAGACCTGAAAGAAATAAGGGAGCTAGCTATATGGCTATCTATGTAAAGAACTTGAAGAAGGTATAATTAGCAAGCACAAAAGCGCTGAGGCTGAAACACATTTGACTGTGTGAAGGCACAGCAGGAAGGTAAGTGTGGTAGAACTACAGTGAAGAGAGTGATAGGAAATGAAAGGTAACAGGAGGCAGATCAGATAGGGCTTTATAGACATTATAAGGATTTTGAGTTTGACTTGAGTGAGGACAGCCATTGGCACGTTTAGAGGAGAGTCAGAAATTCTTTTACTTACATTTTAAAAAGACCATTCTAGGTGCTTTATTAGGCAATTTCTCTATAATGATATATTAATTTGAGACATGGCAGTAACTATTCAGCCTAGGGTACAGTACACAGATGGAATTCAGGGGAGTTATTAAGCTTTCTGTTTAAATGTAAGCTTATGCACGTGTGCGCATGGGTGTATTTTTTTTTAAGGGAAAGTTAGCTTTCAACAGCTTCTGCATTAAAACAACTCTATTGATATATAATTCACATACCGTAAAATTCACCAATTTAAAATGTATAGTCAATATTATTGTAATGGTTGTGTGTAGTGCCAGGTAGGTGCTAGAGTAATCAGGGGGCTCACTTCATGGATTGTATAAATGTCTAACTTTTTGTATTTAAGAAATAAAGAAATGGAAAAAACTGAAAATTTGTGAGAAACAACAACTTAAAAAAAAATAAAATATTTGGGTGATGGAGCATCAGAAAAACATAAATAAAATGTACAGTTTACTAGTGTTTATCACATTCCCAGAGTTGTATATCCATCTTCACCATGAATTTTAGAACATTTCAGTACCCCAAAAAGAAACCCCATCTTCCTTAGCCATCACCTCTAACCCCTCTCCAGCCCCCCAGCCCCTGGAAACCACTAAACTATTTTCTGCATCTATGGATTTGCCCATTTAGGACATTTCATATAAATGCGATTGTGCCATACGTGATCATTTGTGACTGCCTTCTTTTGCTTAGCATAACATTTTCAAAGTTCATCTATATTATAGCTTGTATCAGTATTTCACTTATTTTTATTGCCAAATATTCCCTTTATGGATATATCACATTTCATTTATCCTTTCACCATTTGATGGACATTTGGGTTGTTTCTACTTGGGGCTATTGTGAATAATGCTGCTATGAATATTCATGTACAAAGTTTTTGTGTGGACATAAGTTTTTATTTCTCTTAGATAGATTACCTGAGAATAGAATTGCTGGGTCATGTAATAACTCTATGTTTAATTTATGAGAATTGGTCATACTGTTTTTCAAAGCTGCTGTACCATTTTACATTTCCACCAGCAAGATATGAGGGTTCCAATTTCTCCACATTCTTAACCAATACTTGTTATCTGTCATTTTGATTATAGCCATCCTAGTGGTGTGAAGTAGTGTCTCACTGTGGCTTCAATTTGCATTTCACTGATAGCTAATAATATTGAGGATCTCTTCATGTGCTTATTGACTATTTGTATAGCTTCTTCAAAGAAATGTTTATTTTTTTGCCCACTTTTAAATTAAGTTATAAGAATTCTTTATCAACAGATTCTTTAAAGGACCCATGACAACAACAACAAAACAATGGGATAAAAACTTTTGCTTTGGAAATTCAAAGAGGTAGTTGAGAATTCTTATCCATAGGGAAATACAGCTTTTGTTCCCAGTTTTGCAGCCTTCTTGTTGTTGATTGAGGATGGGACTGAAATTCCCTTTTTTTTTTTATCAGTGATGAAACATACTCAGAAAGTAAAACATCTTATGCTCTCTGAAGGAAGATATTGTGCTAGTGTAAGTTATTATGTGCTTGTATTTTTGGGTAATTTACCTACCTGTAAAATAAGGAGAATCTTGTATCATGTAGATATTTTCATAAGTTGTAGATTAAGGATCTCAGAATTTTGTAATGTTTTGAAATCAGTGGACCAGCATGTGTTCCTGGGATACCACTCTTTCAGTTTTTGAGTAATTTAATGAATCCAAGACTTTAAGAGACCTGTTGAATTCTCGTTCTCTGATTCTGAACAGTAGATGCTGTGAGCCTCAACCACTATGTGAGTTCCCTTCAAGTACAGTAAATTGCCCTGTGCTAGGGTACTATTTTTTGCATGAGGAATCTGGTCATAAAGACTAGAAATCTTTCTTTGTAGCATCAGTAGTAACAAAAAGTACCTGAGTTTTCAATTCTTATTAGCATTTGGGGTATGAATGATTTATGTTCTGGTTGTGGAATAATTTTGCGAAAACTAAGAGGATCAGAAGTGTTCAGTACAGGTGTGTGTGTGTGTGCGTGTGTGTGTGTGTGTGTGTGTGTGTTAAGCAGACTCTTATTTTGGATTAGTCAGATTTTGTGAATTAAAAAAAATATGATCCACTTTGTTTATTGCTAATCATTTTACTTGTGCCATTCATGATGTCATAATTGCAAAATTAATTCCCTGGAGAATTTTATTTGCTTCCTTTTTTTCAGATGCTCCACATCAAGAAGCAGAGTGTCCTGAGTGTGGCAGCAGAAGGAGCTAATGTGTGTCGTCATGGGAAACTATGTTGGCTTCAGGTAAAAGATATTTTTTTAAAAACTTCTTATTTTGAAATAATTATAGATTCACTGGTAAATTTATTTTAATTGTTTTCTTTATGTCACCGTCCTATAACTTGTTCATAATGTCTTTCACTCTTTTAGTACTCAATTTATTCTTTTCCAAAGAAAAGAGTTTCTGTCTATAGGTTCACTTATAATCACCACTGTCTCACGGACTACTTGAGATCTTCTTTTCCACCTCTGTTTTCTTGCCTTAGATATACGAGGAGTTTCTCATCTTTCCTACCTGGTTGGTAGCTTTCTATAGCAGGTTTCTGACACATTTTTTTTTTTCCTGGACCTGGGAGATGTCAGGTATGGGTTACCATTATATCAAAAGAAGTTTGTAGTGAGTCTTGCATAGCTAGAGGTTGGGTAGCCACCTTTTGATCACACTCAGCAGCATCAGTATTTAAGAGGCGGGGGCAAGAAAGCAGGCTGAATCCTCAACCAATGTCTTCTATCCTTTGAGTCAGGAACTACCTCCACCTACTGAGAGAATATTTTTTATTATTGGCAATCTGCCCTCCCTCTGGAAAGTTCGCCTTCTTAAAGGAAAGGAATGGAGGTATTAAGCCCAGTTTTGCTCAAGGATTGAATTGCCTCTCTCTTGTTCCATGCACTTTCTAGGTAAACTTTAGCTTTTAGATGACTAGGTTTGAGTTAGCAGCACAAACGCAAATTACTTAAAACAAACCTCCACAAGCAACAAAAGCAAAAATAAACAAATCAGACTACATCAAACTAAAAGGCTTCTGCACAGCAAAAGAGAGGATCAATAAAATGAAAACACAACTCATGTAATGGGAGAAAATATTTGTAAGCCGTATATCTGATAAGAGGTTAATATCCAAAAATATATAAGTAATTCATACAACTCAATAGCAAAAAAGAAAAAAATAACAATAATCCAATTTAAAAATGAGCAAATGACCTGAGTAGACATTTTTCCATCAGAGAAATATAAGTCAAAACCACAACGAGATATCACCTCACACCTGTTAGAATGGCTGTTATCAAAAATACAAGAAATAATAAGGGTTGGTTAGGATGTGAAGCAAACTCTTGTATCCTATTGATGGGGATGTAAATTAATAGAGCCACTATGGGAAACAATATGGAGGTTCCTCAAAATATTAAAAGTAGAACTGCCATCTGATCCAGTAATTCCACTTCTAAGTATATATCTGAAGGAAACAAAAACTGGATCTTAAAGAGATATCTGCATTCCTGTATTCCTGTTGAAGCATTATTTACAATAGCCAAGACATGGAAACAACCTAAGTGTCCATGGATGGATAGACAGATAAAGAAAATGTGGCATATGTATACAATGGAGTATTATTTAGCCATAAAAAGAAGGATATCCTGCCATATGTGACCACATAGATGAACCTGGAGGGCATTATGCTAAGTAAAATAAGTCAGACAGGGAAAGACAAATATAGAAAAAGACACTTATATGGAGAATCAAAAAACAAACAAACAAACTAACTAATAGAAACAGAGAGTAAATTGGTGGTTGCCAGGGTTGGGGGAATAGGGGAAATGAGCGAAGATGGTCAAAGGTACAAACTTCCAGTTATAAGATAAATAAGTTCTGTGAATCTAACATACAGCATGGTGATTATAGATAAGTATTGGATACTTGAAAGTTGCTAAGAAAGTAGATCTTAAAAGTTCTCACCACACACATACACACAAAATAACTATGAGCTGATAGATGTGTTAACTACCCTTATTGTGGTAGTTATTTCATAGTATATGCTTATATCAAATCATCACATTATATACTTTAAACTTACACAATGTTAAATATTAATTTTATCTCACTAAAACAGGGGATGGTAGTAGAGAGAAACCAAACCAAAACCTCTCTCTACCAAAAAGGTGGACTTCCTGGTAATAGGGGCCCGGGCAGCTGCAGGTTATTTTTTAATTTGTTCCCCTTGTCTAGGTACCAGAGGGAACATCCAATTGGTTAAATTGCCCTCTTTATGACTGGAAGTGAATTAATGGGCAAATTAATTTTCTCTAAGCAAGTCCTTGGGCTTGCAGTTTAATTATTTAAATCAAAGTAGAACATACCCTTTGTATTAAAAGCACACACACACAAAAAATCAAATAACGGTAAAAGGCTTATGAGGAAAGAAAAATCCCCATTCTACCTGCCACTTCAGAGATGCTGCCTATTTTTTTTTTTTTTTTTTAAGAATGTAATAACACTTAGATGGGAGACCGCCTAGGAATACCAGGTGCTGTAGGCATTTAAAAAAAAAAGAATGTAATAATAGGGTTGTTAAAACAGAGTACATTTCTATAGCACTTTACAGTTTACAAAGCACTTTGATAAATATTATTTTATTTACATTTTTTATTTCATTCTTTTCTGGGAGCCCTTTGATGCAAAGGTAAATCTGTTTGATATTGTCTCATGAGACTATTAAGCTATCTTCACTTTTTTTCATTCTTTTTTCTTTTTGCTGCTCTGATTGGTTGAGTTCCACTGCTTTGTCTTCAAATTGACTGATCTTTTCTTCTACTTTGTCTCATCTGATGTTGAATCCCTTCTAGTGTGTGTGTTTTTTAGCCATCGTATTCTTCAGCTCTGTGACTTCTATTTGATACTTTCTTACATTTTCCATCTCGCTATTAAAGTTCTCACTATGTTTACCCATTGTTTTCCCAATAAAGTGAGCATCTTAATGACCATTACTTTGAACTCTTTTTCAAGTAAATTACTTATCTCTGTTTCATTAAAATTTTTTCCTAAGATTTTATCTTATTCTTTTGTTTGGAACATATTCCTTTGTTTCTTCGTTTTGCTTGACTCTCTCTGTTGGTTTCTATACAGTAGATGAAAAAGCAGCCTCTCTCAGTCTTGACAGAGTGGTCTTGTGCAGGAGATGAACCTTGTCATTCAAGCCTGCCTTGACTCCTGGTTGGTTGTCTCTCAAACCTCGGTGCTTGTCCAAGCAGCCTACTGTATTTTTAATAGCTTCCAGTAGTTTTGGATGTTCCAAGATCTGTCATCATCCCAGAGGAGAGGATCTCAGCACCTAGATTCAGGCTGCTTAGAAGCCAGACCCTCAGACAGACTTTTAAAAGTATGCAAATATATATAGTCCTGTGGGACTATAAGTGTAAGCCTTGCTGGCCACCACAGCCGGCAGTCTGAAAGTGTCCCCCGAATGGGAGTCAAAAAAATTGGGGCTCCAGATGAATGTATAAACTCTTTTCTGGGTGATACTGACAAGCTTGAGCAAGGTAGAGGGAGAGCACCAAGATAGAGACCGCAGCTTACGCTTCTTGAGAGTTGCTCTGCAGGCCACTAAACATGTACTAAGCCTGAAGCCTGCCCCTCAGGCTGAAGCTCCAAGATAAGCAAAGAGACCTCCTAAACAGAAAGATTGGGGAGTGTGCCCCAGTTTACTGTCTGTATAGTACCCTTGGGGTGGTACCTTGCCAAGAATTGACTCTCAGATTGCCAGAGTCCCATGGGGACCCAGGAATGTAAGCCCCCCACCCCTAGTCACCAGAGTCAGGTGATCAAGGGACATCCTCTGGGTAGCAGCCACAAAAATGGGCACCAGACACAAAAAAGTACAGAGGCAACTACTTTGGACATGTTGAAATGTTTCTATTATTTCCCTTTTTCTAACAACATGCTTATTTCTCTATACATTAGTTTTACAAATTACTAACTTTTATTGTGGCAAACAAATATTTTGCTCCCTTATTGCACCCACACCTCCCGGGATACTCCTAATTTAGTTATATACCCATTTGGGTTAAGACAGGAATCAGGCTATATGTAATTATGACTGTGTTAACTATTGCTCGCTACTGTGCCAAGTAAGATTGTTTCTTTTCTTGCATAACTTTTTGTCTTTCTTAGAGTTGATAGTTGCCTCATCTTAGACTTGTTTTCTTTGCACCTGTGACTAAGCTTTCCCATATCTTCCCCTCAGTATAGTTTTTCCACTTGCTTACCACTATCCTGCTAACCTGTGCTACATTTTTTTCCTGACTCTATCTTCCCTGGAGCCCTATATCCTCCTATTCCAATACAGGCTGAAGTTCTCAGGACTCGAAGCTGTAGGGGAAGAGGTACGGAGGCTCACTATTCAGTGTACAAACTCATTTTTCAGTCCACCACCAAGGCCTCCTCTATGTCTTACATTCCCAACCCTAGAGCCTCTCTGGTTAGATTTATCCAGAGAATACCTCTTCTGTCCTCTGTAGGAGTAGTGGGGAATTGATGTAGATAACCTGGAGGCTTACTTCTCCTCCAGCCCACCCACCCCCCATTCCCAGCTCCTTTTATTATCGGCACATTTAATTCCTTAACCTTTATTTTTTTTGTTTCTTTGTTTATTTGGTTTTATTTTTCCTACTCTGTTTCCATTCTGTCAGTATTTCCCACTGCTTTTCTTTAATTTGAAATTATTAAAGTGAATAATTAATGAATATTTAATGAATAGTTAATTAATGAAGATATTTTCAGATATAATAATATGTCTTAAGATGAAGGTAGCAAATATTTGTTGAAAGTCAAAGTTTTTTTTATATCCTTTGGCCTACTTCTCAGGGCCACATCTAGGAATCTATCCTAATTAATTCAAAATATGAAGCAAAAATATGTGAGAACCTGTTCAATTATTCATCTTGGTATCATTTATAATGGTGAAAAATCAAAAACCACTTACATAGTTAATAACAGATGTTACAGTACATTTGATAACTGTTAATGTGGCTACCAAAAATTGATAAGCACCATATGGAAAAATGTTTGAAAGTTTATGAATGGGAAAAGCAGGATATCAATTTGAGTGCATATTATTAGAGCTATGTATATTTATTTGCATACAAAAAATGGGGAGGGGAGTATTGTAAGATGCATTGATTCGCTGAAGAAATGTATAATGGCCATTCATGTGCCTGGCTTTGTTCTAGTTGTTACATGTGTAGTGGTGAATCCGACATAATCTCTTTTCTCATAGAGCTTGTAGTCTAGCAGAGAATTATTTTCCAAACTTTCATTGAGTACCTATTATTCACTTTAAAAGTGAGGATGTTAAATATTTTATCACATGCCTTTCTTGATCCTCAGAGCCCTTCCCCTAGTTCTTCCTTATCCTAACATGTATGTCTGGATGGTCTATCGTAGGTGGCCACAAATAGCCGAGTTTACTTATTTGATATTTTCCTTCTGGGAAGTCGTGCTTTCAACAATGGACTGCAGATGGTATTAGAAGACAAAAGAATTTTGAAGGTAAGTATGTGAGTGGATTCCTCTGCTAGTAAACTAGCAGCCAGGTTCTAATTACTGTCTCTATCCTCTGATTCCTTAGGTTATCCATGATTGTCGTTGGCTTTCTGATTGCCTCTCTCATCAGTATGGAATTTTACTGAATAATGTTTTCGACACACAGGTACTTACAGGGAAACATTAAATCCAATCTGGCATGCATAGTTCCTGTAGAACATAGGCCTTGTCTGATGAGTAGTTGAATGTCTTATTGTGTGTGTGCCCATTCCTGCTCACTTCTGTAAGGTGTTTATACAACATGCAAGAACATTTGGTGCTCACTTTGGCAGAACAAATACTAAAATTTGAATGATACAGAGATTAGCACAAGGATGACATGCAAATTCATGAAGTGTTCCATATATATATATATATATATATATATATATTTGCGTTCCATATTTTAACCAATGTACTGTATACGTGAAACTAATTTAAATAAATTTTTTAAAAAAGTGTATTTAATGAACTGTAAAAGCACTTCAGAAAAGTTACTTAAAAGTATTTAGGATTTGTCCCTTTCATTTTGCTCTAGAATTTGTCAAATAAGGAGCAAGCTCCATACTCTGTAACATTCAGAAACAAACAATTTGAGGATTTTTCAGAAATCTGACATGGGATGCTTTGTATGAAGTGAGCAATCACATCTCTGCCTTTACCACATGTTATAAGTTAAGGTTAGTGGCTAGTTGGCATCTAGCTCAGGGATACAGGTTGTCCCCCATATGCACTAAAAGCTTCTTATGACCCAGAATAGCCTGAAGATATATGATTTTTCTCTGCTCTAGAGGACCCTAGAGAAATGAGGAATTTCTAGACTATGCTAGCACTTGGAGCTGATTTGGCTGTGAGAGCAGTAAAACTACAGTTTTCATTATGTTTTCTTAAGATTCTTCTATGTTTATGTCAGTGAAAGGGAGATCTTGAATATATAAGCCTAGATAGAGCCTTTGGAGAGGGGTTAAACTAATAAGATGGCCAATTTTATGTTATATGTGGTTCAAGTTTGCTCTTTATGTATCTGCTCATAATAAATTTATGCCACTCCTCTTGTTTACATGTTCCTTTGGGCCTTCTTTCAGGATCTCTCACTATACAGAGATTGCTTCTGTGCTTACTCCAAAATGTAAGAGAATTGCTCATTGTTCCCTCGGGGCTATAAAGTCTTTTGATTAGACACCATATGTATTGTGTAATGAAGATATTGGCATATCTTTTCATGTTTTTCTTTTCAGATTTTCATATTGCAAGAAGCAGAAATTGAGTTTTTCCTGTTTGTTTTCCTTTAACATGGTGTATTCATTTTCTGTTGCTGTTGTAACAAATCACCACAAATTTAGTAGCTTAAATCAACATAAATTACTCTCTTATAGTTCTGGAGGTCAGAATTTTGAAATCGTTTTTACTGGGCTAAAGTCAAGGTACCATCAGGGCTGGTTTCTTCTGGAGAGTCTGTTTCCTGGCATTTTCAGCTCTTACCTGTATTCTTTGGCTTGTACTCTTCATCTTCAAAGTGCGTCACTCCAGTCTCTGCTGCCATCGTCATATCACCCTCTCTTCTGACTGTAGTGAAAGCTCCCTTTGTTTCCCTCTGATAAAAACACTTGTGATTACATTTAAGACACACCTGGATAATTCAAGATACTCTATCTCAAGACCCTTAACTTAATCATAATTGCAAAGTCCATTTTGCCATATAAAATAACATTCATAGTTTCTAGGAATAAGACATAGATATCTTTAAGGGCCATTTATTATTTACCCTACCACACACAGATAAAGAATTATTTCAATTCTTAATTTTATTAGCTTTCCTTACCAAAATTTTTCCAGAGTTGCTAATAAGTAATAAAATAATTCTTGAATTTTATCTTCCTTTCCCTGTTCCCCAAAGGCACCAAAGTGTTATAAATGACCATAAGGCAGGCAAATAAAAGAAATGGAAAAGAAAGTAGACAAGAACACATTAAAGTTGTGTGATACTTTTTCTTTTTCTTTTTTCTCCCTAATTTTTCAAAGTTGACTAAAAAACTTTAAATTTTCTGATGACATTGCCTATCCTGTGGATTCTTAGGGAAAATGTATTTAAAGACATTTCTCTGACTATATTTATGCTATTTCTTCCAGGACATAGATCACTGTATATATTCTACAGACTGGTCTGATTGTCTTTTTTTACTGCCACAGGTGGCAGATGTCCTTCAATTTTCCATGGAAACAGGCGGCTTTCTTCCAAATTGCATCAGTACTTTACAGGAGAGTTTAATCAGACATCTTAAAGTAGCCCCCAAATATCTCTTCTTTCTGGAAGAGAGACAAAAACTGATTGAGGTGAGTACTAAAGAATGAGAAATGATAGCTGCCATATAAGCAATTGAGCATTGCCTAAATCTTAGTTGTGCCGAATGTGAACAGTTTGTTTTTGGTCTCCAGTTGATAAGAGCTAAGGTCCAGATTTGTTGTTTATCAATTATAAAGCATTCTGAAATAAATTTTTAAGTTGGTACAAGAGGGATTATATTGAGAATTTTGACTAAGGTGATGGAACAAAAATTATCCCAATTATTTCTCCCAAAGTAAGGTAGATTTTCTTTGGCTCCTGATAGTCTTACATGCAAACTTGAGTTATTACCACATGGCTACAGTTTTGGTCATATAAGCAAGTTTGCTGCCTCCTATTTTAAATGAGAAGTCCTAATGTCTCTCTGTCTCTGTCTCTCTTTTTGTCTTTCTCTCACTTCCCCTCTCCCTGTCTCCCCTGAATCTCCCCACTCCCACATACTGTATACACAAAGTGTGTGTGTGTGTGTGTGTGTGTGTGTGTGTGCACGTTCTCAGAAGGCTAGCCATAGAATGAAAGCAAAGATAATAATTGAAGAAAATGGTAGTAATAGTGTTTTAAGTTAAGCAACACTTAAATAAACAGTTATTATCTTTAAGGTTTTGCTTACTATTCAGAGAAAATTATTTTGGTGTCTCTAGGAAAATCCAGAAGTGTGGTTCACACGACCTCTTTCACCCTCCTTACTGAAAATATTAGCCCTGGAAGCCACCTACCTGCTACCTCTTCGCTTGGTACTCCTGGATGAGATGATGTCTGACCTAACCACCCTGGTGGACGGGTACCTAAATACTTACCGAGAAGGATCTGCAGACCGGCTGGGAGGCACTGAGGTAGGTGCAGCTCTCTGTGGCTGCATCTTGAGAACTTCCACTTCTGCCTTATTCCTCATGGAGGTCACAGTGATACCCACTCTTCACAGCTGCAGGAAATTACATGAGGCAAACTTGGTGATAAATATTCCTGAAGGGGCTATAATTCAGGTTTAATCCATTTCCTTGAGCACTTTTTCACAATATTGAATTATGTTTCCAATAAATATTTCTGTCAACGAATGGGTAAATTTAAGATTTCATCAGTTACTTTTATGAAACCAACATTATAAGAAAACTATACTCATAAGTTGGGAAACTATTGCCCAAAGGCCATATCTGGCCCATGACTTATTTTTGTACAGCTCACAAGCTCAGAACAGTTTTTATGGTTTTTAAAGGATTGTAAAAGGATAAAAGAAAAAGTATGCAACAGAGATAGTTTGTGGCTCACAAAGCCTAAATTATTTACTATTTGGCTCCTTACATAAAAAATTTGCAGGCTGCTGGTATAAACCATTCTCACTTAGAAATACTGATGCAGAATCCTAAATTATTTGCATTTTGGGTACAAACCCCACTTCGATGTATTATACTTTGAACGTGTCACTAGATTCTAATTATGAACATGGTTCAATGTCAGAAAATTCTCCATTTTACTAGAGCCAAGAAAGTATTATGATGATCTCAGAAATGCTGAAAAAAATTATAACTTTTTCGTATTTTGCTCTCACTGTTTAACAAAAAAAAAGAACAACATAAAAATTCTTGCACATCTTGTTCCATTGAAGAATTTTAATGTTTTTTTTTTTATCATTGTAAAACCCAGGAAAACTTTATAACTTTTTTGCTCTCATTGTTTAGTTCTGGAAAAAATTTATATTATTCCACATACATTACTGATTAAAGTTGGAATAGATACTTTAACATGATAAAAGATATAAATCTCAAGTAGGAAGACTACATAATGTTTAGCTGAGAACACTAAAAGCGTTCTTGATTTAATATCAAGAAAAAATTTTGAATGGTGACTATCACCACTACTTTAATATTTTTGAAGCTATTAGGCAATGGAATTTTTTAAAAGATGAACTATAAAAATTGAACAGGAAGAATTAGAATTATGACATTCCTGTGATACAGCTGAAAACTGAAGAGAATCAACTGCAAAAGACAACCATAAACAAAAAGACACTTTAGGAAAGTGGGTACAAATAAAACATAAAAATTAATAGCTTTCCTATATCCATATATACAGTTAGAAAATATGATGGAAGAAAACATCAATTTATAATTGTAACAAAAAGATAGATTACCTAGAAATAAGTCTAACAAGAAATGTGGAATTAGACATGAAAACATTAAAATATTACTGAATGACATCAAAGAGAACTTGAATAGCAACATTATTTTTAGCTATTATTACTAAATTAACTTTTGAATTTAACTCTATTTCAAGAAAAAATGTTAACACCAGCATTATTTTGGGAAACTTTGATTATAGAGTTTATAGAGATCAATAAACATAAATAAGTCCTGTCAGATATTAAAAGATAAGTCTACACTAAATAAAATAGTTTGCAACTGGTACAGTGTAGGCAGATCAATGGAACAGAGTAGAGAACCCAGAAATAGATCAGATATATATCTACCAGTATGGTTTTGATAAACGTAGAATTTCCTATCAATGGGAAGAAGATAATTATTCAGTAAACAGCCTTAGGCAATTGACTGACTATTGTGGGGGAAGAGAATCAGAGTCAGATTGCTATCTCTGTCATTACACCAAAACCAACTCCATGAATCAAGTATTTATGTAAAAAATAGAAATTATAAAATTATTGGAAAAAAACAATTAAAATAAAATGATCTCACAGTAGGGAATGCTTTCCTCTCCCCCTAACTTTATTGAAAAATTATTGACAAAATTAATTGTATGTATTTAAAGTGTACATCTTGATGATTTGCTGTACATAAACATTTGTGGAATGATTACCAAGATCAAGATAATTAACACATTCTTCCCCTCACATAGTTTACTTTTTTTTGCATGTGATGAGAATGCTTAAGATCTTCTCTCAGCAACTTTCAAGTATATAATACCAAATTATTAATATAATTACTATGCTGTACATTGTATCCTCAGAACTTACAGCTGAAAGTTTGTACCATTGACTTACATCTCCCCATTTCCCCCTTCCTCCAACCCCTGACAACCATCATTCTATTTTCTGTTTCTATAAAATCAGCTTTTTTTTTAGATTCCACATGTAAGTGATATCATACAGTATTTGTCTTTCTCTCTCTGGCTTATTTCACTTAGCATAATATCCTCTAAGTTCATCTATGTTGTCACAAATGGCAGGATTTCATTTCTTTATGGCTGAATAATATTCCATTGTATGTGTGTTTATACACACACCACACCTTTTCTTTTTGCAAAAAATGGAATCTTCTTTATTTTTATGTTCCATTGGTCTATTTGTCTTTCCTACACCTTCTTAATCCATTCATCCATTGATAGACACTTGAGTTGTTTCCACATATTGGCTGTCGTGAATAATGCATTGTAAATGGGAGTGCTAATATCCCTCTGCAAGACAGTGATTTATTTCCTTCAGATACATACCAAGATGCAGTATTACTGGACGTCCGTATCTGGTAGCCCTATTTTTAATATTTTTGAGGAACTGCTATACTGTCTTCCATAACAGTTGTACCAATTTATATTCTCCCCAACACTGTATAAGAGTTCCCTTTTCTTCATATTCTTGCCAACACTTATTATCTCATCTTTTTGATCATAGCCATTCTAACAGTTGTGAGGTGATATCTCATTGTGGTTTTGATTTGCATTTCCCTGATGATTAGCATTGTCGAGCATCTTTTCATATACCTGTTGGCCATTTGAATGTCTATTCAGGTCCTTTGCTCATTTTTAATTGGACCATTTTCTCTTTTGCTATTGAATTATATTTCTGTGCAACACAGAAATATTCAGAACTCTTAAAAGATTAATAAATGTGACTTAATTTTAGTATGGCAAAAATACTGTGAACAAAGCCAAAAGACAAGCAACCTGGGAAAAATTATTTGCCTCATTAACAAAGAAGAAATTTTCCTAACATATTCATTATTTTAGTATTTGTGTAATCACAGTTGAAAAAGGAGACTTTTTACCGTATAATTTTGACACACACACACAATACACACACAAAACTGGATTCAAAATATTTACTTGAAAAATGCTACTGCTGTAGTTGAAGACACTAGAGGGTGCTATAAGAACACATTTGAATAGAATCTCACTTGCCAAGTACTGTTAAGTATAGCAGAAGTGATTTTAAGGAGCATATTCAGAAATTTAGTTATAGTGGACTTTTGTTTATTTTCTTTTCTTAGCCTACATGTATGGAGCTTCCAGAGGAACTACTTCAACTCAAAGACTTCCAGAAGCAGCGCAGAGAGAGAGCTGCAAAAGAATACAGGATGAATGCACAGGGACTCCTAGTAAGGACAGTGCTACATCCAAAGAAATCAGTGACAGAGACAGCAGGGAAAGAGGGAAAAGTAAGAGGTTTCTTACTTTGTGAAAATTCTAGGCTAGATAAAGCTCCAAGTTTTATATCCCATAAATATGTAAATTTACTGAAAGGAGAAGCTAAAAGCAAACAAACTACAACAGAACCTCTGCATTTACCTGCCATAAAGGAAGAAGCCAGTGAGGATACCAGTAGCAAAGTGATTTGCCCTGAGTCACAGGGGTCGGAGGATCAGAGAATAAATCAAAAAGAACACCTTAAGACACCGAAACAGGAGTTTCAGACAAGTTTATCTTTGAAGGAGGAGATAGAACAGTTACTGATGGAGGAGAACAAGGAAGATTTAAAGTGCACCAAACAAGAGATTTCTGTGTCTCCTTCTCTTCCTCAGGAAACCAGAGTGTCTCCAAGTGACACTCTTCATCCTTTTAGAAAAACTGTGCTTTCTACACTTCCTCCCTGTCCACCCTTGGAGAAGACTGATTCCTGGATAAATCCTTCTTCAAATCTGCCTTAAGAAATCTGTAATTTGTTCTTGAGGCCACTAAAGTGGCTCATTTCGCCAGCCATCAGAGCTTTCCTCAGTGCCTAAGTTTCTCATGTTGTAAATTTAGTTAAGCCTTGTCATAGGCTTCGGGGAAAATTATATCCTCTTGCTTATTCCTACATTCCTGGGATTTGATTAGGATGAAAATGAGTAAGTTAAATAATGGAAGAAATACATTTTCTGATGATGTCACTGGGCAGAAATGTTCCCAGTAGCCAAAGTGAATTATTTCTCATAAATTGGATTTAGAGGATTTGAAAAAGGAAAAAATTAGGGGCTTAATATCTGGAAGAATCTATACTTTTAAAATTTTATTGTGTTTTTTCATTTGAAGGTGGTTGGTAAAACTCTTTGCTATAAGTTTAAAAATAATTGACACTTGAAAACTTTATTAGTACTTTTTTCATTTTTAAAATACTAACTTTAATATGTCAATTATATCTCAAAGCTGAAAAAATATTAACTTTATTTTTGGATTTTGAATGTTTTGTCTGTCTCATAGACAAATAATAGTTAATGTTATTATAGGAATCAATATCCCAGTTTTAATTTTTTTAGACCATTTACTTTTAGATTTTGTCCATTTTTCTAACATAGCAAGATTTCTTTTTAGTATGTCTATTATGTAAACTCCAAGTTTGATTCTACTCTATTTGCCTGGATTTGGTATACTTTCTTAGGGTGAAAGGAAGGTAGTTTGTACTGAGCCTTTTTTTATATTGAATACTTTCAAGTTTCTCACATTCGTTTGTGTAATAACCAATAAACCTGTTTTGGCATTAGGTTATCTCTTTTCTTATTTGCATCAGGGTAGGAATAAATTGGAATATGTCTGGTTTAGAGTCCAGTTTAGAAATCTATAATATGACTTTTACAGGACTGTATTACTTATTGCACTTAGGGAAAATTTAGGGACAGTCTATGATTAGGAACATCCTTGTCTGCACCAGTTGATTCTGAGTTCCACTGAAACAGCTGTGTCCTTCCAAACTCCGGAGCCCAGATCTAGTCTAACATTAAAACAATGGTAGGCCCAAGGGCAGTCAGCCCAGCCCTGCATTTGCTACGTCTCACTTTGTCTTTAGCTTAGAAAGTCACTTCAGGCCAGGGTAGTTTCTGATTCATCTTGGGTAAATGTAACTTCAGATTGAGCCCAGAATGTGGTTAATCTAGGCTTACTCTGGCAAGGGCATGAAATTCTATAGAATTCCTGGAATTGATTTGGCTTTCTACTCTGCACAACATATATATACATACAAGTTACAAAGAAAAATGTAAACATTATATTCTTCATGTTTAAAAAAGAATTATTATGTATGTTTTGTGACTATGCTTTTAAAAAAACACACAATGGGATTGTGTTAGTCCTTTGCTGTGCTGCTCAATGTGGTAGCCACTGGCCATGTGTATTTAAATTTAAAATTAAATTAAGTGAAATTAAATAAAATTTAAAATTCAGTTCCTCAGTTACACCTGCCATATTTCTAGTACTCAACAGTCTCATGTGCCCAGCGGCTATCATATCAAACATCACAAATGTAAAACATTTCCTTCGTTTTAGAAGTTTCGATTGGACCATGCTATTTGAGAAGTACTTTGACTTCCAGAACTAAATGAACCTTTGGGTTTCATTACAATATTTTCTCAGGACAACATTCATATTCTTGGAACCCATTTTTCTCCACATCCTCATCTAACCTGTAGTGCCTATCTAAATTTCCTGTGTGCAGTCAGATCCTATCATGAAGTTCTGTCTTTTGCTAGATAGAGTGTAAAAAAATCCCTGAGTTGTTCAAGCCTGTTGCTCGTCCTCTGTGCCATTACTCAGATTTTTTTATCTAAAATTTGCCCAGAATCTTGGGAAATGCTGGGTTCTTGTCTCAAACCCATCAAGTTCTTTATCCCATATTTTTCTACTTGAGAGCTCATAAAACCATACTGACTGTTTTCCCAAACTCTTGGGGTTTTGCTTCAGTCTACACTATTTCAAAGCATACTACTCAGGTCTGACCTTTCTGATCTGACCTTTCTGTACATGACCAGCAATTAAATATTCTTACAAGTAATTTGAGCTTTTAGTTTGGGAATTAGAAAACAGAAATAAATTACTTCCCTGAACAAAAACGCAGCACTGAGAATACATCCAGTGTTTCTTTCTTGTCATTCAATGTTCTTTTAACTATAGTGTGAAAAATCACTGCAGCAGCATTGCCTTCAGTCTGGATGTGGGCTTGATAAATCCCAAAATGACACAATAGAATTTTAATGCCCTATTGGCATCTCATTGTTTTGACACAAGGCCTGCAGCAAACTAGAGAGCTTGGGGGTGACTAGCCAGGTATACTTATCAAAAAGTAATTTGCACTGTATTATAAAAGCAAAGCTTTACAAACAATTTAGAAAATAAAAGGAAAAATATAACTATCATCCCACATTGTACAACCCTTCCCAGCATTTTTGCATTTTTCTCTCAATTTTCTCTCATTCTTTCTCTCCCCACTCACATACATATTTGGAACATAGTCACAACCATACAGTAAATACATTTATTGTGTTTTTTATATCATTTATTTTTCCATTTTATAATCCTAACAGCTAATATTTTTAATACATGTTTTTTTTTTAGATGTTTCATTTTAAAACTCGTGTTGTTAAATAGAATTTGGAAAATAAGAAAAAATTTACTCATTTCTCTAACCTGATAGAAAAAGCAGATAACATTTTTGTTAATTCCAGTGTTTGTGCACAGGTTTTTCACTCTATATGGTTGTAATCATACACATATGTATATATAGCCTGCCTTGTGACTGTTATCCAACCTTTGTAAAGATTTTTAATGACAGCATAATACTTCTAAGAGGATGCAGTGTGATTTAACTGTTTTGGTATTTTGAGGTTGTTTCCAATTCCTTACTTTGTGTTTTTTTTTTTCAAAGTTTATTTCAAAGTTTCTTCCATGTTTTGAATCATTTTGTTAGAATGAAATTCTAGAAATAGAATTAGCAGTTCAAAGAGGCTTTCTTGTTTTTGTTTTTAGAATGTTTTTGCAGCTCTTGCTAAGTTATTTTACAAAAGCATTAATTACATTGCCAATTCCAATTTTTGTAGAAATGATGCACCATTGAGAGCATTAGATTTTTTCTTGAGCAGCATGGCATACTTTTGACTTTTAAAATTCTTTTTCATCTATAAATCTGAAAGGTTTATTGTCATATTCTATAACTTACCTGCATTGCATACTATGATGATTAACGAGAAAATAAATGTTGGGAACACTTGTCTCTAAGTAAGGACAATATTATGGGTAAAATATTTTAATCATAGAAACCCTAAAAAAAATTATAATCTATATACTCATGATAAGAGATGTCTTTAAAATATCTTCAGTGTTCTCATTATAGAAGATTACGTTTATTATACGAAATAAAAATCTTAGCTAAATTGCTAGGTTTACCCTAAGACAAAGTTTAATACATTCTATTTCACATACTCATAGGAACTGAGCCTTTGACTCTATAAAAGAATTCCTCAAACAGAAAGAACCGTCAAATTACAATGAGGGCATAATCATCAACCCATTTCAAATAAAATGTGTAGGCTATGCCTCAATTTAGTCAGGCATGAACAGCATTTTTTAAACAATGGAATTGAATAGAAAATATCAGAGTGCATTACACATGTAAGGGAAAGTATCATTTTGTGAAACTTTTTTTCCTTCATTTGTATGCCTGAGGCATGTGTGCTTTTATTGTTGGTTGTAGTAAAAAAAAAAAAAAAAAAAAAAAAAAAACCCCGAAGATAAGCATAGAGGAAAATTCATATCTTGAAATACTTGTGCAATAAAATGAGAAAAGATCTAAAACCAATGAGCTCAGCTTTCACCTTAAGCTAGAAAAAGAAGAGTAAATTAAATTTGGCATAAGTAGAGGATGAAATGAATAATAATAAGAGTAGAAATCAATCAAAATATCATAATTAAAAGTGGATGAAAGAAATGAATAAAACCAAAACCTGATTACTTGAAAAGATCAATATAATTGCTAAACCTTTAACCATACCAACCTAGAGGAAAAAAAAAAGACACAAATTATCAATATCAGGAATGAAAGAGAGATTATCATTACAAAAACTACATATATTAAAAGGATAACAAGGGACTGCTATAAACAATTCTATGCCCACAAATTGAACAGTTCAGTTGGAACAGACAAATTTATTGAAAAACACAAATTATCAAAACTGATTCAAGAAGTAATAGAAATCTGAATAAACCTAAATCAAACAAATTGAATTCATAATTTAAAACCTTCCCTCTAGCAAACTTTGTACCCAGAAAGCTTTACTGGTGAATTTCTATCTAAGAGAGCAATCATAGCACTTCTTCTAGGAAATAAAAAAAGAGTCACTTTCCCAACTCATTTTATGAGGCCTGCATTACCCTGATAACAAAACCAGACAAAAACATTGCAAGAACACTATAGACCAATATCCCTCATGAACATAGATGCAAAAGTCTTTAACAAAATATTAGCCAATAGAATCCAGCAACGTTATAAAGAGGATAATACATAATGATCAAGTGGATATTATCCCAGGAATGCAAGTGTGGTTTAACATGAAAATGTGATGTGTCATATTAACAGAATAAAGGAAAAAGACTATCTGATTATCTCAATAGCTACCAAAAAAATTTTTTTGACAAAGTTATACATCCATTCATGGTAAAAAGCAAACAAATAAACAAAAAACAACCAAACTGTCAGCAAATTAGGATTGGAAGGGACTTTCTCTACTTAAATAAAGTTCTTATTAAAAATCCTATTACTGACACCAAAGACACAAGCAACAAAAGGAAAAATAAATTAATTGGACTTCTTAAAAATGTGTGTTTCAAAATAGTAAAAAGGCTACCTATAGGATGAGAGAATATATTTATAAATCATATATCTGATAAGAGTTTCATATCCAGAATATATAGAGAACTTCTGATTCAACAATAAAAATACAGCTTGGTTCAAAAATGGGCAATGGGCTTGAAAAGATGTTTCTCCAAAGAAGATATACACATGGCCAATAAGCACATGAAAAGATTCTCAGCATCACTAATCATTAGAGAAATAGAAATCAAAATACAATGAGATATCACCTCATACCATTAGGATGTCTAGTACCAAAAAACTGAAAATAGCAAGTGTAGATGAGGATGTGGAGAAATTGGAATGTTTGTGCTCTGATGGTGGGAATGTAAAATGATGCAGCTGTTGTGGAAAACAGTTTGGCGGTTCTTCAAATACTTAAAAATAGAATTACCATATCATCTAGCAATTCCACTTCTGGTATATACCCAAAAGAATTGAAAACAGGGTCTTGAAGAGATATTTATACTCCATGTTTATAGTAGGATTATTTCCAATAGCTAAAGCATGGAAGCAAACCAAGTGTCCATTGATGAATGAATGCATAAGCAAAATATGTATATATATATACAATGAAATATTATTCAGCCTTAAAAAGGAAGGAATTTCTGACATGTGCTACAACATGAATGAAACTTATGAAATAAGCCAGTCACAAAAAAAACAAATATGAGATACTTAAAGTAGTCAAAATCATAGACCCAAAAAGTAGAATGGTGGTTGTCAGAGACTGGCACACAATAAGGGTAACTCAAAATTTTTTGCTGAGCAAAATAAGCTGGACGCAAAAGAGTACATACTGCATGATTCTATTATATGAAACTTACAGTAAAAAAAACGAAAGCATAAACTAATCTTTAGTGGTAGAAAGCAGATCAGTGGTTGCCTGGGGCTAGGGATAGGAGTTGGAGATTGACTGTAATGGGTACAAGGAAATTTTTTCAGGTGATATGAATGTTCTCTATCTTGATTACTGTGGTAGTACACATTCATTGAAACTCATTGAACAGTAAGTACATGGATTTAATTGTGCACAAACTATGCCTAATAAATTTTATTTTAAAAGCATGTGGAAGCCATTGGTCTAGTCGATATAGGGGAAATAATCATTAGGGTTAAAGCATTTTGTTAAATGATATCAATGAACAGAAGAAGCAAATATATGTTGCTAATATAGTCAGATAACATTTAAACAAAATTTAAAAAGAAACAATATAAAGTGCTTATAGTGCAGGTAGAAAAAAAATAAAAGAAAAAGAAACAGTAATATATGCACATGGTTATAAAATAGCACAGAAGGGCTTATAATGAAAATAAATATTCCCTTGCCCTACCTATCTTTTCCCTACCTCAGTAATTTTCCCCAGAGGCATCTACTTTTAATACTTTAATCCCCCCCTTTTTTCCTCAGTGAGCTAGAATGTAAACGGATATGTAATAGTTGATGGAAGGCATTTAATTGTGATGTAAACCAGAAGTGCCAGTAACTTAAGTCTAAAGCTGCTGATCTCTCTCCACATTGCCACAATAGCCTCTCTGATTTGTATGAGATACTTCCACATTCTGGAGTTCTCAAATTCCCCAAAGTACATTCTTGTTTATAACTTGAAAGCCACCTGATGGCTAAACCCGAATGTTTTAAATAAAAAGCTTTGTAATGGAAACAAATTCTAATGAAAACATCCTTAGAAAGGGCCAAACGGCAAATTCCAGGAATGAGGGAAAGAAGTTCTGTTTCTTATTGTGTAACTTGTTGGGATGCCATCCATAGTTTGCTTTTCCAGAAGCCATTGAAATAGCAAAATCTTTATAGAGAAAGGAAACTCTTCCTCAGCTCCTCTTTATGAGAAGGCAATCTTAAAAGAAGTAAAATGTGAAGGAAAATATGACATGTATGAGTAGTGCGTACTTGCCTTTAAAATAAAGAACACTGAACCGTGGTTGTAAAGCTGCCTTACTGCAGTGTCTCACATAGTAGCCTTCATTCATGTATTCATTAGTAATTAACTATTTTGGAATACCTTATTGGAGCCAGGTGCTGGCTGGGATGGCTTGGGGAATCAGAGATATAAAGACACAATCCCTACTCTCAAAGAACTTAAAGCCTGGTGGGACATGTACAAAAATTTAAATTGAAACAGTAAATTCAAGTTGGCATGGGGGTGGGACAGGGAAGGCAGAGTAGCTTTTGAGAGGACATAGTACTTGCCCTGGAACTGAGGTGTATGTCAATGGACTTCTTAAGACGTAGGGTAAGAGTGCATTTTGGGTAAGAGAACTATAAGGAGTTCAGAATGGCAATAGAGGAAAACATATTGTATGTGATGGTGAGAGGTTAGGCTGGGAAAAAGGGTCCATGTGCCTGTTACGGCTTTTTGGTCACAAGCAAAAGAACTGTCTTCACTAATGTAAACAAAAAGAGAATTTATTGGAAAGAGAGTAGCTCACAGAATTGACGGGAAAGCTGGAGAACTAGGCTTGGAAATAGGATCAAAGGTAGCTGCGGAACTCTAGGCAATAGGAACTACTTAACTGTCAGAATGAGTGAGAGCGCAATTCCTTTTTTTTCGTCCCTACATTATTTGACTCAAAATCCTGAGAGAATATAGTTGACCTTGTGTAATGGACCCACCTATTGACGGCACTCTGATTTATAGTCCTAACCAATGCTGCCTACAATGGGGAAAAGGTAATTTCCAAAAGAAATGTAAATACACCTCCTAAGGAAGGGGAAATTGAGGATATGCCTTGTTGAGTTTAAGTTTTATCTTATAGCCTAAAGGAAACCATTGAAAAATTATGAATAAGAAAGTAAGAAAGGGGGTGGCTCCATAGTGTAGTGGTTAGTTTGTCTGCTTTACACGCAGAAGGTCCTAGGTTTGAGCCTCAGGTGGAGCCATACCATGGGTGCACCAGGCCCCGGGTGCACCAGGCCCTGGGTGCACACCGCGGGTGTGTGGGAGGAGATGCCCCGCCTTCAGAGATCCAGTTCTCAAGAGGAAACAGCAACATCCATAGGTCAGGGGTGGAAGTGGGGGGTGGAGGGTATGAATTAAAGAGAGAGAGAGAAAAAAAAGAAACTAAAATGATCAGAAATGTAGGTTTTAAATCATCGAGGTTTAAATTGGAGGATGGACTGAAATGAGGATGAGAATGTACGGGGGAGACTTGGTTAAAAACTCTTGCTTTAATTCAGGTGGGAGATAGTGAATGCTTGAATTTGATAGGGACACAGAAGTTGGTAGGATGAAGAGTAATACACATATGAAATATATTTAATCTATTACATGCTATAATCTCTTTTATCTTTATTAAGTCTTAGTTCTACAATGAATTTTCTAGTTAATGTTTACCACTGGTTCTTATGTCAATGGCTCTCTAGTCATTTTGATTGTCTGAAGATATTCTTCCAGTAGATTTATTAGCAGGGGCTCATGAGTGCAATATTCCCTGATTTCTTGCATGATTTAAAAATTTATCTGTGCCCTTTATATTTAAAGATCAGTTTTGCTAGGCATAAAATCCTCGATTCACATTTTCTTTCCTGGAATGTCTTAAATATGTTATTCCATTTTCTTCTGGCACAGAATATTTCCATTGAAGTCTAAATATGCTAATCTAATTTTATTTCTAATGTTATGCCATGTGGTCTTGTCAAAATGCCCAAAAGATTTTTCTTTTTCATTAAAGCCAAATAATTTTACTAGATTATATTTTGGTATTGGTCGTTGTGGATCACCATTGTTAAGATATACAATGCACTTTTGCGACATGTAGTTTTAAGCTTGTATTTTTAAATTTTAGAAAAGCTTTTTTAAATTATATTTTTAATATTTATTCTCTGCTTCTATTATGCATGTGTTGGATTTTCTTTGCCTGTCTTCAATATTTGCCACTTTCTCTCAAATTCTTTAATTTTCTTCATTTCTTTTATATTCAAAGAATGTTCTTTTTTATCTACTTTTTCTTAATATACCCATTGTATTTATTTGCTTTTGTGTTCCTTCTAGTTTGGTCTTTTTTTTATATTTCTAGTTCTTTTTGGGCTTCTGTCACCTAATTTCAAAAAATTCCTTATTCTGACTTAATGTTCTTTCATATCTTGTATAATATTCTTAATGCCTTTTAGTTTTTATACACTAGTACATTAACATGTTAAATTTTTTTTCAGTATTTCTTTCTGGTATGATTTCACTGGGATGTTAGTCTGCTCCTTATTTTCTCTTTTTTTTCTTATAATGAACTTGTATGGGATTTGAGTAGCACACTTTTCTGTTCCCATATTTATGTGAAACCAGTTTTCCTAAAATTTTGGAAGGAGACTTGGTTCAACTGTCTTTTTTTAACTTCTCAGAGCTCCTTCTTTTGTTGTTTTTGTATAGTGTTAAAATGAGGGTAGTTTGCTTTCTGAGATTTCCTGGCTTTAATTTCCTACCCCACTTTCATCAGGACTTATTCTTTACTTCTTTTTTTGTTGTCCCTGCCCTGCTCAGTTTCAATTCCATTTCCAGCAGTTTCTTCCCAGTGTGAGACCCTACCCTGGAAAAGAGCCATGATTGGTTATTTCTCAGAATATAGGATCTAGACTGCTCCAGCCTGTATAGCCCTTCATACTGTGAGATCCTTACATTCACTTGCTACTGGAATGGTTTCTAGTGAATTCCTATTGACTATTTTAGGATTTTCTTCTTAGGGCCTTCAAATGCTCCCGTTGTTTCCATTTGCTTCTTTTTTACTTGGATGCCAATAGTTCTTAGTGGTTTGTCCCCACCTGCTTGTAATTTCAGGTTTATGGGATACTTTGTTACCTAGTTTTATTCAAAATATTGTCGAAGGACAGTGTAAATATATATATGCCCTACTGTTAAAGTGTACCGCTGAAACTTATTGGATCTTGTTAACCAATGTCACCATAAAAAAATTAATTAATTTTTTTTAAAAAAAGAAAGAAAATATTGCCCAAGGGTTTGAGGTTTTGCTATCTAATTATTGTGTTTTTGTAGGGGAATTTGGGAAGATCTAAAAACTATGCCACTACAACCATTGCTGCCATCTTCCCAGAATCTTAGTATATACTTTCCACTGAAAGGTCTATTAGTGTGGCTTCCTTCTTGAGTACACTCTCTCAGATCACTTGTTCTGAGGGGACATAGCTGACATGCCAGGAGAATACTCATGGAGAGGTCAACTGGGCAAAAAACTGAGGACTTCAGCCAACATCCTCTGAAGAATTGTGTCTTGCCACCAACCACATGAGTGAATGTGCAAGTACATCCTCCCTAGTCAAGAGAACAGATGACTGCAGGCCCAGCCAACAGTTTGGCTGTGACCTCATGAGAGACTCTGAACCAGAACTACCCAGCTAAACTGGATTCCTGATCCTCAGAAACTGTGAGATAAATATTTGCTGCTTTAAGTGCTAAGTTTTGGGGCAATGTTACCCAGTAACAGATACCAAATACATTTATAAACAGATGATTCCACTTTGTGGGCCTAGATGTTTTGCTGACTTCAGTGATGTTTTTCCAACATTTTATTATAGAAGATTTCAAACATGCAGCAAAGTCACAAGGTTTTACAGTGAACATCAGTGTACCTACCACCTAGATTCTATTAAGATTTTTCTGTGGCTTTTAATGGCATCATATAGAACTTGTAGGAAAACATTTCATCTGTAACATTTTAAAATATATACCAAATTATGGACTCCAAGGTTGTCACTTTTCAAGGCAAACTGTTCCCCTTTTTAGACAGTTCTGCTTATTTAAATCTTCTTCCTTATTTTAAGTTGAAATTTGTCTTAATTTTTCATCTGTTGATCCTCCTATGGTGCCATGGAAAATAAATCCATTCCCTCTCCGTACTGGTAGCCATTTGGCTATTTGGAGACAAATGTTATGACTTCTCTGAATCTCCCTTTCTCCCTAGTCCATTCATTTCTTGTCCTTTCCTTGTTCTCCTGCTTCTGCTGTTTTTCATATGATTCCAGCTACTGGGGAAGGTGTTTACGCAGCACCCCCATTCTGCCCTAGGCACATCTCCAACATCGATTGCATCTCCCCTATGGCTCTATTACTAGCCTGACAATTCTGCCATGCTTTCAGCTTCTACATGGTTTCAGCTTCTACTGGCCTAGTAATACGACTTCTTTTTGTTCCTCCAGCCAAAGTGCAGTAGTTTTTCTGCTGTTGAAAATCTCTGGACTGCTTCACCATCCACTGTTGGCTTCTCATCTCCTTCAACAGCTATGTAATTAATTTCCTGCATTAAATTTTCCCTGGTTCAAATATTTAAGGTGGTTTCTATTTTCCTGATTAGATCCTGACTGATACAAAGGTATACCACATAATTTTTGAGTAAGATATGTCATGAGAAGGTACCTGTAGTGCTTACCACAATCTCTGATTTCTACCAGAAACAAGAAATTATATTAGAGGGATTTATATTGTCTTATCTGTGCCTTGCAACCCATGGAATGCATGAAGTTATAAAAGAAACCCTGTTTCCAGAGATGCCGTTGGAATTAGATGAGGAAAACTTACAATAATGGTATTTTGGTAAATGGCATATTAATGAGTTATAACTATAGGAAAGGAAGTAGTCTTTGGAGTGATATTCTATAAATGAGATTAGAAAAACTTGATAACCAAGGAGGAATTAGTAAATTAAAGTCAGGCAGAGACTGAAAAGCTGAATGTACATAGAAAATCTCCCTTCGATAATTGAAAAAAGGCCCAGTCATCATGAAATGTAAACACCAGTAATATTGTATGACTCATTTTTAATGTTTAAAAAACAATAGGGAAATCAAACCATTGTGTATTAGTAGTGCTTCTCATTATATGACATGGATTAAATATTCTATTTATTGTAATTTTTACAAAATCTCAATGGTGTGTTATTGTTATTGTCATTCATCTCTATCTACACTGCAGGTGCTGAATACATAATAGGAATTAGAGATGAATGAGTAATAAATATGTGAACTTCAAAAAATGTTTCTGGAAATCACCATCATACAACTATGATCTCAATGTTAAATAAAATAGTGGAATAAATATTTAAAAAGAAAAAATGCGTAAACCTCTAAAGGATGAAGGAATTCTGACTAATCAACAGCAGTGATGAATTATAAATAGCAGACTTTGCCAGACTGGCGTGAGTGGTTTTCTGGGGGGTTTTTGGATTTTAAATTCCAGTAACAAGAGAAGAAAAGAAGTATTAGATATTTGAGACAGGGCTATCAGTAAAGCATTTTGATCTAGCATCTTATGAAATCTCAATTACGAAATTAATTTATACTGATTTCCAGGTGAGAGTGGTAACTGGAAACTTTCAAGGAAGACTTAGAGGAACAAATGAGCAATGGCAGGGAATTTTTTAAAAACTTTTATTGTGAAATATATGTAGAAATTTATGTAATAAAAATGTACTGTTTAAAGAAAAATCTAAAGCGAACACATAGTTCTAGAGCTAGAACATTGCCAGTACCGCAGAATCTTACCTAGTATTTGTTTTTCATCACAATTCCCTTGCACCTCCCCATCTCCCAGAAGTTCTCATTATCCTGACTTTTATGGCAAACATGTCCTTGCGTTTTTTTAGTGTCACCATCTACTTGTGAATTCCCCAAATGGAAAGTAGCTTTGCCTGTTTTGAACATTATAAACACTTAATTATACTATGTGTATTCTTTTGTATCAGACTTCTTTTTATTCAATATTATTTTATCATTGGATGTTGTGTGTGTCTATGTCTCATTCATTTTCATTGCTGTATGGTATTCCACTTTTGGTATATACCACAATTTATCTACTTTATTGTTCTATGTTAGCTCTGCTGCAGTAAATGACCCCTCAGTCTGACTGGCTCCAATAACAAATATTTGTTTCTTGCTCTTAATACTTGTAAACTTTATCAACTTACGTTCTTTTCCACGCATTTTCTCATTTCAGGACATAGACTAAAGGAGCAAACTGACTGGAACATGCATTTTTGTGGCAGAGGTAGAAGCAACAGCTCTGACAGAAATTCATTAAGACTCTTATGGAAGGATGTAGTACATATTCTGTCTGCTCTGCTCACATTCTACTAGCCAAACATGTCTCATGGCCAAGCCAAAAGTCAGTTAAGTGAAATGTATACTACTCCCACAGGAGGCATGGCAAGTCACATAGTGGGGAGAGATATATAGTTTTTTCAAAGGAAAGGTAGTACAATTTACTATTACTATCAATGTTCCCATATTTGGTTGATCACAAACAGTGTTACTATGAGCTTTCTTGTAAATGTATCCTGATGCAAATGTGCATGAAATTCTGCAGGAGTGAAATTGCTAGTTATGTGTGTTTTCAACTTTACTAGACAATGTCAGGTTGTTTTGAAAAATGGTTTCACTGATTTTCACATCCACCAACTGTATATGAGAGTTCCAAATGTGCTACATCCTCACTGACTGAAGGTATTGTTAGTCTTTGTAAATTTTAGGTAATATAATCTGGTAAGTAGCTGTAGCTTGGCATGGCTTAATTTGCATTTCTCTAAGTATTTATGAGTTTGTTCATCATTAAAGTTTCATACTTTTTCCATAGAAGTCTTACACCACATCTTTTATATCTAGAAGATTGAATACTGTTTTATATACTAATTGACTAGGAATTTTTTTAAGACCCTGTTAAAATCTTTTGCCAATTTTTTGATTGAGTGCCTTTTACTTAAGGAGTTTTAGGAGTTCTTTATTTTGTATATGAGTTCTTTGTCATGTATATGTTTGCAAATATCCTTTCCCAATCTTTTACTTCCTTTTTCACTTGTACTGGTATCTTTTGATGAATAGAAGTTTTTAACTTTAGTGATGTCCAGTATATCATTGTTTTCTTTCAAAGCTAGTGCTTTTTTAATCTTATTTAAGAACTCTTTTTAGTCCAAGGGTCTGAAGATACTGTGTTTGTTACGTTCTTTTTGTTTTGCCTATTACTTTTAAGTCTGTAATATACCTGGGATTGACTTTTAAATACAGTATGAAGTATGGATTCAATTTTGCCAGTTTCTGTACATAGATACCTAATTGTTTGGCATCATTTATTGAAAAACTGTATTGCTCCCATCATCAGGTATCTAGCATTGATACTATGCCTACAGTGCCAATGTCTGCTGGTGAGTTCTCCCTCTGTTTATTGGGTGTTTGTCGTATGTCAATAATACACTGTTTTAATTATAATAGCTTTATAATAGATCTTGGTAACAAAAACAACTCATTCTTCAAAAGTATCTTGGCTTTTTTGTATATTCATAAAAATGGCAAGCATATAAGTTCCACAAAACTTTTAGTGTTCATTAGGATTGCATTAAATCTATAAATCATTTTAGGGGAAACTGACATTGACACTAAACCATGAATTCTGAATCATGATTTTGGTATCTCTCTCTATTTATTTGAGTTTCCTTTAACACTTCTCTATAAAGTTTTATACTTTTTCCATAGAAGTCTTACACATATATCTTTTATATCTAGAAGATTGTATGGCACATAGAAGGTGCTCCATAAATGTTTGTTGAGTAGAACAAATTCATAGAGACAAAAAGTAGATTAGTGATTTCCAGGTACCTGGGGGGAGGAAGAAAGAGGAGTCATTGCTAATGGACATCGATTTTCTTTTGTGGGTGACGAAAACATTCAAGATTTAGATAGTAGTGGTGGTTGCACAAGCCTGTCAGTATACTAAAAACCACTCCATTGTACATTGTTAAAAGGTAAATTTTATGTGTGAATTACATCACAGATTTTAAAAAGAAGATCATACAAGAGAGTAAGAGGAACAGCCTCAGTAGAAACTGGTATGATCATTCAACAGGTCAACTTAACAATAATGTAAGAGATACAAAAATGTTCGAACCCTTTGATTTTGTAACTTTTTAAAAAGCAGTTCTAAGAATTTGGATGGAAATGCAGATGCAGATGTTAACTACAGTATTATTTTTAACTGTGAAGAAAATTAGAAATAGCCTAGCTTTTACGGGAATAGTTATGGTAAATTTAAATCTAAATGATACATCCATTAAAATGCTTTTGAAAATTTTTAATAATGCAAAAAAATGCTCATACTACCTTATGTTTTAGAAGGCAATAATAAAAATAATGAATCAATTTGGTTTTTAAAAATCTATATTAAAATAAGATGGGTAGAAAATGTAGCTAAACACTGTCAGCTGTCATCTCTGAATTGTGGAATTATGACTGATTTTTTTTTTAAGGTCCTTATTGAATTTTTCTGCAATGAACGTATAGTTAATACTTTTTGAATCTGAAGAGAGGTGTGTACTGAAAAAAACTTTATGTCACTTTAGGTAAATAATGATAAAACCTGGAAGGAAGGATATATGATCAAATGTGTAATTTTTAGTTCCCCATCTCACCACATTCCAGGAAGGAATTCTTAAGTAATTGTAGAGTATTTTCCAGAGAGTATGTTCCAGAGAAATCTCAGGATTTGAACTGCAGCTGTTATCTTCTATAAGTAAGATAATGTTTACCTATAATGGCTAATTTGCTAACATTTTCAAGCTGGTAAGCCTGATTTATCTGGATTGATAGAACTGAGGTAGTTTCTCACAGTTTTTCTAATCTTCTCTGAGGAAGAGAGAGGATTGACAACTCCTACTTACCTTTCAACTCCAGCTCAGGTATTCTGTCCTTGAGGAAACCTCTGATGTCCACACCAACACCACCCCAAACTGGGTTAGGTGTGTCACTTAGCTCCCCATACTTATTACCATCTTTGCACTTGATGCAGGCAGGACAAGGCAAATTTCCCCAAGGGGGTGAGGGGTGGTGGGGAGATGAAGCCCTGTACTGAGAGAAGAAGAAGATCCTTTGGCAGAGAGTGTAGAAAGAATTCAACACACACGCCAAAGTTAAGAGTCAAAAGGAAAGTTTATTAGAAAAGGGTTAGCACTCCACAGACAGTGTGGTCTCCTCTCACAGGCAGAGAGTGAGGGGGTAGTGAGAGAGACAAACAGGGACAAAATAAAGGCACTGAGAGGGATTCAGAGGGACAGAGACAGAGAAACAAGGACAGTGATAGAAACAGTAAAGGCAATAAGAGAGACCCTGAGTGTTCAGAGAAATAAGTATACATATCATTCTTTAGTTCCCATTTCCTTTGATGTGGACATACAGTGAGGAAGGGGAAGAGTATGTACCCTGAATAGGTAAGAATATGTAGAGGGGAAGGCCTACTGTAAGTTCCCAGCCTTTAATCCATAGGTTCCCCAAGGTTTTAGCCATAGAGAATAACTCTTGGTTTCTGTTTCTGCTTCACAGGTGTGGAGAATAGGCTGTTAGCAATCCCAGTAGAAATCTTCCTTTGTTCTGAAGGTGTCCTCCTGGCTTGGGGCAGGGCTGATCAGTATATTGCAGTCTCTGAGTGTGGCTTGATTAAAATTTTAATTTTCTTTCCTCCTCCCTACAGTACACTCACTACATTGAGTCATAAGATTGGTTTTTGTGTCTGTCTCCTCCATAAAGCTGCACTTTTTAAAGGCTGAACCAGGCCTTGCTCAACTTTGTAGCCCAGACATCTTGTATATGGTCAGTATTCAATATGTTTGATGAATATATAAGGAACAAATGAATGATGAGCAGGTGGTACAAGATGGCAGGCTGGTAAGAATGGAACTGGATTCAGTAGGAAGTCAGCAAGGAGATTTGGCAGGTGATCACACTAGGCAGTCACAGGAACATGTATCAGATTTTAGAAGTCAGATTCTCAGACAGACCAAATGGCATACCAGGAAAGAAGGAGAGGACAGGAATTTCTGCTGATGAGAAGATTATTTCTCAAGTCCACATTTTTTCAGTTTGCCCATGTCACAACCACTGTGTGCTGATTTTTAATGCAGATTTCTGGGCCTCCTCTTCAGCCCTTCTGAATCAGAGTTTCTGGAGCTGGGCTCAAGGAAACTGCCTTTGAACGGTTGCCAGGTGATACCCTAAGGTGAAAAAGGCTTCTGGAGTAGGCGATTTAGTGCTAGAATCTGAGCACCCTGTAATAATTTGTTCCGTTAAACTAGCCGTATATAAAGTTCCAACCTACCAGAACAAATAGACTTGTGGCACCATTTCAAAGATTATTATTCAATGAGTTTAGGGGGAATCCTGAGAATATATGTAAGAAAAAAGTAGATGCAAGCTCAGCAAGCACAGATTATATTTGCACATACCAAGTTGTTCAATTTGACAGGGAATGAGAATTTTTTCTCCCAGCAATTTAAGACGATATTCACCAAGCCCTCTAATTTATTATATATTTTGACCAGTCTATTATTTTTTTATATATTATTATATATTTTGACCTTAGAATGGGAGAGACCCGAATGAAGCCCCATTATTGTGTCCAAAGGACATAATTTTGGGGTCAATCTCTGAAGGTCCCAAAGTGAGAGGTCAAGATATGGTTGCAGGATTTATTGGTGCAGATACTGGCCAACATGTAGAAGAGAGAGAATCATACAAGCTAATGTAAGCAATACTGCAGAAAGGGATAGTTATAAACTATGTAAGGGGTCAGAGCTTTGACTGAAAAAATAGGCTCCAGGGGCAAGCTACAACCGTGGAAGGAAACTGCAGTGAGAAACAGGGACCCAGGCCAGAGGTCTTTGTCTAGACTAGCCATGCACATTTGAG
The DNA here is from genome assembly GCA_028627145.1 of Eidolon dupreanum. NCBI lineage: Eukaryota > Metazoa > Chordata > Mammalia > Chiroptera > Pteropodidae > Eidolon > Eidolon dupreanum. The sequence continues at coordinate 54,805,632 of CM053509.1, forward strand.
GGGTAAACAGGAAGACTCAATTCAGTGTTCCTGCAGACATCCAAGACTGTTCATACTAGGCCAAGAACAGCAACTGACTACATCCTCACTAGAGGAAAAGGAACAGAAATTGTGCCAGGCAGGGCCTCATTTATTTGGGACTAGTGGGGAGGAATCTACAGATAGCAGAAGGCTCTCAGTGACTATAAATGTCTGAGGCAGGGGCTGGAACAAACAGGAAACAGTTCATGTAAGAATGTGACTTTTGCATAAGAAAGATCTAGATTCAATTTGACTGGAATTAACAAAAGAGAAATGGGAATAAGAAAAAGAATCAGGAGGAGTGAGAATTTGAAAAGAACTTGAGAAATCAATGCTAAGTAGGAAAAATGAAACTTACTGGTCTGAGTTAACAAGGTCACTTATGGAGCCCTTCTCATTATTAGGAATTATGTAGCAATTCATCAAAATCTTGGCCCAGTGACAGTTAAATATTTTCATTGTGTGTATTGAATCCTAGAATTTTTCAAAAATTCTGAATGTATGCCATTTGATTCCAGTGCTTCCCCCCCTCCCCCATATCTTACTATCAAATATACACAGAAGTTATTTCACAGTTTTCTGGAGAGTCATGTAGGTTGTTGCATGAATCAATATTTTCCTCTTGCTCAGTAGTATTCCACAGTATGGCTCTATCACCGTTTGCTTAATCATTTACTTGTTAAAAGACATCTGAGTTGTTTTTAGTTTTTTATTATTATAAATAAAGCTGCTATAAACATTTCTGTATAGGTATTCATGTGAACATAAGTCCTTATTTCTCTGAGATAAAAGCTTAGGTATTCAACTGCTGGGTCATATGGTAGTTACAGGTTTAGTTTTAAGAAATCACCAGATTGTTTTCCAAAGTGGCTGTACCACTTTATTCTCAATAGCAATGTATGAGTAATTCAGTTTCTCCCAATCCTCAGTAACACTTGGTACTGTCTGTGTTTTTTATTTTAGCAGTGTAAATGGGGTGAGGTGGTATTTCACTGTGATTTTATTTAGTATTTTCCTAATGGCTAATGTTCAACACCTTTTCATGTCTTTATTTGTCATCTGTATACCGTTGTTGAAATGTCTGTTCATGTCTTTTGTCCATGGATTGTTCGCTATTTGAATTGTTTCCTTTTTACTGTTGAGTTTTTGTTTAATGTATAAAAAGCTAGAATTTTTTCTTTAGTCTGTCAGATGTCTTCGATGATCTATTCAAAGATCATTTAGTCTAATGTGATGAAGCCTATATCCTTTGTGTACTGGCACAAACACTGACAGCATTTTTTGAGACCATATTTCCAGATCAGATAGTGCTGGTTTGAGCAGAGGTGGCAAGAGTGAGAATCTTACCTGAAATTTTATAAATGGCTCTAGTAGAACTGCTGGTGATCCATCTTGCTTTCATGGATTAGATAAGACAAAGGGCCACTGTTGAGTTTTGAGAATTTTTTATATATTCTAGATACTTGTTTTTTGTTGGTTTGCAAATATTTTCTTCCAGTCTATAGTTTATCTTTTCATTCTTTTAACAGAGTTTTTGTTTTTGTTTGTTATGAGTTTTAGGTATACAGCACAATGGTTAGGCATTTATATAGTTTATAAAGTGATTCCCCAATTACTCTAGTACTCATCTGGCACTATACATAGCCATTACAATATTATTGATTATGCTCCCTATGCTGTATGTACTCCACATCCCCATGACCGTTTTTTGTACTTCTTTATCCCTTCACCTTTGTCACCCGTCTTTCAACCTCCCTCCCCTCTGACAATCATCAGTTTTAACAGGGTTTTTAAAGAGCAAAAATTTTTCATTTTGATGAAATAAAATTTATCAATTTATTTTTATGGATAATGCTTTTGTTTTCAAGTCTAAAAACTCTTGGTCTAGTTCTACATCCCAAAGATTTCCGTTATATTTTTTTCTAAAGGTTTTATAGTTTTACAATTTACATTTAGGCCCATGATCCACTTTGAGTTAAATCTTTATATGGTGTGAGACTTTGGTCAATGTTCATTTTTCTGCCTATGGATGTCCTGTTCCTCCAGCACCATTTGTCAAAAAGGCTAATTTTCTTCCATTGATTCGCTTTTGCAATTCACTTAGTCTTTGTGACCTTGAATAAGGTAATGATTGCCTAAATATCACAAGTAATAAAAGAAAAAAAATATGAATTAGACCTTATAAAATTAAAAAAACTTTGTGCTTCATGGGACACAATGCTAGATTTATATCTAAGTATTTCTTTCTTTTTTGAGTGATTTAAATGGTATTATATTTTAATTTTGGTGTCTATGTGTGCATTGCTAGTATATAAAAATATAATTAATTTTTATATAATTATCTTGTATCCTGAGACTTTGCCAACTTCACGTATTAGTATTTAGATTTATTTTTTTAGTAGATTCTTTGGTTTTCTATGTAGACAATCATGAAAACTGCAAAGGTGACAGTTTTATTTCTTCCTTTCTGGTCTGAATGCCTGTTATTTTCTTTACTTGCCTCATTGTACTTCTTGAACTTCCAGTACTCTGTTGTCTTAAATATTTCTTCTACATATATTTAGAACATCAGGCACTGATTATCTTGATCCTTTTGGGCTGCTACAATAAAATACCAAAGACTGGGTGGCTTATAAACAACAAAAAATTCTTTCCCACCCTCTGGAGGTTGGAAGTCCAAGATCAGGGTACCAGCATGGCCAGGTTCTGGTGAAGACCCTCTTTCTAGGTTGCAGACTGTTGACTTCTTGCTGTGTCCTCACATGGTAGAAGGAGTTAGGGAACTCTGTGGGGTGTATTTTACAAAGGCACTATTCCCATTTACAATGGCTCCACCCTTGTGACCTAATCATCTCCCCAAGGCCCTACCTCCTAATATCATCACCTTGGGCATTAGGTTTTTGACATATGAATATTGGGGGGACACATATATTCAGCCCGTAGTGGTGATATAATTTTTGCTTCAACTATCAAACATAAGTAAGAAGAATACGTATAACAAACATATAACAAACACTGAATCAAATAAAATCAAGAGGAGAAGGAAAGCCTACCATATTTACCTGTAGTTTTACTTTTCATGTTCTTTTTTCTTTCCTGATAGTCCAGTGTTCCTTCTTTTATAATTTCCTTTCTGTTTAGAGAGCTTCTTTAGTCATTCTTTTAGGATAGGTTCGATTATAACAAATTCTCTTTAGTTTTTCTTCACCAGACAACATCTTGATTTCCCTTTCATTCTTGAAGGACATTTTCACTGGGTATAGGATTTTCATTTGTCAATTCTTGTCTTTCATTGCTGAAAAAAATATTGTGTCACTTCTTTCCAGCTGTCATGGTTTCTAATAAGAAATTCACTGTCATTCGAATTGTTTTTACTTACTAGGTAAGGTGTCATGTCTGTCACCTTAGTGTTGCTTTCTATTGATTGTATTTTTTCATTCAGGTTGAGATGTTGGTTCTTGGTGATTCTCATCAAAACTTGGACATTTTCATATTGTTATCTTAAGTAAAATTCTAGGTCTTATTTAAACTTATCTTAGTTGGCTTTCTCTTACAATACTCCAGCAGGGAAAGTTGGGAGTGTATCATCTTGTTACTGCTAGGTGGAGGTAGTTATCTAGGTTTCTTACTTGGTTTCCATTGACATCTGAATGGGGCACACCTCATTACTGCTGGCTGGGGGTTGGGATCCCAGATTTCTACATGGTCTCCACTGATGCCAGGGGGGTAAGCGTCCTTGTTATCCCCACATGGGGATGAAGGTCCTAACTTCCTACTTGGCTTTCTTTGATGCCACCCTAGTAAGAGTGTTGGGACACCTTGTTACAGGCTGCAAGAATGGAAGGAAGTCTAGGCTCCCCATTCAGCCTTTGCTGGCAGGTCAGTTTTTTTCCTGTGTATTTGGCTGGAGTAAAGTGGTTATTGAGTAAAAATTTTCTGTCTTGCAAGGCTGCCCTTTTTCTGGTCATTTGGCTAAAAAAGCAGGATTTTGTTTGGGCTCTTTTGGTCTATACCCATTGGTTTCAGGGTTGTAACTTCTGATACATGAGACAAAAAGAAAATCTGATACATGAGACAAAAAGAAAACCCAGAGAACCTGCCACCATGTCATTCCTTGGGTTCTGAGGTCCCTTGGTGGTTAGTCTTCTCTTTTCTCCACCTTTTAGAGTCTTGTTTGTTTTATATATAGTGTTTAGGGGTTTTAGTTGTAATCAGTAGGAAGAATAGGGAAATGTTTGTTTACTCCATCTTCCTGGAAATCCAAGTATTTTGTAAGTTAATGTTTCTTAGTTTGAGTTTCTTTGATTTTCCTCACAATTAGATTTGGGTTATGCTAATTCAGCTATAGTTCCACAGAAGTGATGCTGAATTATTTTCAGTGCATCATAGCAGAAGGCACTATCATTACTAGTGATGTTAACTTTGTTAGTTTTGATCACTTGGTTAAGGCGATGTTTGCCAGGCTTCTTTGTGATGAAGTTACTATTTTACCTTTTATGGTTAGTAAGTATTTTGTAGGGAGATACTTTCAGCCTGTGTAACTATCCTCTTACTCTTCAAAGTTTCATCCACTAGTTTTACACACTTGTCTGAATCAATTATGGCACTTGTCTGAATCAATTATGACACTTGTCTGAATCAATTATGATGATGATTTTCAAATGATGATTTTCCAATCCTATCATTTATTTGTCATTTATTCATTTACATTTAACTGAAATAAAAGCTTTCTCTTCTTTACCATTTATTCACTCATTTATTTTTTATCTATATATTTATTTATAGCAGCTGTGAATTCTTGTATTATAAATAATAAACCTACACTATTATTATTTATTTTGATGGTCAAATTGCCCCAGATTTGGCCAGTGGGATACCCCTCTAGTTGCTTCCTATCTCCGTGAGACATGTCTTTATTCAAAGACAACATGATCATCTATGTTAAAAATCCCAAAGAATCTGCAAAAATACATATATATACTAGAACTATAAGTGAATATTATAATGTTGTAGGACACAAGATTAATATACAAAAATCAAACATTTCTATGCAATAGCAATAAACAATTGAAAATTAAAATATTAAAAATATCATTTACAATAGCAAAGAATATGAAATACTTAGGGATAAATCTAACATAATGTGTGCAAAATTTGTATGTTGAAACTACATTTGATGAAAGAAATTAAAGAAGCCTTAAATAAATGAAGAGGCCTACCTTGTTTATTTATGGAAGAATCAATATCATTAAGCTATTAATTCTTCTCTAATTTATCTATGGATTCAATACAAACCCAGTGAAAATCCCAGGAGCCTTTTTGGGTAGAAATTGATAAGCTGATTTTGAAATTTACATAACGAGACAAAATATCTAGAATGGCCAACCAATTTCAAAAATAGAGTAACTTGTATAATCTAATTATAAGACATTATTCTAAGCTACAATTGAGACTGCGTGGTATTGGCATAAAAATAGACAAATATATCAATGGAAAAAATAGAGTCCAGTTATAGACTTACACATATGTGGTCAATTCATTGTTAACCAAGGTTTCAAGAAGTTTCAATGGAGAAAGGATAATATTTTCAAAAACTGGTGTGGGAACAATTGAACTTCCATATGTAAAATATGAGGTTTGACTCTGGCCTTGCAACAGATAAAATAACTCAAAATGGATCGTAGACTAAATCTTTAAAACCAAGATATAACTTTTTGAAGAAAACACAGGAGAAAATCTTTGTTATCTTGAGTTAGGAAAAGATATCATAAATAGGATGCAAAAAATACAACTCGATAGAAAAGAAAAAAAAAAAACAATCTGACTGAACAATGGACAGAGGAACTGAATAGACATTTTTCCCAAGAAGACATACAAATGCCTAACAGCCACATGAAAAGATGCTCAGTGTCACTAATCATCAGGAAAATACAAATCAAAGCCACAGCAATATATCACCTTATACTTCTTAGAATGGCTATTATTAAAAAGACAAGCGATAACAAGTGTTGGGCAGGATATAGGAAAAAAGTGAACTCTTATGCACTGTTGGTGGGAGTATAAATTGGTGCAGCCACTATGAAAACAGTATGGAGGTTCCTCAAAAAATAAAAAATAGAAGTACTATGTGATCCAACAATTCCACTTCTGGGTATGTATTCGAAGGAAATGAAAACATGATCTTGAAGAGATAGATACCTGTAGGCCTGCTTATTACATCATTATTAACAATAGCCTAGACATGAAAAAAACCTAAGTGTCTGACGTTTTTTCTCAGTTAGTTTAGTAGTCGGCTTATGATTAGACAGAGAAAACCTTAAATATCTTGAACTTGTAAGCCTCCCAAACTTTTCCAAAAGTCTCTTTGTGTGTAATTTGGACACACCTTCAATGCTCCAGCTTGTATTTCTCACTTACATAACAGCTGTAAAATGACTGATTCATGATATTAACAAAATTGAGCCACCCCATAGCCAGAAGAGAAAATATGAAATTTTTGAAGCTACTACATATAGTAAGAAAATTGGCTAAAACCCAGATCTGGTAGCATTTCTGGTTGGAGTGGGGACAAGCTGCCAGAATCAAACTCTAATATGCCCTGGAACGAGGCATAGAAAGTCACCCATAAGGATTTTTCATGGAAACAACACTGTTTGAAGACTTGGATTGTCTCTACATCCACTAATCAAGTTGGCAATCCTATGTTTTTTCCTCCAGGGAAGGGTGGATTGGTTTTATCACTGTAGGTTGAGTGAAGACTGAGTTTCTAAGATCATGACTGATTACAACTAGAGTGTGCCAAAAGATACTAGACAGAATAGTTTCCCTTTTTAAAAATACATTTCTTACAAAAAATTTCTAACATACTTAAATGTACAGAAAATAATGCAATGAACCCATAACTGAACTTGCAGAATTATAGACATGATAATCCCGTATTCTTGTTTCTTCTATTCCTTTTTTTTTTTTCTGAAGTATTTTAAAACAAATCCTGGACATTATATAATTTCCCCTGTAAATATTCCAGTATATATCTCTAATAATAAAAAAAAAGACCTTAAAATAATCACACAAACTCTTTTGTAGAACAAAAAAGACACTTCCAAATCATTTTGTGAGGCCAACATTGCCCTGATATAAAAATTTGAAAAGGACATTATAAGAAAAGAAAAATACAGAGTGATATTCCAAGCTCAGCAGTCTGCTCATTTCTTGAGATACTAGCTTGATAGTCACCATTATTAGCAACAATAATCAGATCAGTTATGTCAGTCTGAAATGTTCCTGTAATCATGTTTTCTGTGAGGACCCTATGATCTGGGGTACTTAAAGTTCTCAATGTGATCAGGGATTTATTGATGTCATGTTCATGCTCAGCCTTCTGCGGTATGTCCCACGTCAGTACCCCCTTCTCTAACTCTCAGTGGTTCCCTTCTTAATTTCACATTTATAATTCAAGTGGTTGTGGGCCTATCTAAATTTACCTTTCTACTGACTTTGATATTGATGTGATTCTTTTAATTTCCCATTTGTTTCTTGGGTAGCAAACCATTGGCAAAACAAACTCCTCTTCTCTCATGAACTGGCTCAAATATTTTCTCTGAAAAGTTTTCTCTGAATTATGTTGGCAATTATTGATGCCTCCTCTTAGCTTCCTAAATACTTTGTATATATCTCTTTTGTTGGCCTTGTCACGTTATACTGTGATATTTTTAATGTTATACTGTGATTATTTAATCTGTTATCTCCCTCATCACACTAAATAGTCAGTGGCTAGCAATTGCTTGGCATAGAGCAGTTAGTTCAGTAGGTGTTTGTTGAATGAAAGACTAAATTATAAAAATACAAATCTAGAATTAGTTTTGATCACTTAAGCTAAAAAGAATGTGCCTCTACAGAAAAACAAAATGTCTTACTATAACTTCACACATGTAGAAACCAGGAAGCTTCAAAGGCTCTCAAGTAAGGATAGTGGTATTTTATGATTTCATTTTTAACATAATACTTTTTTTAAATTATAAAGAGTAATAATAGATACTTGTAAAAAAAAAAGCTCAAACATATCAGATGTGTTAAGTAAGAAGTAAAAGCCCTCTAAAAAGGTGCTGTCAATTCAGACTTCTTCATTAGTATATCATGGTGCCTATATCGCCTCAGCCTTGCCTGTGCTTAATCTTTGCAAATCTGGTAAGTGAAAAGATGTATTTAAATTTAAAAAATAGCATTTATTTTATCATAAGTGAAGTTGAGAATATTTTGTATGTTTATTAACCTTTGGTATTTATTTTCTTTGTTGTTTTTTCCAAAGCCATACCTCCCAGTGTCTAGAACCATGCTTGCATACATTAAGCATTCGGTAAATATTTATTGAACCAATGAATGAATTCCATTTTTTTCTTCTTCTCCCCTTTTCCCATTGGGATGGCAGTTTTTAAAATTTGGTATATAAGTGCTCTTTGTATATTAAAGAAATTGGCTTTTTATGGGACTTATGGTGATTTTTAGCTTAGGGCTATATTGATTTTTTATGTTGTATTTATCAGCCTTTATGAATTCTTTGCTTTATGACTTCTGGATTTTATGGCAGGCTCAAAAGAATTCTTTCACCTCAAGGTTAAAAAAGAAATTAATCTCTGCTTTCTTCTAGTGTCTGATAGACAGTTTTACTGTTTTAGCTATCCAGAGAAACACCCTACCTGTTTGGAAATCTGTTTTTCTTCTTCTACAAGCCCATAGTTCTGGTAGTGGCTGTCTCTCAGAACCCACTGCTCCAGTTCAGCCCCTTACAGACCGGAAGCTCCTTGTACACATACAGAAAACTTACCCTGGCACAATTATAGATACACATTAGTTTCCAATTAACTTCTGGGTTTCTCCCTGAATGCATTAATGTACAATTAAGCTATACTCTGGATAGCTCTGTTCTGTCTGTGTTAGAAGTCTTGAATAATGAGAGTCAATGTCTAAAACAAGGGTGCCCTGACCTCTCAGTCTGTTGGATAGCCCATTACCAGCATGAATTCAATGTCTTCCTGGGCCTTACTGACTGACTCCTCCTCACTAACTGTCCCTTCAGCTTACAAGTTAAGTCCAGAGAAAATAAAACAACAGAAAAATGCAGACCCTTAAGAGAAAGCTGGAACACACAGATGTCCCCCCCGGTTAATGTCCTTGTCCTCTGGGAACTCTGCTCCAGCATGCTTTTATGATCCCAGAGCCATGTGGAGTTTAGTAGTGCAAAGGGTACTGTGGAAAGTGTGTTGTTGACTGAAATGGAACAAAGTGTCTCCCCAGTAAGAGGTGGGACTTGGCACTGCCCTCTCTCTCTGGGTTAGGGAAGAGCCAGAAAACCAAACAGGACTTCTAAGGCCTGACTGTGGTGGAGAGGATGTTGGAAAACTGCTTGAATGCTTCAAGCATTTCATAGACTAAGTGAACCTATTAAGAGATAGCTGGGTTTGGTCCTCTTGGATTAGGAGATCTGCATTCCCTGGGACTTGTCTTGAGCATGTGTCAAAGGGGGAACAAACACAGGGTAGTCTTCTAGACCCTGCCCAATCTTCTGCTGACAGAGAGAAGAAAATGGGCCGCTAATATAAACAACCTAGAACCCATGACTGGGTTTGCCTCTTGTTTTAAAACTAGACAAAGAACCCCTCTTCACCAGAGTCCATTGTGCATCATTCAGCTCTAGGCTTTTAGTCATGTCACTTTTTTTTGTCCCCCCCCCCCCGTCTCCTCGCCCCTCCACCAGTCATGTCACTTTTAACACTGGCATGAAGTCAGACTGGTTTCTCCCTTTTGGCAGATCTGACACACAACATTCCCCATACGTACAGCACTGGTAAAGAGAAAAGATGAATGAGTAGTTGTTCATCCTGTTCCCAACATCTGTCCAGGTATGGTCCAGACATATGAGATATGAATTCAGATTAGTATAAGCTGGGACATGTACAGGTACTCAGGGTTGCTAAGGGTCAACTGAAGAACACTTTCCCAGCCCGACAGAACCTTTAGATTTGGGCTAGAACTGGCTTCTGGGCTATTCTATTATCATTTTTTATTTGAGTTCAGTGATAACCATGCTAGGGGTTATCCTGAACGGCTAAAATGCGGACCTCCACTATCAGATTAATTTAAGAACACCTCCAAAGCTCCATTTGTTTGTTAGTTTGTTTAGCATTGTCTACAAAAAAGAAGGGAGTGCAGGGGGATGTTGCTGGAGAGGTATTCTTTAAGTACTTAAGTCCATCCTCATAGCAGTCTTATTCTCCTTGTCACGTCTTCTCTATTATAAAATAACCACAATGGAGAAAAGAAACTAAACATGTAAAATTATTTTTAAAACTTTCTGCAGGCCACGTTTTATACACTCATGGTTAAATTTATTTACCTTTATTATATCCTCCTCTAACACCAACTTAAAAGTGTTCATTGTCATGACAACTAAATAGATCTAATTTCTTTTCTTTGTACTTTGTCTGTTTTACCTATTTAAAACTCCAGCATGCCTCAAGGAATTCAAAATCCTTGCATTGTACTTCAGAGCTCTTCACTAGGATGCTCTAATTTTCTTTCAAATATTGTGATATAGTGGAGAAGACATGGGGTTTACATTCAGAGATCTTGAGTCAAGTCCTAAATTTTCTGATGACTATATTTGTGATCATAAGTTTAATATTCTTGAGGTTCTGTTTTGTCATCTATAAAGAGATGTTAATACTATCATCTTTATAGTGTCATATCAGATGATAAATATAAACATAAATATGTAACATTAATACCAGATATATTTAATGTATTTTCTTTTTATCTCTCCCAGCAATCAGCCTAGCTCTGCAGACATTAATGTTGAGAAACTTGATGTGGAAGATACTATCTAGGGTTAGTGGTCATTTGCTATATCCTTTAATATAGCAAGAAAATAATTATCTTTAGTAACAAGCTCCTCCACTTTAATTCTTTATACTTCTTGGAGATCCTTCCACAACTAGCTCTTTTTCCTTCCTAGAGAACTTGAGTCTTTTGCCAATGCTCATTCTAAAACTGTCAAGACATTTCATCTTCTACTCTGAACGTGCCTCTTCTCTAGTTTGGCCTTGGCTGTACCATAACTACCATGTAATAAAATTCATCTCATCATTTCAATTGGGATAGTTCCTTTACCAAATATTTCTCAAGTGTTTACTGATAACTTACATTCATGTGGAGTTTTATTGTTGTTATTATTCATAGAGCACCTTCAGTTGAAAATACACATACCTAATGGCTCAATAATTTGAGTCATTGGAATATACCCTAGAGAGACTACCTCAGGTGCAGGAGAAAGATGTACAACATAAAAGATAAGACAACTCTTATAATTCATTTATTAATATATAAGACAATATAATATCTGAGAATATAAATGAGGAATAAATCTAACAAAAGTTGCAAAGGGAAAAGTTGCAAGAATATCACAGAGTTGTCATATGCCTATCATCTGGATTTCCCAAATGTTAACATTAAGCAAACATTTGCTTTCCCTTTCTTTCATATATATAATTTTTTTGTATATACATTTTTTTTGTAAAATGTTAGTTTCAGAGGTGAACATAATAGCCCTTTACCCCCAAATATTGTATATATTTCTTTAAAACAAGGAATTATCTTACATAACACAATTATCAAAATCAAGAAATTAACATCAATAGACTACTATCATCTGATCTACAGAACTTACTCAAATTTTGCCAGTTGTCCCACTTATATTCTTATAGTCCCAATCCCCCCAACCAAAATCATGGCTCACACATTGCATTCAGTTGTCATATCTCTTTAGTCTTCATTAGTGTGAAACAGTTTCAGAATATTACTGAGCACTTGGTAAGATGGTATATACCAGGTTTCTTCACTAGTAAAATTACTATTTTACCTTTTGTAATAATATCTGTGTGAAGATATTTTGAGACTATGTGCCACCATTTTTTATGTAAGGTCTAAAATTTAAAAATATATAGATCCAACAGAAAGCAAGAGAATGATGAAGATGGGGCTCAGGATGATGGTTATGTCAGGAGGCAGAAGGTGGAAGTGTGGGATATGATATGTTAAACACAACTTATTGTCCTATATTTTGTTTTTCATAATGAGTTTGCAAGTGCTTATTCTAATATTAAAAGTAAGCTAAATAAAGAGGAGCCACTTACAGACAGATCTCTGATACACTGTGAACCAAATATTATGATTAATCCTATTTTGTGAACCTGAAGTTAGTCCCTCGTTTAAAAATAATAGAAATATAAAATAAATTAATTAAAGCCATAGACATTAACATAGATAAACATCTCAAAAACATAATGTTGACTGAAAAGAGCAAGTGAAGATAGGTATGTGTAGTATAATTTTTATGGAAATACATATAAAATACAGAAAGGTATTGTTCATAATAAATTCAGGGTAGTGGTTACCTCTGGGAGTGGAGAGAGAGGGGAATTGAGATGGAAAGGGCTATATAGAAAGCATGAACTATATTTGTAATGTTTTATTAATAAAAACAAATATGACAAAATATTAAGATTTGATAAATCTGGTGGTGGGTACACAAATGTTCATTATATTTTCTCTATATTTTGTGCTGGTATATATTTCATAATTTGAAAATGAAACAAAGGAGTGATAGCATCAAAGGTTACAGATAGGCAACCAAGTAAGCAAAGCAAATGAAAGTGATAAGGGTAAATGTTTGGTATAGTAAGAATATAGAACTTGGCATCTGAAGACCTGAGTTTGTTTGAGTCTCTGCTCTATCGCTTACTATGTGTGTGAGCTCGAACAAGTTCCTTAATTATTATTTTATAACATTAAGCCTCAGTTCCCTCTTCATAAAATGGAAATAAAAGTCTTTTATACAGGTTAAATGTGTATTGCTCATAGAGCAATGCCTACCACATTATAGGCGCTCTAAAATGTTAGATGTTATTATGTTTGTGTACTTTCAAAACAGCAGGTATTAATTAACCCATACTAATTAGAACAAAAACCATCTCAATGAGAGTGACAAACTAAAATAAAAATAATCTTTTACTATAGGAATTGCAAACTGAAATATCTACAGAAGCTGGGTAGTTATGGAAAGTGTCAGTCGATTGGGTTTAATCAGTATAACAGGGAGTAATAGAGACTCAGGTGAACAGGAGAGCACATACTGTGCCCATAGGGAGAAGCTACTGTTTACTTCCTTTCAGCTGTTGGACTGGTGTTGCTAGATCTCTCTAGTTTTCAAGAAAAACTTTTAAAAATAAAAAATAAAAGCACAAACCTTGCTTGAAGTCAGCTATGGCCAAAGACGACCAGTTTCTGGCTCTTGCTTTTAATGCTTAAAATGTATAAGCTGCAGACCCCACACATAACGCACTTGCTCATTACGTTTTCCCTGGAATCTCATATAGCAGTCAGGATGGTAGGAACTATCCCCTTTCTGGAGTTGGTGATTGGTGGGCGCAGCTTTATGGTTATTGTTTGCTCAAAATGTTGTCATCTCTGCTACATCTGAGAAAAGCTTGAATTTATACTCCTAGCTCCTCATAAGTGAAGTCCCCTTATGTTTCCTGTAATTTCGAGTTAGGTAAGGACATTGAGGAGAGTGTGTTTTAAATATTTTTCTAGTCTCATGTAGTTCCTGCATTTCTCTAATTTGTCAAGACCAGAATCTAGAAGTGTCTTAAAAGAGTCTCCTAGAAAACTAAGAGGACATTGATTCCAAAGTCAAGAGAAGACAGTGTTTCAAGAATGGAGATGAATTAGAGTTTAAAGTCAAATGGAATAAAAAATAACTTTTTATTTTGAACTAATCTTAGACTTACAGAAAATGTGTAAAAAGATTTTTTTGTATATTCCTCACCGGTTTCTCCAATGTTAGCATCTCACATCACCTTAGTACAATCATCAAAACAAGGAAATTAACAATGGTACAACATTATGAACTAAAGACATTATACAGGTGTCACCAGTTTTTCTACCAATGTTCTTTTTCTGTTCTAGGATCCTTTCCAGGATTCCACGTTGCATTTACTTGTTATTTCTCCTTAGTCTCTGGCAATCAGTAAGAGTTCCCAGGTCTTTCCTAATCTTTAATTATCTTGACAGTTTTGAAAAGTTATCGATCAATTATTTTTTGGAAAGTCCCTCAATTTGGATTATCTATTTATTTTTTAATGATTGGAATGAGGTTATGTATTTTTGGCAATACCATAGAAATGATGTTGTGGCCTTCCCAATGCAAAATAGCAAGTGTTTCACGATCTAAGTGTTTACGTTATCACTTGGTTAAGGTGGTTTCTTCTGAGTTTCATCATAATAAAGTTACTATCTTTTCCTTTGTGCTAAAATGTATCTTGGATGATAAGACACTTTGACTCTATGCAAATCCTGTTTCTCTTCAAATTTTCACCCACCAATTTAGTATCCATCAATGGATCTTGACTGCAAGTTATTAATATGGTGTCGCCTAATGGTGATTTTCATTACTGCTCTTTCCTTCTAATTATACATTTATTAAATTGAAATTCTACTCTAAAAAAAGATCTGCCCCTTCTCTCCTATTCATTTAAGTAACTAATTACTTATATCAGTATGGATGCATGAATGTTAAAAATATCTATGGGTCTCTGGGCCATACTGCAATACTATCATTATTTTGTTGCTTTCCCCATTAGGAGCTCTTTCAGGTTGGTTCCTGTGTTCTCGCGATATCCCTTATTGAGCATGGTTTTCTGGAACCACAGGATAGTCTAGTCTATGCTCACCTTGTATTTTCCCAGCTTCAGCCCAAAATTTTTCCAAGGTTCTCCTTGTTGGAGAATGATGTTTAGAAATAAAGATCTGGGTACGAGGTATCCTCATTACTTCTACTCTCAGCAGACAGAACTAGAAAATATATGTATATTAATCTACACATACCCACTAATCTATATTTCTGTAACTACCGTACACATATCAAAAAACCACGAGTTTATACTGATACTTCATATTCCAATGCAAGACCAGACTTCATTTTCCCTTTTCCTTAAAAACTTTTTTCCAACAATGAGACACCCAGCTCATGATTTACAATGTATTTAATTCTATCACATACATTAGTAGTTTCAAATTGTTGACTCCCCCACATCCCGTGAAAAACAGTATGTGGATCATAGCATTTATTTACAGTTCAGCTGGTCTTTTTTTAGGTATCCAGTCAAGATTCTTTTCCCTCAGTTACTTAGGTGACTTCTTCCTCACCCCTGCAGAGTGGCTATGTTACTCATTTGTAATACAGGTAAGTTCATTCAGTTTTGGGTCTCCCCCCACATCATCTCCACACATTGTGGTTTTTATTTTTGGTTATTACTTTATTAACAGAAATAAAAGTATATATCCTAAGTCAACCACACAGTTTCCCCAAATGATCATTAAATAATATTCTGTACGTTTTATTTTCTAATGAATTTTAAACATTAATAAAATTAAGTATTGCATATTGAATGATTGAGAACAATATTTAAAGAAAGCCAGAGACTCCTCTTTTTTAATAGAAAACGAAAATGTTACAATGAACTATAAAATAAAATCAAGATATCTCTGGAAAACATTAAATTTCAAACTCAATCCAAACTACAAAGAAATTGTAGATTAAATCTTATACGAAATCATTAAGGCAAAGAATAAGACTGTGTTAAACTTCTGACCAAGAGAACTGTTCATAATTTCTAAGGACAGCAGTAGAAAACAAATACGACAACCTACCCTCGAACTTTAAAAGACTGTACAACTGAGTCTCTCCCTAGCTTTCTGACTTTCCTCTCTTTATTCTTTTCCGTTTGGTCTATGCTCCAAACAGCTCATTGTTACTCAAAGTATCATTCTACTTGGGTTTAGGTATTTATTTCGGAGTGTATATGAAGCATTACTATGGTTTTAAGAGCTAGTCCAATACAAAAGATTTGCCAATTTCTCATCAATCCTGCTACCTTGTTCCCATTCCCCTTCTTCCCACCTCTTCCATATAGGAAATTAACCAGCTTAATTTCTGGTTTATCCTTGTATTTCTTTTGCATAAATGAGCAGGTATTTATGCCCCTTTTTCTTACACAAAGTGTCACATACTATACTTTTGCCTTTAAGCAAAATTAACTTTTTAAAGTCCAGGGAATTTAGCACAAGAAGTTTACTTAAGGACCTTAAGCAAATGCTGTTTTGTTTTAATATTAAGGGCCAGAGTGAAATGACTAAAGCTTCAGACCAGAGGGAACTGAAAAAGCATACTTAACTTTCAGGAAGTTCGAATCCTTATCTGCAGTTAGGCTATACACTAGGTCCTTCTCATCACAGATTCTGGTAATGAGCTCATAAACTTTAGTAAATGTGGGTGGCAAATGGAGCTAAAACTATGGAGTTGGCACAAATCAATTATTCCCTTTTCAGAGGCTCATTGGGTGGCTATGAGAACAGCGAGACATTTCCGATGACAGGTCTATTTGTTCCCAAGTCCTTGAATCCTAAAAGCCCTCGGTTGGGCATCTTGCCTATGTCATAGGATCGTGGTCTGGTTTCTGAGCCTAAAGCGGTGCCCTAACCTACTGTATAAGAGTGCTCTACACAGCGGGCACTTCGAGGACGATGTACAACCCCGCCCAAAGGGGTCAGAAACAGGATAAAATATCACACCCGAACCTATCCTTTCCTTCAAGATCTTCTCAGTGTTCCGTATCCCCTAACACACTAATCTCCAACACCCTCCCACCTCCTTAGAGCAGGGACGAATATTCCCAGGATACCGGGCCGTTTCGATTGACGTTACTTCCGGGAAAAGTAACCTTTCTTCGGCAGTTGCAGGTCTGGGGAAGTCTCGCGACATTTTCTCCCGCGAGATCTGCTTGCTCACTCTAGCGATGACATCCTCCTCCTCCTTTCCGCCGCCTTTCGGCAATCTTCGCCAGTCCCAGCCCCGACCAATCTGCACTCAGATGGCATGGATTAGAGTCTCCCCCCGAACCCCGGTCCACGCGGGGCTTCAGGCGGCAGCTGCGGGGTGCGAGCGTTCGAGGCCGACGGCAGCGGCACTGAGGGCGGCCACGGGCTGGCGACGATCAGTGAGCGTGGGCGGGGCGGGGGTAAGCCAGCTGAGTAGCGGCTCGATTGTTCTGGCCTGGCTATGGCGCCTCTCCTCCCCCCCGCCATGGCTCCCCGTGTCCCTGCTCCGCTCCTCTCAGTGAGTGAAAGTGGCCGCCGCTGCCGCCGGCCCAGCGCCCGCAGCCGCCTCAGCGCCGCCGCCATCTTGGGGTCCCAGGAGCCGCCGAGGGAGCGGGCTAGGAGCGTCCACGCCCAACGCAGTCACCGTCCCACGGCCTCAGAGAGCGAACCGCGGCTCCATCGTCCGCGGGGCGACCCCCCCCTCCGGACCCCGCCTGCACCCCGCCCCCCCCTCCGCCGCCGCTGCGGCGGCGGGGCCCGGCGGCCCGAGGTGAGGAGACTAGACGTGGGTGGGCGAACGGAGGGGGGGGGTCGTGTAGGCCCCGTTGCGCCCCTCTCTGCGGGCGACAACTGGGCCGCGTCTTAAAGGGGCCGTCGCCCCCAGCCCTTGGATTTGTTGGGGTTAGTGGGGAGGATGGGTGTGAACACTCTCCGTAGGGTTGGGACCTCAGGGACCTGGGCCTCGTCCTTTCCCTCTCATAAGTCTGAGACCTGGGGTCACGCGGTGACCTCAGCCAGCCGAGGAAGCCCGTGGGGCGCCCACACGTGGGGAGTGTGTTAGACCAGGTGCACGTGGGACCCGGTGGGGCGGTGTCGGGCTAACACGTGTGTGGGTTTGTGGGTGGGGTGGGGCAGGGCGGGGGCTGGTTGTGCCCGAGTGGAAACCCTGTGAGTGTCACAACTGTCCTTTTAAACAAATGAGATCCAAGGGATTGATTGTGTGTTAATTTATGGGGAGTAAGTTGGGGTATGGGTCAGTGGTGCATGCTGCTTGTTGGTGTTTGATGGGGGTAGCCTAACACGAGCACAGACTTAGAAGTGTGCAGGTGACACTTTCTAGTGTTTAAGCTTTTGTAGGGCGTCTAGGCAAGTGTCATCCTATTTGACATTCTTTCTTGAACTTGGCTGATGAAAACTACTTCCGTAATCACCGAGGTTGGAAGCCCCCTACAGTTTAGGAGTGATAGAGCCTAGGAAGGCACTCACTATTTTAGTTAATAACAGCCAACTGTGCCAAATTCTTCTTTGATTCATACATTGTATAGTTTTCTGTTCCTGTACTTGTTGGTAGGAATGGGAGAGGTAATTAGGAGGTTGACCTCGCTAACATCGCAGGTAACCAGCTCAACTTTTCCAATCATTGACTTTCTTGATTTGCTTTCCCAAGGAAATTTTCACTGTGGTTTACTAGTTGTGGCTATTAATTTTTTAAAGTAACAGCGTTATTGACCTATAATTCACATACCAAAAAGCATTTTTAAAGTGTACAATTCTGTGATTTTAGTATACTCGTAGAGTTGTACAGCTATCACCATTATCTAATTCATCACCCTCAAAAGAAGCTCCTTTAGCAGTCACTCCCCATTTCTCTTTCCCCAGCCCCTAGCAACTAATCTATTTTGTCTTTATAATTTGCTTATCCTGGGTATTTGTAAAAACGGAATCACATAATATGTGCCCTTTTATGGGTGGCTTCTTTCACTTAATGTTTTTAAGGTTCATTTATTTTGTAGATAAACATACACCTATGTATATATGTTTATCAGAACTTCATTCCTTTTTATTGCCAAATAATATTCCATTCAAATTGTGTTTTATGCTTGAAATTCACAAGGTCTTCCTATAAAATGACAATTTGAGATTATTATGTATGGTAAAGTTGCATAGCTACTAGATTTTAAAACATTTGAATTTTTAAGGCTTAATTTCATTATTTTAGTTTTCTGTGTTCTTTTCTTCCACGTTTTTTTGTTTCTGAAGAATCCAAACCAATTTTTAAAGATCTGTCTTTTGATAGGAAATAACTATAAAGACCACAAATGTGATTAGAAAAGCTTATGACTAAAAAACATTTTGAATATATCAAGGTGGAAATGTGGTTGTATAAGCAACAGACCATGAACTATGGTGTTATAATTTCACTTAATGAAAGTTTGTCATAGTACTATGTCAATATACAAGTTCACACAAAACATAAATGCTGGAATGCAGTGAATTTGAGAACAGTCAGAATGGAACAGGGTTAATAGGAAACTGTGAGTTTGTGTAGGAAAATAAGTGAATTTGATGACAGATTTTAAAGTTGGATCTTAAGTATACAAATTTTAATATGATAGGTTATAGCATGTGGAGGATGAGAAGAGCGTAGTCACTAATACTTACTAACCAACTAATACTTACCACCTTTTATAGGCACTAATCCTAAAATTTTGAGGGTGAGGTCTTACCTCCTAATACCATGACCTTGGGGGTTAGGATTTCAACATATGAATTGAGGTAGCCAGACACAAACATTCAGACCATTCCTTAGGTTAAATCAAATTTTGTTAGAGAAGTATTAGATTCACTGGCTAATCATAATGCAATAAGTTTGCTTAGGGTTGAAAAGTTGATCACAAAGATGCTTAATGCCTGTGTTTAATAAGTACACAAGAGAGATTTCCATACATGTTAAATCTGAAGTAGAAAATCAAAAACAGCAAATGTAGCTGACATTTAGCTATAAAAAAATCTCTGGGATTAAATGCTGTCCTTATTTTGAATGGACTAGAGGACCGGTGAGTAAACTGTGACATACTTTTATAAATCTTCACTACCAAGAATTGACAGCCTGTGCGATGGTCTTTAAAGAAGACAGGGTTCTTACGTTTTTATGTGCTCTGGACAGTTTTGCAGTCTAAAGAAGCCTGTGAACCTCTTCTCAGTATGACTTTTAAATGTATAAAATATAGTTCACATATTTAAATTATTTATGATATAAGAAATTTGTTTTTATTATTGAATTAAATAACAACTAGTGATAGTCCTGCTAAATAACACTGTGGTATGCTGCCTATATTCAGAATTGGAAGAAATGATACTTTTAGTTATAGGTTATTGAAAATAAAGATGTAATTTTTTTCCCCATGCAAATTCATGGACCAGTAGTTTAAAACTCATAGTATAAGAGCCTCTGCTAGAGTGTCCAGGACACATAACTGAGTTATGTCATATGAGGCAAACCAGTGGTTTCATAATAAGTAGGATTATTGACTCTTAAATTCATGTTCACAAGAACATGAACATGACTTAATGGGAAAATCAAGTGATAGTCCAGCTAAGGAGAAACCTATTAGCATAATGGAAAGACATTGTTTTTGGAGATAAAAAGACTTGAGTTTGAGTCCCACTTATATCACTGGGTAAGTTACTGAAGTTTTTTTTTTTTTTTTTTTTTTAAGTTTTTCTTATCTATAAAATGGAGATAATAATTTTCACTTCTGAGATTACATGACATTAACTATGAAAAGCATATTGATGAATGTTAAATTTTCATCTTTCAAGAAATTAACATACCAAAGGTTGAGACATATTTAGTTTTGATTTGGGAGAGGGGAAACTTAAGTAGTAGGAAGAAACAATATGTATGGCATATAGGCTTTTTTCAGGGTTATTAAAGTGTAGAGTTCATCTTTTGGTAATGGTACTAAAACCATTCTTATTTCTTGTAAAAGAACAAATAAGGTGCCTCCAGGTTTGTATGTTACAGTTGATACAAAGCCACAATACATCCACTCTTAGGCTATTGAATGAATGGGTTCTAATTATTGTACCTGAAGGAAGAGCAAATTAAGCAGGAGGAAAGTTTCCAGAAAATGGCAGTATAAATGTTGAAGGCAAGGGCGAGGCTTTTATATGAAGATAAATTTCACTCTACAGTGGAATAATGAAGACTGAGATGGACTATGATTAAATTGTATTGAATTAGGAAAAATGAATAATCTTGGAAAATTAGAACTGTTTTGGAAGATGAATATTGTTTGACAAGGCTTGAGTAATGACTGGTTTGTTTATGAAACTTACTAGTACAGAAGGTGTCTAAGGCTTAAGAACAGACCAGACATAATTTAAGGATTACAAAGCCAGGACTTTTGTGATTCAGCTGTAATTCATTTCAGGTCAACAAACCATTTAATGATACTTGTACCTAATGGTTTATGAAACTCCTTATTCTGTTCATTTACTCAATAAATATTTATTGAACACCTAGTGAATGCTTTTTGATCTTCTCAATAACCATTTGTTGAGCTTCTACCACACTCAAGGGACTATGTAGACTCTGGGGGTGTACAGGGAATTAATACAGCTGTATCTATTTGACGAGTACAGAGGGGCTCTGCAAAGATAAACAATTATCTCAAGTGGCCATAGAGAAGTATAAACCTAAATGTTTCTTTTGAGGTACTGATAGAAATTACTAGTATTTAGGTTTTGTTTTTTTTTTTTTAATGTATTGAGACATTCTTTTCATTTGTTTAAAGGCCCTACTCTGCCTTGTTAATAGAAGCATTATAATCCAATGGCAGTGTAGGATAGCCCAATCCCTTTTAGATTGTAGAGACAGATGACACATGTTTAAATTTTAGCTCTCCCTCTTGTTATCTGTGTGGTCTTTGGAAAGCAACTTAAGCCTGTTTCTTCATCTGTTAGAATAATAGTAGTACTTACTTTTTAGAGGATAATTGTAAGAGAAATCTATGCATACATAGAAATACTTAGAATCGTACCTGGCACATAGTGCTCTTGCTGCAAGTGTTAGCTATAATTACAAGTGCCATTTTATTATGACAGTTTAATTAGGAATTTAGTAATCTAGAGTTTTATAAACTGTGGAAATCAGAATCTTTTTATTAGTAGAAAATACCACAGATCTTTTTTAGATAAGGCAGAGGAAAAGTATATCAATAAAGAAAATAGTTATGCATTAATCTTTATATAATGAATACCAGTAGATGTTAATAGAAATATCTTTATTTAATATTATAACTCAAAGAGGTGGTATATTGCAACATAGAACTTTTTAGTTCAACCTCAAAATATTTCTGTCTAGGATGTCATTCTAATGTTAGTAATAGTTTGCCCTTCTAAGAGTCATTCTCAGAATATAATAGCCCAAGCTTCTAGAGTAGGGCTTGGAAAAGTTTTTCGGTAAAGAGTCACATAGTAAATCTTACGCCTTGCTGGTCATGCTTTCTCTGTTGCAGCTACTCAGCTCTGCCACTGTAATGTGAAAGCAGCCATAGTCAATATGTAAATGAACGAGTGGGGCTGTGTGCCAATAAAACTTTATCTGTAGGCACTGAAGTTGTAATTTCATATAATTTTTGTGTGTCACTAAATAAGATTTTCCCTCTAATTATTTAAAAACATGAAAACCATCCATATCTGTCTAGATTTACAAGAATGGGCAATGGGCTAGATTTGACATGGAGGCCGTATTGTGCCGACTCCTACTCTAGAGTCTAGGCTCTGTAACTCCCTGGCTAGGTGATCTTGTACAAGTTATTATTAAGCCTTAATTCCCATCTTTTAAGTAGGGGCTAATAATAGTATCTACTTTATATATAGAGAGAGTTGTTAGAAATACATACTTCTGAAGTGCTTAGCACCATGCCTGACACAGATTAAGTGTTTAATAAATGTTGTATATTATTGTCATCTAATAGAACCTCCTTATTTTACAGTGAGGATGTTGGAACACTGAGAGTATCGCTGTTAGTCTTAAAGTCTACCAGTGGCTTGTCAATAGCATTAAACTCACAGCTCTTGACTTCAGCTTCTCTTTATACCGCACCATGCTGCTTTCATAGAGGACTACAGTATTTAATTCAGTGAAGATACTGCTTGACGAAACTATTCTATTGAATACCTTAACATTGTACGTTTGTCAAAACCCATAGTGCTTTACAGCACAAAGAGTAAACTTTAATGTGTGCAAATTAAGCAAAAATCATTTAGGAGGTCGGGATCCCAGGAAGGAATGTAGACAGACTGTGACAAGAGAATCTAATTGTATTACAAATGTATGAAACAACCTTACTCAAAAGAGGAGAAGGGTAGTGCTTACCTAAATAACCTTGGAAATGACTGGAATCTAAGAAAAATAAGAATTGCACATAAGCACTGTAGTCTTATTGATAAAATTGTGTCCCATGGGGGTACAAGTTAATTCTGATACTGATATACACGTATACTGCAATTGAACAATTGAGTAAATGGTAGGAGACAGGCTTCTTACTGTTGGAGTGGGAATTTACAGATAAATGGGAAGGAAGCTAGAATGATCCATGTGGTAATGGATTAGAGTCGAAGATATGAGTATGAAACCACTTTTAGCTTAATACAGATACGAATGGTTACATACTGAGATATTCATAGCTAAAGTACATACTTGGGTTTATATACACAGTTTTTCTGTGCTCTTTTCAGCTGAGAAGGTTAAAAGAAAGAAACCCAGGAGTATACCTGGTACCCCCAGATCTTGGTTTCTAATACCATTATCCAATAAAGGGAACTAGAACTTGGAGGAATGGCCAATTCTAGGAAATATACAAGATGAGCCTGGAGCATTTTGTAGTGCCAGAAAGTAAGGAAGTGCTCCAACCACCACCACCATAACACAACAACCACAACCTCGCATTGATGAGCACATGTCAAAGCACAGGAGCCAATGACCAAAGTTCCCAATGACCAAAACTGGAACAATTTGAGCAGCAGAATAAACAAAGCAGCATTAGATTATAACCCATAACATAAAATGGACATTTAAGAGTCTATATTGACCTAAATATATAATTTATTAAATGAATATACTTTTAGTATAGGAAAACTAAATATAAAGGTGGATATTGGAATTTCAGCTGTTTATAGATGGCTCTTTATTCTTAATAATAGCCTTTCACCATCACTCATGTAGTAATGGAGGGTTAACTAGATGGAACTGGTAACTAAATTTTTTCAGCATTTAGTGTGGGATCTTTATTTTTCACAAGTAACTATCAAGTAAGTTAATGTTATCTTCCCTTTGCTGAGGAATGAACTGAGTTGCTCAAGATTTTCTGGGCTGAGAATGCAGTCCTTCATCTCTTCTGCAGGAGCATTTTTTTTTTCTCAGCTATCTTATTTCCTCAAAAAGGTAAGTGTTTTCATGGATCTAGCTGTGCAATTTGTTGAAGTCACTGATTCTTAAGTAAGAGGAATTTTTAGCAATGTTTTCAAATTATTAATTTGATAAAATGTTACTAATTCATATTGGGTATTTTTTACCGAAAGACTTATGAAATATATAGCCTAGGACCTCTAACATAGCCTAATTTAAAAAACAGTTTTTTTAAATTACCATGTGAAAGGTTTACCAGTTACTTCAGGAAACATTTCCTCCCCTTAGGATTTTTTTGAATTAGTAATATTTAGACTCTAAATGCTTAATAAATAGGGATTACACTTGTTTGACTAAATCCTCTCTGTGGTGTTTACTACAGAACTCCCTGGAGGCAGTTGTGCTAGTAAGACTGTTTTATAATTCCAATAAGATGTTTTAGTTCCTCATCTTGGTAAAGATATTCTTCTAGGAAGTTGAAATGGTTCTTTCCTAGAAGAAAGCATATGTATTGTAATTGATTTTTTTATTTTGACCTTAGTAACATTTCTTTTGGTACAATATCCTGATTTCATTAAGGGTGAAAAGTTGGGAAGGGAAAATGTGGATAAGCTTTTTTTCTTTCTCACAATATACCTGTTAGGTCAAAACATTTTTTTCTTTGCTATTTTAGAAATTTATGAAAGAAAGGGCCATTCTTTTTTATCCAGGAGTTCTTCATTCCATTTAAAATGCAGCTGTTATTTTTACCTCTGGAACTTTGGGTAAACTCCGGGCTTGTTAATTTGCTAGACTGTTTTCATGCTTTTGTAGTGATCCCTTTGGTCAAGCAGGTGGTTTCTGGCCTCCATGTAGAGGGCTCTATCAGCATCTGCTCCTTGAGGACAAGGTCTTTTTTCCTAGCGTTTAATTCAGTATCTGGTACATAGTAGTCTCTTAGTAAATATTCAGTGGTATGAATGGAAAGTTTTGGTTCAAGTTGAATATTTTGAGTGCTTTGAGATTTACTTACCTCTTATTTGCCATGTATAGGGTGACCAAATATTTATTATTCAAATGTGAATACTTTTGAAAGCAAAGGAAGAGTGACTGTTAGTATTTAGGTTTAGGAAAACAGGCATAAACTTAAACTGTCTTAGGCAAACCAGCTAGGAGATATAGTCACCCTAGTCATGATGCTTTTTTATTTTTATGTCATAGCAGAGTCTGGTATTGAAGAATCAAGTTTTGGAGCCAGTGGTAATAGATCTGAGTTATAATTCTGGCTTGGGCAAATTATTGAACTTAACTAGAATGAGAATAAGATTTGAATTATTTTGAGAATTAAAGGAGCTCGTGTTATTAAAGCACCTACCTAGGACAGAAAAGCCCCTCACACTGGTATGCTCTCATTCTGTGTTAGGTCCTTTTTTCTTTCCACCCATCATGCCAGAACTAGAGTTTTTACTTTCAACTGAGGCTGGCTTTGAAGGGGCTCTTTTTTGTTGTTGTTAAGATTATTTGAAACATTTCAGGGAATGCAGAAATGTTTTTTAGCTGAGCCATTGAACTTGTTTTTTGTTAAAGTTGTATAATTTTTGGTGGGCAGGAAATGAATGCCCTCTCAAACCTAATTACTCTTACTCTTTCTCAAAATATTTGTGAAAAACTTTTCCCCCCAGTTATTTTTTACAGAATTGCAAAAAGATATTTTCATAGTTTAGATTTAGCAAAATAAAAAAAAAGTCACTGGTTACCTTTATTTCAGCTGAATGGAGTAATACTAGTAAATTTTATTGGGTAGGAAAAAGATGATTTAATTGAGAATTTCATTAAGTTTTTTATCAGTATTTATACCATCAGAATTATGTGTTCTCTTTTGGTATTTGAATTATTTTTCCCCCTGTATTTTTGATGTTTTGCTCATTTAATCCATTTTAATTATATAAAAAAGGAAACCAAAGAAAAGCAGTTATTGTGTGCTTTGTACATTAGTACAGGCATCCACATTGTGAACCAAAGAGAAGTATTCTGGTACTAAGACTTCCAACTACTTCTGGTATTGCATTTGATTTTTTGCTTTTTAAACAACAGATAATAAGGTAATGCAGAAAGAACAATCACAATGGTATAGCTCCAAATAAGAGAACTAAGAGAAATTATTTGCCCATTAAGTATACAATAAGTTGTTGCTTCTTGAAAAAATCGGAGAGTTGGTAAAGACACTTTTGATTTTTTTTTTAATATCAGTAAAGGATACTGGTTAAATATGGCATATATTATAGGAACTTTTAGTATCTTCCCTCAGACTGGTCCTAGAGGAGCACATAATGGCTGGAAATTTAATCCTAATCTGAGAGCTGTAAAAGAGAACATATACTAGGATCTTCTGGAATATTTCTGGGTAGTCTTGGAACCCATCAGACTTCCATGAAAAACCTGACTTTTGTATTGGGAATTTTCACCTTTATTTGGTGTGTAGTTGCAAAGGCGGCCTCTTAGTCTGATTGCATATTGTTTTAATGCTCACTGCAGACTGATTTTTTAATACCCTTGCTAACTGATAAAGAGTAAAACCAAATAATGATTAACACTTTTTTTTAATGTAGAAGTTTCTAATTTTGATGTAGTCAGTTTATCAGTATTTTCTTTTATGGTTAGTGCTGTCTTTGTCCTATTTAAGAAATTTTTACCCATTCCAAGGTCACAAAGATGTGTTCTTATATTTTCTTTTAGTAGTTTTATCATTTCACCTTTACATTTAAGTCTGTGATTCATCTCTCAATTTTATTTTTGTGTATGGTATGAGATAGGGGTTTGAGGTTCACACCCCTCTCACCACCCCATATGGATCTCCAGTTGTTCCAGCATTTGTTGGAAAAACTTTCCTTTTCCTGTTGGATCATTTTAGTGCCTTTGTCAAAAATCAGTGTGATCATGTAACTGGGCCTCTTTCTGGACTCTACTCTGTACCATTGTTTTATTTGTCTATCCTTATGCCAGTGCAGTACCATTTTGATTACGCTAACTTTTTATAAGTCTTGAAATCAGATGGCATGAACTCCAACTTTGTTCGTCTTTTAAACTTGTTTGGACTATTCTGGGTCCTTTGTATTTCCGTATAAATTTTAGACTAAGCTTCTCAGTTTCTTCAAAAACTCTTCTGGGATTTGATTGAGAATCTAGAGATGAATTAGGGGACAGCTGACATCTTAATAATACTGAATATTATAATCCATGAATATATGGTGGTAGTAATACATATATCTGGCAAGGGAATTGTAACTCAATTCACTTGTAACTCAATTCCTATAACTCAATAGTAAGATTACAATTTTTTTCAAATGTGGTAAAAAAGACATTTTACAAAGGAAGTTATACAGATGGCCAATAAGCATGTGAAAAGGTGCTTAACTTTTTCAGTCAGCAGGGATGTACAAATTAAAACCAGTGATTTTGAGATTTGATATATCACCAAATGTTGGCAAAGATGTGAAGCAACTAGAATTCTTTGTTAGTGGGAATGTAAAATAGAACCATTTTGGAAAATTATTTGGTGGTTTCTCATAAAGTTAAACATATGCATACCTCTGACCTAGTAGTTCCATTCTCAGGAATTTACCTAAAGAAACAAAAATCCAAATATCCATCAATAGGTGGATACATAAATTTGGTTTTATTCATTTCCTATACTGGAATCTGATTCAGCATCAAAAAGGAGTGAGCTACTGATAGTACTATGGATGAATTACAAAACATGCTAAAAAACAAAAGTATACGTGCAGTGTGATTCTCGTATAAATTTCTAGAGCACATAAAATTAATCTGTGGTGATAGAGATCTGATTAATGATTGCCTCTAGAGCAAGAGATAGGAATTGACTGGGAAGAAGCAAAAGCCTGAAAACTTTCTGTGGTAATGAGCAATTCTTGATATATCTGGATATCATCAAACTATTTTTGTATTTAATATCCGTACCTTTCAATATATGTAAGTTTGTAAATTTATTTGAAAACTAACGTTAAGAATTTTGAAAAATATTAAAATTTAAATTAAAAAATAGAAAGTAGAGGAGGTTTCTCTTAGTCCACTTTCTAGAAATAAACACCTTCTGTTGTTTGGGATATAACTTTCCAGACATTTTCTAGTCTTATAGCATAGCAGTCAAAGGCGAGGGGTCAGATTATCTGGATTCTAATCCACATTCCCTATTAAATTGTGTGATCTTGAGCAAGTTATATAACAGATAAATTTTTGGTTTCTTATCTGAAAGTGGGATAATAATAGTAACAATTTCTTTAAACAGAAAATTATTGGGTGGGTTCTATGTACCAGAGTTATTATACTGCTGCTAGAATTTTGTAAGGACCCTCTGTATGAGATTTAAATTTGTAGTGTTGCAAATATTTTTCACAATTTGTCATTTACTTTTTAATTGTATTTTTTTCTGTGCAGAAGTGATACTTGACTAACATTATTGAGATCTAATTCCCAGTCTATAAAATTCACCCATTTAAAGTATATATGGTTGTAGTATATTCATTGGTTTTAGTATACTGTATTCACAGAATTGCAGCAACTACCACAGTCTAAGTTTAGAACATATTCCTCAGCTCAAAAAGGAACCACTACCCATTAGCAGTTGCTCATTCCCCTCTACCCCCATGCAACCACTAATCTATTTTCTGTTTCTGTGAAGTTGCCTTTTCTGGGTATTTTATATAAATGGAATCATACAATATGAGGTGTTTGTTGACTGGCTTGTTTACTTAGTCTAATGTTTTCAATGTTCATCCACATAGCATCTCTCAGTATTCCATTCCTTTCTATTGTCATAATATTCCATTGTATGGGTACATCACATTTTTTTGATCCATTCATCAGTTGATAGACATTTGGGTTGTTTACACCTTTTGGCTATTGTGAATACTGCTGGGAAGGTTCATATCTAAGTTTTTTTTTTTTGTGGACATATGTTTTTATTCCTCTTGGGTATACCTAGAAGTGGAATTGATGGGTCATATGGTAACTCTATGCTTAACCGTTTTTTTTTCTTTTTTTTTTTTTTTTTAAGGTGAGGCAACCCTTGGTTGACCTCGCAGATTGCAAAGACCTTGTCATCTTACAATCTCTTACTTTTTAATTTTTTAATCCTACAGCACCTGGTCTTCCTAGGGAGTCTCCCATCCAAGTACTAACCAGACTTGACCCTGCTTAGCTTCCAAGATCAGACTGGATTGGGCTTGTTCAGGGTGGCACATGGCCGTAGCCTATGTTTAACCTTTTGAAGACCTGCCAAACATTTACAAAATGGCTACACCATTTTACATTCTCACCAGAGATAGAATATGAAAGTCCCATTTTCTCTACATCCTTTTCAATACTCATTATTATCTATCTTTTTTATTATAATCATCCTAGTGGGTGCTAAGTATCTCATGGTTTTGATTTGCATTTCCCTGATGATTAATAATGTTAAAGCATCTTTTCATGTGCTTATTAGCCATGGGTATATTTTCTTTGGAGAAATGTCTATTCACATTCTTTTTTCGACATTGGGTTACTGTCTTTTTATTATTGTTTTAAGAGTTTTTAAAAATATATACTTGCGCTCAGTCCCATATCAGACATATGATTTGCAAATTATCTTCTCCCATTTTGGGGTTTTCATTTATAGCACTAATGTTAATTTTAATAAAGCCCAATTTATCTGTTTTTTTGTTGTTGCTTTTGCTATTGGTATGATATCTAAGAAACCATTACCTCATCTGAGGTCATGAAGATTTACCCTTATGTTTTCTTCTAAGAGTTTTAGCTCTTATTTATGTCTGTTATTTTTTTTTTTGAGCTAATTTTTGTGTATATTGTAAGGAAGAGGTCCAACTTCATTCTTTTGCATGTCACTTCAGTTGTCATAGCACCATTTGTTAAAAAGGCTGTTCTTTCTTCACTGAATTATTTTGATACCCTTGTTGGAAATCGGTTTACTCTAGATGTAAGAGTTTATTTCTGGACTCTCAGTTCTGTTTCATTCATTGATCTGTATGTCTAGCCTTATGTCAGTACAACACATCTTAATTCTTGCAGTTGTGCAGTAAGTTTTAAAATCAGAAAGAAGTATGAGTCCTCCAACTTTGTTCTTCATTTTCAAGATTGTTTTGGCTATTGTAGGTCCCTTGCATTTCCATATGTATTTTAGGATCAGCTTGTCTATTTCTGCAAACAAAACAAAACAGAACAACAAAAAAACCAGCTTGGATTTTGATAGGCGTTACGTTTAATCTGTATATCATTGCTATACTAAAAATATTAAATCAGTCAATCCATGAACCATGAGATGTCTTTTCATTTATCAAGTTCTTTAATTTCTTTAAACAGTGTCTTGTCTTCAGTACGTGTTAAGTATTTGGTTAAATTTATTCCTAAGTTTTTTTTGTTTGTTTGACTTTTTAGAGTCAAAAGGAAAGTTTATTAGAAAAGGGATAATGCTCTACAGACAAAGTGTGGTCTCCTGTCAGAGACAGACAGTGAGAAGGGACCCAGAGAAGCTTGGAAAGATAGTGGGGGGGATATTTTGTTCTTTCTGATGCTGCCTGCTGTTAGTGGAAGTGTTTTCTTAATTTCATTTTCAGATCGTTCATTGTTAGTGTATAGAAACATATTTGCTTTTTGTAAATCAATCTCGTACCCTAAAAGATGACTTAGCTTATTTATTCTAATCATTTTTTTAGCACATTCCTTAGGATTATCTATCTATATACAAGATCATGTCATCTATAAATATAGTTTTACTTCTTTTTTTTCTAGTCTGGATGCCTTTTTCTTTTTCCTTTTTTTTCTTAATTGCCCTGACTAGAACTTTTGGTACAATTTTGAATAGAAATTGTGAAAGTGAACAACTTATCTTGTTCCTGATCTTAAGGAGGATGGCATTCTGTCTTTTACCATTAGGTATGATGTTAGCTGTGAGTTTTTCATAGATGCCCTTTATTAGGTTGAGGGAGTTCACTTCCATTCCTGGTTGAGTAGTTTTTATTTTGAAATAGTGTTGGATTTTGTAAAATAATTTTTCTGTGTCTATTGAGATTATCAAGTGGGTTTTATCCTTTGTTTTTTATTGTGGTATAATATGTTGGTTGATTTATAGTTGTTATACCAACCTTGCATTCCTAGTATAAATTCTAGTTGGTAATGGTGTATAACCCTTTTTATATATTGCTGGGTTCAGATTTTTTTTTGTCTGTATTGTAAGGGATATAAGTCTATAATTTTATTGTGATATATTTACCTGATTTTGGAACCAGGGTAATACTAGCCTCAGAATGATGTGGCAAATATTCTTTTCTATTATTGGGAAGAGTTTGGTGAAGAGATGGTATTAATTTACTTTAAACGTTTAGTAAAATTCACCAGTGGAGCGATCTGGCCTGGGCTTTCTTTGTGCGAAGTTGGAAGGATTAAATTTTATATGATCATATACATCAGACTTTTCATTTTCTTTTCTTTTGGTCATATGTACATATAAGGATCTTCCACAACCTAACCTGCAGTTTTCTCATCAAAGATACAGATATGTAGATAATGTAGTCTATAGGGGTTACAGATTCTCATATAACATTTGACATAATCTAACACTCATAAGTAATCACCTTTTCCTAATCTCCCATGGCACTTTATCTATACATCTCTAAGTGACTGCCCATGTACTTTTTATTGTAGTTATTTATGTTCAAGTCTTGCTTCCTCTATTAAACTTAATTTTCCAAAGGAAATACTTTTTTTAAACTGCACTTACAGTTCAGAAATTGAATGGCCGTGTGAATGAAATGTTACTCTAATGTTCATGTGAAAATAACATTTCACTTTTTTAGATCTCACCTCCATCTATTGAAATATTTTAGAGTTCATTTATTTGGCCTGATTGTGCTCTTTGTGCTATAGCCTTGCAAGTTATCAGTGTAACCTCTGGATCTGATTCAGTAAATCACATTCAGTCATAATAGGTTTGGGCAACAGACTCTCTGAGTTACAGGAGCGCAGAGGTGGGAAATTCAGTTATTTTATTTCCTTAAAGTTTGGCTTTTTGTATAAGCTGTAGCTCATAACCTGCTACAGATTGTCTTTAGTCCTTTAAAAGTTTTAAAGCTATAGTTAATCTCATAAGAGCTGTACCTTTGTTCAACCTTTTACTGAACATGCAAAGAAGAATTAACACCTGTCCTTCTCAAACTATTGTAAAAAACAGAAGAGAGGGGAAGGCTCCCAAGCTCATTTTATGAGGCCGGCATTACCCTGATTCTAAAACCAAAGACATTACAACAAAAAAAATTGTAGGCCAGTATTCCTGATAAATATAGATACAAAAATACTCAACAAAAATATTAGCAAACCAAATTCAGCAAAACATTAAAAAGATCTGTAATTTGCAGATGTCCTGATACTATATATAGAGAACCCTGAAGATTTCACCAAAAAACTATTAGAAATGATAAATAAATTCAGTAAAGTGGCAGGATATAAAGTTAATATCCAGAAATCTATTGCATTTTTATACACCAATAATGAACTATCAGAGAAATTAAGAAAACAATTCTATTTACAGTCGCATCGAAAAAAAGTACCTAGGAATAAAATTAACCAAGGAAGTAAGATACCTGTACAAAGAAAATTATAAGACATTGAATGAAGAAATTGAAGAAGATAGAAATAAATGGAAGCATGTAGCATGCTCATGAATAGGAAGAATTAACATTTTTAAAATGTTCATACTATCCAAAGCAATCTAAATTCAGTGCAATCTCTGTTGATATACGAATGACATTTTTCACAGAACTTGAACAAATAATCCTAAAATTTATATGGAACAACAAATGACCACAAGTAATTAAAGCAATCTTGAGAAAGAGCAAAGTTGGAGATCTCACACTACTTGATATCAAACTATATTGCAAGCCTGTAGTAATCAAAACAGATGGTACTGGCATAAAAACAGGCATATAGATCAGTGGAACAACAGAGAGCCCACAAAGAAACCCATGCCTGTATTCTCAGTCTATGACAAAGGAGGTAAGAATACACAATGAGATTAAAGAGTCTCTTTTTAATATATGCAAAAAAATGAAACTAGACCACTTTATTACAACACATGCAAGCACAGCAAAGAAAACCACCAACAAAACAAAAAGACAACCTACTGAATGGGGGAAGATATTTGCCAACGGTACATCCCATAAGGGGTTAATATCCAAAATATGTAAGTAATGCATACAACATTAACACAGAAACAATCCAATTAAAAAATGGGTAGAGGGCCTGAATAGACATTTCTCCAAAGAGGATATACAGAAGACTGGTAGACATATGAGAAGATGCTCGATGTCACTAATCAGAGAAATGCAAATTAAAACCATAATGAGATTATCACCTCACATCTGTCAGAATAGCTATCATCAATAAATCAACAAGTATTGGCAAGGATGTGGAGAAAAGGGTGTTGGTGGGATAGGAAGGTGGTGGAAAACAGTATGCAGGGTCCTGAAAAAATTAAAAATAGAACTACCATATGACCCAGCAATCCCACTTCTGGGTATTTATCCAAAGAAATCCAAAACACTAATTTGAAAAAAATATATGCATCTTTATGTTCATTGCAGTATTCTTTACAACAGTCATGATATGAAAGTGACCTATGTGCCATTGATAGACAATGGAATATTACTGGGCCATGAAAATGTTGCCATTTGCAACAACACAGATGGACCTAGAGGGTATTGTGCTGGGTGAAATAAGTCAGAGAAAGAGAAATACCATATATTTCACTTAAAAGTGGAATCTAAAAAATATAAATGAACAAACAAAACAGAAACAAACTCATAGCTATGGAGAATAAACTGATGGTTGCCAGATGGGAGAGGATTGGGGAACGGGTGAAAAAGGTAGAGATTAAGAAGTACAAATTGGCAGTTACAAAACAGTCACAGAGATGTAAAGTATAGCATAGGGACTATAGTAAAGAAGCATATGAATTTCCATTGTGATATATGACAGTATTTCTGTATTTTGATATTCTTCTTATCTTTTTAGCCTCTGCCTTTGCATTAGAAGGCAGTGCCTATCAAGAACTTTTATCATCATCTTTCTACATACTCTCTTCTCACATGTGTTCTACAAGGTATGATTTCTCTCCACATTGATAGCAAGGAGGCAAGATAAAGAGAGAATGAATAGTAGTTCATCTTTCACTGCTTATCTCCATTCTATAGCCGTGTAGTCGGAAACCCTTGTGCATGAAGACAGATTTGTTCTATGGCCTCGGAGTTGGGTGCCGGGGACGATGGCGGCTGCACTGAGCTGGCAAAGCCCCTCTATCTTCAGTACCTGGAGAGGGCCCTCCGGTTGGACCATTTCTTGCGACAAACATCAGCCATCTTCAACAGGAATATTTCTAGGTATGCTAGTCCATCTTCCTAATATGTTTGGCCATATTTCCTTCTTTTTAAAAATGACTTATAAAGATACAAAAAACAACAAGAAGGATACTTGAAGTAAGTTCAATGTGATTTTTTTTTTCCTGCCATCTTGGCGGGAAGCCTTCTGTTTGGCCATGTTTCTGATTCCTAAATTCTTGTAGATTTTAGGGTTAAAATATTTTATGATTTTTAGTGTGTTTGGTATTTTTTTCTTCCTTTCAAATAAAAGACAGCTTATTTAAGGATCAGTTTCTTCTATAAAATGTTGAGTGTACTAACCATAAATTATAATTTTGGGTCAGCTCTGACTGTGGATTTACCATTCTTCAATTTATAGTGATGAAAGTGAAGATGGACTGGATGACAGTAATCCTTTATTGCCCCAGTCTGGGGATCCCTTAATACAAGTTAAGGAAGAACCTCCAAATTCATTGCTTGGTGAAACTTCTGGAGCAAGCAATTCTGGAATGTTAAGCACATACTCACTGAATGGAGTTCTACAGTCAGGTTAGTGTGTTGTGAGATCCCTCTTTGGACTCTCAGTTCTCTTGGGGCAGTCATCTTTTCATTTTCTTATTTTTTATGTTTCTTTACACAGAATCAAAATCTGACAAAGGCAATTTATATAACTTCTCTAAGTTGAAGAAAAGCAGAAAGTGGCTAAAGGTAAGAGAAGGCAGAATGTTTATAATTCAAATAACCTACTAAAATTACAAATAAAAGGGAAAAGATATCGATTCATTTTGGTACATTGGCAGAGATTTTTCTAGACATGAGTCTTATTCTGGGTGTGGTTTTTTTGAAGAAATAAAAGTCTTGAGTATTCAATGAAGTTCATTTTAACAAACATTGAGTTTATAGCACAATGTCGAGCGAGGGAGTACAAGTATATATTAGATAAGATCCTTGCCCTCACTGGCTTACAATGTAATCAGAATTATTAATCTACTTTTTATCAGTCCCGAAGTAGTTTATTCACCAAATCTTGGTTGAATGCATCCTACATGCCAGATACTGTTGTAGGCTAGACATGGTTCCTGCCTTATAGAGCTTACATTCTAATGGAAAGAGGCAGTGAGTAAGCCTGTAAACAAATAAGTAAACATGGCTTCTTCGGAGAGGTAACATTTCAACTAATTTCTGAATGATCAGAGAGAACCATATGAATGTTTAAGATATGAGCATTTCAATCGAAAGAAAAACTGAGGAGGTCCTGAGAAAGGGAGCAACTCAGTATGTTTAGTGAAGAAAGAAGGCTGCTGTGGCTGGAGCCCAGTAAGTGAGGGGATGGTAGAAGATGAGGTTAGAGACCTGAGCCTGATCACTTAGGCCCTTGTATACCATGTTCAGTAATTTGTAGTTTAGTGACAGTGGTAAACCAGCTATTGGAGTGTTTTAAGCACAAGAGTAGAATAATCTGGTTTACACTCTTAGAAGATTACTGTTGTTGGCCAAGGAAAGTTAAGGAAAGCATTTCTTCTGTTGAAACTAATTATTTCTCTATTTCATACTTTTCTTGTGAAGAGATCAGAGTAACAGACACTCTTATTACTATCACTAGGCCCTTTTAAAAACTCGTGTGTATAAAAAGCCTGATTTGCTTCATATCAGTGAAGCCATTGGGAATGCAGAAGAAATCTTTTGTTTAGCCATCACATTTTTAAAAATTGAGGTGTAATCACATACCATAAAATCTACCCTTTTAAAATGTATAATTCAGTGATTTTTTAGTATATTCATAAAGTTTTGTGTAGCCATCACCACTATCTAATTCCAGAACATTTTCATCACTCCAGAAAGAAACCTCTACTCATTAGCAGTCATTTCCCATTCTCTGCATCCCCAGCCCCTGGCAGCAACTAATCTGTTTTCTGTCTCTATGGATTTGCCTATTCTGGTCATTTCATGTAAACGGAATCATATAATATGTTGCCTTTTGTATCTGGCTTCTTTCAGCATGACATTTTCAAGGTTCGTTCATGTTGTGGTACATATCAGTACTTTATTTCTTTTTATGGATGAGTAGTATTTCATTATCTGAATATTTTGTTTCTCCACTCATTGGTGGATTTGGGGGTGTTTCTCCTTTATTAGCTATCACAGCTTGCTTTCTGTATTTTCTGTCCTATAGAAGTAGTTTTTTGTTTTGTTTAGTTTTTTAGTTTTCTTTTTTTTGCCTTGGTATTTGACATTTAGTTAAACTATCTTATGTATAGTGTAAGTACTTAATAAAATTTAGCCTTATTGATGTTTACAGCATTCACATTTTAGTGTTTTTTAATTTGTGCCCATTGGGTTTAATTAGTATCATTTTGTTTTTCAGTTGAATTGGTAAAGAATAGTATAGGGAAACTGGAATGAATGTTCTCCAGCTGTTTTGTCATTGTTTTGGCATCTGGAAAAAATGCTTGTATTATAAAAAGAATTGCTTCGTAGGAGAAGGTCCATTGTATTTCCTCCCTTTTTCAGAGCATTCTTCTAAGTGATGAGTCCAGTGAGGCAGATTCTCAGAGTGAAGACGATGATGAAGAAGAAGAAGAGGAAGAAGAAGAGGAAGAAGAACTCAATCTCAGCAGAGAAGAACTTCATAACATGTTACGGCTGCACAAATATAAGAAACTTCACCAGAATAAGTATAGTAAAGACAAGGAGGTGAGAGTTTCAGAGAAATCTCAGACTGTCATGTTGGGAATTTACCCTCTGGGTTATATTAATTGAAGATAAATCATTTTAACTTTATATTTTGATGGTAGTGGTGGTTCTAATGACAGCTTTATTGAAATATATTTTATATACCAAAGAAATTTAGCCTTTGCAGGTACACATTTCAGTGGTTTTTAGTATATTTATGTAGTTGTCATTGTCTAATTCCAGAATATTTTCTCACCCCCACAAGAAACCTCACTCCCCTTAGCTATTGCCTCTCATTCTCTCTATTCCTCTCAGCCCCAGGCAGTCATCAGTCCATTTGTCTCTATAAATAATGTCTAGTCTAGATTTTTCAGACAAATGAAACAACATGAGGTCCTTTGTGTTTAGCTTCTCTCACTTAGCGTAATGTTTTCAAGGTTCATTTATGTTGTGGCATATATCAGTACTTCATTTCTTTTTATTGCCAAATAACATTCCATTGTATGGACATATACCATTTTATTTATCCATGCTTCAGTTGATGAATTAATTGGATTATTTTTACTTTTTGGCTATTAAGTATCATATCTATAAATAGTGAGTTTTTTCTACTTCTTGGCTATTACGAATAATGCTACCATGAAGATTTGAGTACAAGTTTTCAATGTGGACTTG
This sequence comes from Eidolon dupreanum, assembly GCA_028627145.1. NCBI lineage: Eukaryota > Metazoa > Chordata > Mammalia > Chiroptera > Pteropodidae > Eidolon > Eidolon dupreanum. The sequence continues at coordinate 54,843,537 of CM053509.1, forward strand.
TGTTTTCATTTCTCTTGAGTATATACCTAAGAGATAAATCACTGGTCATATGGTAGTTCTATGTTTACCCTTTTAAGGGACTGCCAGACTGTTTTCCAAACTGGCTGCACCATTTTAAATCCAGTGGTTTTTTTTAAATACAGTTGCTCTTTGGAAGTGTTCCTATTTTGAAAAAACTCCCTTCACATACTAACATTAGATTGATAATAGTTTCACATAGCAGCTATTTGAATGCTGTTAAAGCCTTCTGATTTTTGACAGAAATGTGGCAAATGTGTACATAATGAGCAATAGCATATTTGAAGATCTAAAATCTTTGCAGCAATTAGTTAATGTCCAAAGTTAGTTTAGAAAGCTTAAATAATATGCTAAAGGCCATGAACCCATAGAAGTGATAAACAATAAGAAATCTGACTGTTTTAAGGTACAGTACTCAGGTACTTGTTGTACAAAATATATATATTTTTTAACTGAAGTAAAACATATATGAGAAAGTCCACAGATTTTAAATATACAGCTTGATAAATGTTTATTTAATTTTGATCTTTGACAGGGGACCTTATAGTTCTCCATGTCAGTCTTCTATCTTAGTTTCAGTCCTTGGATGACTCATTCAGCTGTAATCCAGGAAAGAGACCCAACAGTGGACTTCCTAATTTTAATTTATATTCATATTTATCCATTAGTAGTGAGTGCGATGGAAGTAAAATGAGCTTTGGGGGTCAGTTTAAATAAAACGTTTGAAAAGATTACATCCCGGAACGAAAGAAAATAGATTATTCATATGTTAGAATTTTGGCAACATAGGTCCTATCCATAATACTGTCAGACTCTCTTAGTGGGAGATGAAAAGAGAAAAGAAAGATTGAAGAATTGGGATGACTGTTCAAACCAAATATAAGACTATAAGCCAGAATAGCAGCCATCAGAAACCTTAGTAAAATCTGAGGACATATTGGTAATAGAAATAGAGTTTATTTCTTATCGATGAATTCCAAGAGGAGGTTTTTGTGCAAAGAATTTTCTCCCTCAAATATATGTCAGGACTAAGTAAATATTCTGGTGGAGATTCAGAAACATGAAGGGTTTTTCTTAAGTTATTTCTAGCAACTTGCCACGTGCATTGCCGATGAACCCATTTTGTTTTGAGTTTGGGAAATAATTTACTTTGATGTACTAAGTCTTTATTGGTCTCTTTGTGGGAAGAATACCATATTTAGAAGCTATGGTTTCTCTTTGGCTCAGCTTTCTATAGTAAAGATGATTTGAAGGCTGTGGTGTAGAACACAGGCCTTGCCTCGCTAAGCATCACTGTCTTTGCCTGCTTCAGTTGCAGCAATACCAGTACTATAGTGCAGGCCTGCTCTCCACATACGACCCTTTCTATGAACAACAACGACACCTACTTGGACCCAAAAAAAAGAAATTTAAGGATGAAAAGAAACTTAAAGGTGAGTTTATTGACCTGTCTTCCACATTTACTCATTCTTAGTTTCAGGATTGTGTTTGACCTGCTGGTACATTTGGACTTTGAATATAATTCATTTGACAGAAATTTGCTTTACCTAGGAAACACTAGTCTCCCCTATCTAATTAGTTGATGTATTATTAACTTTATTTTATACTTGGTTTATGATCTTTTCTAGGATCATGAAGGCATAAGAACTATGGATTTCTAGCTAGAATTTTAAGCTAATTATTTTATACTTTTTTTCTTCTATATATTCTTTAAATGTTGAAAATGTTCTGGGAATGGAAGAAGTTGGCTATACACAGGGGAACATGAAGAGTAACGTGAAGTGTTCAGGCATAAGTTAACGGTTGTTACTATATGTGGTGATTTTAAATAGATCGCTTCCTGATGATCTTCTGTAGTGTTTTGCATGTTTGTCAGGAAATATCCTTTCCTGTCTTGGTGAACAGCTGGAAATCGGGAAGGAAATAGGAAGGGAAAGTTAAACTCTTCTGTACAAGGCAGACTTTATTCCCCTGAAGGTATGAATTCTACTCAGAAAGACTCTTCAGACTTCTTTTCTTTCTCCTATACCCTCCTTGTTAATCTCTGTTTTCTCATCTTTCACATCCCCTCTAATTAGGATTTTGTTCCATGTATGATTTTCTCTTCATAGGTCTTAGCATCATTATCAATTAATGCATTTTTTCTTTGTTATTTCTCTTTCGTTACCTTACATTGTCATCAAGTAGAAATGTTTTCTTCCTTTTGATCATTACTTGAGCTCATGATACTTCATAAGCTTCCTTTCCTGTTGTTGGATTCAAAAGAAATTCAGTTCTTGGGTTTTATTCTTTTTCTCTATCATGTAAACAGAGGGAGTATCCAGTATTCTTTTCCAAGGTAGAAAGATCTTCCTCTTGAATATTCATGGGCCTGACTAGATAAAGGGATAAACATTGCCAGCCACTGGTGGAATGAGGAAAGAACCTTGAATTTTCTTAAAGTGATGAGGTCGTTTTGTGGCTGTTTCCTATGGAAGGGAAGAAATGCAACCTTCTGAGAGTCTTTCTTTTGCAGCCAAGTTGAAAAAAGTGAAGAAGAAAAGGCGAAGGGATGAAGAACTTTCCTCTGAAGAATCCCCTCGTCGCCACCACCACCAGACCAAAGTCTTTGCCAAGTTCTCTCATGATGCACCTCCTCCTGGGATCAAGAAGAAGCACTTATCCATCGAGCAGCTTAATGCTCGTCGCAGGAAAGTATGGCTCAGCATTGTGAAAAAGGAACTACCAAAGGTAAGTGAATGCCTCCAATATAGGCAGTGGCAAGAATGTTTTCTCTCCCTGCCCTCTAAAGAGGAGTTATAAGAGCTAGATACCTTCACAGAGTTTGGAAAGGAGGCTAATCTGTTAGAATTAGAGAAGGCTGCGTAAGTACTCTTCTTCCGTTAACTATTTTTCTAAAATATGAACACAATTCACAAGACAATTGTTGTGTGATGTTCCTTTGTCCCCCCTCCCCCAAAAAGAAAAACCTCTTTGAAGAAGGAACACAATTTTCTTACTTACAGCAATGTAAATTAACAGTAAATAGGTGATAATAGAGGGGAATTAAAATGGTGGAGATTTATTTATTAGAGGATTTATGAACATTTGAATGTTACTGAATAATCACAGGCATTAGAAGAAAATAGGAATGATTGAAGAAAAAAATAAATAGACATTCTTTTTGCTCTTTAAATAAGTGGTGCTGGGACAACTGGGTAGCCAGTTAGAAAAAGATAAAATAGACCTGTGTGTCATAAATGTACTCTAAATGGATTAGGAATCTCGATGTAAAAAATGAAACCATCCAAATATTAGGAAAAAACAGTTGCATTCCTATTTAACCTTTGTGTAGGAAAAGAGTTTCCAACTGTAACTCAAGAAGATATTGATAAATTTAACTACACAAAATAAGTTTTGCTTGATAAAAGATAACTGGCAAGTTGGGAGAAGTAGAAATTATTTACATTGTATACCATGGTCAAAGGGGTAATATTGCTAATATATAAAGAACTCTTAAAAATTGAGGGAAAAAAGACCACAGGTTGAGTAGACAAATGGGAAAACAACATGAATACACAATTCACAAAGCAAGATATAAAATGGCCCTCAAACATAGTAAAAAGATCAAAGTGTTACAGTCATACAAATTCAGATAACACCTTAACACCATTTGTCACCCATCACACAGGTAAAATTTAAAAATATGACAATACATTCTGTTAAAGAGGCTGTGGGGAAATAAGCACTCTCATGTTTCTAAGAATGCAAATTGGAGAGTACTATTCTGGAGGGAAAGTTGCCAATACCTGGCAGTGTACATATGTACTTGCCTTTCATACCAGCACTTCTACTTCCAGGAATGTACCCTGAAGCTAAACCTCCAACAATATAAAAAGAACCTCTAACAATATAAAAGGACACCTAGGAAAAACCTAGGTGTCCATATATAGGGCTTGAATTACACAAAGGGGTATCTACACAGTGGATTATTACACTGCTATTAAAAAGAAAGAATGAGGAGAAACTCTCAACTGCTCTGAAGTAATTTCTAAGACATACTCAAGTGAAAAAAAAACAAAACGCAAGCAAGTTTATAGAATATTTACCCTTCATATATATAAAAAAAGGAATATAAGAAAATATACAAGTATGTGCCCATTTGTGCAAAAGAAATTCAAGAAACATAAACCAGAAATTAAAATGATTGATTCCTTATAGGGAAAAGGTGGGAAAAAGGTAGAAAGAAGGGAAGGAGTGGGAATAGGGTGGCAGGGATGAAGAGGAGGGAGACTTTGAGTACATCTTTTTGTATAGGGCTGACTTTTAGAACTGCAGTAATGATTTACGTACTCCTAACATATACCACCCAAATAAACAAAACAACAAAACCAACCAGCATGTAGGTAGGGCCAGAGGTTGGGAATATGTGTGGGCAAAATGGAATAAAAAGAGAAACAAATGAACTTAATTGTATTAGAAATGAGTTAACATAATCAAGTTGCAGTGAGTGGAGATTAAAAAATTCACCTAAGTAACTGAGGAAAAAGTATTTTGACTGGCTATGTAAGGCTAAGACCAAAAGAGCTATATATAAATGCCATATTGACACAGTAAAAGTGTTTTTCACAGGAACATGAGTTAGCAATTTAGAAACTATTTTATGTGTATACTGGATTGGACAAATAAATATATTGTAGATGAGAGCCAGTTTCTCACTGTTGAAGAAAGAAGTTATAAGGAAGAGGGGACAGCTAAAATGAAGCCTGTGAAGTTTGATTGGAGTCAGAGATAGCAGTATAAATTCATGACTTTTTATATAGATATAGATACATACAGAAAATTGGATGTGTATACATGGATTAGTATGCATACATTTTTTTTTCTAGCTCTGTTTGCTGAAAGGGCCTAGGAGCAGTGATACCCTAGTAACAATGAGGATACCTAGCATGGAGATCTTAATTTCTTAACACTTTTTTATTTTCTAATAAAAGGAACCAAGGCTCTGTGGAGAGACAGTTTATTCTCAAATTAGGCAGGGAAAAATACAAAATGAGCCTTAAACATCTTGTGGTGCCAGAAAGTAAGGAAATGCTTGAACAAAGATGGAGGGCTTGTCAGAATAACACATCCAATCTGAAGGTAGCTGCTCATGGCCAAAGTTAGAATAATTTGAGCAATAAAATGTAATAATGCTGGATTTTAACTCAGTAAAAGAAATATTTATGTTATAAATAAATAATTGAATTAAAAAAAGGGTGAGGTAGAAGGAACAACTCTTCCTTACAGTAGAATTCAAATTAATAAGTATAGAAGGAAGGAAATATTTACTAGGCAAACACCACAGTAATAAATGTTGCAGACTGGATTCATTGATGAATGATAAAATTAGGGGGCAAAAGTTAGAGGAGAAACAATTTGCATAGTTTCAAAACATCTGCCCCAGCATACATACTTACACAAAGGAAAAGAAAATAAATATAGTGGTAAAAACTGGCAGAACACGCCTTAACCAAACGATCAAAGTAAACATCACAAATGATAGGCATTTTGACATCATGAACTTCTTGTTGTGATACACTGTGGTGTTCTTTCCAAAATGTATAATGTCATCCCAATCATCAGAAAACAACAAATTTGGGGACATTATAAAGAATAACTTCTTGTTGCCTTTCAAAAATGTTAAGGATGAGAAAGAGAAAGATTGAGGAAATATGACAAATAGGAAGAGTCTAAGGAGAAAAATAACTAAATGTGATGTGGGATCTTGTATAAGATCCTGGAACGGTAAAAGGATATCAGTGGGAAATTGTTGATATTGAAATGAGACCTGTGGTTTAATTAATATTTTACTAGTGTTAATTTCCTTTCTTAATTGTACTATGGTTATATAAGATGCTAAAATTAGGCAAAGCAGGGGGAGGGATGTCAGGGAACTGTACTATTTTTTTTGCAAATTTCTGTAAGTCTAAAATTAGTTCAAAACAAAAAGTTTAAAAAAATATATGGCAAGAATAATGCAAGTAACTGCCATGTATTCTTTACTTATATTTAGCAATTGTTTTCCTCATTTGCTTTTGTTATGTAAATGCATGCTTTTTTTCTTACCCATTTTGAAGATTTGAGGTTTGTACTAAACATAATAGTTCAGTGTGTATTTCCTAAGAAAAATGACATCTTCTCATATATAACCACAGTACAATTATAAAAATGATCCAATCCATAGACCATATTCAGGTTTCCTCAGTTGTCTCAATAATGTTTTCTATAGCAGGGGTCCCCAATCCCTGGGCCGCGGACCAGTACCAGTCCGTGGCCTGTTAGGAAACCAGCTGCATAGCAGGTGAGCGGCCAGCGAGCGAAGCTTCATCTCTGTTTGCAGCCGCTCCCCAGCGCTAGCATCACCGCCTCAGCTCCACCTCAGATCATCAGGCATTAGATTCTCATAGGAGCACCAGTCCCTGGTGCCAGAAAAGGTTGGGGACCACTGCAAAGTGCTTTTTACTTTCCTGATTCAATCCAGGATCCAATCTAGAACTACATGTTGCATTTATTTTTATGTCTCTTTAATATCCTTTAATCTGGAACAATTTCTCAGCCTTCATCTTTCATGACATTGCTATTTTTGAAGAGTATAATAAGCCTGTTTGTAGAATGTTTCTGAATTTGGGTTTGTATCCTGTTACCTTATGATTAGATTTGGGTTATACATTTTTGGCAGGATTACCAGGGGAATGACATGCTCTTGGTATATCATATCAGGTACACGTCTATCCCAATATTAGTGTTACTAGCTAGCTTTGATCCCTTGGTAAAGTGTTTTTTCTCTGTTGTACAATTACTAGTTTTTTTTTTTTCCCCACTAGCAATTAGTATTTCTAGAGAAAGTTTATGACCATTCTTGATGAGAAAAATTATGGGAGAAACCTGTTTTGTACCTGATGAAGAGGCTTCATTCAGGTGATGCCACTCAGCTCTGCCTCTTCTGTGTTTTCTCCCACATCAAATAAACAATCATGAGAAATTATTTCTTTATGGAGGTTTTTTTAAAAAACTGAAATGGAAGACGTAATAAGCAGCTCAGGACTGGATTGTAGGTTGCTGAGTCACCTTGTGTTAGGTCTGCGTCAGAATTTCTTGTTGGAGAAGATGAGGCTTAAGTGGTGGCAGAAATTGAGTAATAGTGGTAGCAGGCTTTCTCTGGCTAGAGGTGGAGCTAGAATCACAAACTAGGAAGCTAGTTTACATTTGACAATTTTTATATCTGAGTGCCCTTTTTTTTCAGCTTCTTTGCAGATCAGCCCTGGAAAGCAATGTGTTTTAATCATAGTGGTACTAGGGTTATAGGGTATGTTGTTACATTTTTCTAGTCCACTTCAAGCCTTAAATATAACTTAAATTCTTTCCAAAAGTGTACGGAAGACTAAGGCAGCCACAGCACTAGCTTACTCTTTTTAATGCTGCTTTAGTAGCTTTCTGTGTGATTCTGAGTCAGCAATATATCTTGAATATGCTTGGCTTGATGTTTTATTTTTTTAACCCTGGAGTTGAGTGTCAGTCTGCACAATCTCTTTTCAAAAAGAAATCCTAAATGACATTTTGTTTTTAAATATTTTAGGCCAACAAGCAGAAAGCTTCAGCTCGTAACCTGTTTCTCACCAATAGCCGAAAGGTAAAGTAGTAGTTTTATATTTCCCATTTTATGTTTAGCTGGAATGTGTTCTTGTTCTTTCGATCCATGCTTCCTGCTTTTTTCTCTTGTGATTTGTTGATAATGAATCTAATAGTATTAAGAGAGTTTCTAAATGTTCTCAATCTGTTTTATAAATAAAATTACTCTTCCTTATCTTTCTGGTATTTGAATCTTTTTGGATAAGATCATAGTCTGCTCTGATTCCTTGGGCAGATATGGAATTGTCCTAATCTCAGTCTCTTCATCTGTTATATTAACACTCAGAAGCTGTTATATTAATACTTTCTCTTAGGGGAAGTAACACAACTTTCTTTGACACTTATGAGTATTAGATGAGGTAATGTTACTAGTTATATTTCCTTAGGCTAGTCAGTCACTCATCCTTGGTTTACTCATCTATAAAATGAGGATGATGATAATAAAAACTATAGGTTTTGTGAAGAATACATTAGATTAATGTATGGTAATCTTAGAATGTCGCCTAGCATATAATAACCATTGATAGCTATTATTATTATTAGTGTGTGTAATAACACTTTGTAACTTCCTAGAACATCTCAAATCATTATACTTTTTTTTTTTTTTTTTTAATTACTAAGGCATTGTGCCTATAGACTTTTCATTCCTAATATTACCTCAGGGTCTGGTACTGGGTCACAGTACTCTACAAGGACATTAATCAGATTGGGAAAGAAAGAGACATAGCCATAAGAAGATTGTGTGCACTGAACAGACTGAGGAATGCTGTAGTTTGGAGCCCAGGGAGCATTGGCCCTGGTGTTGGGTCCTTCTCCATTGTGATAATGTTGTTGTCTGTAGCTCGCCCACCAGTGCATGAAGGAGGTACGTCGAGCTGCCTTACAGGCCCAGAAAAACTGTAAGGAGACCTTGCCTCGTGCCCGCCGCCTCACCAAGGAGATGCTTCTGTACTGGAAGAAGTACGAGAAGGTGGAGAAGGAGCATCGTAAGCGTGCAGAGAAGGAAGCCTTAGAGCAACGGAAATTGGATGAGGAAATGCGAGAGGTAGGACAATAGCATAAAAGTTTGAAAACCCTAATTGCTGCAGCTATATCAAGAAATTGGTTTGTACTTCATAAATTATAAGTCTAACCAGTGAAACTGTTGAAAAAATGTTTTAAGACATAACTTTGAGGATAGTGATTTTAGTCAAGTAAACCAGTTCTGTTTTCATTCTTTCAGTAAGGCCCTCTCCTTTGGCCTTCAGCTCTCTTCTATGCTAATTTCCTCTATTCTTTGCAGCCTTATTACTTTGTATATTTCTGGAGGACCTCAAAAAAAAAAAAAAAAAAAAAAGTAAACAGTTTATAGCTTATCTTGGCTTGGTTCCAGGTGCTGGTTGCAGTTTTGATTTGTTGGAAGATCAGGGCTTGTTGCCACATTTAGTGCCAAACTGGGGCAATGGACAACTAGCCCAGTTTTCGAGACACACCCCCACACACCTCTTTTGGTATTTTAACTTGCAGCTAGTACTCTTGCTAAGTCTGATGTCAGCAGATGTAGGCTGACTATGTTGTTCAGGGAAGCAAGACTAGAGAATACAATGACACAGTTGTTGTGTTGCCATTGGTAAATAAGTTAGGATGAGTGGAAAGAAAGGTGAAGTCTGGAGAAAGAAGGAGAGTCAAAGGATTGGATGATGCTTTCTTTGAATGTAGATAGTATTCCTGTCAAAGCATTTCTGCAGAGCCTCTTCTGAGCTTTTGACTTTCCCTCCTTTATCACACCTTTGGTGACCTGTATCTTTACATGCAAGATAAACATATTATTGAGTTAGTAAGCATTTGGGTGCTATTGGGAATACTTACTGAGTTTAGAGGCATTTGAGAGTCACAGATCTGAAGTTTTGCAAGTGGCCTGGCTTATGATCTAGGTTTGTGAGATTTTCTCTCAATTATGTTGATAGCTAACTGATGAGTTTCATCTGTGGTTATGTTGACTTTTGTGTTTTTCTCTGAACTTTTGAAAAAACTATTTTTGATGGATCTTTATTGTTCCTTTAATTTCCCTTGTTCATTTAAACATAGAGTTGCTTTCTTTAAAGTGAAAGGAAACATTACTTTTTCTTTTTTTAATTTAAAAAGGTTTTCTTGACAATACTTTCGCTTTGGAACATGAACATTTGTATCTATTATGAAAAATAAACTCAGTTTTTTCTCACAATCTCTTTCAAATTTTCTTCTAATTTAAATCTGTGTCAAGTGCTTTAAAACTTCAGATAGAAAGAATAGTTTTATATAGCATATTTTAAGACTTGTGTCCTTTCTTGGCCTTGTCCCATATTTTATTGTTGGTTTTCTTTTGGGGAGGTGATCTAAGGATAAATTGAATACACTTCATAGGAATTTTATTATAGAATAGTTAATGCAAAATAATGACTCAGTTTTACATTTGTTGTGTGTACTATATTACATATAATTTGGTCTTTTGGAGTGTTTGTTTACTCATTGTTTATTTTAATGAATAATTTCATTTATTGACACAGATTATTTTCCTTATCAGGTTATTTTAAAGGCACTTGGAATTCAGTTTTTTCACACTAAGAAAAGTACGTGTTTGTGTATATATTTGGTCTATGCGCATATTTTGTAGCTATCATTATTACAGATGAACTAACTATAGGTTGTATTGGAGAGCTTCTCCTTGCCCCCGCCCCGCCTTTGATTGGCTTCTTATTCTCAATACCTCCTGCATTGACTTTCAGAATCATTTATAGCTGCTTGTCACTTATTTTGATTTTTCATGTTAAAGAAGAGTTTTCGCCCCGTTTACATTTTTAAAACTAATAAAGCGTACCACCCATGTTGTGAAATAAAAGTTTGTTGTTTGAATTTAGTTGGTATTTCAGTGCCTCTAAAGAAAAGTAATATAGTAAAGAAATAAGCATTTTAGACAGAAGCCTAATGGAGAAAAGATTTCATATTGTAAAGGAAAGCAAAAAACATAGATTATTATTAGACTATAAGTGAAGGTTATTATTTGCATTGTAAAGGAAAGCAAAAAACATAGATTATTATTAGACTATAAGCGAAGGTTATTATTTGCTTTTAGTATTGTTGATTTGGTTATTATAAAACAGTTCGTTAGCAATTTCTACCTTTCTAAAGGTAAAGAATTTGTAAAGGAATTATATGCAAACTATATATAGGTTTGGTGAATTCCGCTGATTGCCTCTTGTATGTGATTAATGGTGTGACTACTTTAACTTTTTTTTCTGTTTAGGCTAAGCGGCAACAGCGAAAACTGAACTTCCTAATCACCCAGACAGAGTTGTATGCCCATTTCATGAGCCGTAAACGAGACATGGGCCATGATGGGATCCAGGAAGAAATCCTAAGGAAACTGGAAGACAGTTCTACCCAGAGACAAATTGACATTGGTGGAGGGGTGGTAGTTAACATCACACAGGAGGATTATGGTGAGTCCTGAATCAGGAGTTAGAGGAAGTAGGTACCCTTCATTTTTTCATATCTAAGGTTATACACATTATTAATTTTTGCAAGTTTTGTTTTGATTTATAGGTAATATTGATCTGTAAAGGGGAATTTATTGTATTGGAGTAGAAAAAGTGTGAATGTTTCTATAAAACAGGCATGTAAAATAACTTTGATTAAAGAATTTGAAAAGGAAAGGGTGAAGTTATATGATCTTGCAAGTTTGGGAATATTTTATGTTTTGATTTGTTAGTAGAAATAGAAGTTATTAAATCAGAAGAATTTAGTGAACATGTCTCAGCAGAGAAAATCATCTCACAAGGTTCCTGGCGATACAAGTCAAGCATGAGAAAGAGACTGATCACTTTTGGTGTTTTTGTGATCACAGGGGGAGGGTAGAATTGAGATAAAGTTTTAAGAAGAATTTCACAGAGAATAGTGATCAAGATCATTTGAGCTAAGAATAAAAGAGAATGAGGGTGCTTCAGAGTATCTTAGGGGTTACACATGTCTGTATTTCTTCTTCTGGAATAGTTTCATCCAGCATAAATTTATTACAATTTTGAATCCTCGCTGTCTTGCTTTCCTGGCTTTGGCGTTGTTTCATGCAAGAAACCCAGGATTAGGAGACTGGAGCTCAGTCTTTGGATGGTTTTTGTGAGCCGGCTTTGGCTGTTGGAGACCCTGGCAGTCTTCTGCCTCCATTTTCACCACCGGGTCCTTACCTTTGTCAAATAATTTGAGTCTTCTCCCTTACCTTCCATGAGCCTAGGGATCAATACAGTGGGGTTCAGGGATCCACATGTGTTGGTGTGAATTGCATCATTTAAAGAACTCCATTAATGAAGTATAATAATCTGTAAGTTTTCCTTTTCAGATAGTAACCATTTCAAAGCCCAGGCCCTGAAAAATGCTGAAAATGCTTACCATATTCATCAAGCTCGGGTGAGTCTTAAAAATGAAAAGAAAAACTGTAATAAGGCCCTGGAAATACCCCATAACCTTTTACTTGGGTGGTTTTTCTTTAGTTTTAATATTTTCAATTAAACACATCAGCGAATGTGTGTATATATAGGTAATTGCCTATTGGGTAGGGGAATGTGTCTCTGTTTTAGAGCAGTAGGAGTTCTTGAAAACAAGAATTCATTCGTCTAACATTTAGGAGTGCGGTGTTTGAAGTTAGGACAGTGTCTATAATTTTTTGTCCTCTTGAATAATCATAGGAAATACAGTAGGAAATGAAGTATTACATTCAGTGAAAAGACCGCATTCTTGTTTAAGAGAGTTATATCATGCCTTAAGAAAACTAAGTTAGTATCTTCTTTCACTTTGGTAATAATTTGCTTCTTAATGATATCGTGATATTTAATGAAATTAGAAAAAATGCAATTAGATTAAAGAAAACACAGTTTAATACACTACATAGGAAGCCATATATAACTTTGATAGGGTCCAAGTCAAGGATAAACCTTGTGTCCACCAACTCCAACCAAATTTTTTATCAAAACTTTAATAAAATCCTTGATGAAGTGAGTAATTATGTATAAGGCTTAGTGTCTGCATATTTTTAATATAATTTTAAAATTGATTTAAAAATATTAGTAATATACTTTAATATATTACACATTATACTGTCAGATAATATCAGAAATTTTGTTCCACTTAGCACAAAATAGATATGTTGTCATTATGAATTTTATTTTAATTTAATTTTTTCCTCATATTTTCCTTTTAATATATTTTTATTTCTAGACAAGGTCATTTGATGAAGATGCAAAAGAAAGTCGAGCAGCTGCCCTGCGGGCAGCAAACAAGTCTGGCAGTGGTTTTGGGGAGAGTTACAGCTTGGCAAATCCATCTATCCGAGCTGGTGAAGATATTCCACAGCCTACAATTTTTAATGGCAAATTAAAAGGTTATCAGCTGAAAGGCATGAATTGGTTGGCCAATCTCTATGAACAGGTGAATTTTAAAACTATGTTATATCTATTCTCTTTCATTTGTTACCTGTTTTTTTAAAGCCATTGGTTCAGTGTATTGGGAAATGAGCACAAGATAATGTTTTAGGTTTCATTTCTTATTTAAAAAGAAAAACATTTTTATTAAAATATAGCTAACATACAATATTATATTAGTTTCAGCTGTATACCATAGTTATTCAACATTTATACACCTGAAGAAGTGATTACCAGGATAAGTCTAGCAGTCATCTGACACCATACAATGCTATCACAATGTTATTGACTCTATTCCCTGTGCTGTACACCACATCCCCATGACTTATTTGTTTTATACATGGAAGTTTGAATCTTTTGTTCTCCTTCATCTCCCCCCCCCCCTTTTTGATTTTTCAGTTACAGTCGAAATTCAGTATTGTTTTATATTAGTTTCAGGTGTACAGCATAGTGATTAGATATTTGGATTTCATTCCTTTTAAAAAGCTTCATCCTTTGACAAGAGTCAGAAAAATGTCTCTATATTTTTAACCCAGTGATTTTATTGGAGAATATTTATATCATGTATATATAGTTTGTCTTAAGTGGTCTTGGTAATCCTGATTGATTGCTTTTGTGCCTGGATTAGATTAGTTGAAAAACTTACTGGCTTTTGCCTGTTGTGACAAAGGGAAACAGTGCCGAAGCTGGGTATCTCTAGTCACTTTTGTTTGAACAAGTCAACATTTTGGTTATTTCTTTTTGGCAATAGATTGAACCCTGTATGATGGAATGTGAGAGCTGTTGACTATATTTTCTTTTCCAGGGTATTAATGGCATTCTTGCAGATGAAATGGGCCTCGGTAAAACAGTACAGAGCATTGCTCTTCTGGCCCATCTGGCTGAGGTGAGTTAGATGCAGTCTTTCCATTTTCCTCTCTCTAGATCCTTGATAATGGCTGATTCTCAATGGAATCAGCCATTATCAAGTGCTATATTAGGCTCTGAAGCGTACCAAGACAGTAGGACTTGCTCCTTGCCTTCAAGGTCTTCACAGAGTGACACAGTGTGATGAAACAATTTGATTTTGAAGAAGACTAGGACAACTTGTGAGCATGTGTGGTTTGGAAACTTACTCCATCACCTCCACCTCTAGTTGAGAACCATCTGTGTAGTAGCAAATATACTGTATAGTTAGATCAGAAGACGTGAATTCACATCTTGACTAGTAGTATAAACTTAGGCAATTCACTTCACCTCTTTGACCTGACTCTGAGGTGGTTTCCACTCCTGCAAAGTGGAAATAATATCTACTTTACAGGGATTTTGTGAGAATTAAATGAGAAAATATGTGTAAAAGCAAAAGCTCTATACCCATTAAATAATAGTAAAATTTTTATGATCATCTAGTATAGGAGAAAGCAAGACATACAAGTCAGTATGTTACAAGTGCTTTGTGAATGATATGAATTAGAACCTATAAGAGGTGATGGGGGCAGTAATTTCTTGTTCTTTCTTGCCTGTGTTATTAACATAGGGCATTATTATTGAGTGTGCAGATATAGTAGATAGGCAACATTTTTCTTGTTACAATGTATTTCCTATTAAACTGCTTTTGTTGTGAATTATTATTTTGAATTAAATATCTTTAGTTTTCCTACAGTAGGCTAACCCAGTTTTTCTGTTTCAGAGAGAGAACATTTGGGGACCTTTCTTAATAATTTCACCTGCTTCTACACTTAACAATTGGCATCAGGAATTTACTAGATTTGTTCCTAAATTCAAGGTAAAAATTACTCCAGCATAAAATTCTGTTGCTCTTTAAACTTTCTGACTCTTTTGCTGCCTTACTTATTTAATTGTTTTTAATAGATTTTAATATCTTGAAATTTTTTTCAGAATAACTTGCATACATTGCCTATGAAAGTTACTGATGGGAGAAGTAAGAGAGCATGTTACATCTTTATGTTTCATTAGTAAGAAAGCCAAAGTCCAATTTGAGTGACTTGCTGCATTGGCCACATGAATTGACACTTTTGGTCAAACTACCATAATAGAAAATATCTACCTTGCTGGTTTAACATAGATATTTCGCAGATCATCAGGGCATATATCCTGTAGTTTATGGCATTGTTATCGTGCCCCCCCCCCAGTATATTTATAAATAATCCATTTTGTTTATCCTACAAAGCCAGATCTTTAGTCTTGGTCTGGATTAGTAATGTCTAAGGTAGATAATATGAAAGTTGATTTTAACTCATTCAGAGGAAAAGAATTAAGGTTGAAGTAGGAAGTGATCAGTAGGGAAGTATGTTACATCAAAGTGGGTAAGACATGGACAAGATTTAAGTAGAGGTTTAATTATGGAAAGTTGTTGGGATATAAGAAAATGGGTAGGATTTATTAAATTGTTTGCAAGTAAAAGGGGGAAAATGAGTCAAATATGTGTTCTGTCCCTAAAGGGATAATGACATTGCATGGTGAGGATTTTTTGGAGATTGTGTATCAAGAGATACTGACATGATCTCACTGAATTTGGTCTCCGTAATAATCATGAGTTCCATGCCATTTAAAGGGCATACAGGATATGTCCGAAATATGGGAGGCAAATGTTTTTCTTACACTTTGTAAGGAATAGGGATATGTCTGGGGCATTTCCCTCATTGGCCGATAGATGGCAATATAATAGTACTTATGTCATTATTATCTCCCCCTTTGACCTTATGCCTATACCTGAAACTGAGCTTTCATTTGCATGTTGAGCTTTCTTTTGATACTGTAGTTTACAGTCAGTAAAACATAGCCTTTAGGCCAATTTCAGTTATCACTTGTCCCAATTTTTAAAAATTGTGATAAAATACACATAACATAAAATATACTAATTTAAAGTGTACAGTATAGTACCATCAAGTATGTTTACAGTGTGGTGCAATGATCACTGCTGTCTGGTTGCAGCATCTTTTCATCATCCCAAACAGAAACCTCCTCCCCATTAAGCGATCACTTTTTAATTCTTTCCCTCTGGACCCTGACTACCACAATCTTTCTGTTTCCATAGACTTCCTTTTTCTGGATATTTCATATAACTGGAATCATACAATATATGGACTTTTTTGTCTGGCTTTTTCTTTTCACTTAGCACAGTGTTTTCCAGGTTCATTTGTATTATGGGATGTATCAGCACTTCATTCCTTTTTGCGACTGAAAAATATTTCATTATCGGGATATACCGTATTTTCTTTATCCATTCCTATGTTGATGGGTATTACTTGGGTCATTTCCACCTTTTGGCTGTTGTTAATAGCACTGGTATGAACATTCATGTATAAGTTTTTGTTTGAACATGTGTCTTGTTTTTCAGTTCTTTTGGGTATATGCTTAGCGGAAATGCTAAGTCATTCTGTGTTTGGCTTATTGAGGAATCTGCCACCTGTTTTGTTTTTTTTTTTACAGCTTGCATGCTAAGAATAGTTTTTACACTTTTTAATTGTTGATTTAAAAAATATTTCATAACAAATTATGTATGAAACTTAAACAGATATTAGAACACAGCCACATTCTTTTGTTTATATATCAATTGTGGCTGCTTTCTCTTTACAACAGCAGAGTTGAGTAGTTGTGAGAGAGATCGTTTGGGCTACAAGGTGGAAATATTTACTACCTGGCCATTTACAGAAAGAGTTTAATGACCTCTATTCTATTGATTCATTGTTCCTATTGCCATTACTCCTTTAGATTTTCAGAAATGTGTTCGTTTCCTTAGGGAACAAAGACAAGACTCAGTTCGGGTTTATAGTTACATTACATTTAAAAGATACTTAGATCTATGATGATAACATCTGAAAGTTCACTTTTTTTTGTTAAATATCTGAGTAACATTTGTCTTATTATTCTAGCGTGGTCATTGTCTCTGACTTCCTCCTTTTTCCCATGAAATACACTTTACATTTTTCATGTAGTTAATGTACCATTTTTCATTTTTCATCCTTGAATTGGCTAGTCTATGTGTTTTCTATTTCATTTATTCTATTCTTGTGTTCTTTTTTGGTAAATTTTTAGTTTTCTAATGCCTTGAGATAAAGCTTAGATTGTTGGTTTTCAGCTTTTCCTAATATATGCATTTAAGGGTATTAATTGCTTTCTAAGTATGACTATAGCCATATAAAGGTTTGATGAGTCACATTTTCATTGTCTTTCAATTAAAAATAATGTTTAGCTTCTACTGCAAGTTCTTATTTGACTCATTAGTTTATTTAAAAGTGTGGTTCTTAATTTCCAAACAAAGGATGGTTTCTCTAGGTACCTTTTTTGTTATTGATTTATAGCCTAAATCCACTGTGATAAGAAACCATGCTTTTTGCGATTTTAACCATTTGAAATCTGTTGAACTTTGCTTTTATGGCCCAGCATATAGTCAGTTTTTATAAATGTCCCATGTGTGTTTGAAAATAATAGATATTCTGCAGATGTTGAGTATGGTTTGTATATACGTTGATTTGGTTTAGTTTGTTAACTCGTTCAGCTATTCTATATCTTTATTGATTTTTTGTCTGCCTGTCCTAATACTGACTGAAAAAGGTATGTTGAAATTTCCCACAGTTATGGATTTATCCATTTTTGTTTTCTTCTATTTTTGCTTTATATATTTCGAGGCTGTGAGATATATACAAATTTATAATGATTTTATAATCCTGGTGAATTGAACCTTTAATTATGAAATTCTCTTTAAGACATGCCTTGAAATCTGTTTTTTCAGATATTAAATAAATAAACTTTCTTTGGTTAGTGTTTTACATGGTATCTTTTCTTTCCATTTACTTTTAACCATTTTGTATCTTTACATTCTTATCTTTTATTTGGAATATTTGTGCTTACTTTTAATATAGTTATTGATATATGGAATTTAAATCTGACTTGCCATTTGCTTTCTACTTCTTTCACCTTTTCAACTTTCATTTTTCTTTTCTTTCTTGGGTTTTTTTGGGATTGATTAGGTTTTATTACACTTTTTTTTCCTTCCTCTCTTGGCTCGCTAATTATATATATTCATTTTACTCCTCAGTAGATACCCAGGAGAATATAACATGTATCCTTGACTTTTTAGAAAGTAACATTTTATCTTTTTAACTTCATTAGACATTTTATTATTTATAAATTTTAAATTTATTTAGATTTATTTATATTACTTACATGTTCACTGTATTCATTGATCTTCATTCCTTTCTTCATATTTGTGCTTTTATCTGGCTGTGATTTTTTAAAAAACAACAGAAGGCATCAAACTACAAAGTCAAGAAGCACTTTGAGCCACATTTGAGTAAAAAGAAAGAAGGCTACACCTATGGAAATCACAGAAAAAATGCTGAATTTTTCACTCTCTTGTTTTTCTGTGATATTTTCTTCTATCCTATTAACTAGTTCACTAAGTTTCTCTTCAGTTGCATCTAATCTGTCATTAAACCCATCATTGAATTCTTTTTAAAAGTCTGTTTTCGGTTATTTTCATTATCTAGATCTCCTGTGGTTTTCTTTTACTGTTTTTCATGTTGGTTTTCACTCATGTAGTCTAATCTTTATATCTGCGTTTTTGTTTTGTTTTTATTGTCTGCCAGACATTGTATAGTTGTATAGGAAAAATTCTGGAGATAATTCTGGGTCCTGGATACTATTTTTCTTCTTCTAGAGAGAAGATTTTCTTCTTCTAGAGAGAGGGTTTTGTTTTGGTTTCTTGCCATTGGTAATTTTTTTTTCTGGGGCACTAATACTCCAAAGTCCCCTTTATCTAGTCAGGACTTGAGATGATTTGAAGCTGAAATTCAGTACAGTTGGCCCTCTGTATCTGAGGGTTCAGCATCCACCTACTCAACCAACCAAAGATAGAAAATATTTGGGGGGAAAGTCACATTGTTGCTGATGTAGTTAGGCTTATGATGGTTGTGTCTGTACTGAACATATACAGACTTTTTTCTTGTATACAGTATAACAACTATTTAAGTATTAACATTGTATTAGGTAATATAAGTAATCTAGAGATGATTTAAAATATATGGGATTTAAAAATCCTAAAAAAGAAACTTTCAACATTTTACCAATAAAGATATGACTTCTGTCGATTTTTTTGGTAGATACCTTTTATCAGATTAGGAATTTTTTTATATTCCTAGTTTTCTAAAGAGTTTTTTTTTTTATCATAAGTATATATTCAACTTTATTAAATGTTTTTTCTGCATTTATTAAAATAACCATATGATTTTTCTCCAGTCTGTTAATATGGCAAATAACATTTAAGTTTATAATGTTAAATCTACTTTACATTTTGGTTGTTTTTTAAATATTTTGTTTAGAATTTTTGCATCTATGTTCCTGAGTGAGATTTGCCTGTAATTTTTCTCATATTATCCCTTTCTCTTTTTTGTATCAAGTTAAACTGGTTTCAAAGTGAGTTGGGCAAAACTATATATACAGGAGGATGTGTGTAGATTATCTGCAAATACTACACCATTTATGTGAGGGGTTTGAGCACCCATGGGTTTTTGTATCTTCATGGGGTCCTGGAATCAATCTCTGCAGATACCAAGAGATGACTGTGCCTGCTGAGGCAAGTCTTTGTGTAATGTACCTTTACTGCCAGTGTATATGTATTATCATTTGATCCCAGCTTAAGGGCAGTGAGGTTGGCGATTATCAGAATCCCTCCTCCCTAAACTGTGGTTTTTGTTCTTTGGGCCTTGCATCTCCTTAAAAAAACATAATTAAAAAACAAAAACAAAAAACACAAAACAAAAAGAAAAGTGTGTTCAATTTCTTAATCTCTAACCCAGAACTTGGAAAGGTTCACCTTCAAAGGGAACGTGTACTAGGTGCCAGGATTTCCTGAATAACATGTTTGTGATAACTTTTAAGATTCTCAGTAGGAAATAACCTATATATTGGTCTTTTTTCCAGGTGCTACCATATTGGGGAAATCCTCATGATAGAAAAGTCATCAGGAGGTTCTGGAGTCAGGTAACTTTGAGTTTCGTGCATATATACATACACATATGCAATCATCATTTCTCCAGTTAATTTGAATAATTTCTCATGTATAAAATCTTAAATATTTCTGAGCACTAAGCAAGTGCAAGTTTTTTCTTTTACGATGCTTTTCCTATTAAGGCAATCAGCTAGTTTTGAAGTCCATGTTTAAGTAAGAATTTTTTTGTTTAGTAACCTGAAAACTATTTTTAACATGATTTGTAATTAAGGTGACTACTTTAAAAAGTTATGGTTTAATTTATTGTATATCTACCACATGGGAGAAGCACATCTTTAGAACTTCTTGGCCTTAGCAAATACAATCCATTCCTTGTTCTCTTGTTATGAATTGATACGTATCTCTTTTCACCCTTCTCCTCTTATATTTACAGAAGACCCTTTACACTCAGGATGCCCCCTTCCATGTAGTTATCACCAGCTACCAGCTGGTGGTGCAGGATGTCAAGTATTTCCAGCGGGTCAAGTGGCAGTACATGGTATTGGACGAGGCTCAGGCGCTCAAGAGTAGTTCCAGGTAACATGAGCAGTAGAAACTGAACTCCATGTGCTGAGCATATATAGATATATAGTATATGATTACAATTGACCCTTGAATAACATGGTGGTTATGGGTGCCAACCCCTATCCTTACCACTCCATACCCTGCAGTTGAAAATCTGTGTGTAACTATTGACTCTCCAAAAACTTAACTACTGATAGCCTGCTGTTAACTGGAAATCTTACTGATAACATAAAGAGTTAATTAAAACATATTTTGTATGTTATGTATTTTATATTTACTGTATTCTTACCATAAAGTAAGTTAGAGAAAAAATGTTACTAAGAAAATCATAAGGAAGAGAAGGTACATTTACTGTATTTATTGAAAAAAATCCACATGTAAGTGAACCCACTCAGTTCAAACCAATGTTGTTCGAGAGTCAACTGTATCTGTATAGTATATACACACATATAAATAAAGATCAGAGAGGTTTCGGAACATGGCCATGATGTGGTCTCTTCATAAGCTATGTGTATGACCAGAAGGCAGAAATTCCCTTTTGCATTTTTCATGGAACATAATGTTTAGAATATTGAGATTTTTCTCAATTTCTATCTTTAGTCAATAATTATGACATTTTAATAGAGCTTTGTTCTTTCAGTAAATTTTCTGTGGAGAAAGGGGCATCTGCCCATTCTTGAGGGATTATTTTAGACAGGAGGTCTCAGTAGGAAATAGAATGCTACATTATGTGGATTGTACGTTCTCTCTGCTTTATGCAAGTTGTCTTAGTCCCTGGGTGGTTATTAGATCCCCAAGAATCTTTTTATTGGAAGTTATATGTTCAAAATATTCTAATACCTTTAAGGTTTCGAACTGATTAGTAAATGAGCGCTTAGCTATAAAGTGTTAGTGGTCTTAAACTTTGGGTTTGATACATTTTTATTAACTCTTAGCACATAGGACTTTCTTAAAGGTTCATGTTAACTGGCAGTATAATATTTTCCATGGAACTTTCCATGCTCTGAAGGGCATTACTAAATACTGCACTCTTTTCATTTTAAAGCTTCCTACTATAGATAAATACCTTGTAATGAAATGGTTTGTGTCAACACAAAGAGGAGTTTATCAAAGCAGAAAGGATCTTAACTTTGTCTATTTGAGAGCTTTTTTTCCTAAACCCTAATACCATATTTTCAGTATAGAGGAGTTAATTCCTTTGAAATTTCCTGTGCTCTGCTTTGTTGAATAATATTTTCGATAGTGTACATGGTGGAGTACTTGAGCCTGAGTGTTTGTTATTTTTTTAGAAAGCATTTTTAGAAATATGAGGTCTTTGTAGGGTAAAGAAAGATTTACTGCTAACTTGGAATTTGCGATTCATTTTATTGAACAGTGTTCGTTGGAAGATCCTCTTGCAGTTCCAGTGTCGGAATCGGCTTTTGCTAACTGGGACCCCCATTCAGAACACCATGGCAGAGGTAGGCACTAGTAAAGATCTTAGTTTTACATCTGCGTTAAACAAAGTGGTTCCAGCACAGAATAGAATTCTTTACACATATCCCCCTGTAGCGTCACTGCTCTGTACAAATTATAATCCCCACATAAAAGGAAAAATTGCAACATAGCTTGCTCATTAAACATTAAAAAAGTGGGGGTTTTTTTTGGCATTGTTCTTATTTTTTTATTCTCTGGCATAAGGCAAATAAATTACTTTATTTGTGTTTATATAATAGTGGCCATATTAGGAATGCTACCCATTTAATGCAGAGATGTTTTTATGCTAGAATGAAAAGGTAATATTCTTTAAAAGTGAGAGGAACTAAAAAATTTTTTCTTAGGAAAGATAACTGATCATCTGCAATAGGGGTCAGGAAGCTTTCTATAAAAAGCCAGATAGTAAATAATTTAGACTTCATAGGCCATGCATACAGTCACTGTCGCAACTATTTAACCTTGCCTTTGGCATGTGAAAGCAGCCATAGACGATACATAAATGAATAGGTATGGCTATATTCCAATAAAACTTTATTTTTAAAATAAATGACAATACCTGACTTAGCACCACAGACTATAATTTGTTAACCCTAATCTAGTTTTTATTAACCAGTTATGCTACCTCAGATTGTGATCAATTGTAGAATGGATTGTTTAAATATATATAAGATCTTTAAAACTATACCACTGGAAAATCTGAGGATTTGCACTTTCAGTCTTAGTTTGAAATTAATTGAAAAATAACCACATTTTGCTATAGTACCTTATAGAATTAGGATTGGTTGATAGGCATGTGCTTACACATTCTTTTTGTTTTTCTCATTCCGTCACACATACACATGTACCTAGGCACAAACATAACACACATACCTGCAACTTTCATATTCTTTCTCTCTCTCCAAACCCTCATTATATCCTCACACACTGTCATTTTGTTGCTCTACAGCTATTTCATTTTTCCTTTGTTTCCAGCTCTGGGCTCTGCTGCATTTCATTATGCCAACATTATTTGATTCACATGAAGAATTTAATGAATGGTTTTCCAAGGACATTGAGAGCCATGCCGAAAACAAATCCACCATTGATGAGAGTGAGTACTATTAGGAATTTTATTCTACTTATCAGTGCAGGCAATCACATAGTTGTGTGTTTTCTTCTGTGTGAAGAATTTTTCTTCTAGTGTACATAGAAGGATCGGGGTGGGGGGGTGGATTTTATCTTTCATAGAATAATTATGTACTTTGATTATGTTTAAAAGAATCAAAAAAGGACTAATTCAGGTAATGTTGCTGTATTGGGTAATCAAAGCAGAATAGGCACAGTCATAAAGTACATTTTAGCTTACAGAATTCTTATTTTCTACACAGATCCTGAAAAATTCCTATCAGAATTATATTCTTTGTGATGGGGCTTTTTTCCTGTGATAAAGACTGAAAATATTAGAAGAGACATTTTTGTTATTTTCTATCTATGTTAGGATTTGTTCCTGCTGTGAACATTTTAACTTTGTTTATCAATACTTTTGACCTTATCGAGTATAATCTTTTAAGAGAGTTATGAGGTGTTTATTACATAGACATATGAAGTAACATCTACTCTTAGGAAAGTCCTTAAGTAATTTTTTATACTACAAGTTGTTAATTTGCTGACACACTTTGAAAAAATGATTTTGGGGGAACACTGGGAGTCCAAGATAGCTTACATTAGACCTATATAAGAACTCTATTGGAAAAATGTTTTTAAAACTCTCTAAAGGTGAATTCTAATAAAAATGAAGTGGTCCTTGTTGGTCTGAGTAACTGAGAACAAAATGCATTTTGCCCAGTTAACTGTGGGAAGATGATGTGGAAAATTCAGGTTCCTTGGTTTCCTACTTGGGAAAAATATTTATTTCATTCTTTTTTTTAGAGAATCATTAAGCCAGAAGGTGTTAAAACAGTTTAGTGAGAGATAATTATGATTTTTCTTTTGTGTTAAATCAACAAAAATGTATTATTTATGGAGGGGCTTCTCACATTTCAGATCAACTCTCTCGCTTACATATGATTTTGAAGCCATTTATGCTGAGGAGAATCAAGAAAGATGTAGAAAATGAATTGTCTGACAAGGTAAGGAAATAAGACCTCATGAATTTATTAAGTCATAATAGGCACCAACTTAGGGTTTCAGGGTGAAAAAAATTTCTTGACAAATGTTTTGTTTTATGCTTTTTATTATGGAGAATTTGAAACATTAAAAAAAGTAGAAAGAATAGTATGATGAACTCTCTTGTAATCACCATACAGCTTCAACAGTGATCAACTTATAACCACCCTCCTCAGATTATATACTGAAGCAAATCCCAGATGTCTTATTTCATTTATGAAAAATTTCATCTGTATCTCTCAAAAGTTTGGTCTTTTTAAAAATATGTAACTACATATTATCACCCCTACTGAAAAAGACAATCATTCCATTGTAGGCATTTATATAGTGTATGAAATGTTTCTTAAATATCTTTCAATCCCTCCCTCCCTTCTTTTTTGCCTTGAATTTCTGTGTTGAAGACAGTCATTTGTCCTGTAGAATTTTCCACATACTAGATTTTGCTAATTGCATCATTGTGGTATTTCTGCAAATAGATTTACAAGTTTAATGTGCTTTGGGTTATATATTTTTTTATACAAGGCCAATAATTTTGGTTTATAATTTGGATTCTTATCAGACTTCTGTAATTTTCTATTGTCTCCTATGAATTCTCCCCATATTTTCCTTCCTTTTTTTCCTAACAGTTCCCACTCCCATCTTCCTTAGAGTACACCTGTTTCTCATAATTCTACTCTATGCCTAAAAGGCATCTTTCCAGATTCCTGGTAATATCAGGTGGTTCTCCTCTATCAGTGTCAAAAGGATGGATCATTTTGAAGTCAGTAACTTTCTTTGGAAGATTATGGAGGAGATGTAAACCTTAAAAGAGAGGAGTAAAAGTGTACCTTTGTATTAGTCGTTTTTAAAAAAATCTTGGTGGCAGTTCTGTGAAACTGGCTAATTTTGACTAAATAGCACTGTCATACAGATGTACCTGATAGAAGGAAAATACTTTATTAAAAAAATAGATCCTTGAGGCTTTTATATCAAAAAAGGGCTTGAAAAGCAATAGCAGTGTCATAATTTCTGTTATTTTGTTAGTGGTCAATAGGGAGGTGATCAGAAGATGCAATATGGTTCTTAACCACTATGCATAGTGTAAATTTCTTAAACATCATTAATGTTTCTAATCTATTAAATAATATATGTATTTATTGAACTCTTACACTGCCTGCCAGCCACTGGTGCATAAAGATGCAGCCTTAAGGTTCTGTTCAGATTTCCAAGGGAGATAAATACATAAATAACTAATATTGTGTCGTAGAGATACAGTGATTGTCTATGAACTATAATAGGAACATAGATAAGGGAGTAGTTCTGTGAGGGTGCATTAGAGAAGGCATTAAAGCAGAGATGATGTATGAGCTAGACCTGGAATAATAAGTTGGCATTTACTAGGAAAATATGTTAGAAGAGGTTGCTAGACAGTAAGAGCAATGTGAACATAGGTAGAGCAACATTCAAATATGCAGCATGTTTGGCAAATATTCAGACCATAGTTGCTAAGGTATATGGTGGACATGGTGATCAGGCTGGTACAGTAGGGTGGGTTAGATTATGGGAGGTTTTCTCTGCCTATGGGAGAATTTTTAATTTTTTACTAAAGGCAGTAATGTACATTGAAGGTTTTTCAGTAGTTGAATTACCTTATAAAATTTGTATGGAAAGTTTCTTAGAACCAGGAAAGACTGGTTCTAAGGCAGGAAGATCCCAAAGTAATAACAGTCTAGGTTAGATCCGATGACATTATGTAGTAAGGTGATGGGAATGGTCAGAAAGGGTGGTTAGGAGTAATTTCCAGGTTGAGTTGAGGGACTTAGGAAATGATAGAACATGGAGTATGAGAAAGAGAAAAAAATCAGAGCTGACTCAAGTTTCTCTTTGGGCAACTGAGCAAATGGTAATGCTGTTAATTAATTTAGTGAATTGTTGAAAAGAATTTTTTTTCTGATATGTCACATATGCAATTGCTGCAGACTCAGAGTGGTACTGTTATAGCAGGTAGTTGAAAATAGGGCTAGGGATGTTTAGGAATATATTTTTGTTGTAAGTCACAGTAACGATGGATGATAGTTGGTTTATTGGAAATGGAAGAAATTGATGAGAGACAGCATGTAGAATGAGTGACAAGCGAAGAGTCAAAAAAAACATTTTTCTAGATAATTAACCATATTACAAGTTTATAGAGATTTTGAGTTTCTAGAGATATATAGATCGTTTTTTCAATCATAATCTCACTTGCACGTGTTTTCAACTTTATGCCGATACTGAATTTTCTTTCAAGCTGTTTTTCAAAATGTCAGTGTTCTCACTGGTTTTTAGATTGAGATTCTCATGTATTGCCAACTGACCAGCCGACAAAAGCTGCTGTATCAGGCACTGAAGAACAAAATTTCTATTGAGGATTTATTGCAATCTTCTATGGGCTCTACCCAGCAAGCACAGACCACCACCAGCAGCCTCATGAATCTGGTCATGCAATTTAGGAAGGTAAGAGCTTAGGTCAGCTGCTCTGGAGTTGTCTTTCTTAAACCATTTCAAGAAAAAGGTCCTAGCCTTGATGCCAAATAAACAAAGGCTGTTAAAAAGAGATGAAAATGAGAAAGTATATATTCGTAAGGGTAAATATTCAGGGTTTGTGTCCCCCATCATTTCATACAGTGGTGTCTGCACATAACAATATTGTCTTATTATTTTCCTTCCTATTAGGTGTGTAATCACCCAGAGTTATTTGAACGACAAGAAACTTGGTCTCCATTTCATATTTCCCTAAAGCCATATCATATTTCAAAGTTTGTCTATCGTCATGGACAGATCAGGGTTTTCAACCATTCACGAGACAGGTGAGTAAATATTAATATCTGTTTTAAGAGTGTTTTTGTAATTTGGAGGTTTGTGAAGATAAATTTAATGGAGAGTGTTTGAGTTTCCCAAGAGATTTTATACAAAGTGTGGACAACTGTTTGTTGAGAGAGCTTGTAGGAATCTGTTGTGTACTATCATGGTTTTAACTGGATGACCTTAAAGGCCCTAGCCACCTCTAATTCCCTTTTCAAATGAGGACTATGTACCTGTGTGCAAAAATGTACTCATACCAAAAGAGATCAGCAAATGTCTCTGCCCCCAAACTGAAATCGCTTTATGGCTTATTTTATACTTATTATAGCAATTGTGGGAGAACTGATTGGATTTCAAAATAACCAAACTTACCTTCTTCCCAGAATCAGCAAAGACAGATTTTGGTAAAAGTGAAGTGGTTGTTAATTATAATATGCTAGAGACTACTTCCATTCAGACAATAGGTGTGTTAGGTCCATTCTACACCTGTGAGTGAGGGTGGCCCTGTCTTCTGGATTTTTTAACAAGCTCCCAAAGGATTCTCATGCACGATCACATCTGAGAACTATGGATTTAGAACTCCTTTTGTAGAGAAACAATATAAACAGTACTGTCAAAGTAATTACAACAACCTTTAGCCTAATGAAACTGAAATTGAAACAGTGAAACGGAAATTGAGAAATTTCTTGGGTTTAATTTTAAGAATTCTAGATCTGTGATAGCTCTAGGCTAATACTTAACGAGATGGGCAGAGGAAGCTCTATAGAGCTTTTCATTTAATATAGTATATAATAAATTAGGGTGCTAGGTTTGTGAGTCTCAAATATAATGAAATTACTTTGACCTTATATTATCTCTTTATACCTTTATTAAGTATTTAATACTTTGACATTTTATGCCGTAATTTTTTCCTGGTAATAACAAGCTTCTTAAAAGTATAAAGAGTTCTGTCTATGGCCATGCCACCCTGAACAAGCCCGATCCCGTCTGATCTCGGAAGCTAAAAGCAGGGTCGGGCCTAGTTAGTACTTGGATGGGAGACCACCTAGGAAGACTGGGTACTGTAGGTGTAAACAAACAAAAAGTATGAAGAGTTTCAAACCTAAAAGATTCTGTTTAGTTTGGAACCTCCAGTCTAGTTAACTTCCCAATATTTATATTTGATTTTGAATTTATTTTATTTATTTACTTTACAGGTGGTTAAGGGTTCTTCTTTCTCCATTTGCACCAGACTATATCCAAAAGTCTCTGTTTCACAGAAAAGGTAGGTGTTTTGATTTTGGGGAAGGAAAGTATACCAAGGATTTACCACAATGCTCTTCTTTGTTTTGCTGAGTGATTAATTTGGAACTGGTATTTGTTTGCCTGCATGCTAGACTTTTATTTATAAAGTCTGGATAAGATTTAAGTAAATTAGTCATCTTCATTTATAGTCGCTATGATTTGTGACTATAATAGGAAGCAATAAAAAATTATTACATTGACCTTCCATCTTTATACCTGACTCTTAAGAATTGCTTACACTCTTGAAACTTGGCAGAGACAATGCAAGATTCTTATTAACGTGGCTTAGTTTCCTCTCCATTAGTCTAAGGAAAAGAAGCTGCTCAACTTTGAGCATTGTCCCAAGTATTAAGTTCAAAATCTGTCACCTCTGTCCTTTTCTTTTTCCTGACATGATACAAAGAGAGGAGAGCAGTTAGCCAAGGATCCAAAAACCCCAAAGGTAACTATTGAGCCAGCTTCACTCTGGCCCATGTATGCCATATCTCATAGATCTACCTCTTCTACTTGTGATAGTAGTACAAAAAATGATACCTTGACTTCCATCAAAGTGGCAGTGGTTTGGAACCTTTATACTATGTTTTGATTCTTAAACCAAAATTCAGCAGTTCGGCAGGCTTTAGTTGATTATTATCTCTTGGTTTGCTATTGAATTTAACTTTGTCCTTTGATATTCTAGGTGTTAATGAAGAA
The DNA here is from genome assembly GCA_028627145.1 of Eidolon dupreanum. Taxonomy (NCBI): domain Eukaryota; kingdom Metazoa; phylum Chordata; class Mammalia; order Chiroptera; family Pteropodidae; genus Eidolon; species Eidolon dupreanum. The sequence continues at coordinate 54,872,568 of CM053509.1, forward strand.
AGCTGTTTTTCTTTCCTTCGCTTTATTGATGTATCTCCAGCAGAAATGGCAAACCTCATGCTTCAGGGACTTTTGGCCAGGTGAGAAGTTTGCTCATTGTTTGATGAGAGAGACGTTGGGAATAAACAAGGACAAATGTTGAATACTATGAAATTAAATAATTTAATTGATCATCTTTGAGAGCCTCTCATTCTTCTTTTTTGTTAAGGATAAAAATTTTAATTGAGGAGTTGTAATTTTCTTTTGATCAGTTGATAACTGCATGTGGGGTCTCATATTCTTATGAACCCCCTACTTGTTTGTAAGTAATAAACTTTGGGGGAAAAGTTTTTTAAAAAATTGCATGATGCTTCACAATATACCATAAATAAAACCTTTTAAGGCTTTTCTCCCAAATGCTACCAGAAGGTCTTCAAAGTCTTCTTAATTTCTAGTTGTTTACTATATATTTTTGTCTCTATAGGGCAAATGATGGCTGGTGATTCCTCGTTAGTTGTGATTACAGTATAGCCTGCCTTAAGTATTCTGGGAAATTTAGTTCTCTGTGTTCTTATGTTCTTATTTGGAATAATGGCTTTCACTTATTTTATTACTTGTATTTACATAATAAATAGTGGCCTCATTAGGAAAGGCTTTCTCTCCATAGTAAGAAGATTTTTGTGTAGTAGAGTTGAATATTCCTCAATACTGAGATGAACTTTACGGAGGATTTTAGTTTTCATAGTAGCAAACCAAGTCATACCAAAGATAGAATTTATGGAACAACAGAATGCAATGATGTTATCTCAAAATAGGAAAGAACTGTTTCTAAAATGCTCAAGAATTACAAAAGAGACATGTTAATGAGACGAGGTTCCTTGCTGCTGTGAACTACCCTCAAACCTCCATGGAGCACTGAATAAGCATGTCTGCTGTGGTTTGTTTCAGATGGTTAGCTCTTTTCCTGTCTCTGAAAGCCTCCTACAGGCTCCATCAGCTGCGCTCCTGGGGAGAGCCAGAAGGAGAGAGCCAGCAGAGATATCTGAGAAACAAGGATTTCCTTCTGGGGGTTAATTTTCCACTCTCCTTTCCCAATCTTTGCAGCTGCCCTTTATTAAAGGTAAGCAATTACTTAAGCATCGATTATTCATGTAGTAGTACTCCCTTCCCTTTTCTTTGAATCAGTAAGAGTAATAATAAATGATGGCCTGATGGAGCCAGAAAGTTCCCAGAAGAGTGGGAGCAGTATATTGAGTTATAACTTATTATATATACCAGACATATATATTCATGTGTGTGTGTATATTTGCGTATGTATTAAATATATATTTATGTATAACTTTACCGTAAAATAGACATATCTTAAATGTACAGCTCTGAATTTATGCATGTATATACACTTGTGTAACAACTACCTGGATTAAGATGTAGAACATTTCCAGTACTCAGAAGTCTCCCTGATGCTACTTCCCATTTAATACCTCTAGTTCAGAACAAACCAACAAATAATGGTAATCAGTATTCTACTTCTGTCAGAACAGATTATTTTTGCCTGTTTTTGAACTTTATGTATGTGGAACTATCCAGTATGTACTCTTTTGCATCTGGTTTCTTTCCCTCAATATTGTATCTATGAGATTCATCCATGTTGCTTTATAGACCACAATTTATTAATTTATTCTACTGTTGGTGGATATTTAAGTTGTTTCCAGTTTGCGACTATTATGAATAAAAGTGCTATCTATGTAAATTCTTGTAATGTCTTTTGATGAACATAAGTGTTAATATCTTTGGGGTTTATAAACAGGAGTGAAATTGCTGTATCATCCAGGTATATGTATGTTTAGATTTAATAGCCACTGTCAAATGTTTTTCCAAAATGGTTTTATAATTTACACTTTAACCAGCAGCAGTGTGAAAGGTTTGCTGTTCATCATCCTTGCCTGCACCTGGTATTTGCCATCCATTTTTTTTTTTTAATTTGCAGTGGTACCTCATTATGATTTTAAATTGTATTACCGTGAAAAGTAATGACGTTGAGTACTTTTTCATATAATTGGTCGCCATTGTAGAATAGGTAAAGGGTAAAGTGACAGGAAATAAGGTGATAGGTGTAGATCCAGGACATATTGGGTCTCATAAGTTATTGCTAAGGATTTGTATTTTATTCTGAATGAAATGGGTAACACTGGAGAGTTTTTCTTAAGAGCTATTTTTTATTTTTTTATTATTATTTTTAACACCTACAGCACCAGGTATTCCTAGGTGGTCTCCCATCCAAGTACTAACCAGGCCCAACCCTGCTTAGCTTTTGAGATCAGACGAGATCGGGCATGTTCAAGTTGGCATGGCTGTAGACACTGGAGAGTTTTGAGAAGAGATTTGTATGTTTATGTTATAGTTCTTCAACTAGATTAGAAGGTAGAAACATTTTCCTTGTGTTCTCTAGAACAGTGGTCCCCATCCTTTTTGGCACAAGGGACTGGTTCTCCTATGAGAATCAAAAGCCTGATGATCTGAGGTGGAGCTGAAGCCGTGATGCTAGCGCTAGGGAACGGCTGCAAATACAGATGAAGCTTTGCTTACTCACCTGTCACTCACCTCCTGCTGTGTGACCCCATTTCTAACAGGCCACAGACCATTGGTGGTCTGTGACCAGGGGGTTCGGACCCCTGCTCTAGAACATTTAATGTGTCATTAGTCTTAACTGCTGTCAAATGCAGGATGTTCTTTGGCTGGATATGGTATATGCCTCCTGTGCAGTGGAGAACCTATATGATTTCCTTCTCTTCTGTTTTTCCAGTTGGCTTCTTAAACATTGCTTTGTATACTTTTCTGGGCTCTGGAGATAAGATCAGTAATGCAAAAAGAGAATAGAGTTGGGTTTCAGCCTGTTTAGAATAATGTAGTCAGTGGTGGCAGAGTGACTTCCTACTCATGAAATACTGATATGTCTGATGAAGTGTTGCTTAACCTCTCAAGACCAATTTCCCTACATTTGGTAATGTGTATTACACTACAGTTGTAGGATTTTACTAGTTTTATTTTTAGTGCAGAAAGGACCATTCTCCCAAGAGTTTATTTTGCCTATTATGTAGACACCTGCATCATATTTAACACTGAAAGATACACATCACTTATTTGTATTCTTCTGTTTTGTGAAAGTATAGTAGTATGTTCAGAGCACCCGTTTAGTGAAGTCCTTGTACCAATTAATACATTTCCTGAGAAATTCAGGTGTGGGCAGTATGCTTTATAGGAAATTGGTAGTGAAATCTAAAAGTTTATCTAACTGAAGTTAGATTCAGTTTCATTTCCTCTTTTTAAATTTTGTGTTGTGGATAGACATTTGCTCTTGTAGTAGCTTAGAATGTATACTTAGTTACTGAGCCAGTGGGCCATAGGTGGCTGAAAGCTAAATTATATTTTGTAGAGACACCATTCTGCTTTTGGTCTCATCATCCTTACCACCAACCTACATGTGTTGAAATACCAACCAGGCAGTGTATTTTGCCAGAGTTTGTTGATCTGTGTATTCTAAGAAATCCCTGCTTTCAACTAAGCAGAATGATCTTTACATGGGATCTAGCCTTAAAGCCTAGCCTAGATTCTGGATAAAGAATTATTTTGTTGAAGCTCCACATGCAACAATTAATAAAAATATAATGAAGCCCATTATGTGTGTGGATTTTGAAGTGTTGATCATGACTCAAATCAAGTATATATTATATCACCAACGTGGTAAGTATGTAGATATATCAAATATTGCACATACATAAATTTTTAAAACAAAATATTCACAAAACAATACCCACATATACAGTGTACCATGGTCTTTTTTTCCTTTTACTCTTTTAATGTTAGTGGGAACCTACTAAAGAAATTATTTTGTGACCCTCACTACTCACGGTTTGAAAAATATAACATTAAATGACCACAATATTAGAATAGCTAGAAGACTTGATAAAGAGAATCACCATGTAGAAGATTCTGGATCATTCTTGTAAGAAAGGAAAGAAACTGACATTTTAGAACTTAAGGAAGGGTCTCATTTTCTGAATGTGAAAAAGAATACCAGAAGTTGTTCAGAGAGCAGTGTGCACATTTCATTGCAGAGTTACCCTGACATGTAGTTAGTGGTCAAGATCCACCTCTGTCTTAGAGTATTCTGGTATGTGCCTGTTATATTCCTGGTATTCAAAGATAAATAAGTGATTTTGAAAGAACCAACTAATTTAAACTTGAGCAAGGTAGTTTATTATGAGAACTATCTAAGAATGGCCTTGTTAGAATATGCCTCTCCCCATTATTGTGCTATTTCTCACACTGGTTTCTTTTAACTGAGTCTTTCTGATTCAAGAAAGGTTTCTTTAGGGGATGTTGGTTTTGTCTGTTAAAACTTAAGATGCATGATGTTTAAGCATACATACACACATCAGAGCCACACTTCTAAATTTTATAGTCTACTCTGATCTTGCCAGTTTTTATTTTTTTTTAAAACACATGGTTGACAAAAATGAGTCTTTTTAAAAATAACTCATCAAATATGGACAGCAATTCTGAGACTTTAATAATTACCAGTTGTGCTGATGTTTGAATTTGTCTGTTGGTTTTAAATGTAAGGTCTTGAGTTTTTTTGTTTGTTTATTGCTTTGTATGGGACAAATTCATCATGTGTGTGCTTTGTGCCTTTCATTTCTGATATGACTTGTTTGCTGTCATTGAGGTCTACAAAAATACTTTTGGCATTGTTAATACAATTTACAAATCCTGTGAAAGATTCTTTTGCTTCAGTGAAGATCCTACTACTGTGACATTAGAGAAAATGTTTTATTTTCACAGAAAACAGACTTATTACTATGCTTACTATTTTCAGCAAATAGCCTGAAAATATGACTCAAGAGATATTTGCTATAATTCATAGTGTGAATTAGAAACTCAGGAAAGACAGAGTCTTAATGATTAGAAAATGGCTGATGTATAAATGTGGGATCCATCTTTAAAGGTTGAGGGGGTAAGAAGAAAACTTGGAAATGATAATAGTACCCTAACTAAAATATTGGGAGGTTTAAAAAAAATTTTTTTTTTCATAACAGAATTAATTAGTAACCATTTGAACTCATGATTCTGAGAGGCAAGTAACTTGATTCTGAAAAGATGACCATTTGCTTCCTTTAGTAGATGACAGGCCTACTAGAATAGAGAGTCGGGGAGAAATAATAATTTTAAGCCTGTTCTCTTGTACATTGGCTTTTCTTCTAGAGATATTAACATGCATATATAGGAAAGAGCACATACAGCTTGATGACTTCACAAAATGCTACCAGAAATCTACTCCAAAAACCCTTTTGTGCCCACTTCCATTCACAGTTCTTCTCCAATGCCCTTCCCATAAGAGTTACTATAGGCAAATATTCAGGTTGTTTCTAGTTTTTGTTGTTACAAATAGTGCTGCTATGAATATTACTGTACCTTTTAGTGAAAATTTATATGCATTTTGTGGGGTATATATCTAGTAGTCAATGCTGGGTCATAGAGTATGCATATGGTTATATTTAATAGATATTGCCAATTTTCTAAAGCAATTGCACTAATTTTTACTTCTATTAACAGTGTATGAGACATTCTAGCTGCAGCATGTCCTTGCCAGAATATGATATTGTTTGAATATACTTTTTAGCTCTTCTCTGTCTTGGTATCTTATTGTGACTATAAGTTATATTTCCCTTATGAGTAATGATATTCAGTACCGTTTCTAACACTTACTGGCCATTTTGATAACCTTTATATAATGCTTATTCAAGACACTTGCTAATTTTATTATTAGACTATTTTTCTTTTGTAGTTCTTTATGTATTGCGTATATCTTCTACTCTATAGCTTACTTCTTCCCCTCTGAGTGGTATTGTCTTCAAAGTTAGCATTTTTGTGTCCTGTTGAAGAAATCTTTGCCTGTACCATGGTCATGAAGATAATTCTTTTTCTTTTCTTTATTTATTTTAATTAGTTTCAAGTATACAGTACATTGGTTAGAAATCTATATAGTTCATAAAAATATTCCCCCAATTGCTCCCTCCCTCCCTTGACCCTCTACCTAGCCTACGTATTAATGCTAGCCACATTACCTATACCATGCTCCCCATCCCCGTGGCCATACATCAGCTACTAATTTGTACTTCTTTAACCCTTCACCCCATTCTCCCAGCTCCCTAAACCCCTCTCCCCTCTGTCCGTCACCAAATTGTCAACTATATTTGTGAGTCTGTTTTTGATTAGTTCTTTTTATTCCTTAGATTCCAAATATAAGTGAAATCATATAGTGTTTATCTTTCTCTGTCTGACTTAAATACCTTCTAGGTCCATCAAAGCAATATCTTTTTCCATCTGCTTTCTGTTCATATGTAGAGGTCTTGTTTTCTTATCCTTTCAGCCACTCTACCTTTTGGTTGGAAGACTTAATTCTTTTCCATTTAAGGTACTTATTGATAGGTATGTAGTTGTTACTATTCTTTATTTTTGTTTTTGATACATGCTTTTTCTTCTTATTGGAGTCCCTCCAACATTTCCTGTAATACTAGCTTGGTGGTGATGAACTCCTTTAGCTTATTTTTGTTTGGGAAACTTCAACTCTAAATGATAGCTTTGCTGGATAAATTATTCGTGGCTGTAATTCTGGGTTTTCATCCTATCAAATATTTTTTGTCAAGTCCTTCTGTCCTGCATAGTTTTTTTTTTTTGTTTTTTTTTTTTTTGTTTTTGTTTTGTTTTGTTTTTGACAAAGCTGCCGATCTTATGGGTGTTCCCTTATAAGTAACTGTTTTTCTTTTGCTGCTTTTAATATTCTTTCTTTGTATTTAACTTTGGCATTTTAATTATGATGTGTCTTGGTATAAGCCTCTCTGAATCCCTGATTTTTGGAATTCTCTGAGCTTCCTGGGGTTTTGTGTCCATTTCCCTCACCAGGTTAGGGAAATTTTCCAGCATTATTTCTTCTAACAGCTGTTCAACATCTTGATTTTCTTCAGTTATGCCGATCAGGCAAATATTTGGAGCCTTAATGGTGTCCCATATGCTCCTTAAATTATTTTTATAGTCTTGGCATCATATCTCTTGCCATTCTAATTGAGTGTCCTTGACTTTCCCATCCTCTAGATAGGGCATTTGATCCTTTATTCCTTTGTTTATTCCATTTAATATACTTCTTATCTCAGATAATGTGTTCTTCATTTCATACTGGTTCTCTTTTATAATTTCCATTTTTATGTTTTTTACCTCTTTGTTGAAGTTCTTACTGAATTTATCTATACTTCCCAAAAGTTCATTGAGCATCTTTATTACCAGTGTTTTGAACTCTGATTTGTTAGATTACTTGACTTCATTATATCTGGATCTCTGTTCTTTTCTCTCATATGATTTCTGCTTCTTCGTTTTACCATTTTAGCTGCCTTTCCATGTCTGTTTCTATGTACTAAGCAAAGCTCCTAAGTCTCCTGGTCTTATTAGTGTGGATTTGTGAAGTAGGTGTTCAGTGGCACAGTCCTAAGAGGGGTTCAGCTACAGGCCAAATTTAGCCCAAGCCTCTACCCCACTGGGGCTACTTGTTAAGATTCAGAAAGCAATCCACAGATGCTATGCTTACAGTTGCCTGAAAAGGCCACACCAAAAACTGAGGCCAGCTATCTCTAGAGTGAGTCTAGGTGCTGCTCAGCAAGGAGCACCTGACTTGCTAAGGATACACCTGGGTGTGGCTTGGATGGGGCCGCGAGTTGGGGGAGGCGGGGTTTCAGGGAATGCTCTGGGTGGAGCAACCTCTGTTACCCAGTTTGATGACGTCATGGCAATGGTGGCGCTGTGTCTGGCCTACTGGTAGAGGGGACGGCACAACAGGGAACAATAGGTACCGCCAGCACTACAGGGCAAGTCTTACCTCAGCCTTCACTCCAATGATGTCTCCCTGTAAGTCCCTGGTACCCCCTGCATGCAGCCGAATTGGCACTGGTGCTCAGATTGAGCAGGTCTATCACTGCAAAAATCCGCTTATGGATGTGGCCCCTTTAAAAGGCTTCTGCCACTGCCACTGCTTTGGTCTCATTCGCTAGAGCCCAGGCAGCCCCGTGTCCTAGCCCTGTCTTACCTTCTGCCGTTGCAGGGTGATTACTTGGCTTTCTACCTAGTTGTATGGCTTCTTCATCAAGATCCCAGGCAATTTTTCCTTGCTGCTTGCTGCTCCTCGTTTCCGTCACAACTTTGATTTGGGCACCAGAGGGATGAACAGAGCCTCTGTCATCTTTGCCATTTTTTTATCTCCTCATCCGCTATGTTTTTTTAATTTACTTTTCACATTCAGATCCATAAGGAATTGGATTTTTTGTCTATATTAAGGTTATCATTTTTGGTGCATATAGATATCTATGTTTGACCCAATTCCATTTTTTTAAAAACCACATCCTTACTACACTGCAGCATCACTTTTATCAAACAAGTGGCTGTATATGTGTGGATCTGTTTCTGGACTTTGTTCTCTTCCATTAGTCCATTTGCCTATCCTTGAGCTAGTACTGCTCTATCTTAATAACTATAGCTTCATGATAAGTTTTGATAACTGGTAGCACAGGTCCTCTAGCTTTGTTCTTCAGTATTGCCTTGACTGTTCTTAGCCCTTTGCATTTTTATGTAAATTTTAGAATCAGCTTATAAATCTTACTCTAAACTCTTTTTAGCAATGTAGATAGTGTAGGCGAGTGGTCCCCAAATATTTTTTGAATGTCTCCATTTTATTAAATCATTGTTGACCCATTTCACTAATACCTATGTATTATTTTATTTAAAATCATAAGCATACTAACATATTAATATTGTTTATACTGTGAAGCTTGTGTGTGCTTTCTTGGAGACCACTGATTTGAATAGTAAAAGCGCCTTATTGAGTAAGGAATGGTGAAAAAGGAGAGGATCCAGTATTTGCTGGAGAAAATACTCTTTTTCACGCACACTTCACTTTTTCTCTCTCATTCTATTATCAGTGGTTTGATCCCAAGGGCCAATGGAATTGAGTGAATAGGCACATTAATTTATATGTGAGAAAAGCTTATTGACTGAATAAACGTCTGGTATTAGAATGTGATCTTGGCTTAATGCTTGAGGATTGTCTAGTGCCCCTGTTTTTGTCTAGCCCTGGTTTAGGCTGCTTTCAGAATAGGCTCTTCCCAGTGCCAGTCTACTCCAGCAGAGGGAAAAGATGTGTAATTAATATTGTTTACAAACCTGTCATACACCAGTGTCTGCTGTGGGCAAGGTGTGTTAATAGTCATAGTCCCTGTTTTCTGGTTTAAAAAATCATTTATGCACATAGTAAAAATATACACACAAACTTGGAAAGATTTTAAAAATAAAAACTTCCAAGATAGAGGTAGAAAGAAGGCATAATTAACTGCCAGATTAGTGATGATTAGCGTTAAAGTTCAGAATGAGAGATGACTTTAGGTTGAAATGGATGAAAAAGTCATTACAGAAATGGTATTTTTTTCTTTTTTAACTCCTACAGCACCTGGTATTCCTAGATGGTCTCCCATCCAAGTACTAACCAGACTTGACCCTGCTTTAGCTTATGAGCTTGGGCACGTTCAGGATGGCCTGCCTGTAGACAGAAATGTAGTTGTTTTTTTTTTTTAAGTTGGATCTTGAGTGGTAGGAATCTGGATAGGAGGAAGGATATTCCAAGTTAAAGATTTGAGCCAAAATAAAGGAGTGAGTAAAAGGGCCAGAAAGAAAGTCATGGGAGCCTTTGACTGCCAGTTCTATAAAGATTTAGATATTAAACCAGAAGTGTAGCCCTTTTTTCGCATACTTCAAAAGATGCTACAGTTGAAGTCCTGGGGAAATTAAGTTTTGGTGGCTACTAATAAGCAGTGAGAAGGAGTAATCTGGTAGCAGGCTTCAGGAAGGCTGCTAAATCACTCAGGTCATTACAGCATACCAATGGAGATCTCTGTCATTTGATGAAAATTGATCTCAGAGTGTGATATCAAGAAACGTCATGCACAGGGGTCCTTATTAAAGATGTTCAGCAAAAGTTTAAAGTATTGGTACTATGAACCCAACTGTGAAATGGTTATAACCAAAAAATTATAAAGAAATGAGCAAGGGACTCTGACTCTTTTGGATATGAATGAGCATTGGCAGTGGAGGAATCACTTCTGAAATCTAGAGTTGAAGAGATGTTCCAGAGGGAATGGTAAATTCTATGTCAAGTTTAAAGCGAACACTTAGGTGTGAGATTAGGAACTGTTTGATCTTATGAGTGCGGATAGACTAGAGAAGGCCCAGGTGCAGGGATTTACAGGGTAAAAAATTCTGTTTAGAAAATGTAGAGAGTGGGCAATGAAGTGTGACAATTAAAAAGAATAAGGAGGTGTCTAGGAGGGACAGTTGAGTTAAGTCAAAGTTAAGTTTGTAAGAGAGGAGACTCAGATTTGAAGACTGAATAGGAAGACGGCAGCAAAGAAGGAACTTGAATACAGAAAAGAGACAATTGATGGGGATGCAAAAGTGGTTAATTACCTATTTTATATGGTATAAAACTCTAGTGTATACAGGCAAGAGCTCTATAATGAACAAAAAGATATTTCTGTACCACAAAAAATGTTTTTGAATGTTCAGAAAGACTTAAGCTTAACATGGGGGAAAAAAAGTACTCTTAAGCAGTTCTGTCATTTTTTTTTCTTCATTCTTTTTTCTTCCCACAGTGAGAATGCAGTTTAGATGTTTGGACTATATAAATGTCCCTCTTGTTTTTGTGGCCTGGTTATATTAGGCCTCTTGCACTTAGAGGGTGCCTAAATGACTTAGTATTGGTGCATTGTATTATTGTTACTTTTCTCTTTGGAACTTGGTGTGTGTTCTCATCTGAAGGAATGTCCTTCAGCCTAAAAATTATAAGTATAATCTTACTCAGTATTTAAAATAGAATTTTATGAAAAGCTCTAACTTTTCCATGGGGGTTGGGAAACGTGGGTGGGATTGGTTACTTGTTTAGTCATTCATTGATTTTATTGTACATCCGTTATTTTTGTCCAGCATTTCTTGACACTGAGGAATACCAGCAGAGAAAAGCTAATGTATAGAAATCTCAAGAGTAATTGCAGTAAGGGTCAGCTTTGTTTTTTAATGCAGAAAATACTTCATTCTGTTTCTTTTGTGCCTTCATTTGTTTTACAAATAGTAGTAGTTATTGTTATAGCAGCCTGTCTCCTAAATGCAACTTCCTATGGTCAGAACAAGGTGATGGCTTTATTCTTAATTCCTCTTAGGACAGGTAATGAGTGTAGACTTAACTACATGTTATCATCTTGTTCTTGGTAAGCTTTCTCAGATCACATGGATCATATTCAGCAGTCTAACCCAAACATAATGTTCCCTACCCCATCCCCCATGGATGTGAGTAAATCTGGACAGTGAGAAAGTCTTTTTTTCCCCCACAGTGTGCCTATAAAACCCTTGTTCTCACCCTGCAGTGAATATTAAATTTGAATTTTGTATTACAGAGTTCAAGGAAGTACCATCCTCATAATACTGGCTTTGGGATGATAGATAAACATGAAAGAACTAATAACTAGCCTAAGAACACAAATCAGGTGACATTTAGGGGTGTTCTGAACAAAGTTTAGGACTTCAAAATCTCTTACTTGACATGAGTGCTTGTCTGATATTTCCTTTTCTTGTGATGCTATGTTCCACTTAATTTCATTGCATTCCATCTTGCTTTGCTGGTGAGAATTAAAAGAAGGAATAGTATTTAGTTAAAAACTTTCATAAATTAATTCTCAGGCACCTCCCCAATGTGGGCTCTAGCCAGAGCTCCTTTATTGTACGATTTTGCAGAGGTTAAAGAGTGCAGGTCTCACATATATGAATCTTTTTTTTTTTAATCTTGTTTTGCTTAGAAGAATAAAGACAGAAATCACAATCTGTAGGTAATATATCATTTAGCCATATTTTAAGGGAGGTAGAACAGATTTTATACTATAACCAGTTAAATGTCACATTAAGAATGATGATTAATGGAAACAAGAGTACTAGCATTGATTCCATTTCCTATCTCAGTCTCAGTGAAACTGTTGTCATGGTAATGCTACTTAGGCATCATATGTGTTGAAGGCTTTATATACTCTACAACTCTAGTGAGCCAACAACCTTATAGAAATCAGGGGCATTTCAGATTTTGCAATTTAAAATATACAAAAGAATCTAAACATAATTGTTTTGAAAAGAGTGGTGCATGTTTTAAATTTTAAACACTTTTCTCTCTTAAATGCTTAGAGAGCTTTGACTGTTGATGAAGAATTCCCCAGAGTTTTCAAAAACTCTTCCCCTAAATGTTAATTTGCAACTATAGTATCTATATCTATCATCATTTCCTGAGATCATGAAAGCTACCAATACCCCTTTGTGGAATGCTCTCAGAAGCCATTGTGTTCAGGGTTTTTCTGTATTTTATTTCCTCCTTTTTGTTTCGTCACTTAAAATATCTGTAAAAATAGAATCTGTGTAGTCTAGCAATTGATGTATAAACATTACTCTCTTTTATTTTCTCTATATTTCTTTTCTCTATATCTAAATTTGTTGTTATTTAACAACACAAGCAAAAAAATTAATTTCTAAGTAATATAGACCTAATGTTAACGTAAGTATTCTTTTTAAACAAGACATAGGAAAGTATGGCCCCTTGTTAAATGAGTAAGTCTATATCTGAGGGGAAAATGTCTGTGTGGTTTCTATGCCCTACTGTGGCAAGAAGTGTGCAGCTGTGGAGCCTATTATTCTGCCCTACTTATTTTCACTTAAGACTTTTACTTGGTGCCAAAAGACTCAAAAAAAAAAAAAAAACCCTAACTCAGCTGCTATGTACATACCATGGTGCTGGAAGCAAAATGCACACAGCTGCCAGTGTCTACAATGTAATGAGACATTTAAGAGCCTGAGGAGGGGACAGCAGAATAGCAAAACCTGTGAACACATTATAACCAAATCACATCTCCCATAGTGTGACCTTCTTTTTCTTTTTTTCTAGTTTATTTTATGCTAAAATAGGCTAAAGAAGTAATGAACCTTCTTTTCTGTGCCTACCCCCACCGCAGTCATCCTATGGAATGGTATTTAAGGTGTCCTTTGTGTTCTTCCATATTGAGCGTTAAAGTTTTCTGTGTCTAGCAGTTCATGTCATTAATGATGGGAATATGGGTACTGTAGTACCAAGGATCACCTGTACTAAGGAAGGCTTGATAGAATCAATGTTAGGAGAAAATAATCTAGAAAAGTATAGATTAAGTAAAATATACTGGGAGTAATCATAGTTTCTCTAAAGCTAAGACTACATATATTGAACATTTTGAGCTAGTGGATTACTATTTTTTTTTAATCTAGAATTAGAAGGCTATAGACCACCTTGACTTAGTGATTTCCAATGAGACTTTCATCTTAATCTAGCTCCTAATACAGTAAGTGAACATATTCTAATTTGGGAGTGACCACCTCTAGAAAGAGAATTGTTGTTAGACTTTTTCCAGAAGTGTATCACAAATGTCATATTATATTAAAAGAACTTCCTACAGTGAAAGTTGTATCCCTTAATAACTACAATGTTGAAGAGAAGATAAGGAAATATTCTTTAATCTTTTACCTTTATACTCTAGGAATGAAGTAAAACACAGGTTTCTGTTGGTTTTTGTTATTAGAGAATACTTAGAATGAGGGTAACTTTAAAATCCCTGACAGAGACATTCTTTAGTTATTTTTCTTTAGAAATTAGTAAAGAATTCAAGTCTGTAGGTCAGCTACTGCTGCTACCTCAGCCACCTGGGTGGCATTAGACACCCCTACTAGCAGCCCTGAACTACTGCTATAGCTGGATGTCATGAATAATGGTTGCTAGACTTGTTATCTCTTCTTTCCATTTCCAGGGGGGCAAAAGGAACTACCGCTGATATCAGAAATGCACTTTCAGAAAACAAGAGAATTTTTTTACCTTTGTCTATGCATCAGTAATAGGGTTTTTAAAGTAATGTTCCTTGCTATTCAGTATTAGACGAACAGGGTGACACCCAGTCTAATAATCTTTATAATGATCTTCACACTAGGCATTCAGATAATAATGGACATAAAAACATGTAGAAGTGGATGAACTTCAATGTAGATGCCAGCCAACATAAAGATGAGAACACAAATATTGTTGAAAAACTGTCAGAAGTTTAAAATTCTTTTATGGATGATAATAGGGACCTCAATATCTAGAGAAAAAAGTCAAACATGTCAAAGCAACATGGACTCACCATTGTTAATAAAGTGTTGTAAAGACTTCCATACAGTGTGATTAAAAACTACCAAAGATGGCCCAAATCTGCTGGAAACAGTTAAAGCCTTTCATTTCATTCATGACCATTATTTAAAAGATGCTGATTGTTTCATGGAAGCAAATTATGATACACATGTCCTACTAGACAACTTGACATGGCTTCTCTCACACTGTGATCCTGAAGAATCCATTTACTTTAGGAGAAAATATGTACTGAACAAAGACGCCTCGAAGAGATTTGGTACTGGAATTATAACTATTGTTCTTCTGCAGAGGGTCCTGGTTAATGTTCACCTTGCCATTTATTTTCTTGACTTTACAACAATGTATAAATTTGACTGCCTTATGCATTATATTCATCTATATGGTTATTTAAGTTATCAACTTGCATTATTTGAGACACCAGTTAAACAAAGAAGTAATCAAGAATGAAGATCCAACAATAAAATGTCTAACGCTGAAGAACTGCATCTGCAATATAGAACACTAATCCCACTGACAAATTTTTTGTGTATGAATATTCTACACTTTAAATCTTTCATATGAATGAATGTAAACTGAAGCTTTAAAATAAGTTGTGCAGTCTTTTAAAATGTGTTATTGATACAATAATATAAATGAAGAATTTATATTTTTTAAATGGTAGTTTCCTGTTCCTGACCACTTGTATTGATGTCGTCAAGTAAAACTGCCTACCTTGCTGGATCTACACTGCATTATGTTAGTATACATGTGATGCTAAACAGATTTGTCTTAAAAATTTAGAAAGAAATATTGTTGGCCATCATCGTTTTTAACTCAAGACATGAGTTTGCATCCACGGTATTACAAATGAACCAAACTTCCCCCGTAAATACATGCATAGTGTTTTGTCTAATGAAAGTTCTACTGTCATTATTCATAATTAACAGTATCTCTTCCAGAAAAAAAGATAGAATTAGAAATGATACTTGTTTAGGTATATTAATAAAACTACATCTTGAAATTAACATGGACTGTGACTATAATACATTTAGTTCTAAATAGTATTTGTTTATTAGAATTAATAATATTCACTAGGAAGAATGTCTTTAAATCAGATGTTTAATATGTGACATTTTTTCCTCCAGGTTTTGATTGCATTAAATATAATTGTCAATGGTACTAATTTGCATTTTTGTTTTGTAGTCTCTGGTTTTCAGCAGCCACTGTAAAGCAGTGAGTGGCTACTCAGACCAGATCATTCATCAGCGGAGATCAGCTACCTCCTCACTTCGTTGCTGCCTGCTCACTGAGCTGCCATCTTTTTTGTGTGTAGCCAGTCCACGAGTAAGTACCACAGGAGAGAATAGACAAAAATAGGTGGTATTTGAAGAAATAAACCAATTTTCAAGGGATCCGTTTTTTAAACAGAACTGTTTTAAGCTATTTGGACCTTGAGAAATATATAAATCCTCAGTATTTAGAAAGAGCATCCACACAACAGTCCTGGCACTCCTCACTTTGAATTGTGTTGGTTTAAGAATAGTTGTACAGTAGGTAGGAGTGGCTTCTTTCCCTGTTTGTGTCTCTCCTATGTAGTTCCTCTTGTTAGGGGCTGTAATCTACAGTGGGAGCAAGCCATCTGTCAGGTAAATTACCACCCAACAGCAGGGTCAGGGACAGTGGAACATTTGAAAAGGAGAGAGAGCCATTTGTCACCTGTGTTGAGGTTTTTGAGGGTTCTTCAGAGGAGGGGGCCAGATTGGGAGGGAGATTTGATCTGGCCTTATCTCCTGAGCGCAGCCTCTAGATAACAAAAGGAAACATGACACTCTGTCATCAAGAACCTTCTTAGTCTGGTGTTCTCTCACTTTCCTGAGCAGTCCCTCCTGGACTGTAGTTCACAAGTATGTTCCCTCTGAAAAATGACTGTTGTGCAGTATTCGCCATTCAGCAGTCATAGTCTTACAGGTTGGAGGTAGTTTCTATGGTGGTTTCAACTTTGAGCAACTATTGGATCCTTCCTATATTCTGCTTATTAAAACAGAGTACTCTAGTAATTGTTGACAGCATTCCTGCAAAGGCTTCTCTTGGCACACTGTGGTGGTTTACTTTGCTTACATCTTCTACTTTCTTTCTAGTCCTTATTGATCAATGCCAGACGAAAGCTATCTTTTAATCTCAAAGAAGTATATGAAGGTCAGAGAAGCAGAGTAGAGATATGACCATGCTCTGTGGTAAAAGCAAAGAACAAATTTTATTCCAGCTTGTTTCATTTTGCCCTAAGGGACACCTTTCATTTAGCCAGAAGACTTTCAGTAGGCTGACATTTTCTTACTCTTCTGTTTTTTTGTTTTGTTTTCTCCATGCATCCTAGCAAGTCTACTGTTTTCATAGTTCTATTTAAAGACAGTAAAGCCTTTTGAATCTTCTTTAGTGATTTACATCATCATGCATCCTTACTTCATTATCAAAGGTCAGAATTTGGCAGAGGATGTGAAGAAAGATGATAAATGGACATGAGATAACAGTATTTAGTCCTACTGATTTCTGTCTGCCTAGATTTCTTTCTGTTGGTCCTGTGTTACATGAATTTGATTCTCATGCCACTATCAACTTCATTTGGTTTATCTTGACTATCCAGAAAGTATTTAGATTTTGTATGTCCTTCCAAAGCATTCTTGGTTAAGTTGGTGCAGAGAAATGCGCTTTTTCTAGGAAAACATCGAAAGCCAAGTACTTTCATAGAAAGCAGGCTTCAGGCTTCATAGTTGTGTGGTTTGTTTCCTTCTCACTCTCTTAATCTGATATATATACTGAGACATGATAAGAGGAGGTCTAGATTTTTAAGAGCAGTATGTCAAGACATTTTTACTTCTTACATTCCCAGTGTTTTATAGAGCCAATAAAAAGTGAATTGCTTTGAACTGTAATTACATTTATGGACATAAAAATGCCTTTATTTGCACCATTTGGAGCTCTCTAGCCAACCACTCTGAAAAACAGCCCCACCCTCCCAACATACTCATACATGCATACCCCAACTGTACTACAGAGTGTTATTTTCTGAGGAGCCAGCAATCTAAACTATCATGCCTGGTGCTGCTGTTTCCCTAAAGAACAATGAACAGTAACTTGAAGAGGACTATAATAGCATAAAGATGTGATGGCATTCAGGGAGCAGGAGAAAGTTTTTATCATTTGGTTGAAGGGCTCCTCCCGAGCATCCTACTCAGCCTCTTCCCCCATATATATAGAGTTCCTTCACTTAGTATGTGCTAAACCTGAAAATAGGAGTAATTACACCATGGTTATGAGGGCAGGAAAAAGAGTTTTAAACATGCCTGGATATTTTATATGCACACAAATTTTTACTTCTCAGATCAGACCTGGGGTGTGAAAAAGGCAACATTTCATTAAATACCATAATTATATTGATTTTTAACCAATCTATGGCTGAAACTGATTTCCTTTAACGTGTCAACCTTGGCCTTGAGTTAAGACAAATTAGTTTTCCTGGCACATACTCTGAAAATTTAAGGTCCGTTCAGGAAGAACTGTGCCATTAAAGAAGGAATTACAGGAGTTCTTTTCTCATTAGCCAAGGGAATAATTCTGCAGGGTTAATAAACTAAGACCCTGGGAATTCATCTCCCCAAAAAACCATAGCGCTTGGAGCAGTCACGCTTCTAGAGCTAGAGCAGGAGCATACATGTCTCCAGGAAGGACGCACTGAATGCTTGAGGAGGCAGCCCCTGAAGATACTATAGTTTAGGAAGTTAATGAAGCAAGAAACAGAGGTTAGCTCATGTGGGACTAAAGGGAGTATGTATTTCCATTTGTGGGGAGGAAAAATGGTATGTCATGCTTCATCTCCCCCTGCTTCTGAGCAATCAGGAAGGCTACTCGGGGTTAGCAGAAAGGATAAAAGTTGTCTAGGAGAGAGCTGCCTGGGAAAGCAGGATTTAAATAGAAATGGACTTGTTTGCCCCTTTTTGGACCTCATGAGTTCGCTGCTTACGTATTTACAACATGACATTCTATGATTCTGCATATATCTTGATCCAGGGCTCCTGCCAAAGAAGCTTATCAAAACATTAAAAAATATTTCACTAAGAACTGTACTATGCAAATCTCCCAGTTTCAGTTCTGGACTTGGAAGGATATCAGCAAAATGAAAATTAGCAGATAAAAGTTCATAACTGGAAAAAATTGGTTTGTTTTTAAACTATTAAGACTGCATGAGTTCCTAGGCAGGGAAAGCATTCTTCCTCATGTCACTCTTCTACCCTTATTCCTTTGGGCTGTCTAGCTTTCAATTTTTCATCTTGAGAATATGGGCCCAAAGTCTTTATATATAATTCCAGTATAAGTTCTGCTGCTCTACAAATTAAAATCAAATAGTTATCTTTGAGTGTAAAATTGGTCAGTATGAGTCTCATAGACCAGTGGTCCCCAGACTTTTGGCACCAGGGACTGGTAATCCTATGAAAATCTAATGCCTCGTGATATAAGGTGGAGCTGAGGCGGTGATGCTAGCACTGGGGAGCAGCTGCCAATACAGATAAAGCTTCACTTGGTCATCCATCACTCACCTCCTGCTGTGCAGCCTGGTTCCTAACAGGCCACGGACTCATAGCAGTCTGTGGCCCAGGGATTTGGGACCCCTATCATAGATCATACTTGACTCATCCAAGAGTGCATGCTTTTTGAGACAGAACTGTAGTCCAGACCACTGCTTCCTTAACCATTTTTATGAAAGTATAGCAGCTGTTGATTGTGAACTTCTGGGACTTGTACCCTAGATGATAGATGTCTACTCTGGTCCAGTTTCTGTAAGGCCACCGCTAGGGCAAACCATCTGAGGGAGAGACCCAATTTTATCCACTTGCTTTGTATTTCAGTGTTTATTTGCCTATGCTCAGCTTTCAGTGAGAAAAATGTTATTGGAAGCAAGAGAACAGGATCTTTTCGGAGAGGGTAGAGGTGATAAGAGAGTATCAAAACCTGCTCCTAGTACTGTCTGTATAAACCAATTGCTGTGTGAACCTGTCTGGGTTTTGGAGCCCTGTCGGCCCAGCTTGCTGTGACCCTCGGTAATTTTGCATTTGGACTGTAGATGGCACTGCTTTCTAGCAAACTCAGTTCAGCTTCACTGAAGGGGCAGAGTAGTATATTCTGTGGTTTTTGGTAAATGATGCTCTTTTTCTGGTTTTGGTATTCTCTAGTCTCCAGCAAAGGCACCTGCAGCTCCATAGTAAGCTGGCTGACTGTACCCCAGGGCAGTATGTTTTCTGTATGCTCAGCCTGAGATAGTGGGATGCTTGTTACAAACCTAGATCTATTGGCTTCTCTCATCTGAATATGCAGCTGCTTATTAAAATAGTAGTAGACTCAGATAGCTAAAGAAGAATAAAGCCTATGTTTCTAAATTGACAGAAGCCTTCTGTTGGGAGGGGGGGCAGCATTTGAATGTTGTTATACCTTGTGTTGAGATAAGAATCTGTGCATAGTCTTTGCCCTAGCCAAGAAATGAGTCTACTACTTATGGCAATTGCTCCTCCATTCCCCATCCCCCAGCTTTCATGGCATGAAAGATTCTCTTATTTTCCATTGTTTGTCAGTCACCAACCTGGTCAGAGAAGATTTGCCACAAATCATTAAAGATAGCTCCAAATGTACCACACCAATACTCTAGTTCTTTAATGATGACTGACTAGCTCCAGCTCCCTTTCTGGCTTTACCATCCTGTGTATGGCAAATAGAACTTTGCCAAAAGCAACATCCAGCAGTGAAGAGAGGTGTAAAGCAATCAGACACATACATCTGTGATAGAATTATTCCTGACCTGATGTCCCAGTTTATCTGCAAGCTACAGCAGGCTTTGGATCTTTATAGTTTGTTGTTGGTTCATGTTATAAGAGGTTATCCTTTTACCTGAGAAAGCTAACTAAGGCAGTTATTAGGGATAGCTTAGTTCATTAGAACAAGGAAGGTAAAAGCACTAACCTAAGAATTATTAGTCTGATTTCAAAGTGGAGGTTCCCAAGAGGCTAAGTAGGTGTGGAAAATGTGAACAAGCCCTCTCATTTGAATCTTTGTCTACAGGTCACCGCAGTGCCATTGGATTCTTACTGCAATGACCGAAGTGCAGAATATGAGCGGCGAGTGCTGAAGGAAGGAGGGAATCTGGCAGCCAAGCAGTGTTTGTTAAATGGGGCCCCTGAACTGGCAGCAGACTGGCTAAATAGACGATCCCAGTTCTTCCCAGAGCCAGCTGGAGGACTGTGGAGCATTAGGCCTCAGAATGGCTGGTCTTTCATCAGGATTCCAGGTGAGTCTTTCATCAGGATTCCAGGTGAATCCTCCGTTCTCTTGAAATATGTTCCCAGCTTTGTGGTTTCAGATATATGGAATTCAAAGTTTTGGAGGCTTCTGTTTTCTTTTTGCCCTTAGTAACTTATAGGTAAGAATACTTAAGTAATTTGTGACTTGAGGGAGAAGTGTGTTTTAGGTTTGTGTTTAAATACTCTGCTTTGATAAGCTTACAGTTTGAGCAAGGAATGCCACTCTTGAAAAGGGGAACAGGGTAGAAATATGCATGGTAGGAAAGGCTCCAGGTCGAGTGAGTACAGTTGTCTTGTGACTTTGCCAGCGGGATGAATGAGAATGTCGTCACTCACAGAAAGCCTAGTTTAAGTAGCATAAACAGTGTCCTGCCCAAAGCACTAGAGATCTGAATGATAACCAGAAGAAAAACAGTGTGTTTTGTGCCAAAAGGCTAGCGGATTCCCAGACCTCCCAGGGTCAGGGTCGTGGATTGAGAGGAAACTAGGATTTCATCTTTGCTTTAGTGAGACTGCTTTTAAGGAAATTGAACAGAGGGTTCATAGGCTCATGTTTTTTGCTTACACCTGCTGGCAAACTGGAGTAGTGGCTTAGAGCTACTATGTTAGTTTTGGTTGTCCATATTCTCTGATACTTTGATTGTATTAATCTTAATGGCATGTAACTGAAGTAAACTGGAGCTAAGCATTCAAAAGAGAGAATCTGCTGGTTCTGGTTTTTCCATTTTTAATGTTAACTTTGTCAAGTGTCAAGAGAACATGGGTCATCCTGTTAGTAGCTTTAGGGGTGCTTTGAACTGGAAGATGCCATTTTCAGTATATAAGAGCAGTATTATAAATAGTCTCATAGCTGACTTAGTACATGTGAAAGCAGTGAGTGAAGGTATATTGTTGAAAAAGGGGAAAACCCAAATGTAAAGCACACCTGAATACTAATGGAAATAGAGGAATAGAATCTAGCAAGAATGAAAACCACAGAATCCCAGGCAGACGATGAGCACAGGTATTGAAAGAAGTAAATTAACACCTATTTCTTCATTTTCCCTTTTTCATTCTGACTGCTTAGTTCTCAGTACAGGAGTAGAAGGCTTATTGCTGGCGCTGTGGGAATCTCTTGTGGCTTTTCCTGTTCTTTGAAAGAAAAATGGACCTTGTTTAAATAGCAGGAAGTGTCTGAGTTCTTTTCGCATCGATAAAAAGCACCAGCCTCACTGGCTGTTTACTGTGAGAACCAACCAGCTCCTCACTGACCCTATTGTGCTCTGTAGACTGCTTGGGACAGGGCAGTGAGGGGTGGGGAGGGTCACTGGAACCTGTATTTTATATTTCTTTTCTCTGGATTTTTACATTTTCTGTTCCCTGAGAAGGGTTGGTTCCACACATTACTTGAGAGACTAACCAAAATCTTCTGGATTTCACACCTTGAATGTGTCTCCATGTTTCACCAGGTGAAGGATATACAATCTCTTCAAAAAAGTCTCGTCTCCTTGGTAAAAGGAGATATTAATCTGTTACCCTGATTTTACTGCCATGGGATACATTGCTTTATCTCTGAGCAGGATTTTAACATTGGTCAGTAAGAACTTCTGTGTAAGTGAAAATACTATAAGTTCAAACCATAGCATTATAGGAAAGAGCAAGAAAGTAGGTCTGTTTTCAACATTTTTTGAGCTGTTTTAAAGAAGGGGCTAGATACAGGTTTGGGAAAAATTAGCCTAACTTCTAGGAACTAGTGCTCTTGTTGGCTTTGCGCCCTACTTAGCAACAAGTTGTGCTCTTGTCCAGTGCAACTTTGGTAGCTCCAAAAAAATTGGGTAATTGGTGCCAGGCCCAGAAGACACAGGTGTGTACAGAAAAAGAAACCAATTTTTCTGCATAATACTACAAGCTGTCTTCCTTCATCTAGCATGTTTGCCAGAGAAGCAGAAATATTCATTGCTTAAGTGTTTTAAGGCTATTGCTTTAAGTCTCTTTCTTCTTAGGCCTTTTCCTTCAGAGCAGTCCAAAGAAATTCAGTCTGTCAACTTTTACCTCCCCACCTACACAATAACAAGCTAATAACAGGTACCACTTATTGCTTCTTTCAGGTGCATCAGAGTTCCATCTCAGTGTATGCACATCATCATCATCTGAGCTTTCCAAATCCTAGCATCAGTTAATTCTGGATAGCAAAGTAAAGTAGATGTGGGAAGCAGGAATATGTGAAAACTATTGAATCATGATTTTGAGATGAATTGCAGCTTCTCAAAATTTAGACAAATATTTGTGATGTGGGAGAGAAGGTAAACAGGCTGCTGAAATCTGATGAGCTTAGCTTGACCATGCTTGCTCAATGTCTGAAAAATACATGGGCTTTTCTGCCTACCTTCTTGTGCTTTTAATGAGAAAAGAAAGAAACTTAACTGTCTCAAGTTAATTGGTAGCTCTGTGGGGAATGTTTAGGAGCTACCAAAATTGAGGGACCCCAGGGAATCCAATTAAAGGAGAAAACCTTGAAGTTGTTATGAAAGCATTGCTGCCTGATCAGACTTGGAATTTATACAGGCTTTCTTGTCTGGTGCCAGGGAGAGGGCTTAGCAATCGGTTCTGTCCCAGCTGCAGTCATTTGATTGTGCTGGTAAGGAGACCAACAAAAAGAAGAGCATTTCAATAATCTAAACAGGACCAAACAAAGAGGCTGAACAAAGGTGTGTGTGCCACAGCGTCAGGGGCAGCGGGGGTGGGGGCGCGGAGGGAAAGATGTGGCCTGGCAGCGTTCCGAAGGTGGGAAAAGGCAGGCTGCAGTGCAGAGGAGTAAACATCCAGAACCTGTGGCTTTGTAGCAAAAACAGAGTGGCTGATGATTTGTTATGGTGCTGTCAGCACATCCGTTCTCATTTGGTTTATACAATAATTGTACACTTGGCAAATAGTGGCAAGAGCTGAGAAATGACTGTCGAGAACTCTCGGATTGCCTTGCAGTTCTGAGGAACAAACATGGGGTTCAGACCCAGAAACTAAAGATAGACAGTATGTTTTCTTAACAGTTTTCTTTTATACTGTTAGTGGTTGGCCATCTATATAATATCTCTAGCCTTTCTCTCTTCCTTTTTGTGTGCCATAGTCATTTCCATATATACTCTTAAATCTCCCAGCCCCTTAAGCCTCATCTCTTTCCCCTCTTAATAACAGCAATTGTTCAGGGCATGTTTATAGACCAGTCTGCAAACAGGAAACTCTACTTCCTGAAATGTGATGGGAGTTGAATGATACTGAATGGATAAGATGAAAATTTGTGAGTTAAGTGTTCTTTAAAGATCTTTGGCTGAAATGATTTTTTTTTTTTAATGGGAAGAGGAAGGAGACAGCACAAGTTAGCGAGTGAAAGCAGCTTTCATTTTACAGAAACCCAAAGTCAATCTTTCTGGAAAAACTGAACAAGCCCTAATGTCTTTATCAAATTACAGCTTAGAATGATGGCATTTACCAGCCAACCTATTAGAAATCATCCAGGAGAAGGAGTTTTGTTTTGTTTTGTTTTTAAAGGCAAAAGTGGGTTTGTTTATTTGCATTTCTTGGTGTTTACATTTCTCCAGGGGCAGGCAAGAGCAGCCCTTGTTTCTTTACATTCTCTTGCTTTTAGGAGATAAACCATTTAGTCACAGAACTAGCAGAAACATATCTAGAGGTAGTATGGAAAAAGAAGCATCAGGTTTCTCAGGTCACAGCAGATATGACATGGACACACTCTAAGATGTCCACGTGTACCTGCTGTCCCCTGAGCAGGGAAGCTTTCAAATGCCTGTGTCTGATTGGGAACTGTCAGTTGCGAGGGAACCTACGCCCCCTTCTTCTAGGATATTTCTTTCCAGAGCACTACTGGGTCATGATTTAACAATGCTTTGCATTCTTCTGTAGAGTACTTTCCTGCTCTCATGATGGCAAGCATTCTGGTTGTAGTAATTTTGGTTGCATACAGCTTTGCAGTGAGTGATTTTGCTGCTTTAATTAAATACAGTTTCCCCCTCCTCCCTTCTCTTCTCCATAGGCAAGGAGAGCCTCATCACTGACAGTGGAAAGCTGTATGCCCTTGATGTCCTGCTGACTCGGCTCAAGTCTCAAGGACATAGGGTCCTTATCTACTCCCAGATGACCAGGATGATAGACCTACTGGAGGTAGGAGAAAGAACCTTGGGGACCTACGACACCTTGACATTTAACTTTCAGAAATCAGATGTCTTTGACGAATGTCAGTCCTGCTTAATTAGAACTCAAAACTTGTCTTTGTGATTTTATTCTCTAAATAGGAGGAAAAGTAGCTCTTGGCAGATGCGAGAGTATGCAAAGGATTTCTGTTGCCTCCTTTATACCAATGAAATAGAATACCCCTTACTGCCTTCCTTTACTAAGGAAGAAATTCCCCAATTTTAAAGTAGATTGGAACCTAGGAATTTTTTGAAAAACAGTGAGATTCTGTATGGAAAACAAGATTTGAGATTAGCTCTCAATGTGTAAAACCAGGATGTGGCTATTCAACCTGAGTTAATGTAGTGGTTCTCAACTTGACTATATATTACAATCTCCTGGGGGAACTTTAACAAATACCGATATCTCATCCCATCCCCAAAGATTCTTATTTAATGAGTTTGGAATGTGGCCTAGGCATCAGGATATTTAAAGCTCCTAAAGTAATTCTAATATGCAACCAAAGTTAACCACTGGGTTATGATGAAAGATAAAGCAGTGTCTCACTGTGCAAGGCAGCTTTTGTTTTTTTAGTTATCTCTGTTGACATTCTCTCTGCTTTCTTGTTGTCTGAGTAGTCGCTTGCTACTTACAGGAGAGGAAATCATGGATGAACATAAGAACAGGAAAATAAGAGTGAAGACAAATAATTACAAACTGCTAGAGTAGATCTTTAGTACAAGAAAGTTGGCTAAAGCCCCTGGATGTCAGTAGTGTATAAATAATCTTATGTTTTTCTGTGCATCTTATATATCTAAGGCTTCCAATTCTAACTGCTACTCCACGGAGTGGTTGGCAGTAAATAAGTGGAAATTGGACCATGATTATCCCTATCTAGGAATAAGGGAATGGATTTATATCAGTGCTGCAGGAGTGAAGGGATAGCAATAGGGAAGAATTTTTAGGTTCTTTGGAAGCCAAGGCTGGCTGGCTTAATTTTGCAATGAGTTTATTTGAATTTAAAGGCAGGTTCCTTTTTAATAACCTAGTAGCTTCTTTTGGCTAGAGATATAAATGATATTTGAGGTCAGTTTAATCACTAAGTCTTATGTTTAATGTAGTGTTCAGCCTCTGAATGCTGTCAGTAGGCCAAAATTTATGGTTTGTATTATGAGTAGGTTACCTATATCTAAATAATGGAAACTGCTTGTAAGTGATTGTTAAGTCACTAAGAGAGGTGATTAAACCATTGTTTGATGTAAATCTTGACTGTGTTAAAGGTCCTAACAGCAATAATTCAAGATTAAAGGACTGCTTGCATATTTAATATTCTGTTCAAAGCAAATGATGCCAACAGCCAAAACAAAATGAATAATTTTCCTTCAGCGCAGTTCTTTTTAGATAAGGTGCCCTTGCCTTGTCCTGAAGAGTTCGGTGAAGTAGTGATCTTACACTGGTAAGAATTATAGAAAAAGCAATATTTTAAGGATTTTGTAACATGGTTGATGACCTTTCTTTTCCAAGTCTATATAAGTATATTATAGAGTCCTAAAAGTTGAATCATTTTAAAGGAAAATTCTAAGGGAAAGTGGGTGAACCATAAAAAATAAAAAAATAATAATAAGCTTATTTTGGTAGATTAAGGTGAGTGTAGGTGGTTTAAAGTTTGGTACAGTCCTACATTTTAGTCCCTCATTCTGTTAATTCACACTTCTAAGTACTCATAAATATTAATGAAGTAAGTAAATCAAAGTATGGTAATGAATTTTGTTCAGGATGAGTGCTGTAAACCTTACCCATCAGGGTCACTTCTTATCTCTACTCTAGCAGGTTTTTTTGGAGGTGGAGTTGTGGACTTTGTGGGTAGGCTTTGCAAACAAGGCAACTTGAAAACCTTTTATAAATGTAGTTGCATCTCTCTATGGGGAATTCTGAATTAGGGAAAAGTAAATTCAAAGCCTGAATTTCACAACTGCTACATTCCTTAGCCATATGTATAACATCCATCTAGGATGCTAAAGCCAGAAAATGTTGCAGCTGTTTATAGGTTTTACTGAAAAACTGAAATGAAACTGTTGTCTAGTTTCATTAGTACTATACTATTCTTTTTCCTTCAAAATTAAGTTTTCTAAAAGTTTATTCCTTTTTTGTTGTTGTTGTTGTTTGTTTGTTTTAATATTGTTTACTTAAATGAACTATAGCCTGTGTTCCCAGAAGTTAGTCCTCAAATAAGATTTATTTTGTGGGCATGGAGTGATGGTACCCACAGTGCTTAGTACATGTCTGATTATTTATTGAAATATAAATGTATCGTGGATCTTGGGACAGTGCAGGATTAGGTCTACATTTCTTTACCTTTTCAAAGAGTATTATGGGTTTTTTAGTCACTTTCATAATATTTTACTGTAAACATTCTTTAGAGTCGTGTTTCAGCTTTAAAACTGATTTGGTGCATGAACCTTAAGGACCATGTTATAGAAAGATCCTTCTATATAGATGTTTTCCCTTGAGTACACTTGACCTTTTCTTTAAAGAAGTATCTTGACCCTCACCTTGTTTCTTTATTAGCAAAGTACTGTGGTTTTTATTTCTGTTATAGATTTTTTAAAAAATATTTTTCAGGATTCTCTTTTGCCCTTGGTATCCTGTACCCTGTTTGTCAAAAAGGGAAAGAAAAGCTTCTGATAGAGCTGGAGTTAGGAACTCACAGCAGGCATTGAAGCTCTGTAGTGGGTATAGAGCATGTCAGCATCTCTTTCATACAACAGCCTTTTTGGGTTTTTTGTTCTGTGCCTTAGCCTGGCTATCTGTTTGTCTATTTCTGGAACTCAGAAGAACTAGAAGCCAATAAAAACTAGAAGCCAATAAAAATTCACATACTTCTATGTGGCCAAGTTTCCATATTGTGAGAAATACTAGGTCTGGGCACTTAGTATTTGCTCACTATTCTCTAAAGTGATTGCTAGCGTCCTTCTTTTGGGCAAAAATCTGACTTTAATTTAAATTTCTTGTGAATATATCAGATCTTCTTCCAAATAGAATTCTGTAATCTGAAATGTTTTATCCTTTCCCATGGTAATAGTATTTCTGGATAGGGGATTTAAAAAGGAGACTGCTTAATTTTCAGGGCCAGAAATTTTTAGTGTGCCGTGGGCAGAAGTCAAGGACATAAATAGGGAAGGATACGATAGATCAGTAAATGTTATGTCATGGGTTTAATTTATATTTACTGAGTCACCTGTAGGGTCTTGGCTGGTGGAGGTACTATGGAAATAGACATCCCCTGTGCGGTTGGGATGGTAGTATCTAGCTGAATGTCAGACAAAACTTTTCCTACCACCACGATTTTCATCCTAGTTTAGGACCTCTCCACTACCCTGCCCCCCACCATATTCTAGTAGTTGTAGAGAGCTTTTAACTTTCTACAGATGACTTGTGTTATCTCTGAGTTGTCTCTTTTGAGATTCATTCCTATTGCATCAAGCAACTGGGTCTGTAGTTTAAGGAAATAAATCTCAATATTTTCTGTGCAGTACAACAGAAGTACTTAGAAAGGGTCAGCCAACTGGTGCTATATGTGGTGTGATTGTTAAGTATTGAAACTCAGACAAAACTTAAATTGTACTAGTATATGAAAATAGTGTGATGCAGAATTAGATCCAGATAATCCATAGCTAATGATGACATTTGAGACAGTGGGTTATATAACTTGCTCAGTCAGCAAGTACCTCACTAGGGAAGGATTCATACTGAACAAACATTCTGTCATTTGTGAGCTGGCTTTTCTTAGGATTCCAAGTTACCTTTGGGAGCTGTGATTCTGGACATACTGAAAAGCTGGGTATTCTAAAACTGTCCCATGGAATCAAAAGCAAATTGGGGTCACTGTGAACTAGCATTTTCATTAGGTCTTAAGAATGATAGAAAGGATTGTGTCAGTTTACAAGCTTACTATATTTATTCTGTTCAATTAATTTCTTTTTCATAGCAACTGTGAGCAAGGCGCTGTATGAGGCAGATGTAAATACTAGTTAAATGTGGTCTGTAACTACAAGGAATGTATTTAGTAGAGGGGGGTTATGTGTGTACACATATGTTTATTGCAAACACAAATAACTGTCAAGCATACCCTCATACTAATGCCAAAAAAGAAGCATAAACAGAGCTGAAGATAGCTAAGTCACTTGAGGCTTCACATGGACAGTGACATTTGAACTTAAATAGAATTTCAGCCAACAGGAAGAAGGGCATTCCAGACTAGGAAGCCAGGTGTAAAAAGGCACAGAGTTGGGAAGGTAGAAGATATTTGGGGAGAGTAGTTCACTGTGACTGGAACATATGGTATAGGAGAAAAGGAAATAATACAAGTAGTGTGAAGGTGAATTATGAAGGGCCCATGAACACCCTGTGATTAGGTCTTGCTCCAAAAGGCTGTGTATTAAGTAAGAGAAGGATGGCTGCCATGTTTCACTCACTTGGTACAGTTTAAGTGAGAGAGACCTTTGGTGTCTGCCGAGTGTAAGGAAAGGCTGGATAATGGTTAGTCTTTCTATCCCATAAACCCTCTTTATTATACAGGAGTGCTAAGATTGTCACAGTTCCTACAAACCACAGTAAAGCCATCCAGCAAGTGGTAACCATCTACCATGGTCCTCAGTCATGGGAGTGAACTACAGAGAGAGAGAGTTGAGGGGTGACTGGGAATGTTGTGCCATCTTTAAAAGGTACCTAACTACAAAACTCGGCAAATAGACAGTTTCTAATTAATTAGCTGCTGGCTTTGAAAAGAATTTATTGAACAAGGCTCTTAAGATGAATCTTCGAAACCTTTTGATGTTTTCATTAAGTGGAGATCTTTTTATGGAGATCGATGATTTTTAAAGTTAATTTTCAAAAGTGCTAGGAATACTATCAAATCATTTATTAAAATTTATTTTTATTTTAACCAAATAGCATTGAATTTTATACTAAATTATTAGAAGTTTTTAGGATCATAGGAAAACAACTAGGAATGGAAGTGGGCACAATTCTTGCAATTTAATAATTGGAGGAAATTAGACATTTCTTTCCAAACAAACTTTTGCTTAACTATCTTTTCTGAACAGTCCAGAATTTTAAAGAGACATCTAGAATAACTGGTATAGCTAGAAAGTGTGAATGAAAGAAATACTGAATTGTTTTTTTAGCTTATTCTTTATCTTTTAGATATTATTCTGTGGCATTGATGTGAGGATGTAGACATTCCTCTATACTGTTTTTAATGGCTTTTTCCATGTCCATTTACTTGCTGTTTTTGAAGCTATTTACTGAAATAGGATCTAAACTAATCTAAGCCTTCTGAAATCCCACTACTCCCCTGGGTGGAATAGCAAAGACTTAAAGCAGTAAACTGAAAAGATTCACTTGTGTTGCGTCAGTAACAGGCTCTCTGTAAGCAGCATTAGCTTGATTATGGTCTAGGATTAATATCTCTGGTGTTGTGCTGAACTTTGATATACAAGAGATGTGATGCAATATCTACAAGAAGATAAATTTGTCAGTACTCTCACTGAGGTTAGAAGTTCTGTTTTTAAAAGGCAAAAAGTACCTGTGCAAAAAGCCCACCTTTTGGTTAAAGTCCTAATCTGTGGGATGTCTGTCTGTATGATCTCATTATTTTGCTGTTCTGGGTGGTGGTATTCTTTGATTGGATTAACTGCCAAGGTATAGTGAGCCTTTAAATACCATCATCATGCTATCATTTTCCACCTTTTTTCCTGAATTCCACCTTATCCAAAACACCCCTACTCTTCTGCCCATAACCCTGTTCCATTATAAGGTTATACCACTAAAGGTGAACTTGAAGCTCACTGTAGCTAAATATTTTCTGCCCCTCTTCGATTATCAAAGCCCTTAAAGAATTACCTGGAGACAGAAGGAAATAGTTTAAAAACACACACACACACAAAACACGGTGAAGATGTGCACCTCAGTGAACTTGTCTGCAGTGTCAACCAGCTTCACTTCACAGCCATCCTAGCCAGAGACCTTTGCTGAGCCGTTAAGGATTTTTGGCACTTACTTGCTCTAAGGGTAGGCTGCTGCATACACTGCATAAGCCGCATCAAGTGCTGAAATACCCAACCAGGTGTAAGAGCTACATATGAGATTATTTTGCTATCAAAGAATGTTTGACCACAGAAAATCAATTAGCACAAACATCTCCCGGATGTAGAAATGATTAGCCTTTTTCAATAGGGAAAAGTTATTTTAGAACTGAAATGAAAGAAATACTGAATCAAAACAGTGTTTCTTGTAACTAGGCAGCTGTGTTGAGTTTTTGTTAATAGTTCCTCTACAAATGGTCCTTTTGAACTATAATCCATATAATCAGAGGTAAAAAAGGAGGAAATCATTTTTTATTTGGATATCATATGGAAGAGGAATTGGAACTTCTAAGAATGGAGATATGTCCTCTCCATTGCATCTCTTAAAGCTTCTTCTTGGTTCTTAAAAGTTGTAATTCCTCTTACACATTATTTCAGGAACATTCTCAGCCATGGAAAGTTACCTTGTCTTATGTTTACTCTGATGCCTTCCTTAACAGTGATGCATGCTCTGCTGGGAAAAAGAAGTTTAGGCTGTAAATTCAAGGACTTTTGTCAATAAGGATTTCCTGGGAAGAAACACGTTAGAGCAAGTGTTCCTTAGTCCATAGCTATTAGAAACATCTGGTTGGTAATTGAAAATCCATTTTGGTTTGAAGATTTAAGTTTTTTGTGTGTATGAGTAGGTATTTGTTTTTCATTAAACACAGAAATCTGCAGGAGTAAGAGTAGTTTCCAATTTGAAATAGAGGGTAGATGTAGTCTTCAGGTTACCTTTGATTTTTATACACTGGCAGTGAACTCCTTTACAAATTAAAGTGTGTTACTTTCACCTCATTGTAGATATGACTTGCCCCCAGTATGGATGAAGTCAAAGGTAGATGCTTGTGAGAAATGAAATACAGAATTTGCATCAGACTATGTTTATATCTTTTCCTCTTGATTTGCAGGAATATATGGTTTATAGGAAGCATACCTATATGAGGCTTGATGGCTCATCCAAAATCTCAGAGAGGCGGGACATGGTTGCTGATTTTCAGAACAGGTAATGTTAATAGGAATTACAAAAATTTTCTTTTGACTTTCCTCTAGTGCTTGAGATCATGAGTTTAAAAGAAATACTGACACATCTGTTTTTTAAGTGATGATGATATGTTGTTCCTGCCATTTCAAGAGGTAGCTACATCTATCTATAGCAGTTTAGATCTGTGTGTATGTGAGAGGGAAAAGGAATACTTGGTATTTTTGTGTTTGAAATCTACTTTCTTACCAAATCAGTGCCTGTTTTTTTGGGCAATAAAATGACTTCTAATTATGACTCCAGACCCTCATGTGGATTACGTATCTATAGAAAAAAGTCTACAAGGCTATATTGCTAAATGTTAACAGTGGCTATCTCTGGGTGTTGACTTACAGTCGATTTTATTTTATTTTATTTTATTTTATTTATTTATTGCTTACCTGTTTGACGTATGAGTTAAAAAAAAATACTTTTTTATGCTTTTCCCTCTAGCATTATAGTAGTACAGTACAGTATGACAGATTGCACTAATGTGCATTCTATTCAGCTGGCAGCTCTCAGTTACAGCACTTCTCCTACCTGATAATGAGCCTATGAAATTTCAAATACTGGTTGCTGGTTGCTGATGGCTTACAGAGCCATAATTATCCTAAGTGCAGGTTCTCATTGTAATAAGTAGAGTCCAGTTACTGTCTCTCCAAGGAGAAAGCCAGGCTCTGCTAGTGACAGGTCTGCTGAACTCCACCCTTAATTTTCTTCCTTAAACCTGGACAGCTAAGGAATAAAATAGATCTTAATGTTCTGTAGATCATAACATTCTGAATTTCTGGCCTTTAATTGTGTAGTCTGTTAATAATTAACTTTTGAGTTCTTGGGAAGAAAATTAAGCACATAGCTATTTGTATTTAGGTTACAATTCTTTAATTCTTTCAGTTTTAAAGCATGGTTTACTTTAAATTTAAAACAGTTTAACATAAAACACATCCATAATTCAATATAGAATATCCTCTGAGAGTTTTTGCTGTTGCACAATCCTATACAATAGAGCATGGATAAGGAAATAATATCCTGATGTTTTGGGTTACAGTGTATACTCAGGTCAATAACTTCTAAGTTGAAAATATACATCTGAATTTAGGTGGCTTTTAACTAACAATGGAGGGGATGATCTGCTTTGGACCTATTTCTCTTTGTTACCTTGGAGCAACTGTATGATGGCTTAACCTAACTTCTCACCTAGCAGAAGCTATCAGCAGTTTCTTGAATTGAGACATGTATAAGCATAATAGTGCCTCCAGGCCCCCACCACATTGTTATGCCCCCAACCAAAAAAGTTTACCAAATGATCATCTTTTCTTGTTTCTGAAATCAAATGAAATATATTTTACTATCTCCTTATCTACTCCAACCTAGGAGCTCCAACAGACAATAATCTTATGTACAGTATCTGTAGACTGTGTTACCTGTAGACTGTGTTTTCCCCCAGGTTTCCTGTATTTTCTCTAGGTATGCTAGCACCTCTGTGATGTGGGCACACTGGTATGAGGTGGCATGGGTTGTGTGTTAGAGGAAAAGACAAGTAATGAGTATTTTACCTACTACTATCTGTATTTATTTTCCACTAATGTGTTTGATATTTTATGTTTGAGGATCTCATTAACAGCAAAACTTTTTTTTTTTCCAATAATGATTGGCATCTTTACATATTAAAATGCCTACTGAAGAGAATTTGGAGAAATATTTAATGAAGAAAATAAGAATTACCCACAGTTTCACCACTGTTAACATTTTGGTATATTCCTCTTGTCTTTAATGTGTGTGTGGTTATAGTTACATATTGGCACCATATTATAGATAAGATTATGTGTCCTGATTTCTTCACTTATTATTATATCATAAACACTTTCACATCATTCAGAAAGTATTTGTAATCATTATTTTTTCAAAATTTGTTTATTTAAATTAGTTTCAAGTATACGGTACATTGGTTAGACATCTATATAGTTCATAAAATGATCCCCCCAATTGCTCCCTTCCTACCCTGGCCCTCCATCTAGCCATCATATTAATCCATTCCCTATGCCGTGCTCCCTATCCCCGTAACCAGCTATCAACTACAAAATTGTACTTCTTTAACCGTTCACCCCATTCTCCCAGCCCCCAACCTCTCTCCCCTCTGTCTGTCACCAAATTGTCCACTATATTTGTGAGTCTTTTTGATTAGTTTGTTCTTTTTGTTCCTTAGATTCTACATATAAGTGACATCATATGGTATTTATCTCTCTCTGATTTATTTCACTCAGTATAAATAACTTCTAGGTCTACCCATGTCGTTGCAAATATCATTATTTTTAATGACCAATATCCGTTACACTGGGTGTATTATATACTATTTTTCTATTGTTAAAATGTTGAGAGCATATCTTTGTTTATAAGTCTTTGTCACTATTTTAGATTATTTTCTTAATATAGATTCAATGAAGGGGAATCACTGAGTGAACATTTAAAACTGTGAATATTGTCAGATTGCTTTGTAGAGAGTTCTGCTGGTTTAGATTCCAACCAGAGCTGTAGTATGTTGACTTCTAATGATTCAGTCTTCTGAGTCGTAGAGCTACAGCTCTTATTCTACCTGAGCTGTAGAAATTCTCAGAAAACTAGACTATATGATCCAGAGCTCAGTATATTATAGTAGAAAATGTCAGCAGATGTATCTAATTTATGATTTATAAGAACTCTTATTTAACTTGTGAAGCAGTTATTTGGGCAATCTTAATATCACACAGTAGTTTTGAAAAGCGTAGCTCTAAAAGAAGGGTATTTTCACCACTAAATTGTACTGTTACCTACTTAGTAAATATTTCATTTTTCACAGCTTTTATGGGAAACCTTACTTGGAATTTCAAACCCCACAGCTGAGAATGACTTAGGGAACAATGAGGGTTTTTTTTAGATTCAACATTTGAATTACCACCACTTTAACACCCTGCATCTAGTATTAGGCAGAGTGAAAAATGGACCCAAGTCTCCTTCCCAGCGTACAATGATCTAGATAATTAAAGTTGAGATTATGACTAGGAAATAATCTCCTATATCTCAGGTATAGACATAACTGTGCCTATACAGACCAGAAGTTTATCAGGCAGACCCCTCCAAATGGGGAAAAAGTTCTCAACTTATAAACTTGAGTGGCTGCAGTAGGCCAATGTAGGGAAAGGACAGGTGTTTTTGAAAACAAAAAAAAGCATGCCTTGCCAAATATTTTCATTATTATTAATGAAAAGACATCAAAAGAAAAATTGTAGTTTCAACTGGAAAGCCCTGTGGCTCAAAGGTCAGCCAGAGTAAACAAGAACTTCTATAAAAAGCCATTTACATTCCCTACATACAAGATTTATTTATGAGGGATCCTTCCAGGAAAGAGTCTCACTGAGACTAAAGACTGGCCAGGATGTCCTGACTGGGCAACATTAAGAACATGTGACCATTACGTGGTCCTAGTAGCTATTCACAGGTCTTTGCTCTGGGGTGCCTTTGCTTCACTTCTTCATACCTCACCACATGTACCAAATGGATGCCCCTGATTATCTGTCACTCAGGGTGACCCTTTGGAAAACATGAGAAAAAGTGGGTGTCCTGTGAAATTTTCTTTCTTGGTGAAGAGTTTTGTAGAGCTCCAGTGTCATCTTTCATTCAGACTTTTTTTCAGTCACTCAGCAAGTCTTGACTGTTGTCAGCTACGTGCCCAGCACTATTTGGGTATTTTGGTGCAAAGTGGACTCACTGAGAGTGAGACCTAGGCATGTCTTTGCCATATGATTTCATAGATCACCTGGAAGCTGGTCTCTTAGGCCTGTTCCAACACAGACCTTGAGTTGAGATTCCTTTTCATCCCCCTAGAGGGCACCAAAACTATCATGTTGCCTCCTGGAATGTTTTCTTCATTAAGTTGCAGCCCCCAAACAAATCACATTATCAATACTAGATTTATTAAGTAGAAAGGAATTCTCAGCAGTTTGATTTAGATGGCTTTTCAATAAATAATACAACAGTATGATGGAAGATGGAAACTAATTTCTTTGATTTTTACAATAATTCTTATTTTTCCATTATAGCATGGTAAAATTTAATTGAATGCAGCCAAACCTCGCTTATTTACCATCTACCTCATCATTAAAAGGCATCTTCTCAATACATAGTTAATATCCAAAATTAAAAAGCATTTTCCACCATTTTATTTCTAAGTTTTGCTAGTAATTTATTTTTACCTAGATTCCTTTTACTAGTGTTTTTTCTGTATATAGAAAAAATTATAAGTGATTACTATATCTGGGGCTTTATATCTTTGGCTGTCCAGACTATAGAAATGACCCATTTTTATGCTTCTACCCTTCCTTCTTTTGTAGTTCTCAACTGCCCTCTACATCCCTCCCCATTCCATCTCCATTTCCCTGTCCCCACACCATGCTGAGGCTGTGGACTGCTTTAGGAATCACCAAAAAAATCCTAGCCATTGGGTGATTCCCATCAGCTCTCACAGAGGTATCGGAGAGAAGCCTCTGACCCCTGCCTCTGTAACAACCAAAGCAGAAGAGGGATATAGAGGGGAAGAGCAATCTTCTCAGACTCAGAGTGGGAAGGATTATTCTTAGATGAGTACAGCCTAGAAAGTTCAATTTTTATTTGAAGACTTTTTAGTTAAGTATTCTTCTAAGGGCTGTGAGGTATCAAGCTTCCATTTACATCATCCCACATCTATCGGAAAATGTGTTTGTAAACTGGCACATGCCTTTAAACTTTTTGGTTTGCCCTATATGATTTATTTATGATTTAACCATAAAAGATAACATCTTATAAATTAAATAAAATTATGAAATATTAAACTTCATGGCATTATTCAAGGATAAACTAGTACAACTTTCATAAGAGTATAGAGCTTTTGGACTCATGCCCTACGAGATGCCTCCGAACATGCTCTGTTATCCATACCTGCCTCTAAGAAAGTTGTGTTTAACAATGCAAATAATGGACAGATTTCTAGTAGGACCTACACAGCTTAGTGATTAACCAGGATGCTTATTTCAAAATAGCTCCTTCACTGATACTCATGTTTGCTGTTGAGATGTCATCAATTAGTCACTTCAGCTGTATTCAGAGCCATCCCCATTTTATATCCAGGAAACAGACCTTCAGCAGTTAAGTGACTTTATCAAGGAAGAACAGCATCAAAAGATGAAAACATCCTGATGTCTGTGTTTCCCTTTTTTTTCCCTACTTCAGCCTACAGAATAGTACCTTGGTATTTAGTGCCTATATACCATATCTTATATTTCACAAAGCAGTACTTATCCTTATGATCTGTAATGTGTTGCAGTATTTTTAATCTGTTATATTTCTTTCTTTATTTCTTTAATGTGGTCTAGATCCACCAAACTGATTTCATAAGCAGTGATAGATATGGCCTGCAATTTGAGTAACTCTAATGAATTTCTAGTTGTATTCCTCATTATAGTCATGAAAAAGGAGATTAGCAGCTTGATTTAGGGGACTGTAAAGTTTGCTCACAGGTATAATGCAATTTCTTAGAAATGTTCTGGAAAATATCAAGTGGCAGAAACATGAAAATGTAAGAACTGTGTTCAAACTGAGCCCCTAATTGTATGTGTGTACATAGATAAATCTTATAGTCAAAGCCTGTTTTTTATGACTAGCATGGGCCTTATTCCTAGAACATACTCAGTAAATATTTGTTGCCTGAATGAGTGGCAGCGGCATCTACTAGTTTATTTGTAATTCTAGG
Organism: Eidolon dupreanum; assembly: GCA_028627145.1. Classification (NCBI taxonomy): domain Eukaryota; kingdom Metazoa; phylum Chordata; class Mammalia; order Chiroptera; family Pteropodidae; genus Eidolon; species Eidolon dupreanum. The sequence goes on from CM053509.1 coordinate 54,910,276, forward strand.
TTTCTGTGAAAGTAAATATGATATAAAGAACAACAGAACTGTATCTGATCATATCTGTTTAAAGACTATGTTGGCTTTCTTCAAAAAAAAAATACTTTAATTCCAGCCTATCTTCATTAATTAAGCCTAAATTCAACTTAATACATACATAGAAATCATGACCTGGGTCTTAGCCCTCAGGTCATTTTTCTGGGACTGACTTTCTTCAGCTGAAAATGAGTGCTTTGGAATTATAATTACTACTTCTCAGATTACTAGGGGGAATACCAGGAAATACTGACTTATTTGTCTCTTCTGTATGAATAGAAATGGTTCGACTTGTTAAAAATATGCCTGTTTTATATAGAAAGAGGCCTCTACTGCCATGATAACCTACTTTTATATTTACTACATGTTTGTAATTATTTTGCCTGTCAGTATTAGTGGACAGCAAAAGTATATCTACAAATTGAAAGATGACAGCCATGGTTTGATCTTAGCAATGGAGCACCTTTGTCAGTGTGTCAAAGAAATATTAGATCAGGCCTATGTAACCACCAAAATTTTCTAGCCCTAGATTCTGTTCTGTATTCAAGAGGTCCCTCCCTCTCTTATGCCACATGCCATTTTTCTTTTTCAGTTTGTGCTCTTACAATATTCCTCCCTCTTCTTCAGGAATGATATCTTTGTGTTCCTGCTAAGCACACGAGCTGGAGGACTGGGCATCAATCTCACTGCTGCAGATACAGTAAGTAATGAGAGCACAATACACCATATATATATATGCAGGGTTTTTACTATAAATATGTCTTTCAGTTGGTATTATCCTTTGCTTGCTTTCTGTCACAAACGTTTTATTTCTTTGCTTTCCGTTGTGTTAAATGACAGTAATCGTGCTTTGCCTGAAACTGGAACATTTTATGGACTTTTCTATGCATTCCTTTGGAAAAACTTTCTAACATATTCATTCAACAAATATTTAGTGAATGCCTACTATGTGTCTAATATGGTATAAATACTTGGAGTAATGTCAGTGAATAAATAGACTGAAAAAAAAATTACTCAACCCAACCAGGTTGGTTTGAGTGCTATAACTGAACAAATCAGAATGCTTTCTTTTATTACTTTTATGCATTATTTCATAGTAAGAAAAACTCATATTTTTGTATCCCAAACTTCAAAAGGTGGTTGGAGAGTAATGAAATTGGTAATTTAAAAAATAAAGTAAAAAAGACATTTCATCAAGTTATCTATCTTCATACTCAGTCTCTTTGGAGGAATACTTCAGTATCTGAAAGAGAGAAGAAAGAACTTTCCTTTTGAATCTCAGAATTAGTCCCAGTATTCAAATATATTTAATAACAGTTTTCATAATCTTGTATAAATGGGAAATTTTTTTATAGAAGGCATGACTCTGAAAATGTTATTTTATGTGGCTCTTGTGCTTCTCTGTGAAATACAGAGCATCAGAATGCCCACAAATATGAGAAGGATGCAAACTGAAGTACAGGATGGAGAGACTTGAATAGACTCACAGCAGATGAGCTGGAACTAGATCCCATGTTTCCCAGTCTCCACTCCTAAGCTGTGTCTGTTCTTTCTCCTTATTCACTAGTACACCACAGGATGACCCACTTTCTAGAATAAAAAACAGATTCTGTAATATCATTATAAGTAGAATATCAACCATAAGACTCAGCCATATCTCCCTTGGCATCTAAACCTCTTTGGCCAGGTAACCAGGTTGGGACAGGGCTCCAGGGCCTGAGGACATTGGGGCATAGCTAGGTAGTTGCTGTATCTTATGTGCGCATCATCAGCCTCAGTTCATCTTAAGGGAAGGCTGTCATTGGTGGTAGGTGCTGTTCTTGTAGGTTCTCTGATATAATGGCTCACTTGGTGCCGTATCAGGTAGCAGAAACTTATCTTTCTCTTTGTCCTTTGGTTCTCGATAAACATTTCATTCAGTCCCAACTTAGTCATACTCTCAATGTGAGTACAAGATTCATCCTAGCTGATCTTTTGAACTCCATTCTCAGCCCCTAGCCCTATATCTACTCTGTTTATATCCTTCTTTACTAACCATGCCACTCCCTTGCTTAACACTATTCAGGGAGTCGCCATAATCTATAAGATAAAATATGAGCTCCTTTACATGGCATACAAGGCCCTTCATTTTGTGGCCTTTATCACCCTGTCTAGTCTAATTGCCAGACTACTTTCCCTTCTAAAATTTATATTCCAGAAATAATGATTGATTTGTAGTTTTCCTGAACATACCATACTGTATCACACTGTTTCATAAACTATTCCCTCAGCATAGAGAGCATTCTCTTGAGAGCCTCTTCCTCCATCTGGTAAATTTCAAAACCCCTCATGATCAGGGTTGCTGTGTTATATGGGCTGGTAAAGCTTCTCTGATAGGGTGACATTTGAGCCAGGATCTAAAGAAAGGGAGCAAGCCAAGCAAATATCTGGCAGAATGAAGAACATTCCAGGCAGAGGAGATAAGTGTAAAGTCCTGAGGTAAGAACATGTTTGGCAGCATGCAGCAGTCAGCTCTGTGTAGGTGGAACAATGAATGAGGGGGGAGAGTGATGTGAGGTGAGTGTTGCAGAAGCAGATCATGTAAGGCTTAGTAGGCCATGGTAAGGATTTTGAGATGGGAGGCCACCGGAAGAATTCGAACAAAAGACTAACATGATTTGGCTTGGGTTATAAATGTGCCTCTCTGGCTTGGGGTGGGAAGGGATAAGAGTGGGGAGAACTATAGGGAGAAATATAGAAGCAGGAAGATCAGTTAGGAGTTAGACACAAGATGATGGTAAAATAAATGGTCAAGGATTAAAGTAGTGGAGGTAGTGAGAAATAGTGGAATCTGCATATATTTGGAGGCACAGACAATGAGGTTTGTTTCTAGATTGGATGTGGGACATGCAGGATTTGTGGAGATCCCTAAGGTGTTTGACCTGCGCTGCTGGAGTGATGGAGATACCAATTACTGATTAACGGGAAGGTTGGGGGTGGCGGGGTGGCTTTGATTGGGGAAATCACGAGTTTGGTTTAGGGTATGTTAAGTTCAAGATTCTTAGCAGACATTAAATAACAGTGTCACCCAAGCTGGATGAGGTCACCTGGGTAGATTGAGCATAAGTTCATTTCATTAAAATGTATATTCTTTCTCAACCTGCCTATCTCAGGTTTGGTCTATGGTTTCTTAAGGAATAATTAATTCCCCTACTCATTCATTTGAATGATCAAAAAAAAAAAAAGCAGGTTTGAGGGGGGATATCTGCAACATACTTCTATTATTTACATAGTTTGCCTTATGCGGGTAAAAAGCTCCTGCCATCCACAAAGAACCAAAATAGGCTCCTAACTCATAGCTAGAGGAGTAGAAATAGAAATTCTGTTTTCATCCCGGGGGCTAAAGAGAGGCTCTCAATTCCAAAATAATTTACATTTAATTTTGAGGGGAGGGCTTGGAGACTCACTTGTAAATTAAAACCTTCTAGAATACTCCTCAGAAAAATGAGATCACAGATTGAAATGAATTCCTAGGTAATGCTTTGTGTGAAGTCAGATTATACTCTCTGTTATTGTTAGAAAAACAGTAGGCTTAACTGCTTGCCTAGCATTTTTCCTTTGTCCTGAGATTTATTTAGCTTTGGAAGATTCCCAAAACCATTTATGGACAAGGAAGAGGTTAGTCAGCCTAAATGTCAGGAAAAACTCAATGTCTTATGATTGAGAATGCATATATAAACATGTATTTGTAAACAGGGGGACTCTGGCCCACTCTTTTAGTAAAAACATGATTTTAGCATGTGATTGATTAATGGCAGCTGTCCCTTACTCTCTGTGTTGTTCTTTGTCTGTTTTTCCTGAAGTAGGGATCTCTTTGCATTTGACTTGGTTTAGTAAAGGGTTGTTATAAACTGCACTGTTTTGTTTCTGTGTCAAACCTGTTTTAAATGCTTATGTGTAGAGAGAGAATAAGCTTTTTGTCCCTTGGTAGCAATATAAGAAGTCCTATGTTCTTTGAGGCAACATGGGACAGCTTTTAGCCCTCCCAGGGGACTGAATTTCCACACATTCTCTTGGGGTAAAAAAAATTTCCTCCCTCTAAGAATTGGTCCAACTTTTTCCAGTTATTCCTCTTGAAATCTTCCTGTTTTCCATTTTAGTCCCTCATCTCTTGACTACTACTCACTGACCTATATAGCTAGGTTCTTCACCCCATCTCAACACTCCCTCGTCATTCCTGTACAGCTTGGTGTTTACAACTTCATGAAGATGCTGACTATTCATATATTTCCCTTTAGTCATTGCTGGGCCACGCTTTATAGACTGACTTGCTTTAATCTTTTCTAGTTAAGTCACTTGTTCTAATCATTTCATTATTTGTTTTTCTCTAGAATGTCTCACCAAGTTCCATAAACCTAATGACCAAATACAGGTGCTATTTCTGTCCCACTGTGATGGACATTGCCTCCCCAATTCCCCACCTCTACCCCTGCCTCAAATTCATGCATAGTTAATTCTTTGTTCATTTTATTGTCAAATTAAATAATAACCATACATCTAGCTTGGTTTTTAATTGTCTCATTCTTGCTCTCGTTTTAACTTATTAGCTTATATTTCATATTCTTTTTCCCCGGATAAGTATTTTTTTAAACAGAATCTTATAATATTCTCTCTTCCTCCTAAATTTCTTACCTCTTTTAATCCATTTAAATTTAATTTTGAGGGGAGGGCCACTAAAATAGCCACTAAATTTGGGGCAGGGGTGGGTTGAAGTTAAATTGCAAACCTGTCTCGTTAGGCTTTGATCTCCTGTTTATGAGCTCAAAAGAACCCAAGTTGAATTAGATTTGGTTGCCACTGGGACAGGGAAAAATGTAAATGTTAAGGAAGCACCTATGAACTGATTCATAATATAGAATTCCCCATTATGAATTCATGCTGAACCATTGCCGTAGGCTTAGACAACTAAAGGTACTACATTTTAGGTGTGATGTCAATTCTCATTTTCCACATACGTAGTCATTTTAGGTATATTGGGCAAGGAATGTTTCCCCCTAGTCCAGTTGTCAGTCTCCTTTTCATTAACTCTATCTTCTCTTCCTTTGTTCTCCTTGAAAATTTAAGCTAGATTTCCTAGAATTTTCTATATCTTGTTGAAGCTCCAAAATGTCCTGTGGTCAGCTTTGCTGGGCTCCTCTACAAGTGACAAGCATTTAGTATTTTCAAATTCTAGGTCTACGGACTTTGCGAATTAACAATAATCTTTCACAATGATTTTTTTTCGTTGGGAGGCAGTTTATAATTTTCTCCCCAATAATTCTAACCTGTACTAAAAATTGAGGGATTATACCTTATATAAAAGCAAGACAAAAGGAGCACCAGTGGGGGATCTTATTAGTAGAAGCAAGAGCATTGAAAATACTAATGCCTTTTGTTCATCTTTACCAAAGTCTGAATTCTCCAGAGAATGACAATTGCCTTTATTTTTAAATGAGAAAATAAATAAGTTACTTAGGAATAGTGTTAAGCAATGGGAAAAGCATCATAGAGAACCAGTTTCAAGCTAGATAGATTTGTCTTCAGTTTGCATTTTTAGGCTCTGTCTAGTTTTGATCAATCTCCTGAGATTCTAGCATCAGTTGACTAGTATCTATGGAATCATGCTTTGTGCTAATGGATGGTGTCTGTCCTCGAATAAGACTAGATGGGAAGATATCTTAAATAGTACACATGAAATAATTGGACACCCATTGAAGATAGTAATTAAGTGGGAACTTGAACCAGGGTAGGCCACAAAAGATATTCTTCATAGTGCAGGTTGTGGGAGGAGACTGTTGGGGTTGTGACCTCAGGTCAGTCTCTTTTTAATTTATGAGATAAAGGAAATATATAGGAGTTTTGTGAAAAATTAATGAGATATATATGCAGACTAGTGCTACACACATTGTAAGTGCTCAACAAATTTAAGCTGTTGTTATTTCTAATAGAAATTCATGAGGAATAGGAAAAGGAGACATTATATAGGCAAGAGAAATCGGGTGGGCCTTCCTGGAAGTGGTTTGAATCTTAAAGGACCAGTAAAGGTGAGTTGAAGGATTCTAGGTCAGAAAAACAGCTTGAGCAAAAAGTGGTATGAACAAATGTAATGCAAGTGAGGATCACTGAAGAGACCTATCTGACAAACAAGAAGGGGCATATTTATGTTAGGAAAGAATAGAAATGAAGTTGGTTCAGTATAGCAGGGCCTGATTACTGACAGAAGTTTGAACTTGGTGTGTTACAGCATAACTGGCAGAGAGGGAGTGGTCTGCAGTGGTACCCAATGTAGACTGAAGAAGAAAGAAACTGAGATCTAGGAAGCCTTCTGGTCTGTGGGCTAGACATGGGTGGCAAGAGCCTACTCCAGGATAGGGACAGTGGGACTGTAGAAAGGATAACTTCGTTTCTGAAGAAGCACTGGCCGAATTTGGTGACTTGATTATAGAGGAGGGTGCATGAGACATGAGTGCCATTTTGAACTGGCTTTCTTTCTAGAGGTCTTACTGGATAGTGTCAAGGCTGAGGACCCAGGAGTCTGTTGGTTTTAGGATCATTTGTAGGGTGGAGGAGAGGCAGTACATTTTGTTGTTTGTGTTTGTTGTTTAGCAAACTAAAATTAGCTTCCAGTGAAACTTTAAACATTTCTTCCCTGGAATTCAAGGGACAAGAAATGACCCTGTTGATGGGAGCCTGAGAATGCCAGGAGAGTCATGCCTGTCTCTTACCAAGTAGGCCTAGTGTTAAAGAAAAAGCTTTCCACATTCCTCACATCCCAAGCCCACTACTTACTTAGGCTGTGTAATCTTGAATAAATACTCTTAATTCTCTGTGCCTCAGTTTCCTTATCTATAAAGTGGGATCATAATAGTACCTGAATCATAGCCATCCATTATGGGATTTCAATAAGTTAATACACATTAAGCAACTAAAATAATGGCTGACAAATAGTAAGTGCTAAGTGTTAAGTATTAATATTATTGCTACTCCCTCTTTTAATGAAAATCCTGAAAAAAAGCCCTAGCGTATGTCTCTTTAGCCAAGAGCAAGCAAAGGAATGGCTTGGTTTTATAAATGGGTATCTGCTCATCTTAATACCATAGGGAAAAAGCTGGCATCAAACTATTCCAGAGAGGTGAATGGCTGGGCTGCTCTCAGAATTCCTAATTTTGCGCCAAGAATGCCTCAGTCTTTCTGTATTCTTGTTCTGCCTATGCAGGTGATCTTTTATGATAGCGACTGGAACCCCACTGTGGACCAGCAGGCCATGGACAGGGCCCACCGCTTGGGGCAGACAAAGCAGGTTACTGTGTACCGGCTCATCTGTAAAGGCACCATTGAAGAACGCATTCTACAGAGAGCCAAAGAGAAGAGTGAGGTAAGCAGAAGACAAAGGAAATACTATACTTGTGTACTACATATTGACTAGACTAAGACTCTCACGCCTTTCATTGGTCATGAAGGGGCTAAATTTCTACTGGATAGAAAATAAAATCAGGTCCTGTACAATAGTAATCTCTACTGCCCTGGCCATTTCTCATTCCTTTACTACCAGAATGGTGTTTACAGCCTAGATTCAGCTCTTGTTTATGTGGAGTGATACCAGTCGTGGCCCTTACTTTTGATATACTTTCATATTCAAGGAAGAAGGGATAACGTTTGAGCTCTCACTCTAGTGCTCTCAATTTGATCAGCTTCTGAGGTATATGCCAAATTTGCTAATTTCCAAAGAAATTATTATTTGGGGGTTTTTTTTCCATCTTGATTCATTATAATTGGATCCTCTAGCTATCAGTTAGCAGTCCCAAGCAAAGACGTTCTTATTGTCCTTTATGTTGGAAATGGAATAAATAATCTGGATGAGCCAGTTGGGTGAATGAAAAGAAATAGGGTATCCAGGGGCCTCATTGGAGGATCAGATTGAGAAGGATGTTTCTTTCTTTCTGGATATTTGCCATAAGGGAATGGCCTGGTTGTGACGTTTTGATCTGCTTTTGTATAGATTCAGCGGATGGTGATTTCTGGTGGGAACTTCAAACCAGATACCTTGAAACCCAAAGAGGTGGTTAGTCTTCTTCTAGATGATGAAGAGTTGGAGAAGAAACGTATGTACTCTAAACCTCTTATTAATGCTCTCATTAAACATCAAAAAAGTTGATCTGGCTTCATATAACTGAAAATGGAAGGGGCCCTTGGCTGTGTGCCCAGAGTGAACAAAGCTAATGACTGTATTTGGGAAGAAACATTTTCGTGTCAGTATTTTATATTAAAACCCAAACAGGGATGTGTTATGGAGTAGAAAGTAAAATTCATATATATTATTTAAAGTAATAATGACTTCAAATAAGTTTATACTAGGTAGCCTAGTTCCCTAGACTCATGAGCAGTAATAAATTTACTTTGTTCTGCCCAGAGAAATGTTTCTGTGGAGAAGATGGAAAATCACACTGCTGTAACATACAAACCCTTCTCCCATGTATTTCTTGCTTTTGAAAATAATATATTTCCAACTTACCTTGTGAGCCTCTGAGGACTTCCACAGCATCACATCAGAAAATATGATGAAGCTCCTTTTTTATGGTGCTTGCATTTGCCACCACCTTCTATAAACCTTTCGGGACTCTATACACTTGATGTGTGCAATGAGAGATATTGAAAGACTGAAAAGAAAACGAAAAAGAATAAAGGCAAGGAAAGGCCCATGGTAATTAAACTGAATCATGATTTTAACCCAAAAACTATTAAGAATCCAAGAACTCTATTCCTTCTCCAAATTATAAAACCAGGTTATCTGCCTTGGACAGATTGAACCCATTCTTTGGACCATAAATATCAAAGGATATTTATGACCACTTTAATTTCAGAGAATGAGGATTATGATTGCCGCAGATACTTCATCAGATCTTTTTTTTTTCTTTTTTCTTTTTTTTTTCTTTTTTTTTTTTGATAGTAAGGCTTCGGCAAGAAGAGAAACGGCAGCAGGAGGAAACCAACCGAGTTAAAGAGCGCAAGCGCAAGCGGGAAAAGTATGCAGAGAAGGTATCTCAAGCTTGGGCTGGCTGATGAGGGCTGGTGGGGGCAGGGTAGTACTTACAGAAAAGGCTTCAGACTACATGGCTTGTCATCTTGATTACTGGTTGGTAATTGTGCTCCAGCTGTGTGTGGTAAGTAGCAGTTCTGTGCTTATTGATATTTGATCAGGAGAAATTCAGCCTTGGCAGACCTGTACTCCCCACCCACATACCCATCCTGTCTGTGGTCATATGTAATTATGGAAACCATTTGTCAGGATGTTACAAATCATAAGGCTAAATGTGGGTAAGATGGATGTATTTACATTATTAGATTTCATAGAATCTTAGAAAGGGACTAAGAGGTCATTAGAATGAATCCTTCTATTATGAATGTACTAGTGTAACATTCAGTCATCTACCATTAGAAAAATAAGTTACTGGCCAATCTGTACATCTCTTTTTCTCTAATTTATGCCAAGGATTTGAGCTCTTTTTTGCCTCCTTTCTGACATTTCCTGCTTGAGCCCACCAGGCTAGCTGCAAAGTGGGATGTAATTCCCCTACATTTCTCCCTATCTTGCTGTTTCTACTAAAGTATTATATCAGTAATCCTTATTCCTAGTCTTTATTGACATGTAAATCGGAAATGAGGCCTTCAGGACTTGTTCTTATTGCAGGAGTCAGCCCATTCGTTCTAATTTCCCAGACTTATTATATGTCCAAGGACCGTTAGTTTGGAACCACTTTATTACCTTACAGAAAGTGCTTTCTAATTTTTTCTGGCATCTCTATATCTCTGGGCCCTTGGACTGTTTGATTTGTCTGAAGCATATTGCCTACTCACATGTTAAAATTGGTTCTGTTTGAAGTGGAGGTCGGCTTCTTCCCCTTATCGAAGCTTGTTTTGGGCCCCATATCCCTTTAGCCATATGGCCCTGATGATCAGCAGCCTAGGAGCCTGTCTATAGTATATATGACCATCTACTAGTAGATATACTAGCTATTCTTAATGTAAAATCCATGCCCTTGATTATACCTTCTGCTAAGCAGAACTATTTCTAGCCTGAATAATGCTCCTGGTATACACTACAGTTCCAAAGCTGAAAAATTCCAGGAACGAAGGATTATGTTCTTCTTAGCTTGGGCTGCCATCTCTACTCAGTTCCTCAGGTTCTCTGTCATGACTCCATCCTCAAATCTGCAACCCATTACTTGCTACTATTTAGAAATGAAATAGTTTTAACATTCAGAAACAATATCAAAGAAGAAAAGATGGTTTTCTAATATAGGACATTGTAGGGTCTACTGAGGTTGCATCAGATGCCATCTCTACCACGAGCATAGAAATTTCAGTTATGTATCTCCAATGATAATATAAACTACACAAAGACTGCCATATTAACCCTAATATGTGTAGAAACAAATGCAGTTAGGTACAGTGGGTGGGTGTGATTCTCAGAATTTTCCAGGCACATCCTGTGATGATTCTAGGTCCCTAATCTAGGTCCCTAACCTACTGAACTTGGTTCTAGAATTGCTTAATATAGCTCAGTCACTCAGCCCTTAAGAATTTACATGTAAGTCGAGGAAATAATAACCAAACATTGGCAAAACCCATCATTATTCTTTGGGTATGAAAAGAACATTCATTACCCTTATGCATAATAAAAGGAAGACAGAGTAAAAACAGATGTGCAGAAAATTTGGTCCTCCCTCTTGTGGGACTGCATTAATTCAACCCCCGATAAATGCTACAGCTTGGACATGCCAGAAGCTGGCTATGCACTTTGCCCCATGAGGATTAGGCTCAGTGCAGCTTTGGTTTAGTGTGACTGGCTTACTTTTCAGCTCTGTATTATTGTGGTAGAATATATATAAACTCTTATTAAGCCATCCCTTTCCTCCTTCCTGAGGAGTTTTTTCTTTCTTAAAAATTCAGTGATTGAAAAATGAAACCTAAAAGTTCACAAAGAGTCAAATTTCTGTCATCACTTTCTTCTCCAGCCTACTCTTCTTTTGGTGCCTGTCCTCATACTTTATCCATACTTCTTGATTTATGTGTTTCCAGAAGAAAAAGGAAGATGAATTGGATGGGAAAAGGAGAAAGGAGGGTATGAACTTGGTGATACCATTTGTTCCCTCGGCTGATAACTCCAACCTCTCTGCTGACGGGGACGACTCCTTCATTAGTGTGGACTCGGCCATGCCCAGCCCTTTCAGTGAGGTGAGGCTCCTTTATCGCAGCAGTGGGACTGTCCTAACCTTGTAGCTTTTGCTTCTCCTGGAGTCTTCCTGCCTTGTAGAAGGGGGTTGCACATTCTAATTGAGGACAGGCTGGCTTCTTTGGAACCAGAGCAGGGACTCTAACCCTCAGGAGTAAAGCCAGGCAGGAGAGGGAAATAGTGGCAAGACCTGAGAAGCACGCCCTCATATAGGTACAGGGCCATTTGGCTGTGGGCGTGAGTAGTGGTTATTTCAACCCTTCCTCCTCTAGATCTCCATCAGCAGTGAGCTGCACACTGGTTCCATTCCCCCTGATGAGAGCAGCAGTGACATGCTTGTCATCGTGGATGACCCAGCCTCTTCGGCCCCTCAATCTCGAGCCACTAACTCCCCTGCTTCCATAACGGGATCTGTCTCGGACACTGTGAACGGTAAGTAATGCCAGAAATTACAACTTGGGCCTGGTCCATTGCCTCAAGAAAAGCATTAGTTTGGTGGTGGGTGAGATCCTGATTCCTTCTAGATTAATTGCATTTTCTACTTTTTTAAAAGAAGAGTGGAGTGGAGCAAAAAGACGTTTTACGCTCATTCTTTCATTGTTGCTATTAGGTGAAAGGGGAAAAGGAAGATTTAGGGAAAGCAAACTAAACTTCACAAAGATTTCAAACTTTTTGTTTTCTAGATATCCCGATCTTTCACGTTTCACCCTCTTTTTTGCTAGTTTTTAATTAAAGTTAGCTTTGAGGAGTCTTTCCTCACTTTGTTCTCAGGGGCTCAGTATTGCTGCAGTTTCTCGAGGTATTTCTAGGTTTAAAACTTGGGAGTAAGTTGGCCGTCCAAGGCAGGAGCGCATTGGAGCTTGCAGGTGGATTTCAGGTAGCCAGTCCTTGGGAGTTCATTTCGTTATGTTCTTGTTTAGAGAAGAAATTCAGGAGTAATGGAACCACTTTTCTAGAAAGAAAGCAGCTTGAGGAGTCAGGGTGGTATAGCCATTTAGAATTCTTACTAACTCTGGTGATTCCATGACCCAGCCATTAAAATGGGGACATAGACTTCCCTGAAAGTCCTGAAACAAACACCCTTAGAGCCAGCCTTCTGTCAGGGGAAGATTCTGTTAACATATGAAGAAGAGATTGACTTTTTTCCCTCTTGGCCCATTTGTTCCCACAGGAATTTCCATTCAGGAAATGCCAACTGCAGGACGTGGTCACTCAGCCCGAAGCCGAGGCCGCCCTAAAGGTTCAGGAAGCACAGCCAAAGGAGCAGGGAAAGGCCGGAGCCGGAAGTCTACTGCGGGCAGTGCTGCCGCAATGGCAGGAGCCAAAGCAGGGGCTGCAGCAGCCTCCGCAGCTGCCTATGCTGCATACGGGTACAACGTGTCTAAAGGTACAGAGGCCCTGCAGGGCTGTAGGCTTTATTCTGGTCAGGGATAGTCTGGAGGGTCTATTGAGCATTTTGCAGGGTAGGACACCCCCAGGACACTTCCCAGAGCCCATGTTGGGTTCTGCTTCTTCATTGAGCAGTCCTGATCTTCCCCCTTGTCCTTGGGACTTAGTACAGTGCCACCTTCAAGGTGGAAGTAACTGTGAAGAGAGCGAGCTGAATTTTTTAATTCTACTGCTTTAAACTGTCAGGGTTTTCCCTGCTTTGAGAACTGATTTTTTTCCCCCGAGACCCATATTTCAGTAATTACATTTCAATAGTCTGGGTTAGCCTAGTTAACATTTACGGAACTATGCGATTCATCACCTTAGATACTAAGCACCTGCTATGTAAATAGGAGTATAACACAAGGATCCTGCTCTTAAGTATATAATAGAAGTGAGAAAGGAAAGCTGTATGTGGAATATGTTTAACAGCAATTACAAGGCAATGTGTATTGAGTGAAAAAAAGCAGATTGGAGACCTTAGTTGTAGTTGTAGATCAGAAGGAGGAACCAGGGACCTTATGACAAAGTGCCCAGACTGTAATTTGAAAAGAAGGGGAAGGATGATGAAGGATTTGGACTGGCAGCAGAGAAGCAGCAGTGACCAAGGCATATTGGAAAGTCACTGAGCAGATCAGTCAGGCTGTGCTGAAGAGGCACACTGGGAGTTAAGGTTGGAAAGACATGACATGACTTGATGGACAATTGCTTATCAGGTGTATGACAAGGGGCTGTGGTTTGAGGTGACTGTTGTGACCATGACAAATGAAGGATAGTTGTAGCAATGAAATGGAGGACATCTGAGAGTGGTAGAAGGGGTACTTCTATTTACAGACCTCTCTCCACATTCCAAACATGGGCTTAGTATTTATTTAGCTCATGGGGTTGTTATAGCAAGTAAGGGTGTTATTGAATAGAAAGTGCTCAATAAGTGTTAGTTCACCTCCCCTTTCTCCTACTGTAGGAATTTCAGCTTTTATTTATTTGTTCATTTAACAAATGTGAAGATAATAGTCTAGGCCAGTGCTTCTTAACCCTCATTACATTTTTGGAAAACAATAATCTTGCTGATATTCAAGACCACCATGGCAGAGTCTCACCCATAGATAAGCAGGGCATGATACTCATCAGGCTTTCTCCTGGAGACCTGGACTAAGGAGGGGGCAGGAGAGGCTAAGGAGGCAACAGGGGGTAGAGTACGACAAGAAAAATCAACAGTGCTTGATAACTAGGAATAGAAAACAAGACAAAACTGTTTCAGAGATTACCTGCAGTTCCACTGTGGATGAAGAGACATGTGTCTGCTTACCACACCACGCACATAGAATTTTTTAAGAGTAAAACTAGTACACAAACAATTAAAGCATCATATTGGACAACTTATTATCAGATATAAATGGATTTGGCTTATACAAGAAAAAAGTTCACTTTTGTGCAGGAAGCCATCACTGAAGATGGGAGATTTGAACTGGGTCCTTGAAGTGGCAGGACTTAGAGAACATGGGTGGCCACATACAGCAAAAGAACTGCATGAGTATAAGTGCAGGAAAGAGTAGGCAGCCTTGTTTCCTCTGGCCAGACTGGGGAGGAGAGGACATCTTTTGAAATTAAGAAGCAGCTAATCACAAATAGTTTCTCAAGTAGAAAGAAGGAATGTGTAAGAAAATATATAAGTGCCTAGAAAGCTACAGCTCTTCCCTCACCCTTGGCTTCCCCACATGTAATATATGCTCTGTCTTTGAGAGCCAAGGTGATATCTTATTCCTTGTGGATGAGGTAATATAGAGAGGGCTGGGTAGGTGTTATATTTCTCTTAAAAATGCATTCCTTTTACTGAAAAGACAGTTGATAGGAAGAGCAAGCAAATGTACTAAGAGGTTGACAGGGAGGGTTCCCCATGACCTCACTGCCAGCCCATACTCCAGTAACCAAGATCAGGTGCCAAGGCAGCTCAGACAGGACTGATGTTCACCTTCTTCTTGTCTCTGTCTTCATCCCCACAGGAATCTCTGCCAGTAGTCCTCTGCAGACATCTCTTGTTCGGCCTGCTGGCCTTGCTGACTTTGGACCTTCAAGCGCCTCTTCTCCCTTGAGTTCCCCCTTGAGCAAAGGAAATAACGTTCCTGGGACTCCCAAGAGCCTCCACTTGACCAGCAGCCTAGCCCCAGACTCTCTGGTCAGAAAACAGGGTAAAAGCACCAATCCCTCTGGAGGACGGTAACCACCTGGGCCCCCCCAGCTTCCTTCAACCAAACCAGAGGCTAGAGTCCTAGCCTGCAAATGGTCTTTGGATGGCTTGCCCAGTGCAACATCTTACATCCCAGGTCAGAGAGAAGAGATGACTAGTTGCAGCGAGGGAAAGGCAGTCAGGTTTTTGGTGAGCACTTTTTTCACCTGTGTCTGAAGAGGAGAGCTCTGGGGTTGCCTATAGGAAGAAGGCCCATGGACAGGGATCAGCCCACAGCATCTCAGATGAACTTGAAAGCCACATCTTAAACCTTGTACTGGGGAAGGGCCTGGCATAGACCCCATTTAGATAATCAGGCACACTATCTCCATCCCTATTCCACTCTTCAGCTCTGGCCATGTCCCTTGCAAAGGCTCCACAAAGTGCTATGAAGAGCCTTCTATGGTGGAGACTTGTTTTAGGGCTGGGATTTCTTATAGGGCTAGGAAGGGAGGAAATCATGTATCTGGCATCCTCAGTCTTTGGGCAGCTCTCCAGGTCTCCAAACCCCATTTGTCAGAGTGTCACCATTGAGGAGAGGAAGGACTGCAGAAATAGGTAGTGGCTTGTGAGGGTGACAGAAGACTAAGGAAGCATGCCTGGAGGCAGTTGTTTTCCCAGAATTTCCTCCCCTGTCCTGCATGGTTCACACTAGAGAACCTTCAGGTCCCACCAGCAACAGTACAGCTGCTCCCAACTTGGGACTCCTAGAAGCCAGTAAAGAGGCCAGGAGCCACCTCAATCAGCAGGACATCCTCACTGCCCCTCTTACAGACTCCCTTGCCCTTCCTGAATGCACAGTCTCCCCACCCTTGCCCTTCAGCCCCCTGCTTGGCTGTATGCACTGTCTGTATTGCACTGAGAAAGGAAGGGACACAGGAGTGAGGAGGAGAGGATGGAGAGAGGGCAAGCTCAGCACCGACCCTCCCAGCCCCAGCCCCACCAGCCTGAGCTTGCTTCCCTCCAAGAGAGGCAAAAGGGTGGTGTTTGCATGGGAGGTGTTTCTGGCTGCCCCCAGCCTGATGTCCCTGGTGGAGCAGGTGCTTCCGGGCGGGCCAGCCTCTAATTTGCACACCTGAAAATCGCGGAATTGAGTTTAAATAGATTGATTTTTTAAACTTTTTTTTGGAGTAGGGGTGGTAGGGGAGTCATTTAATTTAAATCATTAAGATTTCCCTACCCAAACCCAGACTCCTGTGTACAGATGCTATTTAGAGGGAATCAGAAAAATGCCAAGCCTTTTTTCTCTTTGAATGTGCTGTCTATTTTTATAACGGAACTTGTACATATGTATAAAGAGAGACACATCTTTCTTTTACTAACTGGAGAAAAAAAATCTTAAATAAAATGGAGTGAGATAATTTTATGTAAATTGGAGTGTCTGTGATCTTTGCAGCTGCCTCTCCTTGGACGTATATAGGGCTCTTGGTGGGGTGTATGGTAGGGTAAAAGGAAGACAGCCCCTGCATCATTCCTGTGGTCAGAGAGGGCAGGTGGTCAGTGGGATGAGGAGGTTTCTGTGTGTTTCCTCAGTAGCATCCTTAATTGGGTTTAGGAATTCACTTCTATCCATCAGAGAGGAAGCTTGACCAAATGCCTGGCAAGCCAAGACCAAGGCCCTCAGGGTGTGGGCTCATTATGACTCAGGGCCTAGACTCTAGGACTTAAGTATAGGCAGCTTGGCCTGGTCCACCATCAGACAGTTACATAGTAGTAATACTGACAACATTCTTTCTCCTATCCACAAGTGAGAGGTTATCCTGGCAGTGCGCAAAGGCTCCAACTGGTAGGAACTTTCTGGTCTCAATTTCTAAAACTGTGATATATGTACAAATACATGTATATGAACCCCAGAAGCCAGCCCGTTTGCATTTCCAGTACACTAGATCAGTTAAGCTAATGGAAATACAGTAAGTCCTCACTTGATGTTGATAGGTTGTTGGGAACTGCAACTTTAAGTGAAATGAGTATCAGGAAAAATTTTACCATATACTAATTGATATAAACAAGAGTTAAGTTCCTTTGGCATATTTCTGGTCACAAAAACGTCACAAAACTTCTAAATAAAGACTCAAAATACTTCTAATATTAAACATTGAAATAAATGTAAGCTATATATACATTTCATAAAGATTTATAAAAACACATAAGATGATAATTTTCCAACTCACTTATTCCAGTTCAGGGTCTTGGGTAGCAAGAGCCTGTCTCAGTAGCTCAGGGTACAAGAGGGAACCCAACCCTGGACAGGACACCCTTCCATCATAGGAGCACTCATGCACTCAGACTGGGATAGTAGACATGCCAGTACATCTAACATGCATGTCTTTGGGATGTGGGAGGAAACCAGAGTACTCAAAGAAAGCTTAGGGGAGAATGTGCAAATCAGACACCTTATCATCGACCTTATAACAAAATATTATTTGGCGACCTCTTGTACAAACTGAGAGGAACTCGGTGTTCTCAAAGTTAGTTGTAAGAACCATGAAGGAAAACATATTTTACTAGAGATTCTAAAGACAGACTTGGAAAACTTGGCTCTTTGATCAGATGGAAAAAGAGTGAATTCCCAGACTTGGTGTTTCTCTGAGCTAAAACACTGATAGGCTCTTGCGTCACCTTTGAGCAGGGCTCATGCTGTTCCCAAGAGTGCTGGCAGTGTGACCTGAGCCTTGGCTCTGCATACGCTTGATCAGGGTAGGCGGGCTCCTGGGCAGCTGCTGCTCATCCAGTCACAGGGTCAACATTCTCATTTTGTTGATCTGAAGTAACACTGTCAGATACACTGGGTCTTGTTATTCTTGCTGGTAAACTTGACCAAGGCCTCACACAGAACAAACCAGTGTCAGTTTCCCAATTAACCTCGCCCTATTGTCACCACGGCAGCTTCTGGTCAATAAACCCACTGTGATGGGCCCTTTCCAGTTGTTATTACTGAGCAAGGCCCCCAGTGACATTGCTGCTAGATAGAACCTGCTAAGGTCAGTCAGTGGTGGCTGCCTCTCTGGGGATCTGACAACTGAGATCACAGCTCTGCCCAGATGTGAATAGGCTCTCTCCTGAAAAGGGTGTAAGTTTTGGATCAGAGCCCTCCTTTCTTATCTGTCCCCAAGCATGCTACCATACTCCTTTTTCGCTCATTTTTAATCCAATCTCTGAAGAAAGAGCTAACATTTCACAATGAGGGATACTTACACACTTAATGGCCCTTCTCACCTCTCTTTCCCTGATGGTAGAGGGGTGAGACTTGAATCTTAAATGTGAAGGCTTCAAGTTCATTAACAACTTGAGTGCAGTCTGAAGTTATGATTCATGCCCTGTCTATCTTTCTAAAGACTTGTCTATCTCCCATGTAAGTGAGCTAGCTCTTTACCTATGAACCCAGGGAGCCAGTCCCTTAACATGGAAAAAATCTGGGGAGAGTTACCACCTAGCTAAAAGAAGTGTGCCTCAGGAAGCCTAGTAGCCCAGCCCTAGAGTGCAACTCTGGTCTGCATTACAGTGAGGGCTGTCCCTTCAGCCAGGGTCACCTTGCCACATGAGCCAGCTCTGGGAGTCCTAAGTAAGTAGATTTTAAGATTGTGGATCTGTATGAGCAGCCCTGGAAATATGTTGTAGCCGCCAGCCCCTGAAAGACACATGGACCACCAGAACTCAGTGAATTATAGGAATCACACTCTTTATTCAGCCAGCTGGGTCTGCTGGGGGTACGCAGACCCCAAATTAAGCAGCCCCGAAATGTAGACGTACAGGGTTTTTAAGCTCAAAACTCCATTCTTCATTCTGTCTGAACACAAAGGTCTATTTTTCTTCTTTTCACTACCTGTCAACTCAGAGGTCAGGTGCATAAGTGGGGTTACAGAAGCAGAAAGCTTGTTTAGAATGTTATGTTCTTATAGTCAAAGGCCTATGTATGTTCCCATAGCGATAGTTAAACAGTAATTTCCAGTAAGAGTCATTTTTTCAGCCACCACAAATACAGGGTCTGCACTGGGCTTACTATGACAATTTCCAGCCTAGAACTTTGTTGAAGTACCCAGGACTCTCTGGACTTGCTTGGGTCTGTCTGGTCCTGATGGTTGGACTGGGCAGGAGGTGTGCACTGTGGAGCTGGATTTCTCTGTACATCCTTCCCCTGTCATCTACCAGGGGTTTCCATCCATAGAGCCTCACTGCTGGTTTGCAGGTACAGTCTACACACTTTCACCTATGTTCCTCACAGCAGACTACATGCTATTAGAAACATCTTAGCTCCCTTAAATGTTAAACAGGAGCTTGGGTAAGATGAGTGGCTTTAGCTGGTCTCTGGAGTTTTCTAGATCTTTAGATGTGTGCCTCAAGGGCTGTTGTGAGTGATGAGCTTAAAGGGGTGTGAATCTCTCAAATTGAACAGAGCATCTCTGCTTGCTTTTACTGCTAGGTAAAAATTTTGTGTGGAGTTAAGCTGTAAGAAAAAAAAAATTGAAACCCAAATCATCCCTTAAAGCAATGTTTCACAAACTTTAATATGCATATAAATCACTTTGGGATCTTAAAATGCGGATTATGTTTCAGAGGATCTAGGATGAAACCTGACATCTCAGGTAATGGCCTTGCTGCTAGTCCTGGACCACACCTGAAATATCAAGTCCTTAGGGACCTCCAGCCCTGCCAGTCAGAGTAAACTCTGATCTCTGTATGTCCTGCCTCCCACCCTAGCCAGGCAGCCCTGTGCAGGAAACACAACTTTATTTCTCTGCTGTTTGTATTAATCCACTTGATGACAGAAAATGAAATCCCAGCATTTTCAGGAAAATCCAGTCCCATATGCATTTCTCTGTCTGTCTGTCTGTCTGTTTCTCTTTCATTTTAAAATTGTCAAGTCATGATTTCTCCATCACCTTTCTCCCCTGGGTAGCACTAATGTAGGGAGGAGGCAAGAGAATTAAAATGTTAAATCAAGCTATATTCAGAAACTGATATGCTGATCAGCCCTGCAGCCAGGCCAGGAGGAAACCTGCAAAAAAAAGGAAGATTTCTGCTGGGATTTCTAACCACCCATTTCCCCACACTGTGAATGGAAAGCATGAAAACGTCTTTAAATGGTGCTCTATGCAAAATAAAATCATTCATTCCCTGTGGCTTAAACCATGGGGAACCTATAGATTAAATGCTGGAAACTGCCAGCAGGCTTTTCATGCTACATAGCCTTTGCTTTTCATACTACATACCCTATCTTTCCTCACTGTATGTTCATATCAAAGGGAATGGGTAAACAAAGTCTTTAAACTGTAAATCACAGAAACTAAAGAATGATATACAAACTGGATCCTCCACCAACCCCCACACCACACTCGGGCTTTTTTGCCTGTCTCAGATTTTTGTGTTTGCTTTCTCTAGTCTTTGCTTTTCCCCTTCTTTAATAAACTTTCCTTTTGACTCTTACTTTGGCATTTGTTTGTTTGAATTCTTTCTACATTCTCCACCAAGAACCCTCTTCTCTCTCAATGCAGGGCTTGGTCTCCCCCTGACTCAGTGGAATCTGCCCAGTCCTGCATCAGCACCTCTGCTGGATATGATAGGTATGAGAAAAGTTCTCTGATCTACTGCTTCCCTTCTGTCCTGTATGGCCTCCACCGATAGGTAGTCTAATTGCTGACATTCACTGAAGGGTCTGCATTCTCTGGACTCAGTATTTTCTGCTACATGTGTCCTCTTATCATGACCACCGGCTTCCTTGAGGTCAATCTTTCTCACCGAATTCCTAAGTCCTTCTAGGAGACATGGAGAAATTTGGCTGCTCACACATGGTTCTCTGAGACTGCTGGAGTGTGCTGGAGCTGTGCAGTTTGGGAGGCAACCATGGTCAGCACCAGCTGCCCAATTCAGCCATCTTCCTGATGCACCTTCAGGAAGGCACAGAGGACAGGGTCTGTTCTAGAGAAAGCAGTGCATCTGGCTATTTGAAACCATGAGCTCAGGTACTTGCTCTATAGTAATACATGGTGCTAAGAAAGGCATCTGCCTGGGGGAGAGGCCCCTGATGGAAGCTCCCCAACTCTTATCTCCCTCCTCTTAGGTAGGAGCTTCTCAAAAGGCAGGGGAATGTGCTCCTGTGAGCACCGCTGCAAGACCTGTGCCTCTGTTCTCCTGCCCATGAGATTTTGTTGTCTTAGGACTCAAAACTCAAGAGTGAGTGCCTTGTCCCAAGGGCCTCTCTGGGTCTGATCTGGACTGGGGATTAGGCTGCAGCAGCCTCTGAATGGAAAAAGGAAGCAGGGGCACAGAGGGTCAAAGAAGCTGGTGGAGAGTTTTCTAAGCTTCCCCAGCCAGCCGATGGCCCTCCAGAGCAGCTCTCTGGGAGAATGTCTCACTCCCTTTACAGCCACAAGCATACAACCACAAACCCTACCCTGAATCAGGCCCACCTACAGCTGTTTCTGCTACCAGAAAAGGGAGAAGGGGCTCCCTTCCCATTTCCTAGGTGAGATATCTCCTGGAAGACCCTGGGCAGCTCCGTTCTTCACACCTGTGAACCTAGAGATGGACTATATCTGCCAAAAAGGACTTCTCATGGTTAACTGGCCACAAATTTATAACAAGAGTCTAGCAGCCATTTCTGATAGAGGCCTCTCACACATTCGGCATTTCAGGGGCAAGCCATAAACTAGGCTTTCAACCTCCTGTCACCCATGACAACCCTTATTGTTACTCCTGGTTTCCTCTTTCTACCTGTTGACTGAGACTTGCCCTGACCAATCAGAACTGTTCCACAGTGACCAGTTAGAATGCACAATGCCAATCAATCAGAACTGCACAACTTAGACAAATCAGAACTGTATGAATTTTGATACCTCATTTGCATAAAATTGGACCATTAGGGAACCTAGGCGGGAAATTCCTCTATAAAAGGCAGCCTCCCCTTTGTCTAGGTGAAGCGAACTCTTCAGTTTCCACCTGAGACTGTTTCCTGAGTTTGCAAACTGTTAAGCTAAATAAAGTCTCTCCTCCTTCCACACCTCAGATGCAGAATTTTTGTTGACACACCCTGGAAATTCATGGTATCACTTGTATGAGAATGTCTGAGGAGGGCAGTTTCTGGGAGGGCAGGGTGGGGGTAACAATCTCTATGCAGGACAGGGCAAATTCCCCAAGTTAGGGGAGACCAATCCCTGCACTGAGAGAAGAGGAGGGTCCTTTGGCAGAGAGTGTGGAAAGACTTCAATACACACGCCGAAGTTAGAGTCAAAAGGAAAGTTTATTAGAAAAGGGTTAGCACTCCACAGACAGAGTGTGGTCTCTCAGAGGCAGAGAGTGAGCGGGACAGTGAGAGACATGAGTAGAGTACTGAGAGTAAAGGCAGTGAAAGGGACTGAGAGAGAGACACTGAGAGGGGCCCAACTGGTCCAGGGAATTCAGTTTATATATCCTTTAGTTCCCATGATTTACAGTTTAAGGACTTTGTTTACCTATTTCCTTTGATATGGACATGCAGTGGGGAAGGTGAAAAGTATATATTATGAAAAGGTAAGAATATGTAGCAGGATATATAGCCTGAAAAAAGTCCCGCTGGCAGTTCCCAGCCTTTAATCCATAGGTTCCCTATGGTTTTAGCCATGGAGTATGAATAATTTTATTTTATGTAGAGCACCACTTGAAAACTGTTTTTCTTGTTTCCCCTGCACAGGTGTGGGACATAAGTGATTAGCAATCCCAGCAGAAAGCTTCCTTTTTCTGCAGGTGTCCTCTGGCCTGGCTGCAGAGCTGATCAGCATATTGCAGTCTCGAATGTAGCTTGATTTAACTCTTTAGTTCTCTGGCCTCCTCCCTACATTAATTCCATTGGGTAGTCCCCTGTTTGCCCTCAGCCCAGTGGATTTGGAAGGGGCAGGCATAAACTGTTATCTGGAATCTTTGAATAGCTAAGTCTTTCAGAGGGCTAACATTTAACCCTTTGAAGCTCTGGGATTTGCTAGAACTCTCTTTGAGAGGTTTTACAATTGTCACTTCTTAAACAGACAATACTGAATATATCTTAATCTATCCTGAGGGCCTGGTTCTTGTGAAGGTCTGATTTTCAGGCCCATTGCTATGTGACTGCCATGTGCCCAACACTAATTGATTTTGACAGCTACATCGGTTCACTTAAGTTTGCTTAGAATAGGACCAGTGCCTCGTCCCTGTTTTTGTGCCAATATGAAGCAGCCCTCCCTCTTCTAACTTACCTTTTCCAAATTCTTGGGGGAAGGGGGCCTTGGAAACCATTTTTCCTAATTCAGAACTTCTGAACCAATGAAAGGTACCCTGAAGCAGAAATGGTGGGCTTTACTAGGAGTAATTGAGCTTCAGTGCCTGCCTCCCAGCTGGCCTGACTTCTCCTCTTCTGGGAGTACCTAGGTTCTAGATAAGCCGAGTGTTCTAGATAAGCATGTTCTGGTTTGAACCAGTCACCAAAGCTTGTTGATCCTTTCTCCATATTTCTCTTATTCTTAAAAACCAAAAAATGTATTGATAAACTTAACACCTAGGAACATTTCTGCCAAAGTGTCTAGGTGATAGATCGATTGGTGCATACTCTTTCTTGGAAGGCAATCTTGAAGGCAATGTAAGCAAATGTGGTTCATCATTTGAGTTTAGTGACAGCAAAGAAACTGAACTGGGTGATCTCAAAATCCAGTGTCACTGAAACTGACCTCCTGATCTCTTCCCTTCCCTCATGCTTCATCTTTATGGGAATAGGCTGGCCATCCCTAGGGGCTAATTACAGATGTTCACTGGTTGGGCCATAAATCCTCTGACCAAATAATATTGCTTATATTGGTTAGAGTAGTACACATTGCTGTAACAGAGACCCCAAAATGCAGTGGCTCAGATAAGATATAAATCCACCTCTCTCTTACATAAGTGTTTGAATTCATGTCTGTTCTACACAAATACTTAAGGTCTCGGGTTTCTTTCATCTTGTTTCTCTGCTGTCTTCATGCTTTGTCCTCATCTGCATGGTCAGTGCTGGTTTGCAGAAATATCCTACAGGAAGGGGAAAAACGAGAGGAGGTTCACCTGCTGTCTTAAGAGTTAGACCCTTAAATGACTTACAATATTTTGGCTCACATTCTATCAGAGAGAGCTTTAGACTCAAAAACCCATCTAACTGCAAAGGAGGCTGCCATATAATTATGAAAGAAGAGAACAGATTTAAACGGACAGCTGTTAGTCTTAGATACAATACCCAAAGGAAAATTGGCAAAAGTATTTATACAAGATTTCATTATTAAGCACCATCTATGTGGTAGGCTCTATACATTAACAGAAAATGCACATACACATACACACACTCACACACACATGCAAAAGGGTAATAATATGGTGAAATTGTTCAACTTCATTAATAAACAAAGATGTAAAATAAAACAACAATAGAGTCTAAACTTTTCCTATCAGATCAGCTGAGATTTGTTTTTAAATGACAATGGCCAGAGTTGGGGGAAGATACAAGGGACTAGATTTTATTACAAACTCCTGGTGGAATCAGAAGCTGATTTTCTGTGAAACATTGTAGTTTAAGCTTTAATATACTTTACTTTGTATGGGCCCTCTTTGCATAAGTGGCATGGAATACCACGCCAGACTAGAAGACCTCCCCCTCTATGCCTTGGAAGAGGTGGTCCACAGGCTGTTCCTGGACCTCCAGTGACAATCTGCCCTGGATGGCCCTTATCCAGTGTCCAGACCCCATTGTAGACCACAGAAGGATTATCTAGACAAGACTTGCTCAACCTTAACCCAGGCTTTATGGCTAACAAGCCACCCAAGAACTAGCATGATAGGAAGCACTAGACCTGGCTGGCTGGACCAGCCACCATGAGAAACCATGCCTACTGAGATCAGCGAGAGACCTGGCCTGAACAAGCATCTCTAAGGAACTTATGGAGGTGGCACTAGGACACTTTTCAAATTCTCAATAATAAACAATTGAATATCAAATATGCTATAAAGAAGACATTTTCTACCTAATCTTTTCATAGAAAGTGAACTTGCAATATCATTATTGTTTGAAAAGGCAACCAAAGAATATGCAGCCCTTCACACCTACTTGGATGGCTATAATAAAAAAGATTAGTCTTGAGGAGATGGAGAAATTGGAATCACTCATTGCTTGTAGTAATGTAAAATGCTGTAGGTGCCTTGGAAAACAGTTTGAGAGTTTCTGAGAAAAAGTAAAAGGTAAACAAAAGTTACTATGATGATTGATTAATTTTATGCATCAAATTGATGGGGCCACAGGGTACCCAGACATTTATTTAGTAAAATATTATTCTGGGTATTTCTGTGAGGTTGTTTCTTTTTTTTCCCTCCCCGCACCCTCACTTCCAACCCTGACCTACAGATGTTGCCTTCTTCCCTTTTTAAGGGCTGTATCTTTGAAGGGGGCGCATCTCCTCCCACGAGCTCACGGTGTGCACCCTATGGTCCGTGGCTCCACTTGGGGCACAAACCCAGGACCTTCTGCATGTAAAGCAGATGTGCTAACCACTACACTACAGAGCCACTCCTGTGAGGTTGTTTTTGAATGAAATTAACATTTAAGTCAGAAGACTGAGTAAAGCAGATCACCTTCCCTAATGTGGGTGCGCCTCATTCAATAAATTGAAGGCCTCAATAGAACAACAAGGCTGAATCTCTCTCCAATAAGACAGAAGTCCTCCTACCTGACTGTCTTTGAACTGGAACATTGGTTTTCTCCTGCCTTTGTACTAAAACTGAAACATTAACTCTTCCTGTAGCCTTCAGACCAAACTACACCATTGGCTCTCCTGGGTCCTAGCTTGCTGACTGACTCATTCTGCAGGTCTTGAAACTTGTCAGCCTCCATAATCACACAAGTTAATTGTGCTATATCTATCTTTCTATAGACCAACCCTATTGGTTCTGTATCTCTGGAGAACCCTGACTAATACGTGACCTGGGAATTCCATTCCTAAGTATATATCCAAGAGAAATGAAAATATATCCACACAAAACCTGTACACAAATGTTCACAGAAGCATTGGCTGTTCATAATAGCCAATAAGTGGAAACAGCTCAAATGCCCACTGACTAATGAATGGATAAATAAAATGTGGTAAATACACACAAAGCAATATTATTCAGCAATAAAAAAGAATGGAGGACTGACACATGGATGAAGCCTGAAAACATTATGTTAAGTAAAAGAACCTAAACACAAAAGATCATGTATGATATGATTATGAACTGTCCAGAACAGGCAAATCTAGACAGACAGAAAGCAGATTGTGGTTGCTCAGGGCTAGGGGCTCTTAGGGAATAGCAGGTAGGAAGTTCGAGGTTTTGGGGGGGATTAATAAAAATGTCATAAAATTGACTGTGGTGATAGTTGCATGCCTCCATCATTATATAGTAAAAGCCATTGAATTATACACTTTAAAGGGTGAATTGTATGGTATGTGAGTTATATTTCAATAAAGTTGTTAAGAAAAAAAGAAAATGCAGCCAAAATGTAGGGGAAGTTTTAAGTTAAACAACATGAAATTACTTTTTAACCATATATGTTGTAGCTGCCAGCCCCCAAAAGACACACAGACCACAAGAACTCAGTGAGTTATAGGAAACACACTCTATACAGCCAGCTGGGTCTGTCAGGGGTATGCAGATCCCAAATTAAGCAGCCCTGAAATGTAGAGGTACAGGGTTTTTAAGTCCAAAACTCTATTCTTCATTCTGTCTGAACACACTACTATTCACTACCTGTTAACCCACAGGTCAGGTGTGCAAGTGGAAGTACAGAAGCAGAAAACTTATTGTTAGAATGTTATGTTCCTATGGGTGATAGCCCATGTTCCTATGGTGATAGTCAAACAGTAATTTCCTGCAAATAATAAATTTCTAGCAGTCATTTTTCAGCCACCACATTCCCCACTGGCCTTAGCAGACAATCAAATCTTTGATTCTTCATGTGGAATTTGCTCATAGCCTCTATTCTGTAATACAAAAAGTCTAATAGAATTAATTTTTTTCTTACATATGCAAACAAGAAATTAAGAAAACATGGACCAAAAGTTAACAAGAGAAGGAGGATGATTAAAGGTCCAGCTAAAGCAGATAGAAGAGTTGTTAGCCATGGTGACCAATTGAACATCCTATGAAACCAGGTATTTGTCTCTAGTCTCTGTTTTTCCCTGGCATCTAAATGTCTCTGTACTAGTCATAAGCTTTCTCTAATTACTCCAGAGTTATTGGCATAGAAGCAACAGGTTTTACCTAGAGCCACACATAATCCATCTTGTTCTAAGAATAATAAATTTAAACATCCTCTATTCTGAAGGACTACTTCTGCCAGTGAATCGACTTGAAGTTCTAGCCTGTTGAGCTCAGTTAAGTTTAGGGGAGTTGCTACCCCAACATAATAAGGGGATTTTGGGTTTAGGCACAACCAGCAATCTTGTCCTATGTCTGGGGTGATCTTATTTAAGACCTTGTATATTATCGTTAGCAAAGTTAT
The DNA here is from genome assembly GCA_028627145.1 of Eidolon dupreanum. Lineage (NCBI taxonomy): Eukaryota > Metazoa > Chordata > Mammalia > Chiroptera > Pteropodidae > Eidolon > Eidolon dupreanum. Next base: position 54,937,708 of record CM053509.1, read on the forward strand.
TAATGTTCCTTCTGTTTCTGGTTGTGGCTGGTCGAATGTCTGGGCTAAAGAGGAAAAAAAGGAAGAAACAGAGGGTTATACTTATGTATGCTTGAGTCTTAGTCTTAAGGGCCCGTCTTCCTGAGCTGTCTACTCTTGTGCTGCCTTCACGTGGGAGCGATGAATCCATGATGAGATGCCGTCTACTTTAACTGCAGTGGGCATCATCAGGTAGACAGTGAAGGGTCCTTTTCACTTAGGTTCTAGTCCCTTGGAAGTGAACTTCCGGATCCACACAAAGTCCCCAGGCTGAAACTGATGGGGAAGTCCGTCCCCCGGGGCTGAGTGGACAGCACGAACCCGGGACCAAATCTCCTTCTGTACACTTTGAAGGGCCTGTAAAGACTCAGTGAAATTGACTTCCCAGTGGTCCCCCAGATAAGTTTCTCTTTCCCTATGCCTAGGTTCTTTTATCTTCCCCTTCTTTGGATTAACTTGGGCACAAGCTTGGCATCATGAGGTAATCTCCTCTGCAGTTCTTCTCCCTTCTGGAGTATCTTAGTCCACCCTAGGTGCGTGGTCTGGTGTAGTTAGTGGAGGAGAGTCCTTCCCAGAGCCCATGAGAGCCCGATTTTTCCATTTGGGTTCGCCCACTACTCCTGCTGGTTTCTAGTGCCTCCCTTATCTTGAGATGGAGGCAGTTCTGGGTAAAGGACAACAGTCAATAGATGTGGTAGGGGCCCCACTGGCCTTGTGGCTGCTGCTCTTGCCTCTGCATTGGCTCCTCGGTTTCTCTCAGCCTCAGAACTATTCCCTTTTTGATGCCCTTTACAAAGAACAATAGCAAGAGCCTTAGTCATCCATAGGGCTTCAAGTAAGGCTAAGAGTTCCCCTTGTTCTTGATGTCTTTCCCAGCTGAAGTCAGAAGCCCTCTTTCTTTGTAGATGGCTCCATGTACACGTGCAGTGGCAAAGGCGTGTCGGCTGTCTGTGTATATTGTGACTGCCTTATCCTTTCCCCATCTTAGTGCCTCAGTGAGGGTGATGAGTTCTGCCTTTTGAGCAGAAGTCCTATGGAAAAGAGCTTGTGACCAGATGGTGCCAGTTAGAGTTCTGACCGCTGCCCAGCATACCTTCTTCCTTCTTGCATGAAGCTGCTCCCATCTGTGAACAGAACTTCATCGGCCTCAGGCAGAGGGGAGTCTTTGAGGTCTAGCTGCGAGGAACACACGGCGTCAGTGAAATCTGTGCAGTTATAAATGGGGGTCTCAGGGTCTGGGTCTGGCAACAGATTGGCTGGGTTGATGACAGTAGCTTTGGATTTTAGCAATACATTTGGGGTCATCCGGTGCCTCCCTGTTGTTGAACACCTTCTGGGCTATCTTGACAAGTTGGGACAGGTTTATTCCTGCAAAACCTTCTAATTTTTGCAATTTACATTGGATATCAGGGGCTACCTGAGTAGCAAAGGCTATATTAATTGCTTGCTGGTTCTCAGGGGCCTCAGGATCAATGGGGGTGTATATCCGGAATATTCCTGAGATCCCTTCATGTATAACTTTAGTTACCTTAGAAAGATTAGTTGGCTGATGAGCAGCCATCCTAATTCCCCCAATTAGAATCTGGTGGTACTGTTCTCCTGGCCTGAGAATTGTGTCCCCAGTCTGGGCGGGTGAGGGAAAATTCCTCCTCAGTCTGACCCCTGCTTCTTTAACTCTCATTCCTCCTGTAGCTATCTTTTGTGTTTCAGTCAGAATGCGTCTGCATTCTTCTGAGGTCAAGGGGGTAATTAGAAGCTGTTGGCAATCATCCCAGGTATGACAGTGAGTCTGTAAGACACTTTCTAAGAGTCCCATTAATGCCTGGGGTTTCTCAGAGAAAGGAGGATTCTGTGTCTTCCCGTTGTACAGGTCACTAGTTGAGAAAGGCATGTAAACTATAATGGGCTGTCTGTGTGATGCCTCTGAGGTGGCACTTCTGGCAAGGGGAGAATGGCCCGGGTGGTGGTATTGGCTGGTGCCCCACCTGGAGCTGGAGCAGGGGGCCCATAAGGGTTACCTGCCTGCGTCTGAGGAGATAAGGCAGTGCTATAGGGCCTCTGTTGTCCTGGATTATAGGGTGGGGGAAGGTCACTGTCCTCCAGTGGAGATTGGAGGACTGAGGGACTGGGCTGTCCTGGAGATTCAGTTGCTGCATGTTTCGGGGTACCCACAACTAAAACTCGTACCCCTAGAGAAAGGGCACACCGGTAGAGCCAAGGAGGGGGGCTCTGAACAAGGTTTAACCATTGATCAATGTAAGGAAACTGATCAGGATGTCTCAGGTCTCCTGTGACAATCTTCCAAACATTCTTCATTAAACCCCTGTCAAAAGAACCCTCTGGAGGCCAGTTTATATCAAAAGACAGCCACTCAACTTCACACAATGTTCTTACCTGGAGAAAACTTCATGCTATAGTCAGCTCCCTCTACAAACCCTTCTTTGAAATGTCGCAAGAGACACCCCAAGGGTGTCTTCTGTGAACTTGGGCTTCCCCCCATTGCTTGCGCAGAAAACACAAAACAGACACTCAGACAAGAACAATTACCGGGGTGTAGGTGGACCCAGAGAAGTCCGCCACCTACAACCTAGACAAGACCAGAGACAATAAACAGAACCCGACAACAGGGCACAAGAGGTGGCGTTCCGCGGCCTGGCCACGGTCCAGGAGATACAACTGTGTCCAGTCTCTCCACAGACCCCCAATGACTGGTCAACAGAAGCAGGAAAGGTACCTTTTATCCAGACGCCGAGGTCTCGGAGATTCCAGATTCCCATCGGGACCAGGTACAAAGAGTGTGTCCTGAAAGTTGCGTCCTTGATGATTGCATTGACCCTGTCATGGCATTCAAGGGCCCTGGAATGTCTCAGGCTGGCCACCCCTTTGATTCCGTAACAGAGACGGCAACCGCTTTGGAGGCTGGTCTGGTCTTAGATCTCAGGGCCACTCCCTGAGATCTCTCTGGGGCCTCCAAATGTTGTAGCCGCCAGCCCCGAAAGACACACAAACCACTAGAACTCAGTGAGTTATAAGAAACACATTTTTTATTCAGCCAGGGGTACGCAGACCCCAAATTAAGCAGCCTTGGGATGTAGAGGTACAGGGTTTTTAAGCCCAAACTCTATTCTTCATTCTGTCTGAACACAAAGGTCTATTTCTCTTCTATTCACTACCTGTCAACCCACAGGTCAGGTGTGCAAGCGGGAGTACAGAAGCAGAAAGCTTATTGTTATAATGTTATGTTCCTATGGGTGATAGCCCATGTTCCTATGGCAATAGTCAAACAGTAATTTCCTGCAAGTGATAAATTTCTAGCAGTCATTTTTCAGCCATCACAATATAACTTTGTTTTGTTTTTCCCACCTACAGCCCCAGTCTTCCTAGCTGGTCTCCCACCAAGTACTAACCAGGCCCGACCCTGCTTAGCTTTCAAGATCAGATGAGATCGGGCGTGTTCAGGGTGGCATGGGCATAGACCATATATAACTTATTTTTACCTACAAATATGGCAGTTTCATATGTTTCAACCTACTGATATTTTTTAGAAATTCTATTTTATGATTTTTGAGGTATTTGTCAGCTTTCCTGTTTTGTTATTGTAAATATTAACTTTTGAGCTTAATTTTGTTCTTTTTTTTAATATAATACCAGTTTATTTTCTTAACCCAACATAAGCCATTCTTAAAGGAAGTTCCAGTCTTATTTTTGTGCAACCATGTTTTCCCCCAAAGGGGGTGCACCATTCTTTGAAGTACTGCAATACCAGGACAGTGCATGGAGTGAAGAGAGCAAGCTCCTATTCCATCTCCTAATTCCAATTCCAAAAATCCATTTGATCTATTGCCCTCGGATAGAGGACATATCAGATATTAAATTGATAAGAACAGATACTACACTTGATCTTAGCCAAAAGGCCCAGAAGGGATGTACTCCTTTTCTTAAAGAGGGCCCTCCCAAATTGCATAAACTTTAGGCCTTACACACCCAAATCCCAGGGTGGGAATGGAATGCAAAGTGATAGAACCTTATATAGGACAATCTGATGACCTTTATGGAGAATTTTAGAAATATCCATGCCCTTTGACCCAGCCATTTTACTTTTAGGGATCTATTTTCAGAGAATAATCATGTAGGGCAGGGCTTCTTGACTTTAATGTGCAATCTCCTGAGTGGGGCTCTTATTAAAAGGCAAAGTCTTATCGGATGTGGTTCCATAGTGTAGTGGTTAGCACCTCTGCTTTATACAGAAAGTCCTGGATTCGTGCCCCTGTGGAGCCATGGTCCGTGGTCTACAGCCATGCCACCCTGAACAAGCCCGATGTCTGATCTTGGAAGCTTAACAGGGTTGGGCCTGGTTAGTATTGCATGAGAGACCACCTAGGAAGACCAGGTGCTGTAGGCATATAAATAAATAAATAAATAAATAAATCTTATTAAGTAAGTGTGCGGAAGTCTCTAAGATTTCTGTATTTCCAGTTAGTTCCAGGTGACATGGAGGCTGCTAGTCCACAGGCCCCAATCGGAGTAGCCAGGCTACAGAGACAGAGGGCAATTTCTGGTTGTCTATTTAGCATTTTCCCTTCCCACATTGTACAAGAGTTACAGGAGAAGTCCTAACACTCTGCCACACACCTTGCCACAATGACTTGGTCAAGGGTAGGCAGGGAACCCAGGCCCAAAGCAGTCAGAGCCTAGTGTCCCTCCTTCGTGGCTATACTTTCATAAATTGCCAATTAGCGCAAAGCAGAGGCTCTGAGGCCTCTCTCCACCCCCATAGATGAATATGAAGGCTTGTTGCCCCAGGGCTGAGGAGAAGCCATCCTGAGGGTGAGGCTGGCACACAGAGAAGAGCAAAACAGGAAGACTGTAGGGAAATGGAGCAGGAGCCCTGACTGAGCCCTGCCTGAAGCTCTCTTCTTTTTAACTTTGAGTTTTGCCAATAACTCCTATTTGGCTTAAACCCATTTGAACTGAATTTTCTGTTACATACAACTAGCATGAAAGGTTCGTGACAGCAAAATCAAACCTAGCAAAAAATTGGAAATAACCCAAATGCCAATGCAAATGGAAACAATATAGAATTGGTTAAATATATTTTTGTACATCAATATGATAGACTATTAAGTGGCCATTAAAATCACATTTTTGAAGAGGAGTAAGAATGGTAATAACTACATTCCTATCAATAAGTACCTCAAATGGAAAAGAAATAAGTGCTCCAACCAAAAGATAGAGGGGCTAAATGGATAAGAAAACAAGACCTCTACACATGCTGCCTACAAGAGACTCACTTCAGATTAAGACACACACAGGCTAAAAGGAAAGGGATGAAAAAAGATATTGCCTTGATGAACCTAGAGGGTATTGCGCTGAATGAAATGGGTCAGATAAAGACAGATATCACATGATTTCACGTACACATGGAATCTAAAGAACAAAATAACAACAAAAGCAATAATAAACTCATAGATACAGAGATTAGAAGGATACTATATGGGAAGAGATTTGGCGGGGGGGGACAGAAAAAAAGACAAAAGAATTAAAAGGTACAAATGGATAGCTGCAGAATAGACATGGAGATGTAGAGTGTAGCATGGGGAAGATGGTTAAAAATGTTGGAATAAATATGTAAGGGGGAAGAAGGGTACTAGATTTAGTGGGGTGATTACTTTGTGAGTTATGTGGATCTCTGATCACTAGGCTATACAACTGAAACTGGTATATTATTGTATGCCAACTATAAATGGAAACAAACTCATTGAATTGTACAATGTAAATACAAGCAACTAATTGTCTATTATATTTCAATGAAACTGGAAAAAAGAAAGATAGTAGGCACTCAATAAACATTTGTTGAATGAAAAGTACAATATTTGATATAATAAGGATTATATTTGAGAGGTTGATTAATTCCATTGTTTAAAATGCCTTGTATGTATTCATAACATAAAGATTTTAGTAAAGCTTTAACCAAATGCACATTATATTGTATAAATCTTTTTAAAGCTAAGATTTCTCATTAGTACAATTGTACTGTACATCACAATAATATCTAACTCTCAAATATTTTGCAAATATTTCATGGTATAATAAATGCAAAAATGTGACTATTATATTATAAAGTGGTATAGTCATATATGTTTTTAACTACAACCTATTACTTTGTACAAGAATTTTTAAGTCCTACTTTGATGTAAGCTTCTGAGATAATGTTTCTGCATATAATAGGACTGAAATATATTTAAAGTAAAATAGTAAAAAAATCATATTTTCAAGCATATTTGATGACATAAGAAAATGCTTACAATGTAATCTTAGGTAAAAAAAATAGGACACAAAATAGTAGATAAATTGTGATCAATTCTATGTTTTCACTTACATATGTAGGTTTTTTAATACATATGTAGTTTTTTTAATAGAGTAGTAAGAGGAAGGACTAGAAGGAAGTTAACTTTCCTGGATGGTAGAATTATGAATGAATTTTTTAAATTCTTTATGCCATTCTGTATTTTCCAAAATTTCTATTATGATCATGTGTTATTTTATATTTAATTATAACAAGCACTATTAGTAAAGAAATATGTTTTTAAGAAAAATTCAGAAAAAAACTCAAAAGCAAAAAGAAAGTAAGATATTTCCCACAATCAAAGCTTTCTTACAGCATGTGTCCCTATTTCAATTCAGTTCATGTGATATGATAACATAATCCCCTCCTCACCTTAATGTTTTCATGGGGACTTTGGAGAAGCTGTATTTCAGGCAACAGCATGGGCTGGAATTTCAGACACCGTGGGGAGATATTTTAAGGAAGGTGTATCTTTTTTCATGCCTCAGATTCAATTCTGAGCATTGATAGACCCCTGCTCCAGTTTGCAAGTCTGATATTCTGGTTTATCTGCGCATAAGGCCAGCTTTTCCTCTGAGTAGAAAAGGAACCCTCCTGAATGGCCCACCACCCAAATAACTACTCTTAACCTCTGAGTGTTATTTCCAGTGCCTCTTTATGCATAGCCCTTTTCTTTTGAGATCTGCATTTTATTTTATTATATATTTGACTTATTTACTTATGAATAACAGTAAATTTGGACAGTTCAAAATCAAAAACATAAAAAAAGTCATAAGAAGAAAAAGTCTCTCTCCCATCTCATCTTCTGGCCCCAATTTCCCTCCTGGGAGGCAAACTGTGTTGACAGTTTCTGGTGATTTTTTCCAGACATATTTCTATGCTTTTTAAAAGACACGATTATATTCACAATATGATCTAACTTTGTATGCTTTTTTTTCACTTAACATTATATAGTAATGTTACGAGAGTACTGTAAAGAGAGTAAAATATTCTCCTAACATTAGTAAATACTCTTTCTAAACATTCATAATGACTGAGAACATGTCATCAAAGAGAGAGAGCCATTTGGTTGTCCTACTGCCGGACAATTAGTGTTTTACCCCCTTAAGCCCTCTGATTCTGTCCGAATCAAACTATCTGTCTAGGTTCAGCCAGTGATTGCATTTGGTTTGGACTCTGATTGGCCATTGGCTCCCTGGGGACACAGTACCTTGGGGTCAGGAGGAGGCTCAAGGCCCAACCCAGAGGGATGAGTGGGTGGTCTCTGGCCTTCAGGGGCTGGCTGTGTGGTCCAGGCCAGCAAAGGAGATATATTTAGCTGGGTCAGATGCTACTGGCTGTGTCATGACCCAGGAGGACTGTGCTATTAGTAAACAAACCAGAATGGCCTGGCTTTGGCTACCCCTCCTCCCTCCTCCCTCTCCCCAGCTTGCTGGCAGGGCAAGGACTGTAAGAGGTGGAGGAGAGCAATGACTAGGGAGAGGGCTCCTACGGAGGGGCCTCATCTCACGGCCCCAAGTTTGTTTTCTGTCATTTTCCCTCTTGCCTTTCTTCACCCATGCTCCTCAACATGGCAGAGCCTGGGCAGCCCAGAGGGAACTTCCTTTCTCCTCTGCCTCCTCTTTATGTTCCCTTTCTGCCTCCACTCCAGTTGACCTGATTTGTCCTCAGAGCTCTGCTAAATGAGTGGAATTCATTCATTTAGTCATTCATCTAAGTCAACTGTTTTATCCATTTATCTGTTTAGCAAATATTTGTGAGTGCCTGAGATAGGCCAGGCTCTGTGCCAAGCACGTAGGGAGGTGCCAACTCCCGCCCTCATGGAGCTTATACTCTAAGGAGGTTAGAGATACTCAAGTAACTAATTAAGTGTTGGTGAAAAAATAATATTGTTAAATAATAATCATAACCAACATTCACACAGAGCTTTACAGTATATAGAGTGTTTTTCACCTGATAATACATCTAATCTCAAGAATCTGAGAGGTAGTTGGGATTATCAGTTCCACTTTAAAGATGAAGAAATTGTGGATCAGTGATATTAAATAACCTGGACAAGGACTCACAGGGTACACAGAGCCCTGATTCTCGAACCCAGTCCCTTTGACCCCAAACCCATGTCCCTCTTGAAAAAGAGGAGCCATTGGAACTGGATGGGAACTAGTTTTTGGTGCAGCTCTTCATTTTACAGTTAAGAAGATGGAGGCCCAGAAAGAGGTAAAGCACTAGGAGCTTAGAACAGTGACTAGAGCCTTTTTATTTGAAATAAAACAGCACTTTGATGCCCTGACCAGGGTATGAAGTCCTGGTAGATGTGGGACAGGGTGTTGGTCATAACAGATCTGTCTCCTCCCCTCCCCTGCACCGCCCCACCCCCCCAGCCCACTCCCCCTCTGTGGTATCATCCCTCTTGTGGGGAGACAGTCCCCATCCTTCCCTCATTAGTGCCTTCCTCTTGCTGAGTGAGTGGGCTTTCATTCAACCAATGCTATCAAGAGTGTTATCAAAGCAGCAAGAGAAAAAGCACAGGTATCAAAGACGTATGGCAGGGCCCCAAAGCCAGGCCTTGGTGGTCAGGTAGAAGAAGTTCAAGGAGGCTTCCTGGAGGAGCTGACATCTCAAATGAGCCCTGAAGTCTGAGTGACAAATTAGCCAGGCTGGAGCTGGCAGGGATGAGACTTTCAGGATGAGGGGAATAGAGGGTACAAGACAAGGTAAGAAAACATCCTGCACGTCACAGGCATGTTGCAGTCTTCTGTCAGGTCAGCTCCCATCTGTTTAGTGTGTATTATGCCTCTCAGGGCTGTGAGTGGCCTGTGGACAGGAACTGGGTCTCCCTTCCTGTGGAAACCCCCATGGGCGATGGCCTACTCCTGTGGATAGATGACTCAGGCACCCCACGTGAGCAGCTCGTCACCATAGACTTACCAACCTTCCCAGCCAAAGCTATCCATATGTCTGACACTCCTCATCTCCTGCCTCCTGACCTAGCATAGATATTGACTAGGTTCAGGAAGGGCTGTGCCTAGCTGGTGGCTTTAACTAGTGATGGGAGGCCAGAGGTGGATACATTACTATCTCCTTACTCCCCCAGTCATCAGTACCCTCAGGTTGTGCCTGGGGAAGCCAAACTCCCCCTCCTGTGAGTACAGTAAGCACTACTCCCTGAGAGAGGCACACACAGCCTGCCAGCTTAGTGTCAGAGTGGGGAAGACTAGCAAGGGTGTGGGCCCCGCCCTGATATGCCTGCCAGAGAGCAACCCTTCCCTTGGTGCGTATTTAGGGCCTGGCCTCTCTCAGACTGAGGAAGTGAGGCCAGGCCTGGATGGCAGCCGCTGGCACTGGCATGGGTCAGCACTGCCCTGGTTGGGAGTGCTCTAGGGCTGTCCATGTCTGGCCAGTTCACCCTTGCCCTGGTGGCTTCCAGGCCCACATTGCTGGGCTGTGTGCATAAACATTCAGACTGAATATTAGCTTGGGTAAGAAGCTTGACATTCTCCCTCAGCTGTGACTGAAGTCTTTACAGGATCTTGCCCTCTGAGGATGTGTGATACTGTGTTCAGAAGGGTGTCTCATTAAATCCCATTCCCCATAGGTCCCTTGAGCTCCTATGGGTCCCCAGAGCAGTGCTACATGCTGGGGTACACACAGTTCCTGCCCTAGGGAAAAGGGGCCAGTTTAATGGCAACAGACCTGTAAGCAGATCTCACCAATACAACCTGCTGGGTACAAAACAGAGGGAGTGGGCACAAGGAGAGGTCCCCCACCAGCTGAGGGCAGCAGCAACTCTGGCATGATGCTGGCACTGAGTTCTGAAGGATATAAGAGGGTTGGACAAAGGTGTCGAGTAGGGAAAGCAGTAGGAGCAAAGGCTTGGTGGCCAGAAATAGCATGAGGTAGGAGGAGACAGCAGACAGCATGGACACTGGGGGCAGGATGGAGGGTAGAGGAGGGGCTGGGTCATAGGGCATTTCATCCTGAGGGCCATGAGGAGCTGTCAGAGCTTGTCAGTATGGAGGATTGTGGCTATAGCCGCATTTTACATTATGTGGAAAATGACTATCCAGGTAAGACACAAAACGGGGGAAGGTGGATGGATCAGTTTGGCAGTCATGACAATCATCCAGGGAAAGAGGGTCATGGTGGTAGTGGTGGGATACAGGAAGCCACATGTGTGGAGGTGTGAGAAAGAAGTCTGGGTCTCATGACTAAGCTTGGGTGAGAGGGGAAACCTAGCCTGGGCTTCACCTTACGATGGTGGTAGGGCAGGGTTGGGGGGCCAGGGCAAGAGGCAGGATCCAGAACACAGCCAAAGAAAAGACTGAAGCACTAGGGGAGGAGAAGAGCATGAGAAAGCGTGTGTGGTGCAGGGTCCAGATTTAGGAGAAGGGGCAGCACAGGAGGCGAGGGTGTGGGTGCAGATGTTGCCCTCTGCTTCCAGGAGGAGAAGGGCAGCGACCAGAGAGCAGTTCTGTGGCTGAGCTCTCGGAATATGTCCAGATTTCCTTCAGGACCAAGGAAACGTCCATGGCAGGGATGAGGGCAGGGGTGGACCTGACACAGGAAGGGTGGGCCTGGTGGGGAATCTCTTCCAGGGCAACTAGAGAAGGGCAGAGGAGAGTGGCCAGCCGGGGCCGCTGGGCTGGGGGTGAGGGTCCAGGAAATGGTCAAGGAGGGCAAAGGACAGGCCTGATTAGGGCCTTTGGTCAAACCCCTTTGATAGCCACCTGATAAAAGCAACACTTCTCCGTTCTAGTTCCCACAGCCACCATGCAATTTACTGTCCAAACCTGGACACTTTTGAGAGTAAAAGTAATAATTACCCCAGGACAACAGAAGCAAACTAAACATATTCTGGGCACACTGGGATATGTGGTCACCTTAGCCATGGGGTGGGAGGCTGGCCCTTGTGCTCCAAACCTGGCCCTCAGGGACACTCTCCCTGTGATCACTGCCTCCCCTAACCTGTTCCTGGGCACTGAAGCTGGACTCGCACCCTTGAGCACCTGAACCTCCTCAGAACCAGGACTGGAGAAAGGTGAGGTCCATCTCCCCACACGCTCTGCTTCTCTGATGACTCACAAGGCTGCTCCACTGTTTCCAGGGCAACGACAGCCCGCAGGAGTATGTAGTCCTTCCTGGGGACGGTGGGGGGCAAATTGGAGGACCTTTAGGAGCCTGCTAGTCCTAGAAGAGTGCATAGAGGCTAGAGTGGTGTTCACCCACATTCCCCTGCACCATCCATGTCCCCTCTCAGCAAAACCCTGGGATCCCCAGTTTCCTTCCTCCTGCTTGTCCCCCATTTCCCATAGGCTGCCAGAAAGTATCCCCACATTCCCAGTTGCTGGTTTTAGTTCAGCCCTCCCCAGCACCTGCCTAAAACATTGCGACAGGTACCCCTCAGGTCTTGCAGCCTTAAAACTATATTTCACCCGTTACAGGCACAAGCTTCCTTTAACCCAGGCCTGAACACCAAGTCTAAGCAGACAAAACAAAAAGAACAAAAACAAACAAAGATCCTCTGTGGGAGGAAAAACACATGGAAAAAAAAAATCACAACAAAGTTCAACTTCCCTACCAAACTAAGTCTACAACTTCCCCCATGAACTGACTCCAAAGTAGCTTGGTTCTCAACACCTCAAGCTCATTTCACACAGCTCTTTGACAAACTGTGTACCTCTCTCCTTTGCTGGAGCCATGTTCACACATCTGGAATGCCTCCTCTACCTGGTGGATTCCTGTAGCTTCTTTAAGGCCCTCCCACACCTGACTAACTCTGCCCCATCCTGAGTTCTTGGAGTTACCTTCATCCCAGACCAGGTGTGATAGTGATTCTGTGTTTGGCTGTCTCCCACAGCTGGAAATCCAGGGCCCATGGCCTTTGTAGACTCAATAAACAGGGACTGAATTGACTGATCCTGCCTACTCACTCCCCGTTTTCCAGAAGGATGCCCTTCAGAAATAGACAGGATGGCTTCTGAGGTCCCTGCTAACTCTGAAACTCTACAAGAAAAATTGCCCAGGGATTCCTGGGGGTCCTCAAAACCCTCTCAAGGGAGCTGTGAAGTCAAAACTATTTTCATAATAATACTAAGAGGTTATTTGCCTTTTTACTCTCATTTCCTCATGATTCTACGATGGAGTTTTCCAGAGCTATAGGATATGTAGATCTACAAAAGAATGTAGAAGCAGATGAGAATCCAGTTGCTTCCATTGTCAGACTTTTAAAATACATTACAATGTCACTGTTTTTACTAAATTTGTTTGTTTTGAAAAATAGAAGTCTACGGCCATGCCACCCTGAATGTGCCCGATCCCGTCTGATCTCAGAAGCTAAGCAGGGTTGGGCCTGTTAGTACTTGGATGGGAGACCACCTAGGAAGACCAGGTGCTGTAGGCATAAAAAATAAAAAATAAAAAATAGGGGATTGTAAGCTGACAAGGTCCTTGCAATCTGTGAGGTCAACCAAGGGTTGCCTCGTCTAAAAAAAAAAGAAAAGAAAAATAGATAATAATGCCACTCTTTTCATTAATTTTGTTTGTTTGTTTTGCAAAATAGAATCATTTTCCTTTAAAAACATGTCAATGTGTAATGAATTTATTATTTTTATTTTTAATTTAATAAATACGTTTTAAACTCTCCAATTTCTAATACATTAAATATGGTCAATAGCTATATCCCACATAAATAAAAGCTCTTGGGGTCCTCTTTTTAAATTGTAAAGAGGTCCTGAGATCCCCTACCCTCTCCATACCCCTCTGTTACCCCTCTGCTTCTCTCTCCTGTTAGCAGCTAAATTTCTTTTTTTTTTTTCCTTTTCTTTTTTTTAGCAGCCAGATTTCTTGAGAGCTGTCTATGATCCCTATCTTTGGCTTCCCGTCACTGTTCCTGAAATTGCTCTCACTGAGGCCACCAAAGACCCCCATTTCATTCAGCGGATGCCTCTATCTTTATTGTACTTGACATCTCGGCAGCATGATCCTGGCTCTCCTGGTTCTCCTCCACCTCAGAGCATCTTTTTCTCTACTGTTCTTGCTTCACTCAGGTCACCAAGGATGGGGTCCTCAGGGCTGGGCCACGCCCTTTATTCTCTCCACTCTCCACTCCACAGAGCTTCAAGCACCATCTCAATGTGTATGGCTCCAAATCTCTTACTCCAGCCCAGATTTCTCTCCTGAGTATTAGACCCACATATCCATCTGCCTCTGGAATATCCATGTAGATGCTGCTGCCCCATACAGGCACCCCCAACTCAAACACTCTAACGTGGGGCAGATCACCCCCAAACTTCCCAGCTCTGAATCCTGGCCCTCTCCCTTCTCCCTCACTCTCCTCATCACCAGCTACACCAAATCCTGCTGACCTCACCTCCTAAGCTGCTCTCAAACCTACCCTCCTGTCCACGCCTACTGCCACATTTCAGCACAGGCCACCTACACCTCTCCCTGGCCTCCCTTTGGCCTTCCGCCTCCAATCTGACAGAGCAGCCGTGTTCATTCTTAAGCAGTCTCTTCCCTGCCTAGAATCCACAGGAGGTCCACACTGACCCAGGAAGAGTGTTGCCTCCACAGCACAGCTCACCAGGCCAGCCAGCAGAATGTGGGTTGCAGTCCCGCCACCTGTCCAGCCCCTCCCCCACATCACTCTGTGCCAGCCAATCTGACTCTGTTTTCCCTCTCTAGCACATTCTATTCTCTGCCTCTGTTCACCGAAGACCCCTTCTCAGGCTCAGGGGTCAGCCTCATCATTCCTTCCCCTAAAAAGCCTTCCTGACCACCTCTCCCAGGCCAGGAGCCCTTTCAAAGCCGAGTGTCTTGTTCTCCTCCCATCACAGCATATTTCATACTGAATAGTCACCATTTAAAGTTTTTAGGCTCTGAGTTTCTTGAAGAGGATGATTTCCTTCACTGCTATATCCCCAGTGCCTAGATCGGTGCCTTGCCTACAGCAGATTAGTATATACTTGCTGAATGAATGGCTTGAAGAATTTGAACCCATTTGCAACTAGCAAGCAGCCCTCCCCATCCCCATTTGGTATAGAGCAGGGCTCTGCTCCAAGCACCCAGACTGGTCTCCTGGTCCTGCCCCAGCACCAGATGCCCAGGAGGCAGCCACCCAGGGCTCCCTGCCACACACTGCTTCCTCCTGTTCTGTTGTCCTGACTGAGCTCCCAGAAGAGGCTGGCTGGACTCCATACTTTTCCCATCAATGGCCAAGGCACAAGGCTGCCAACACATGGGCATCCTCCTCAGGCACAACATTACTCAACTTGGTCAGAGCTGTCCCTGCCAGGGACAGCCAGATCAATACAGGACACCAGCCACAACAAGAGCAGCAGCAACACATACCACACAGTGTCCCAGTGTAAAATAACACTCAAAGGGCTGAATACTTTCCTGAAGGTCACTGGGCCAGTGAGGGAAGGGGTTGGGTTGGAGCCAGGCTCTTCTGCTGCTGAAGCCTATCATGTGGGCCCCACACCCATTCTGCGGGTCCAGGAACAGAGGCTGAGCCCACTGAGGGGCCATTCCCAGTTGCAGAGCCCAGGGTCAGGATGAGATCCTGGCAATAGAGATTTACACCCAGGGGCCAGGGTGGGGAAGTAGCAGAGGCAGGCAGGGGGTGAACAAGCAGTATTCCAGAGGGCATCCCACTAACTCATTCCTTTATGGGAGTCCTGGCAATTCAGGATAAGTGAGAAGGCACAGCTCTCACCCCAGGAGGCAACAGTGAACACCTGGAACTCAGAAGTCAGAGGGTTACCAGGTCTTCCAGAACACAGGTCTGTGTCAGAATTGTCCCAGAAGTTGTCACCACCCTATCCTCATCTACATGTTCTTCTAGCATGAAGCCAGAGATCTAGCCTGTCAGGAAGAGGCAGCAGCTGGCCCTGCAACTGGAGGAGGACCTGATCTGAGCTCCAAGTCTGCAAATCTCCTCAAAGAAGCTGGGAGGAGACACAGAGTACCAAGTCCGTGACAAGGACACTGTTCACAGGGCTGCCAAGTACAGATGCATGGGCTGCATTCTGCATGACTCAGGGTGTTCTTTGTGTGCACTAAGACATGAAAGGTGTCTATGGGAGTGGTGTAACATGGCAGGCCTGCCTGCTGAGCTGCCTGCTCCCTGAGGGAGGGATGAAGAGGGAACCCTTTCCCCTCTCATGAGGTTTCCAGGGCTTCACCACCTCACTCACCCCAACCTTCATCTGAAGAAAGAATCACATTCCTGCACGGTGCAGCTAATAAGAATTCGGTTTATGGATAATATTATGGAACAGACGGGGATGGTGCTGGGACCTATAGTGATAAACTTCCCAGGAATAGACAGACAGGATTGTCCCAGACACACAGGACAGGGAAACAAAGCCACATGGGCCAGAAGCCCAGGACCAGCCTCAGCAGCTATATCTGGACTCCAGATCCAGATTTGCCCTGGGGACTCAGGGGGATAAACAGGGCTGACAGGGGCCTCAGTTCCTATAGGGCCCCCTCTCCTCACTTCCTCCTGTCCCTCACCATTGGGCTGAGACCCTTCAAAAGTGGTATTTCTGGGGCTAAGGAATGGCTGGTCTGGGAGGCAGAGGGTCAAGGCTCTTACAGGCTTCCTGGAGAGGTGGAGGCTTGGGTAGTATGGGGTTAGCAGCAGCACTGAGGGGTATCTGGTCAGGCATCAGGTGCCTGGAGTGGGGCACTGCTCAGCAGGGCCCCTATGTCCAGGGCAGGCCCTCCACCCTGCCCATCACACCAACATGGTGTAATAAAGTTTCAAGTAGCAAGTCAGTGTTAGGCAGGAGAGAGCTGAAAGCTGACAGATAGGTAGGGGCTTAGAGAAAGGAGCCCCTACTATCCACCGAGTCCTCCAGCTGTATCAAGTTGATGTGCACAGGAGTGGAAACCCGGTCCCCATGTCCATGTAGGCACTTCCTTCAGGGGCTCAGCCCCTCAGACCAGTGCCAAAGCCCGCTCAGTGGGGCAGAAGCAGGGCAGCTTGGTGCCCACAGCATCTACAATGGCTGTCAGGTGCTCATCCTGTGCCTGGGGCCCACAGAGCTGCATGAAGTCTGCCAGGCGCAGCAAGTACTCAAGGTTGTGGCCGGAAAAGCCACTGCAGGCCAGGATCTGTGTAGCGATGGCCTCCTCAGGTGCAGGGCCCAGGTAACCAGGGTTCTGTGGGGTGGCCACATAGGCCAGTGCCTTGAGTGGTTGGTCAGGGGTATCTTGTGGGTAGAAGGTGACCTCCTTGGTATCATAGCCACCGAGCACTGCTTCCCGCACATTCAGGTACTTCAGAGCCTCGCTCACCTGCTCACCTTGCACCTGGTATGCCACGCCCCAAGTGCAGCCCTAGGAAGAAACATGTACACCAGTGTCAATCACAAACAGCCCCTTGCTGGTCCTACCCCGGGACTATGCTCTATAAGGGAGGTGGGAGGAGGGCGGATTAGCCATCTAATAGCAGTACATCAAGCCCTCATTCTCCCTTTCTTAACAAGGGTTGATGAAGTGGTCTAGCCCCAGAGTAAACAGGATTATTACTCAGAGTGTGTCTGAGAACCAATGGCATTACCTGTAATCTTGTTAGGAATACGCCTTTCATGTTCTAACAAGATCCTCAGGAGATTCTTGTGAGAAACACTGAGCTAGACCACCCTTGCCTTGAACCAGAGAGATATATAATACCCCTTGGTGCTGGGCGCCAGGGTCCTCTATTCATTCAGGCACTTACCTCATGATCTTCAAGGAGAGTCACCACACGCCCAGGCTAAGAAGGGAAGATTTTGAAAAAGACAAGTTAGAAATCAGCTCTACCATCAGTGCCAGAGAAAACCCTTATTAACCCTGCCAGTCCAGGCCTCACATAGTCCCACTCATCCAGGGGAAAGTAGAGGGAATGATGCATGGATGCAGGAGAAATAGACACATGACCATGGCCCAGATTATAATCAGAAATATTCATTAACACGATGATCCAAAAGATCACATACTCCAGCCATCATCACACAGTAATCCACTGGGCGGGCACACAAATGTAAGCCGCAAAGCCCCGGCACAAGTTTACACATTTCCCCCATCAACATGGAGTCACAGTCTGCCCAGAGAGCCCTGGACATTCCAGAGCACCACCACCCACTATCCTGAACCCATCGCCACCCCTTATTCCCCAGCGCATGGTCGGATGCTCACCATCTTGTCACTGCCCCGATGGAAGGTGTCTCCCTGCCAGAACCGGCGGCTATAGCCCCGAACGAAGCCCACACGGCTGTCGCTGTAGGCGAAGTCGGGCCTCCACACCAGGGAGCCGTACCCGAAAATCCACAGCGCTTGGGGGTCGACGTCGACCCGGGGGAACTGCGCGGGCGGCAAGGCAAGCGGGTTGTTCTGGGCTGTGGACTCCTGCTTCATGGTGCCGGGCACAGGGACGGACCCGAGCGGCCTCCGGAGCAGGTCTCCGGCGTGGGCACGGAAGGACCGACGGACGCGCACACCTGGCCTGGCACCGCTTGGTTGCTCCAGCTGCGCGGCCCCTTCCAAGGCCCTTTATAAACCCTCAGGCTGGCAGGCCCCCGCCCACCGCGGCCAGCTGCCGCGGTGATTGGGGCGGGGCAAATTCCCTTTTGGCCAATTACCTTCGGGTTTTGCTGCCCGGTTAACCGCGCCGCCCTCTGAATGGGTAACCGAGCCGTCTGCCCCCGCCCCGGCGCGCCCGCTGATTGGTTCGGCTCCACCTCTGTAGCAAACCTGTCAGAAGTGATGCAACGGCGGGGGAGGTTACCCTAGCGCTGGCTGCATGCAGCAAGGGCCGCTCAGATTGCGTCAGGCGGTGGGCAGTGGGCACGGACGCGGGCACCGGCAGCCTCCTCTACAGGCCCCTCCATGGCCTGGGCCCTTCACGAACCACGGCGGGCGGGTCCAGGCAGGTAGTCTCCTTAGCAGTCCCGCGGGTGCACCTGGCGGAGTCACTGCCACCCCAGGCAGCGCGAACTCACCAGGGCCAGTGCAGGGCACGGCCAGAAGGAGCGCTCTGGACAGTATAAATGCCTGTCTCTGGGCTCCGCCTGGGAGCACGAACTCTGGAGAAACTATTGGAGGCCGCCTCCGCATTCCACATGGGTGCCTCACGCTGTTGGCCCACGTGAGCAAATGGAGAAACTGAGTCACGGGGCTAGCAAGGGTTATGCAGAGGCTACGATGCTGAGTCCGAAGCTTGCGGGCCTCACGTGAGCGCTACGCCTGGGGCCAGGAGTAGGAGCCCTGAGCCCAGGTAGGCTGGGAAAGAGCCAGTGAGAGCGCTTGGAACTGTTGCGCTCATTTTGTGGCCAGACCTGCGGAGAGAGGCCAAAAGAACAGGAAAGCCAGGCCAGTCCTGTCTTGAGGCTATAGGTTTAGTTTTGCGGGGACATGAGACTTGTGACAGTGTTTGGGGTTCATCTTAATTTAGGCACAGAAGTTCTGGGAGAGGCGGACAAGGAGAGCCAAACTGAGGCCCCCAGGGGGCGGTGAGCAGCTACCGATCTCCAGACTGATAAAGGATCCTCTAGGGTCATCTGGGGTTGACCCTCTAAGGAGCGGCAAGGGGCTGTCCCCTGCGAATATCTCTGGCTGGAAAAAGGAAACAGAACAGAAGGCCTGTCCCTCATGAGACTGCTGAGGAGGTCCGGGTGAGCCCTCTGGCAGGGAAAATGGACAATATTGCTTCTCATTCAAATCTAATTAGATATTGAAACAAAAAAATTATCTGCACACTTAAAGTAGTCATTCCAAAAGTGTCTAAGATATTCTCCAATAGGAATGTTGCACTATAATGTGTACTGTATGAAGCTAGTTCTTTTAAAACAACAAGTTATACATTTATATTTATTTAAAAAATAATAATTTGGAGGTACATACCTAAACTGTTAACAGAGGAAGACTTTCAATATTAAGTATAAATATTTATGGAAATGTGGATATTTTACAAGGAGCATGAATTACTTTTCCAGTTGGAAAAAATTACAGGCAAAAATCATTGGTTGTTTTTTGTCATTTCTTTCTTTTACTCTCCATTCTCCATGTTCACTCTCCCCTCTGCTCTCTATCCTGTCCCTTTTAGCCCATATGACACCTCCTTTGCTGCTACCTTCTTAGAGAGAATACCCTCCTCTCCATTTACTTTGGGTGGTTGCATGACAGGCAGAAAACTGGTAACGAATGATACCTTGCTGTAAGTGTCTGAATTTTCATGAACAACCCTTTGAAAAATCAGCTTAGTGATACAAATCAAAAATCATAAAATGTCCCTGCCCTTTGACCCAATACTTCCACTGCAGGAAATTATTCAAAATATGGGGAAAGCCATATCCCTGAAGATTTTTCAATGTGTTATTACAGAAAAAAAAGAAAAAGAAAAAAGAAAAACTACTTAAATAACCCAAATAGCTAAATAAGTAAATTATGGTCAATCCACATGGTGGAGAAACACACACACACACACACACAGAGAAAACAAATATCCAACAATAGATGATTACATAAATTTGATATAGACAAAATTAAATCTGTGCAGTCATTAGAAAATTACATATGCCTGTATTTATTGACATGGAAATCTGTGATGTATAATTAAGTGAAAAGTAGGTTATAAAATAGACTAATATGACTCTTTAAACTTAAAAAGATTGTATGTATTTCTTTGCTTAAAAAAAAATTTGGAAGAACACACAAGCATGTTCAGTGATTGCCTCTAAGTAGTAGAACTACATGAGATTTGCACTTTCTTTTTTATACCAATTCAGATTGCCTTGGATTTTTTTAAGAGAACATAAACCATTTCTCTTTAGGAAAAAAAGTTAAAAAAATTAAAATCCATTATGAAAACAATATAGTAAAAATGCCTATAATTGCATAGTAAGGCAAAAATGACTATCACATGTGCTAAGATTTAAACTGAAAACAAAAGCAAAATGCACGAAGGAGAAGTTGGGGCTGGGCACCCTATACTAATATGTTGGGGTATTGGAATTATGGGTGATTCTCTTCTCTATTTTCTAAGGCTTACGAAGTGTACTTTTTAATAATAAAAAGTTCCTTTTAAAGCATAGCTAATGGTTTTCTGATAGCTAAGAAGCAGATAACATATCAGAATCACTTGGAGAACATTTTCAAGATGCCCATTCTGGGACCTCCCACCAGTACCAAAGCCACGGGTTTTAATGACTCCTTTGGTGAGGTCATTAGTAATCAGCACTTGCTTCAGACAATTAGATACTCCCTCCTCTGTGCTCCCACAACCCCTTACCTCACTTCAGTTTATTTTTCTGTTCCCTCAACCTCATTCTTATAACAGAAATAATCATTTATTGAGAGCTCACCATGAGCTTAGGCAGTTTGCTAATTGTTTTTCATCTATTTTAATTACAAATTTCTCCACTACTTTGTGAGATAAATATCATTTCACGAATGAGCAAACTGGAGTACAGAAAAGTTAGGTAATCTACTCATGGTAACATGGCAAGTTGTGGAGCCTGGGACTGAAGGCACGTAGTCCAACCACAGAGCCTACTTGCTGATAGGCATTTAACATTCTGCCGCCCATGAACCTGAGAGCTCCCTGAGAGCAGACTTCATCTTTGAACACTCAGGAAAACCAATATAGTGCTGGCTCATGGAAGGTTCTCCACAAAACAAGGTAAAAGAAGTGAAGCTCTTACTTGAAAACAATCTGGGCACCCTGGGGTTCGGAAGAAGAGGAATCCTGAAAGACACAGGTTCAACCCTGATCCTCTCTAAATAGGAATCCCCACAAAAGTCGTCCTGGAGGTCTTGGCCACCTTCCCGGGAACATGTCTCGTTCCCACTCCGTCCTTATCCTTGCCAACATCTGTCTCTTTCCCTCCCAGTGGGACACTCGCAGGCAGTAAACCATCCACACAACTTGTTCCTCTCTAACAACTGCAGCAGCCATCCCATCTTTCCTCCTAAAATCTTCTCAGGAAGGACCTACAGATATCATGCCGACAGAGGTACCTGCTCCTGAGAGGTGATGAGAGAGCATGACCTCCACCTTGAAGAGTGGCACATGATTTGCACATGATGCATACCTGGTGGTTTTCTTTTTTTGGACCTTTCTCACATTAATCTTTCCTTATTGTTTCCCTTTATGCAGTCACTTCTCATTTCCTTATGATCTGTTCCTTCTCACTTCTCATTCCAGTCACTTCAGTCAACTCCTGGTGCTAGTGCTCACAATTATCTTAAACAAGGAAGAGCTAGGGAGTCATGTTAATTTGTTATGCTAAATGATAAAGTTGTTTCACCCAGCAGGGTGAAAAACCTTTCCAGACATAGGCTCTAACCCAGCTTGCCCAGATTTGAGCCTTACTCCACCATTTACCATCAGGGTGACCTCAGGCACAGTCTCTGGCCCTCGGTTTTCTTAACTGTAAAATGGGGGAAATAGTGCCTACCTTGCAGGTTCTGATGAGGATTTAAACAACTTAGCACACATCTGGTATGTGGGAGCACTCAATACATGTTGGCTCATTATTTTTACTCAAGACTTTTCACTTTCCATTCTGTTTAAAGTAGGGCCATAGTCTACTGTGACATTGTGATTTATAATAAGACATATATATTTGGTCTTTGTCCTCTTCCTGGCACAGAGCTCGTAAAAACCTTGGGATTTCTTAAGTGATAAGAGTGATAAAGATGTCTTCTGTTACTCATAATAAGCCTCTATTAACTACACTTGAGTTTATCTTAATGAGAGAACTTTTGGGGAAGCCCCGAAGGGGCTAGTTGCCAGGGAAACCAACTATGTAATCAGAGGAGGGGAGAGCTGGAGATTAAGTTCAATCACCAAAGACCAATGATTTAATTAATTGTGTCTATGTAATGAAGCCTCTATAAAAATTCAAAAGAACATGGTTCAGAGAGCTTCCAGGTTGGTGAACACATGGAGATGCTGAAAGAGTAGTGTGCCTGGAGAGGACATGGAAGCTCTACCTTCCCACATACCTTGCCCTATGCATCTCTTCCATCTGGACGTTCCTGATATTATATGCTTTTATAATAAACTGGTAATCTAGTACAGAGGTTGCCAACCTTTTTGACACTAGAGACTGGTGCTCCTATGAGAATCTAATACCTGATGATCTGAGGTGAAGCTGAGGCGGTGATGCTGGAGCTGCAGAGAGGCTGCAAATACAGATGAAGCTTCAGTCGCTTCCCCGCCTCTTACCTCCTGCTGCATGACCCAGTTCCTAACAGGCCACGGACTGGTACTGGTCCATGGCCTGGGGGTTGAGGACCCTAATCTAGTAAATAAACTGTTATCCTGAGTTCTGTGATCCACTTTAGCAAATTAATTGAACCCAGACTGGAGGTTTGGGGAACCTCCATCTCTATAGCTGGTCAGTTAGAAATACAAGTAACAACCTAGCCTTGTGGTTGGTGTCTGACATGGGGACAGTCTTGTGAGATTGAGCCGTTAATCTGTGGGATATGATGCTATCTCCAGGCAGATAGTGTCAGGATTGAGTTTAATTGTAGGACATCCAACTGGTGTTGTAGAATTGCTTGATGTGTGGAAAACCCATACATTTGGTGTCAGAAGTGAGGTAGTGTTGTACACTAAATCCTCACTTAATGTCATCAATAAGTTCTTGGAAACTGTAACTTTAAGCAAAACGATATATAACAAAACCAATTTTACAGCAGGCTAATTGATATGAACAAGAGTAAAGTTACTATGGCATATTTCTAGTCACAAAAACATCACTAAACTAAATGAAAACCCTGACCATTTCTAATATTAAGCATTGAAATAAATGTGAGTTACACATACATTTAGGAAAGATTAATAAAAACAAGTAAGATGATGGTTTTCCAACCCACTTATCCCAGTTCAAGGTCATGGGTGACCAGAGCCTATCCTGGCAGCTCAGGGCACTAGGAGGGAACCAACCTTGGACAGGACGCCCTTCCATTGCAGGCGAACTCTCTCTCTCACACGCACATACACACTCAGACTGCGATACTTTAGATACAATTCATTTCACATGCATATCTTTAGGACATGACAGGAAACTGGATTACCCAGAGAAAATCCATGCAAATATGGGGAGAACATGCAAGCTCCACACAGACAATGGTCCTGGCCAGAAATTGATTTTTTTTCCTTCATTAATGTTAGAACAAAACAGCGTTGAATAAAATGACATATCTCAGGGACCTGCTATAATAGAGTACTGAGAGTAGATGAGACACATAGGAAGAGTATGTTTTCCTTTACCCTATTCTCAATCTGACACAGCTCAGAATTGGGTGGGTCAGGAAAGTAATCAGGGTATTTTTGATTTATTGGAGGAAACCTCCAACTTGCTCACCCTTCATTCTTGCCATGCAATTCACAGATTGTCCTAGCAAATAGGGCACCAAAGCACTGTTTTTATATGGCAGAATGAGTGATAGTCTGCCCCAAGCACACTATCAATAGAATAGGTGCTTGAGGAAAGAGAGAGATTGTCTGTGTATGCTTGGGTGCGGCAAGGGGTACTAAATTAAATAAATAAATAATAAAATAATCCATCATCTCTGAGGGGCTACACCTCTCACAGACCTCTGATAGATAAGTGTGTCCTTAGGTGTTTGGCCCATATGAATGAAGGACATATGTCCCACAAACACTCTGGCAAAAGAATCGCAAGAAAGAATAACTGAATCCCTCGATACAATCACCTCAGAAAAGGGAGAGAAGAGATGACAACTGCTCTGCTGGTTATACCAGATGAATCTGGAACCAAGGGGTGAAGGTTACTTTAGTCTCCTGTCCACAAAAGCAGGGACTGTTAAGGATTCACCCATGTCCTGTCAGAAATGTTCATGGGATGGTGGGATAACCTGGCTTCCTGCCCACTTCCAGCTTCCAAGGAGGGAGGAAGATGCAGCTAATTAGGCACTCCAGCGTGGCCGGGGTTCCAGTTATTCAGACCTGGTCTAGTCTACCTGGAAGGGGAGGCGCCAGGGCTCCAACAGAGAGTTGGGATGATGGGGACTCTCTCCCAATTCCAAGGAGAGAGGATGGTGTAGTTTGTAGAGGCAGGAAGTGGCTGGCTGCAGGGCTAAGGATAATTGCAGTAAGAGCATTTCAGTGGAGTGACAGTGCTGAACAGAGAGGAGACCCATGGGATGAGAGTCAAATGTCAGATCCCATGGAAATGCTGTGGTATGGTAGGACCTGGCTTTAGAAGAGAACCCTAGAAAATAGCCTATGTGAAGAAGTATGACTGCTAAAAAGGGGCTTGACTATGGGAGCAGACTCTGAAGCCCACAGAGAGCCAAGAAAGTGAAGGCCCTTAAATGAAAGCAGCTAGGACACCATCCCTTTCTGAGAATGGGAAGGAGATCTCAGAACCTTTTAGATCTCTTTTACCAGAAAGAAGAGGAGGCACTGAGTGAAGGGAGTCATTGATGGAGGTGAAACTCAGACCAGGCCTAGTAAAATGGGCCTGACCCAGACATCTGCCCCTGTGGAAAAGGACATCAATCTTCAGATAAGCCAAGTGGCACATGCCTTTCTGCTAAGCCCCAGAGCTTGCTTTGCCTCCAACCTGAGCGGAGAGGAAGCATCACTGGAGACAGGCAGGCCATGCCTGACTGGGCTTTGGCTCTACCCTGCAGGAGGTGCCATAACACAGGACAGCTGGGGCCCATAGCCAACCTGTCACTAAATCCATACTCCTGAGATGCCAGTTACTTTGTGTCTTGCCCTAGCTTCATCTGACTTTTTGTATCCTGTGTGGCCTCAGAGGGCCTTTGAGGGAAATATGCTGAGCCCACTCTTGGTCAGAGTGTTAAAGGATGCAGGGGGCCCAGAGGCCAGGGAAAAGGTGGCAAAAGCCACTTGTGACAGATCTCCAAGCAGAAGGGGACTGTTGAGGACTTGGGGTCCTGCTGTCCCTTCCCACAGCCAGAGTCTCTCTTCCATACACTAACTCATTTCAATCTCATAGTAATGTGCAAGAGGTATTATCCTCTGAGAAGTTTAAGATAATTAACTAGACAGCTTCCTTGGACAGTGACCATGTTTTATCGCCAATGCCTGGCATATAAAGGGTGCACAAACAGTGTGGCGGGAATGAAGAAATGTATGGACTTGTCCCTGGCCACCTGCCAATGAGAAGTGGTGCTGGCAGGGAGCTTCAGCATCGCGACTCAAACCCACTGTCCTTTCCAGCCCAAACTCGTTCCAGCCCAACGCGTTCCCTCCTTTCAGGATGCTGGTGGGCAGGGATGGTCGGTGGGGAGGACGCGGGCTGCTTAGACCACTCAAAGGACACGAAAGGGCCCTGCTTCTTTGAACCCTGAGGCATATTTAAAGGGAAACGTCTCACTGAGCTCTCTCCAGTTTACTCCCTCAGCTTAGGGGTCGAGGCCGGGAGGGTGCTCTACGCGACAAGGACGAAAACTGAGCTCATGTCCAGCTGCTGCTCCCATGGGGACCCAGGATGGGGAAGGGCTGACCCCGGAGTATGGAGGGACCTGCGGTCCCATCCGTGCGCAGTCCAGACGGCTGCGCAGCGCCCTCTGGTGCTCGGCGGCGGCCCCGGTAAGTTCCCAGGCTGAGGGCGGGATTCGGAGGCGCAGGAGGCGGAGCCAAGCGGGCGAGCGAGTCTCCAAGAAACTCGCGGTCTTCCGCGGCTTCCCCGCCCGGGAAGTGAGCCGGGGTCGGGAGGCGGCAAACAGGAAGTCGGGCTGTAACAAAGAGCGCGGGGGGCGGGGAGCTGGGACCTCCGGGGCGCCCGGCGGCCACGGCAGGTGGAGGGCTGACCCAGCCAACGCGCGGCACCTGCTTCTGCTGCTGCGCTGGAGGCTCTGGGCCCAACGAGATCGGCCGGGCCATGGGGTGGTACCGTGCGCCCTGAGCGCAAGGGAGGGCGCGGCCGCCCAGAGGAGGCTGCTGGGACATCCCAGGCGCATCCTCTCCCCGGGAAGGGACAGTCACAGTTCCCTGAGTGAATCACTTCCATCCCCTTCCCGGAATGCAGCAGACCACGTGGGGTGGAGGGCTGGGTTCAGATCCTGGGGACTCACGGAGAGGCCAGGAGTGCTGCATGTGGGTCCCCGTCGGGGGAGGAGCATTCATGCTACCTGAGTTTAGTGGCCTTATCTAGACTGGGACGTGGATAGGTAGGAGCCACTGTCCTTTTTTTTCTACGCCTTGACCAGTCTGACCATGGCCCTGAGGCAGCAGAAGGACCCTGGCTGAACCCAGCAGGATAAAGACATTCCTTCCTTCTTCACAGCCTTTCCCTCACTCACCTCCTCATAGTGATATCCAGGTGGTTCCCAGCCAATGAGCCCTGGAAAAGCAGCTGTCCTCCGAGCTGGAGGTCACTGTGCGGTCAGACTTATCCTGTAGGCAGGGCACTGCTTCCAGGCTGTTAAGGAACTCTGAATTCTCTTTTGAAACACCCATGCAGACTAAACATGGGCATTTCCTAAGCCATGGAGAGCACTTTACAGTGAGTGGATTTATCATCTGGCCTTGTTTCTACCAAGCCTGGGACCTCTCCTGTTCACTTGGACACTTGGTCAGAAAAGTCTTAGGTGCCTTACCTATGAGAAGGGGCTGGAGACTCAGGGAGTGACTTCCTGGAAATCCTGGGGAGAGAAGGGCCTCCACTGTGACCTGTTCACACCACAAGTGCCTGCCCAGCTTTGGCCAGGTTGCTATAGGTGGATTCTGGCATGAGCTATAGGTTGGAGCTTCCCAGACCAAGACCACACAGAGATCCTTTCTTGTTCCAGAAAGCCTGCATGGTGGGCTCTTGTAGCTCCCTGTCTAGGGTATCAGAGCTGACAAGTGGGTTTAGGCAGCCAGCTCCTCTCCAGGGCTCTTCTCTGAGGGCCTGGCAGCCGTGCAGTCCAGCACAGCCTGGTGGTGTG
Source organism: Eidolon dupreanum (assembly GCA_028627145.1). Taxonomy (NCBI): domain Eukaryota; kingdom Metazoa; phylum Chordata; class Mammalia; order Chiroptera; family Pteropodidae; genus Eidolon; species Eidolon dupreanum. The sequence goes on from CM053509.1 coordinate 54,965,000, forward strand.
GACGTGCAGGCCTGCGGGTGTCCTACCTGTCCCCCACATGGGAGCCTCGTCATCTTGCCTTCGTGTCCCAGCCCAGTTTCCCCCGCCCCCCAGGGCCCGGGAGCCGCTTTCCTGTTTCATTTTGGGCAGGAAGAGTGAGGTCGTGTTGTTCTTCCCCCTGCTGCCGGCTCAGGCTGTGGGAACAGTTCTCTGAATGCTTTCCTGTTTGATACCCTGTGAATGCAGCGAGGGGAACCGGGAGCAATAAGTGAGGCGTGGAGCCTGTGCGTGCAAGGGAGTGTGATGAGCCTAGGTCCCTGGCTCTCATGTCTCTGGCATTGGCACCCAGATCAGGGGCAGGCATGCTGTATGTGTATCAAGGAGGATGAGCAAAAGGGAGGCGAATAGCACTGCATATACTTGGACTTCATTGGGAGCATCTGGTGGGTCTATTTTGCCTCTCTGTGGACAGGCTGAGAGCTGGGAGCATACGCTCAGCTTTTTGTCAATGACTCATTTTATTCGTCATTTGTTCTCCATGGGGGGGTATGTCTATGGTTGTAGAGAGAGGACTGTGGCAGCTTAGGACCATCTTTCACCTTAGAGAAAGCCAGGCATGAAGTTGAGACTGGAAACTCCCTCATTAGTGCCTCAACCAGAGAAACCTGGACCCAAGGAAGGCCACCCCTCCCACCACCCCCCACTGCAGTCTTCAATAAACTCCGGCAGCCCTGGGCAGACCAGGTGCCCAGACTCAGCTCTCTTGCTCAGCTGCTAGACCCAAGGCAACACCCCACCCCCAAAGACCAGTGCCCTGTTGGAGCTGGAAAAATAATAGGGTGCCAGCCTATCTAAAATTGTCAGGAGGAAATACCCAGATGCCATCATGGTTCAGAGACCCTATTCTCCAAGAAGGGAATCTTTTGAAATGAAGAAAACAGGCAGGATTGTTCCCTATCCCCAAATTCCCGAATCCCTTAGGCTGACTCCAGAGCTCATGATCTTCAGACTTGAGGAGAGAAAAGGGGGATAGATTTAGGTCAGGGAGCATATGCCCCAAATAGTGTTGGGAGCATAAAAGGAATGGGGAGCCATAGCCAGCCTCCAACCATCATGCGGGGAAGGCTGGCCTAGACTGACGACTAGATGGGCAAGGCCAGGCTCCCCCTAGACTGGAGGGGGACAAGGGCCTGGAGCACAGAGGCCAAGCCCAAGTGTATGCACAGGTCCTAGGGGTTCTTGTTGAGCAGCTGGCAGCAATAATGTAAAGGAGAGAGAGAGGAGGGAGAGGATATCTACTCAGCCATCACAAAGACAGGACCCAAGAAGTAATAAACTCCTGTACACATCTGTTCCATATTATAAATACACATTATATACAAAATAATGTTATAAAATGTAGAAAGGTCAGTGCTTCTGATTCTTAAATTATCGAAATACTAGACTCCAAAATAAACTACAAAAAAAAAAAAAAACAAACAAACAAAATAAAAACTCATATTATTGATTTCTGAAGATCAACCGGGGGCAGTAGTGGGCATGGGCAGAGCCCAGGCTCAAGGCCACAAGAATGGGCCTAGGTGATGACAACACCCAATTTCTCTCTCACTAGAATTTCCAGCATCACTGCTCTGAGCTCCCCAGCAAGACCTGGCTGGCCCCCCACCTGTCTACTCACAAGAACCCAGAGATACCAAAGGCTGGAGGCTGTGGAAGCCAGGTAAGGCTTACTAACATCCTTACCCAGAGGGCCTGGGCCAGAGAGAGGCTGAGTGATGTTATGAGCAAGGCCCATAAGCAGTAGTTGGAGGCATGGGGCAGAAAGTGCTCCTTTCACTTCGGTCGCTCACCTCACCTGCAGGGCAACTCCTGCCAAGAGCCGCACCTGATGGTTTCCTGGCCCACATATGGCCCTATCCTTACTGGCCTCCTCTCTCTTCTCTGATTTGGACCCAGCTGTCGCCATGGAGCCTGGGCCAAAGGCACTTTTGGAAACACAGATGCCAGTAGAGGCCACAGCAGCTCAAGGCCCCGGAGGACCACTGCCACTCCCTCTGGAAAATTGGTCAGAGCCCCAAAGGAGCCCTCTGAAGGCCACCGCTGGCGGGACAGGTCCAAGTGGCACCTCTCCTCTCCTCTGTTCCCTTGGCTGGTATGGCTGCCAATCTGATGCCAGACAAACACCCGAAGGTGTGCAAGGTATTGCATCTCTTGGCAAGTTCACAGTCTGTCCAGTTCATGCCATTCCCTCTTCCTCCTGAGAGCAGCACGTTGCATATTAAAAATGTCCCATCCAGGATGCAATGTAAACAATGCAGAAGGAAGGTCTAGCTGCTGGGCAAAGCTGGGATGTCCTGGGAGGCTCCTGCCTTATACCTGGAGAGCATGTGTAGAGTGAGGGAATGGGTTACCCTACGGCATGAACCCACCCTCCATGGCTGCCCTAGGCCTCTCTTGGAGAAGCCAACGGGGCAGGTGGGGTAAAGGGAAGGTAGGGAAGCCCTACCCGGTTTTCTGCCCCAGCACACACACTTGCCTGGGAGCCTGTGTGTATAAGGTGGGCCAATGGAGGAAGCCAGGGAGAAGGGGCAGGAGGGGTACAAGGCAACCACCCTCACCCCCCAGCAGCTGGGAAGCAGTGCCTGAAAGCTGGCCAGGTGCCATGGCTGCCCAGCCCAGCACTAACACAGTGGGAAGAGACCAGGCCTGGCTCACTAGCACGGTTCCTGTTTCACACCCTCTGTGGCAACAAGGCCAGCAGGGACCCAAGAGACAATGAACCTGGCCTGCCAAGGAAGGGTCCTGACCCACCCCAGAGTGGCCCCTGGGGTCAAGAGTAACCAGGCCACTTTCCCATCCTCAAAAGGCAGGAGGAGGTATGCTGGAAGGGCAGGTGAGCCCAATACTCACCTCTGTGGCAATGACACATTCATTCCTCTCCTCTGATATCAAACACACAGACTGGTACATGGAGTCCCTGGGGGAGCATATCGCTGATATCCGACACTCTGGTTTTTCACTGAGGGAAAACAAGACAGGCTGCTGAGGGAGGGATTGATAGAGGGTTATAGGGAGGGTGGGGGCATTAACCTGGACCCTGGAGAGCCAAAGGGCATTGGAAGAAGTAGCTCTGAGAGAAGACATGGGGACTGGGGGGCAGTTAGGAATAAGCCCCTAAAAGAGCCACAGGACCCCCAACCTTATCAGAGGGTCTCTGAAATGGCAAAAGTTAGCATTGCCACTAGAGGCAAGCCATGCCATGGAAAGATGGAAGTCACAAGAGACACAATGTGAACACCTGACATTTGTGAATGAACAGATGAATGAATGAATAAATGACGGAATGTGAGGGAGGCACAAAAGACCCCTGGCAGAAATCTTACTGGAAGATCAGTAGCAAAGCTCCCTATTTGTTTAAAAGCAGTCAAGGGCCTGGTGCCAGCCTCCCACCTGTCTTAGAGGAGCCCAGGCAGTACCTGGCAGGGGTCCGTGGCCAGGCCCTGGGCCTCCAGGTGCTGCTCACCTGTGTAACCGCAGCGGCGCCTTCTCCCCTAAGCTCTTGTCACTGTGGGAATACTTTCCGGACATGGTCCCCCGCCCCAGGGGTCCTGGGGCCAAATTATAGTCCAATGTGTGGTTCTGCTGTTTGCCACAGTTGGACTTGTCCAGGCCACAGTCCACTTCCAGCTCCTTCTTCTGGTTTGTGTTCTTGAGCTGGGCAGCAGGGATCAGGTTGTCCTTCTGGAAGTCTGACAAGTTGTTCATGGCCTCCCTGCTGCCGTCGTCTGGCCGCCGAAGCCGCAGCTGCCGCACAGCCACTGCCACCATGCCCAGCAACACCAGCACCACCACCAGCCCCACACCCAGGGAGACAGCCACCCAGGGGAAGCTCACAGGGAACTCGCAGTGGCTGCCCACAAAACCATAGGGGCAGTTGCAGACGAAGTTGTCCAGAGAGGGGCCAGTGTAGCAGGTGGCCCCATTGTAGCAGGGTCCCGAGGCACAGGCATCACTGGGTGTCCGCACTTCACAGCGCCGGCCAGAGAAGCCAGCAGGGCAGGTGCACACGAGCCCATTCTCCAGGTCATGGCAGGTGCCACCATGGGCACAAGGGCTGCGGGCACAATCGCTGATATGAAGTTCACAGTGGGTGCCTGTGAATCCAGGACGGCAGCGGCATATGCGGTTCGAGCCTCTGTTCAGGCACTGGCCCCCTGTGGGTACACACAGGGCACAAGTCAGCAATTGCCTGGGAACCTCTCTGGTGCAGAGGGTGAGTGCTTCATCTCAGGAATGAGCTCAGGTCCTCCTGCCTCCATGAATGCAGCCAGCATTTACAGGTCCCACTACAAAGAGCACTGAACAAAGAGTCAGGAGACCTGGAGTTGAGGTGACCTTGGTCACTACGTCTCTATGACATTATGTATAAAAATTACTGGCATCTCACAGAGCTTTACGATAGAATCAGATAGATATGCTTGGGTTTGAATCTTAGCTGTCTCTAGCTGGGGATCTGGCACCTGTTGCTTTACCTTTTCTAAGCCTCTGTTTTCTCATTTGTTAATTGGAATATAATGCTATTCCCTCCACAGGAGATCTCTGAGGGTTAGATAAGATGATGCATGATGGCAGAAGCACATGCCTGGTATATAGTAAATGCTCAAATAAATGTAATTATCATTGCTTCATTTAATCTTTGTAACCACATGAAACACAGAGGACTGTGTTTCCTATTCAGTGATGAAGAAACTGGCTCTACGGAGCTAACTAAGTGACTAGCCAGATAGCAGACTCCATCTCAGCCCTCTGACTCCTCTCCAGCTCCTGAGGCTTCTCTCCTGCATGGTGCTGTCCGCCTGCCTTATCAGGGGTCACCAGGAGGCCAAGGAGACAAAGGTAACCAGCATGCTTTTCATCGCAAAAGATGCTGAACATTCTCGATTCCTTGTGCTATACCAGGCTCCACTTGACCCTGGGGTGAGGTGAAGCCTTCAGGAGCAGGGCCCTAACCACACCAGCCTCCCTCAAGAAGTGACACAAAGCTTCCAATATCCCTCTCTAGCCCAGCACTTCCTGGGGAGGGTCAGAGGCCACCACAGCAGAGTCAGGGCTCTGACACAGGACTAGGAAGGGAAGACACACAGGGTGCATCCTACTCCTCCTAAGGCATGCACCCACTGCTAACCTGCTCCTCTTCCAAAGCCACCCTACTAATCAAGCAAGCTCTTCACCATCCAGAGCAGATAGGGCTCCATCTCAGCCTGCCCAGAGTGACAGACAAGGCTTCCCTCCTTTCCTGACCCTCCTTTATTAGAAGGCTCTCTTGTCCCCAGGGCTGGTACACCAGGTTAGCAAGGCAATAGCACGCACCATTGGCACATGGATTGCTGGTACACCTGTCCACTTTCTTCTCGCAGTTGGAGCCAGTGAAGCTGGGGGGGCATTCGCAGGCATAGCTGGCACCCTGATTGCGCTCCCGGCAGGAGCCCCCATTGAAGCAAGGGGAGTCAGCACAGCTCAAGGTGCTGTGTTCGCAGTGCAGGCCATAGTAACCCGGGGGACACAGGCAATGGTAGCCATCCTCTTGGTCCTGGAGAGAGAGACCCAAAAGGGGCCAAAGTCAAACCCTGGGTAGCAAGGAAGCATGGCTGGGAGTTAGGCCCCACCTGCCCACGATGCATGCCTATGGCTGCATATATATATGGGCCACCTGGGGTAGGGACACTTGGGGCACCACCTGGCCAGACCTCTGCCTTCCTGTGCTGGCCTGAGCCTCACCTTACAGCTGCCTCCATTGCGACAGGGGTTGCTGTCACACTTGCTGAGCTTCAGCTCACAGTCCACGCCAGTGTAGCCTGGGCGACAGGTGCAAGTATAGCTCCGCTGCCCACTGTTGGAGCATGTTGCCCCATTCTTGCATGGGGAGTGGTGGGTGCAATAGTTGAGATCTGTAGAGGCAGGAACCAACCAGCTGAGCAGAGTAAGAGAATCGTCCCTACCTCTAGGCTCCTTGTAGTATAAGTTCATTGCTCATGTTTGGCCCAGAAGCCTCAACTCAAAGTCTTCCAAGCCCAAATACCCTTCCTCCTCTCCCAATGAAATCGTGTATATTGAAGTACCTTGAACCACATCTGTCCAGTGCAAATCAAAGGTGATAAACACAGAAAACTAACTGCCTGCCAAGCAAGCTCACAAACACCAGCCGGCAGGGTAAAATAAAGGTTAGGAATAGGAGTAGATGGCAAGGCCACGTGTTGAGGAGAAAGTCAGTAAAGGCTTCATGGAGGAGGGGCAGCTGAGAGAAGCCTGGAAAGGGAGATGATATTTTGACAGGTGGAAATGGTAGAGAGGAGGCAAGAGCCACCAAGGTAGTGACCAAGCATTTTTTAAAGGGGAATTCATTATAATGGTATTTTGAAGTATTAGTATTTGTTTTCTTACTTGAGAAGAACAAGGAGGAAGAACCAGACAGAGTAAACATAGAGACCATGAGGGCTGTGTTTGCCTGTGATTAGTATATGACTTTGTCACCTAGGAGCAAATGTGGGCAGAGGAAAGAGAATGGGCAGGAACCAGGGTGTTTGTGTGTGTGTGTGTGTGTGTGTGTGTGTGTGTGTGTGTGTGTGTGTGTTTGGGGGAGAAGGGGAGAAAGCAACACACAAGCACAATACAGAGGCTGAATTACAAGCCCCTTGTTGCTAGCAATTCAGGTCCTAGGCAAGTTCTTTCTATCCTGGCAAGCCCCCTGCCCACCCTACCCAAGCTTGTGCTGGTGTTTCCATGGCAGCAGCCACCCCATTTGACCCTGAAAATAGGAGGAACATGCTGCAGTTGGCTCACAGAATGAAGGAGATAAATGCTCCCTCCCCCACACTTGGGGCAGGCAGATTCCTGTATAGCCAGAAGAGTGACTGGCCCCACCAAACATCAGAAAGAGACTGTGTGGGCTCAGGCAGAAACAGCCCACACCAAGAAGTCAGTTAGATGTCACTCCACCCAGAGGCCCAGCTAACACAGCCTCTAGGCAGCTGGTGGGCACACCCCACTGGACAGCTGTTTAGGGGAGAGTTATTCAAACAGCCCTGGCAGGTAAGCAAACACTTAGGGGATTAATAGATAACTATGAGGTAGAAAGAGGAACTGAGCCCAGCATCCCTCTCTCTTTGGCCTTATTAGAATTTATGAGTATGACCTCCAGGCTGCCAATTTGTCAATCTCCCGGTTTTTCCAGCCACCCTCCCTCTCCAACACCTGAGGAAGAAGGACCCATCATCTTTTTCTAGGCCAGTTGTAAACATCGTTAAAAGTCCCAAGATCCTTGAAGAATAATGGAGACAGCCAGCTCAGTAGTCAGCAAGTTAGGGTCCAGGTGATAACTCTGGTTCCCACCCCTTACCCATCTTTCCCATCCCCTCTGCATCCTCTCTTTGCCCTGACTCACCTTGGTCACAGAATAGGCCTCCCCAGCCCTCATCACAGGTACATTGCCAGGGGGTGCTGCAGGTGCCATGACGACAGCCATTGTGGGGGATGCATTCATTGCATAGGCGGCCCTGCCAGCCTGGGCGGCAGCTGTGGAACAAAAGAGAGGCTGAGTGTGATCTGAGGGCCTGGCCAGGGGATGCCCCCTTCCCACTTCCTGTCCCCTACTCACATGCACTCCGCTGGCTTGCTGCAGTAGCCATTCTGTTCATGACAGCCAGAAAGACAGATAGCTGAGGAAAGAAAATAAGTCTGGGTGAGGTTGGGATACCAATGACTTTGAAGCCCCACTTTCCCTCTCCTGGCTTTGGGGGTGCCCCAGCTCTCTTGGGCTCACTTCCCACTCCTGGCCTTCCAGAAGAGCCATGGGTGTCTTAAAGGGAACTAGTGGCACAGGGAAGGAGAGTCCAGACTAGATGGAATGTAATAACAGGGTCCATGTGGGCTTTGGCACAAGGAGGAAGAGCACTAAGAAGACAGAGATCTGAGCCCAAACCTGTCCTAAGTATCCCCAGCTATTTCTGAGGCCCAGATAGTGGGCAGCCCAGAACTGCACTATGAGGGAGGCAGGCTGTGGTGAGAAGATGCCACTGTTGATTTTTTTTTTTTTTCTTTGCTAAGGGGACCCACCCCACTCCAGGCAGGCAGGAGGAAGCTTGGCTGCTTACGCTGATCGCAGTACTCCCCAGTCCAGCCGGGCAGGCAAGACAGGCTGCCATTTGGCTGGCACACGTAGTGGCCGAAGTGGTCATTGCGCTTCTTGCACAGGCGTGAGCAGCTATCCCCATAGTAGTTGTCACCGCAGATGACCCGGTAAGAGTAGCTCAGCCGTGTTGGGAGAGGGCCGGTCTGCTCATCCAGTAACCAGTTCTGGCCCACAGCTAGAGAGCCCTGAATGGTGATCTTGCTGATGAGGGCATTCGGTGGCATGGCCTCTGAAGGGGCAGAGGGCCAAGTCAAGGAAGGGCAGCCAAGGGTGCCAGCAACTGCTGGATCAAAACAGTTGTCCAGATGACCCCCTCCTGCCAGCAGGCATAGGCCAGAGGAACCCAAGGGTCCCATTGCTTAGCTCCCCTGTGTGTGTGAGTGTTCAGGGGGCCTGATAGCATTCAAAGAGGGGACAATAGAAGGATGTTAAGATATCCCAGTGTTCTGGAGCCAGATAGGCAGAGGAAAGAGGAAAAGAGATCAAAATGGAAAAAAAAAAAAAAAGACAGAAAGAAATGAAAAGAAAAAAAGAAAAGAAAAACTCTCCATTCTGGGGAAGACCCTAGAAACAAGGGGTCCTCCGGTGCCCATTCAGGGGTTCTGCCCTTAGAGATGGGTAATGCTTTTCTTTTTCCTTTTTAAAGTGAGAATTGTTGTGCTGCTGAAATATCCTTTTCCTCTGTGTCAGAACAACATCCCAAAGCCATTATTCCCTTTCCAAAGGAGCGGAATTCGCGAAAGGTGTAAAATACAGGAAGGGGCCCGTCAGCGGCGCTGGCAGCTTCGGCCTTTTCTCACCGCCGTGCTCCCCGCGTTCCCACGCCAAAAATAACCCGCAGGAAACGCAATTGTGCTCAGAGTCCAGGCAGCAGGCAGAATCCGAGCGTCCAGCGCGGGGCGCAGCTCCCAGCCTAGCTAAGCGTCCTGCCCCCCACCCCCCGACCCCACACTTCCCCCGCCTATTATTACGAGTTAACTCTTTCGGCACTTTGCCGTGTCGCCCCCCTGTGGCTGCGGAGAGAGCTACTCACCTGGCCGCAGGTCGTCTCCCGGCGCGTGCCAAGCTTCGATGATGAGTGAGAAGGTACCCTGCCAAGCGAAAGAAGGAGGCGGGGAGAAGACAGAGATGGAGAGATGAGCAAGGGGGAGGTGGTGGTGCCTTGTGGCAGCGGGTTTAATTAATCTAATTGCAGGATACAGTTACTGCGCCCGGGTCAACATAACGGGTCTGCGTGCAGCATCGCGCGCGAGCAGAGGAAAGCGGAGAACCCCGGGTAGGAGGAGGGCTGAGGGATTTGGGAAAGCATGCGAGAGCCATTCGAAGGTGGGGGACGAACTGGTAAGGTGAGTGATGAAAATTGTATCCCAAGAGCTGGGAGAAGAGAGGGTGTAAAACTGGGAAGAGGGAGAGTGGCGATAGCCTTTCCGAGGATGAGGTCCCGTGAGAGTCGGAAAGAAAGGATCAGAAAAGAACTCCCCTTGTTTTGCCTTGTTTTGTTTTGTTTTGTTTTGAAGAGGAGCGAGAAAATCTGGGGAGAGGGCTTTGGTCCCAGGGAGCCCCCTTCTCTCGGCTTTCGTGACCTCCCAGAGATCCCAGACTTTGCTCACCGGCCAGGTAAAATTGAAAGGCAATTGGAGAGGGTTGCGTCCCCCGCCACTACTGTCGTCCCCGACGGCGAAAGAGTTGGTGCCCAACACAGGCGTGGAGACGCTGCCGAAGGTGCAGGGACCGGGCGAGAAGACCGCCTGGAAGTGCATAAGGCAGACGCGGAAGAAGGTCCGGCAGCCGGGTTCGCACGGCCGCCCGCTGGCCAGTACGCCGCGCTCGTTGGCAAACTCCCGCAGCTGCAGCTGGAAGACTCCGGAGCCGGCCGCGCGCTATTGCACAGGGACGAGGGAAGGAGGGAGGGGAGCCGTCAGCTCAGCGGACGCCCGCGTTTCAGGCCCAGAGCGCGGCGGGAGGGGGCGGAGGGGCGCGGGACGTTACCTGCTGCCAAAGTGCCACCAGTAACAGTAGCGCCCAACCAGAGGCGCTACGGGACGCGGCTGCCATTCCCTGGGGCGTCGCTCTTTCCACCCGCCCGACCTGAAGCCGGCTCGGTTCGGGACACTGCTTCCCCGTGTGTCCGCCCGCCGGAGGAGTCTCTGAAAAACCAGGCTCCGCTCGGGGCTTTCCTCACGCCTCGCCTTCTCGCTAGCTGTGTTCAAATTGCTGCGGTAGGTAATCCAGGTGAGGGCGTCTGGGCGGCGGCCGCGCTGAGGACGTGTCCTCGGGCTAATCCTGGGGATGCAAGCCGGCTAGTGCCCGGGGACACTGCACTGAGGCGGCTTGAGCTGCGGCTCTTGGCCTCGTGTTCACAGCTTGCGCTCAGCGCCGCTACTGAAACCTGCGCGCTCGGGAGCCTTCCTTATATGTATTGGCTCCTCTCCTCGCAGCCTGTCACTCACTCATGGTCACTCTCCCCTCCCCTCCGGGCCTCTAGCTGCTACAGCCCCAGCGCCGCCCGGAGGGGGCCTCCGCCCCCGCCATCCCCCCCCCTCCCCGCCAGCCAGTCAGGCACAGGTCCCCGCCTCTCCGTGCCGCTCTCAGCCTATGGGTCCCCCAGCTCTGCTCCGGCGGAGAAGACCAGTTCTCCGCAATCACAGAGTTACGCGCGGAGACCCCTGCAGTGGGAGAATAACTGGAGGGCCAGGGAAATGGGGCGGGAGGTGAGCAAGTGGTTCCCGGATGGTCATGGGGGTGGAGACACTGGGGAGTCCCCGTGGGCGGTGCGTCTGGCAAGAACGCTAGTTACCTGTAGCCCTCAAGCAGGTAAAAAAGACTTATGTCCGGAAAGTGAAACCAACGCCAACGGACTCCGATCTCCTTCATTGAGCTTCGGGAGCCCTCGCCTGGTCGGCCTCAACCTTCGAGCGTCCACCCACCACGAGTCCCCGGCACAGCAGGGAAGCCAGTGGGCACATTAATCTCTCTGTGACCACTCAGAGCAAGGAGAGGAGAGAAGCGCCTAAGACTCAGGGGCTCCCTCCCTGCACCTGGTGGGCGCCTCCCTTCTTATTGCGGGAGGCGTGTCCAGCGCGTGCCTGCTCCCTTCTAACCCCAGCGTTGGCTTGGCGCGTGCCTGCCCCAAGACGCCGGATCACAGAGCTGGGGGAAGGGGGCGTGGTCCCCGAAGTAGGAGAAGGGGGGCGTCAGCTGTATGGTAATGAGAGTCTGGCCCCACCTCCAGCGCCTCCCCTCACCTGGGTTCAGCTTCTGCTCCCGCGCCCACCATCTACCCCCCAACCCAGCAGCCCCAAACCCCCTCCCGCGTCCTGTCGCTCCCTTGGGGAACTCTCCTGGATCCAGAGTTGGCTCCTGCCACTGGAGAGTCAAGGTGAAGAAGGGCTGAGGCCGGGCAGACCTGGGTTCTCTCCTCATAGGGCAAGATGCAGAGTGGAACTGGAAGCGCGCGAACTCATTTGAGTTTCAGGAGGCTTCACCCGTCTCGCCTTCGCGGCTCCCGCGGGTGGCCCCACTTCTCCGAGCGGCGGCAGTGCAGCTGCTTTCCCGGAACCTGGCGTGATCCCCGGAGACCTTAGACTGGAGAGGGCCAGCTTCTCCCAGTCTCGAGGGTGCCGGAGAGCTCTCTCTCTGCGACGCTGAGGGCGGCGGGGGCCCTGTAGCTTCAGCTGTCAGCCCGCCCGCACAGCGATGGCTGTCTTCCTGCGATAAGATCGGCGCGGGGGGAGTAGGGACGCGGCGCGGGCCCGGGGGAGGCGGGGGGGGGGCGCAGGTCGGAGCCTAACAGCTGCCTATGCCGAGCATGGTCTGATTTTTTGACTTGGGGTGGCGGCGGAGGATTGGGGCGGGGGGAAGGATGAAAAACAAGAGGTTGGGAGCGTGGGTTGGGGGAAGGGCGAGGTGAAGAGACGGGCTCCGGGGTCCCCCACGCACGGCCACCCCTCCCAGCCACCATCTGGCGCGAGCGGGTTGGCGTGGGGAACCGAGGTGGGGCGGGGGCCGGCAGATGGGCCCAGGCTGCGCTCCAGAGTTAATGTAGGTTATGGGCAGGCGGAGTCCCCAGGCCCTGGGGAGGGGGGAGCCCAGGGCTTGCCTCCCAGTGAATCTGATAAGTGGGTTTCCCATCCTCTCTCCGCCGGTACTCTACGGGTCCCTGGATCTACCTAGGGTGGCAGAGTGCCCCTCATTCTCCTTTGAGCTGACATCCAGCCCTACCTATTTTGTCCACTTCCCCCCAAATTCTGGCCTGAGAGTTCATAAAAACTCAGTTCTTTTCTGGCGCTGGCACTTGCCGGACTCTCAAGAGAGACATCCAGTCCCACAGGAGGCATCTTGTTCGTAGTGGTAGATCTGGAACATTCTCTACCCCTCATACACATCCAAATTTACATGCCCCAAAGCACTTTGCAGTCAAGGACCAAACAAAAGTGTCATCATTATCCTCGGAGACACGAAATGCAAGGGATCCCACAGATGTAGAAATCCTCTGACCTAAGGAGGAAAGGTATCACCATCAAAAGGCATTTATGAAGCACCTATTTGTGCTAGGATGCCTCCCTCCTTAGTAAGTACCCACTAGCGCTCCAATCTGCTGGGGTCCAGCTTTGCCCACATTTGAAGAGTAGAGGGTCGGGCTGTGGGAAGGGAACTGAAATACAAAGTCTCCATAACTGGGGCTCCTCCCTTTTTCTCCCACTGGCAACTGCAGACAGAATAACTAAATATGGGTACTGGGAGCTCCCAGGAGCAGGAGGCAGTAAGGCAATCGGAGGCTGCAAATCACTGTGGGGTTAGACTCACGTGGACATCTGTGGACCTTGGGGCTATCCAGACGCTAGCCCCACAGACCTAGGCTCCCGCGGGATGACTGTGGGCCCTCTGAGGAGCCACGGTTCCTCACCCCGACTGGCACCCAAAACACTGCCCAGAGTCCTGAGCCAGAGCAGGGTCGAGGCCTGGCTTCATGCGAGGCCCACAGCCTCTGCCCCAGGGGCCTTCTGCTTTTGCCATCCTCTCCGCTTCACCGCCGCACACAGCTCCGCAGCAGGCAAAACCTGCACCCCGGGGCGGTAGCACCAATGTTGTCTTCCAGCTGTGCCCCAAACTGACCCCTGGTTATTGGGGTGCGACATGGGCCGCATAGAGCCTCGGGATTGCTCCCCCAACTGGGTAGACTATGCGCCCTCCGCTGGGCTGGTGTGCAGCTTGGAGGCCTCCAGCGCCGTTTTGTCCACCCCACGTCTCCACCACACCCCCGGGACAGCGTTCTCTGTAGGGCAAACTGCACCCAAGCAGGAGCGCGGTGCGGGCGGGGCCACAGCGCCCGCTGGTCAGGCCAGGGGCCGGGGGAGTTGGCCTGGATTGGGCGGGGCACTTAAGTCTTGAGGGGCACCACTTGCGGTCGCTGTGGAGAAGGGGCCACGTGCAGGGAGCGGCGACCAGGGAGCTGCACAGAAGGCGGGGAGATTTGCAAACTGTTGCTGCCACATGGCTGCTCCATTCGATCCATTCACATTGAAATGAGGCCGGCGCGTGCCTCATCTGCCGCAGGGCGCTGCCACGCGTCAGCCCGGCCTGCCGCGTGCCAACTGGGGCAGTGGGGCTGGCAGGGCCTGCCAGCCGTGGGGGCGCAGCCCGGGCCCTGAGGCAAGGAGGGGGGAGGTGGAGGGAGCCAAGCTACGCTAGCCGCTTAGGCGCCGCTGTTCCGCGGACCTTGGCCCTGCAGTTGGGAGAGAGCAGACGAGAAAGGACCAGGACGGACGGGTTTCGGAGGGGGGCCAGGATCGATGCCGCCGCTCCCCGCAGATGCGCCCCGGCAGCGCTACTCTCCATCTGCCGCTGCTCGCACCTGCCGGTCAATAAATCGATTTTACAATTTAATGCAGCAGCTTCCCGCCCGCCTAGGACAGATGCCGCCGCAGAACCACCTCCGCCCTCTCCCCTCCCCTCGGGGGGCGCCAGCGGTTAGAGCCGGGATTCCCGCTCGGCAGGCGGCGCCCCGCGGGGCCTCGTTCGCCTGTCACTGGAGTCACTACAAGGAACTGCCTGCTCTGGGTCTTTCCCGAGGGACAGAGTAGTTTTCCCCATAGGACAAGCCTGAGACAGGAGAACAGAGGAAAATGATGACTTGGTGGTGGCCTTGAGGACTCATTTGGGGGCTTCATGGTGGTGGTAGCCGGGGCAGAATGCAGTGGCTGATGATAAGATGTGAGAGCCCCTGTGAGAGAAAGAGGAAAGAATAGGAACTGGGGCATGGTGGCAGAGAGACACTGAATTCTGAAGAATCTTCATGATGGAGATGGGAGGGTTGAGGTAGAATGGGGCCTCTCCCCAACCTCTGGTTGAGTCTGCTGAATAAGCATGACATGGACCTGGCTTTTGGCACTTCCCAATCATGTGGTCTTGGGCTTGTAATTTAACACTATACCTCAGTTTTCTCATCTGTGCAATGGGGATAATAATGATAGTAACCTGGGAGGGCAACTGTGGGACTAAATCTGATTATGCATTCAGAGTCCAATAAACAATGATTTCTTTTCCCACAGGTGACATCCTGACAGTCAGAGACAGACTTGGAGTAGAGGGGAGGTCTCTGACAGCAAGTGAGTTCCAGAAGGAAAGGAAAGAAAAAACAGAATACAAACAGCCATAAGGGACAAGGTGAAAAGGAGAGAAGAAAGCCAGGCGGGTCATTGTAAGGAGATGGACCTTGTGGACAACTTCTCGTGTGAGGGTCTTTTGTGGGAAGAGGATGTGACAAGTTTCTTAACTGGAGGGAGAAAACCGGAGTTTTTAGAATGGGCTTGGAGAAGAGAGGAAGGTTTGGCAGAACCAATTGTCCATGGCCTTGGCCTTCCAGAGATGACCCTCTGGCTAGGGCCAAGTGTACATCTCAAGCTGACACCCCTCTTCTTCATAGTGGTGTTTCAGAGCAGAGGTCATCTTCTGAACTGTCCTGGTCATTGAGGCTCCTGGCAGCTCAGGGAACTCAGCCCTCCCCAAGTCACCAAGAGGGCCCACAGACTGGGCTGGACTGTCTGCCTACTGATGGCTCACGACTGATGACCCAAATGTAGCAAGGAAAGGAAGTCCGAGTTGGTGAGACCATTGAGCGTGAAACAGAGTGCCTTCTCTGGCTCCTCAAGAGACTAGGAAGGCCTCCCACCTCCTCTCTCCTTGGGTCCCAGGAGTCTGAGGGCCTAAGGTAGCGCCATGCTCTTCTTCCTTTGCCTTCTCCGAGTCCCAGGGCAGGTGGTGCCTGGAGCTGGAGTAACTGGTGTGGACCAGGCCCTCTCTTTCTGGATGAGAACAGCTTTGGCCTGCAGAGACAATGGGCCCAAGAGAGGAGAAGCTGACAGCCCCTGACCTGAGAAGCCACTTTTAACTGTGTAGGAAGGAAATTCTCCCCAAGCCCCCTGTAATCTGGTCAGGAGGAAAGAAAGAAATAAAGAGAGGAGGGGCAGGGTTGAGAGCGGCTGGCTGGAGGCAAGGGCCCTCTTTGGTGGTGACCCGGCAGCTGCCCCAGCTTTATTTGCCAAACCCAGGGGATGCCTGGAAAGCTAGGGCCAGGAGCCATGCAGCGGGTATTTCCAGCCACAGAAGAGTCCAGGGTTTAAGGCAGCCTCCACGGCAACTTTCCCAGAGCCCCTAGCTTCCCCTTCCCTTGCTCCTTCCTGTCCCCACCCTAGCCAGTGAGCACGGAGGCTCAGGGGAAGGGAGGGAAGGCTCAGGAAAACCTCTGCATGGCGACCCTCAGGCTCAGGCTCTTGTCTCCTGCCCAGATCCCTCAGAGCACATAAAACGCTGAGAAGGATTTACAAGGCTAGAGAATGGAGAGCACATGCCAGAGGCATTGCTGAGAGTGATGGGGCCAAAAGAGAATCTTTTGCCAACTTGTGCTGAAAGACAGAGGATGGGGAGGGGAGCAGAGCCTGAGTTGAAAGCAAAGGTTCGGGCACCCCCTCAGCCCTAGGTTTTGGACCAGCTTCCCTACCGCAAGGGTTTTCTTCCCTTGTAGAAGCCTCCTCACCCACTCATCCTCTGCCCTGGCTGTGCTTGCGTCCACTGTCCTCTCTTCTTGTCCCCTCCCCAGTGTACAGCTCATTTGGCCCTGAAACCTCTCTTTTCTGTCAGCTTTCACAGATGGGAAGTTCTCCCCAGCCCCTCCCTCCCACTCAGCCTTCACTGCCCTCTTCTGGCCCTGGCCTTCCATTAGCATCCAGGCCCAGCATTGTCCCTGACCCCTTGGTATCCCTGGGTCCTTGTGTGCCCTTCACCTTCTTCCACTGAGCAACAACTCATCTCCTGGAAGAAACTCTGACCTCTCCTCATTTCTTCACAAAAATTCTGATCTCTGATCCCAGGTGTCACCCAGGACTTGAAGCAAGCAAGAGATAGGGGGTGAGGTTGCACCTTTCCTTCTCTGCAGCCCAACGAACCTGGGAGTGGGGGTTACTCAGACAGGCTGTGGTGCCCTGAAGCCTCCTTGAAAAGAAGGGTCAGGCATGAACCAGGAAGTGCTATATTTCAAGTACTCTCATACACAGAGAAAGAAACCAAAGACAGGTGCCAACTCTGTGAACAGCTGCCTGAGCAGGCAGGTAGGTTACTGTTTGCTGGAGAAAGCTGAGGAGGAACCTGACTGCCCTGGTCAAGTAGGTAAAGGGTCTTAAGGAGAGAATGGTGACCAGCTGTCTCCTTCTCCCACCACAGTCAGAATGAGAGGAAACAGGCTTCAATTGTCACAGGAAGGATTTGGGTTAGACATATGGGAGAACTTCCTGTGACAGTGTCTACACTATGTATCCCAGTTGTTAATCCAAGTTGAACTCTCCCCTGGAGTTGATGAGAATTGCATGTTGATGCTTGCTAATGAGTAACTTGCCTCACTTGTGATAAGCAAAAACCTCCAACCCAGAGAGTTCTTGTGTCTAGACGGTCCCCAGGGAAGAAGTCCAGGACCTGGTACTCCTCTCAGTCCCAAGAAGATTTTTGGACAATGTTAGGCCACTGTGAGCCAATGACACTTTGCCTCTGCCCCCAGCCTTCTGGCTGCCACTCAGAAAAACAAGCCCAATGGAGCTGTCCAGCCATTTGAACTTTACAGCAAAGGGGCAGGCTGGATTTAAGGACTGGGAGCTCAGAGTGAATTTCCAGAGCCATGGTGAATACTCAGGGTCTTCAACACCAGAGGTTTCAGGAACAGCCTTGGCTGACTCTGTACATTTAGAAGTAGACGGGGCTTGGGCTTCAACCCTCTTTTGTGCCCACGCAGCCCAGTGTCATGAGTCCTCCTTGGGCAGCATGAACACTCCCCTTGTTGGAGCCATTCTGCCACCCTGTGTTGTCCTGTTGCCAACTCCCTCCTCTCCTAAGTGGATTGATCCCCTGTCCCTCTTACCAGAGCCCTTCTCTAGGTAAGGAGGAAGCTGAGGACAGCTCAGACAAGCCCATTAAACTGCTATCAAAAGAAGAAAATATAGGCAAAAACCGTGTTCTATCTGGGGCACGGCACTGTGTACCCTATGGTTAGCTTTCCTGGGTTCTGTGTATGTGTGCCCATGTGTATACCCAAAGTTTGAGTCCATTGGTCAACCAGTTATGGCTGAGGTCTACTGTGAGCCTAGCACTGGGCCAAGGTCAGTGAGGCCAAAAGGAACATTGAATTCGGCTCTTGATGCCCATGGATGTGCAGATGAAATCAATGCCTGTGAAAAGATACGTGACAACCTGTGGAACCAGGGTTCAGAGAGGGACTAGGGCTCCAAAAGTCAGAGGAGACTTTGTAGGGGAGTAGGATTCACTGGACCTGAAGAAAAGAGCAGAACTTGGATAAAGAGAAAAGAGAGGATTCCTGTGGGGAATGGAGAGAGGAAAAGGATCAGGGTGGAAATGAAGTAGGTACAGCTGGAGCAGACTTCATATGTGGAGGGGGTTGGACATGAGGTTAGACAGCTAGAGTTGGGAGATCCACCAGACAGATGAACTCAGACTTGACTGATAGGCATTGGGGAACCTGTGGGTTATTGAGCAGAGGAGGGTGTTCAAACACCATCTGGCAGTGGCATACAGGGTGGTCTGGAGCATGAAAGTGCAGAGGGATGGCCAGAGGCAGCTAGGAGTTCTGCATCTGTGGCTGGTAGACAGGTATACACTGGTTCCTGGGTCCTGTCCCTGAAATGACTGGGCACCTGAGAATACCAGATCCTTGATGGCCTGCTGGGACAGGCCCTACACTTTTGTTGCCAGCAGCTGCTCTCTCCTCTCACCCCCTGATTTCCAGATAAAGCCCTGCAAACTTGACTGGCATCAGGGCTTTCCTGGCTCCTATACTGAGAGTGGGTGCCACTTTGGCCATGCCACTGTCCCAGCCAACCCTCCCACTTCCTCCCTTTTCCCTCAGAGTCCTGAGGCCCTGCCTGGCAGCCCAGACATGTCTGGAAGAGGATAAAGGGTTGGATCAGGCCTGGGTTCATCCAACCTCAGGCCTGGAACCCACAAAGGGAGTCCAGAGGCGTCTCGAGGGAATGAGCTGGGGCCCTATATCTAGAAGCTTTAGGTGAGAAGAGCTTTCAAGGACACTTAAGCCAACTCCGTATTCTATAGCCAAGGGCTTGAATACCTCCAGGGACAGGGCCATCACCCCTTCCCCAGGTTGATCCCTGCTCTTGAGACGTTCTGGTTATAGAAAGTGCATCCTCTTGTTATCCAAAAGTCGTGCTGTGGTCAGTGTGGATTGGTGATATGGGAGAGCTCTGTTTGGGCTGGGCCTTGCTTAGGGGATTTTGGAATGGCACTATCGCAGGGAGGGTCCACCAGCCTCTTGGATCTAGGGTAGCTCTGCTGGGCGCCCCCTGCTGCACCTGCTAAATGCCCTGGGCCAGCTCAGTTTAAGTATGAGAAGCACCAGTCAGTTCCCAGCTCAGTACTGCAGGGTGGGGCAGCCAGGGTGAGGCCAGCCCTGGTCAGCCCTTCTCAGCCTCACCTCACCAGGGAGGCCAGCCTCGGGTCAGCCTGTCGCAAGGGCCGGCCCTCCCCAAGCTGAGATCATCGCCCTCCGTCCTTCATAGCAGCCCCCACCCCCAGCTGAGCTCACTGCCCTGGCCCGCTGAGGGACATTGTTGTCTCCTGGGCCCCTCCCCCGGGCTCAATGAGCTGTTTGTTGGCATGTCCGGCTAGGGCAAGCGGAGGGCGGGCACAAGGCACCCGCACACAATGGGGATTCCGTCCATTCTGAGGTGGCTGCGGGAACCAGGCTGGTTTTGTCCCTGGGACCCTCATTCCCACCATTTAGTGGAGCCGGAACTCCAGGCGGAAGGCCCCGTATAAGAACAACAATGTCGTCACCCTGTCTGTGGGGGAGGGTGCTGCAGGCCAGTCCTTCTGGGGCCCAGGGGACCCACAGTCTGAGGCAGCCTGAGGGGCACTTGGAACAGATCCTAGGGCGGAGGCTGTGCCTCAAATCTGAGGGAGACTCAGGAGGCAGAGAGGCACACCCCCCAACACCTGACCTGCCAGTCCATCTGTAGCCTGCATCAAGCATCATAAAGGGGCTCCCTGGCATCCCTAGCTATGCTCAGCTCCTCCATGTGCAGAGATGAGTCAAGGTGTAGAAAGGTCAGATACATCCTACAAGCCCCATTTGGTGATGTGCCATAGAGGGGCTGAGTTAGGGGCAGCCTGGCCATACTTCTGCATCCAACTTGGGCAAAGGCCCTTGCTCAAAGCTGGGCTCAGGCCTGTTTCTGGGTCTCTAGCCTGGCCAGCCTGCCCCTTCAGAAGTGGCTCTGGCTTCTCAGACAACAAGTGTTTATTTTCCGGCATGGTAGGGGGGCAGGACGTCACAGCGTTTCCCTCCTGCCTGGTGCTGCAGTGGTTCTCACAGTCTGGGCACTGGTGACATCACCAGCCTTTCCTCCTCGGCCCTGGCCTCCTTGCCTCCTCCTCCCTTTCATCCCATGCTCTGACCAGGCTACACAGTTCTAAAGCTCCTGCTTCCGGAATGAGCACTTCTGAGCGGGTCCTCATGGAGGGCGTGAGAGCAGCCAGGAAGTACTGGACCAGCCCCTCATCACTGTCCTTGGCATTCAGTCCAAGCCTAGGGATAGCTCCTCTGTGCTCACCCTCACCAGAGTGGTCAATATCCCACCCACGTCCATTCCTAGTGCGATGCTGGCCCTTTAAGGGTCTTGGGAAGCCAGAACAACAGGAAATCCAAACGGCCTCATTAGGCAGCTCGGAGCTCAGCACAGTAATTAGTGCCCTGAAAACAAAACAAGGAAAAGCAGGTGGTGGTGCCCCCCCCCAATCTCTGCTGCCCCCGGCGTGGCCTGTTAGTACCCAGAGCTAGGCAGCTGGGATTGGAGCCCCTCCCTTTGAAGCTCCCTCACCCCAAGCTCCTGAAGCCTGTTGCCCACTGCCCAGGCCAAGGGTCAAAGCCTAAGCTTCTGGGGCGCAGGCAGTAGCTTCTTGGCCAACCGTTTCCCCCTGGGGAGATTGAAACCCCAGGGACATGCACTGGGGCTTCCCCTCTCCGGCAGCCAGGTGGCCACTTGTCCACAGCATCTTCCACCTGTTTGAAAAACGCTGTGATGGGGGCTGGGAGCTGGGTTGGGATCCTCCAGGGGAAAAGGGGAGACCCCTGGGAATCCTAGGCCAGAAGGTCCCCTTAGGAGAAGGGAAAAGCCTGCTCTATGGTCCTGCCTTTCAGGATCTCTGGTGATTCTCTAGGAGGGCAAGACCACTTGGGCAGAGGAGGTGGTAACCCACAGGCCCTCTGGACAGACCCTGGAGACTTGCAAGCCCCTCAGTTTGTAAAAGCCTAGCTGGGGGCAAAGGAACCCTAGTGAGTTTTCTTCAGCCATGCTATAGGCCCTGGCTCATTCTGTCGTCCCCCTCCCCTTTTTATGCAATTGGAACCTTCATCTTGTCCTTGACCCCTGAGATATATCTCCCTTTATTCGTACTGCTAGAGGAAGGACATACTCTGCTCTACTTAAATGTTCATTCAACATTTATGGAGTAGTTGCAATACTCCCTACATTGTGCTGGTGGGGAGTTCTGGGAAGGTTTTGGCGAATTCAAATGGTACTATCTTGTGATAGCTCATGACAGCCCTTCCTTCTGTCTTGAAAAGGCCTTTGAGAGGAGGGACCCTGGCTCTCTTCATGTGTATATGTGCTCACAGATCTAGGTGACTGGTATTTGCTTATGAACAATCAAAAATGAACCAGGAAAGGCCTCTAACTTTAAAGAGGTTACCATGGAAGCCCAGTATTTGGCATGGCACATCAGCAGCACCCTGGCAGGAACCCCCAGTGCTTGGGGAAAGTCACAGCCTCTGTACTCAGCGTTCAGACCTCCCCGAGGGCCCTAGGTTTTGTGCTGAGCAAGGACTGAGGTCATTGTGGGGGAAGGAACCTTGGGTCCTCTTTAGAACAAAGCTGGCGATGACCCTGGGATGTGGGGAGGAGCTGTGCCAGGTTTGCCTGGGTTACAGGCTGTGGGGGCTGGGGGGGATGCTAAACGGGGAAAGCTGGGCAGGTTGAATATGGACGGTGGCCAGCCTATGGCCAGTGAATGGGGCTGTAATTAAGCTGTGGGTAGGTTTCTGGTCACACTCCTGTTGGCTGAGAACAAAGGCCCCAGGCGTCATTGCCCAGGGGGAAGGAGAAGGAGCAGAGGGAGGGGGCAGGGATAACCCAGAACCTGCTATTGGGTTGGGCAGCTGGCCTCCAGCTGGGCAGGGAACTCTGCAGGCACCTCTGGAGGCCACAAGCTAGGTAGTAATTTCTGAGGGGCCCCAATCTGGAACTGAGAGGACAATGCTGATGGTAGAGGTGGAGGACACCAGACAGCAAGTGACCAAAGGGTCACAGGGTCATAGAGCAGGGGTTCTCAGCCCTGACTATACACAAGAATCACTAGAGATTCTGATATAACGTCTGGGATGAGGCCTGGGAGGTACTAGTATTTTCCGAAAGCTTCCTAAGCGACCCAGTGTACAGCCAGCGTTGAGAACTACATACAGTTTACTGCTTTAAATCTCAGGCCCCCACCTGCCCCTCCCTGGAGCCCATAGTGCTCAGAGGCCACACCCACTGGACCAAATAGCACAAGTGTTGGGGCAGAGAGGGAAACAGGAACCAGAGGCCTGCAGGTGTGGCCTGTGGAGACACTTTCCCCTTCTTGACATCCCCCCCCCATCCCCAATGGAAAGTTACCCAGGGAAGCAGCTGTGGGCACACCAGGGGAGAAGCCTGGGGTAATGGTGCTTGTGGGGTGCCCATAGCCTCTCCAGGCCCCCTGGAAGGGACCCTCCTGCCTTACTCCCAGGCCTCTCAGGCCAGGGGTGAGATAGCACCCAGGAGAAGAGGTTAGGGACCAGGAGGAAAGAGTGGTGGACTCAGAGCACCTGAGCTAAAGGGGCCTGCTGCCGTTTGGGGACGTGTGCTAGTCCTGAATCATTTCCCGGATACTGCTCAACAGCCCAGACTTCAAGGTTTTTGGGGGGAGATCGTTTTTTCCAAGTTCCTCGATCTGTCACCCCTCCCCCACCAGCCGGATAGGCCTGGACCAGTGTCCTCTCTCTGCCCCCCCAACCTCCTGGCTCCGCTGCTCCACTGAGCGCCCTGGACATTGTTTCCGCCTCAGGAAGTCTCTGATGCCCTGCGCTGGGTTTTGTTTTCCTTGTTATCGGGACAACTAATATTTTTTCCTGTGCGGAAAAAAAAGAGATTTTCCCAAGCAGATTACAGCTGTCAGTGAGGGGGAAGGGACAGAGGGTTGAGCCCTCCCTTCATCCTCCCCCTCTGCCACCCTTAAAGGACTGAGCTTTCAAATGCAGGAAGCCTTGGCAACTCTGCCAGTGGACACCTGTTGGAGCCCAGAGAAACTCTGGCCTTGACAAGAACATCAGGCCCCTATCCTCTACCTGTGGGGCCCCTGCTCCTTGCTAACATGGGCTGGGCCAAATTTCCAAGGATGGGGAGAAAGGCCTGGGTTTGCCTTCCCTCCCGTGGGGCGGAAAGGGCAGGCTACCCCACAGCTGCAGAACATGAGAGACATGCTGGGAGGAGCAGAAGCACACAGGAGACCCAGCTCTGCCAAACTGTGTGACTTTGGGCAATTCCCTCACCTCCCTGTACCTTGAGCTCCTCACCTCCAACATGGACATATTGGTACTTGCATCACCTACCTAAACAGTTATGTTGTGAGGATGCAGATGAGATAAAGTATCTGATTCAATGTCAGGGCATCTTATGACTCAGGTCAGAGGGGTTAATGGTGTCTCGTTACCTGTGTGACCTGTGTGAGGCCCTTATAACCAGCAGACCAGAAAACAGAGGCTGTCACTGATGAAGTTCTTTTTGAATGGCACACCCTGGGTACACATTTACATAAGCAATGCACATCTCACACACACACACACACACACACACACACACACACACACATTCTTCCTTGATAAACATTCACTTTCTATATCAGGGCACTGTGGTTCCAGGGACAGGCTGCCTGGGCCTTTAAGGTAGGAGCTGCATCATAACCACAACTGTAGCAGTAGGGCCTTATATAAGGGCCAAGTTTCTTTTCAAGTTGACAACAGCAAATAGAAGGTCTTTGAATGTGGGTTACTCAGTTGTTCATGGTGTGCAGTATTCAGAAAACTGAGAGGCTCTCCTGCCTTCATCTGTCAGTGTAGTGGGTTACACGGGGGGGCTGTGTGTAGGAGTGAGCCAGGCCATCTATTGGGAGGGTGGAGAAAATAGGAAGATTTCTAATTAGATGTATTTTTTATCTAAAAAATAAATTGAACTTTAATAACATTTACTATGTGTTTTGACTGTAGTATATAATCTATACATAAATATTCATAATCAAAAAAGTGTGGAGACCATCACCCTGGGAGATTCACAAGGCTCTATATCCTACCAGAAGCAAGTTTCAGATTAGGTGCTAGGTAAAGAAAGGGAGTGTGGAGGAGGGGCTGGTAGGGTCTTAGAGCAGAATCACTTGGGCCCCATCAAATTACCAGACATCACTAGCAGTGTGGACCTTCCTGGCCACCACTTCCCCCCATCCCCCATGGCCTTCTTCCTCCCTGCCCACCCTCTTGGACCTGCTTTAGTTTCAGATGAGTTCTAGGACCTTTGGCTGCCATGCCTCCTGCAAGGGAGAGAGTGGTCCTGTGTGACATTCTCCTCACCCCCAGGCTGGCTGAAGTGCCGCTGGGGTCCCAGTCGCTGCCTGGTATGCTGTGTCACCCCCAGGAGAAAAGTCCCTGGCGGGAGGCGGCCCTCTGCCGGGAGGCTGTTTCCTCAACTGGCCAAGGTAAGAAGTGGGGGATTTCCAGCCCTGTCCATGGCGCTGACTTCAGTCCTGGGGGCTCCTCTCCTTTCTCATGCAGCCCAGGCCAGGGTAAGGACAGAAACTCCAGAGTTAGGCCCAGTAGTTAGGAAGGGGACACTGGGACAACAAAGTCAGCTATGCCGATAGGCCACCAGCAGCTACTTCATGCTCCAGAGGGAGGTGAGCTCAGGGCAGAACCCCAGGGCTGCACCTGGGACCAACAGGGACCCAGCCCTGGAAGACCCCGATGGGTATCTTGATAGGGAGTAGGGGCTGGAAATCCAGAGCCACACTTACTCACGGGTCTGTGGGGAATGACTCAAATCAATGAATGCCCCTGCCTAACCCCAGCCTGCCCTGGTTCTAGTGGTAAGGGAAATGGCAGGTCTAAATCTTACCCTTTAAGGCTCTCCTAAAAAGCTGGCACTTCCAAGGATGCTGGAGAGTCAATGGAGCTGACATGGGCCCCTGGTGACCGGGGAGCCAAGAGCCTCGCTCCCAGACATTTTGCCCTGAAAGCTTGACTCTCAGGAAAAGGGAGCTGTATACCGTAACAGCATTCCCTGTATTCCTGCACTGTGGTCAGCTGGGCAGGGAGGGTGGGTGTAATCCTGAGGGCTGAGTGGAATGAGAGGTAGGCAGCTGTGGTAACTTGGTGATGGTGGTATATACAGATGTTCCAGCTCCAATGTCAGTCCACTCAGGCCCAGGTACGGGCTTAGGAAACAGCTAAATTCTTCCTCTAACTTCATGGAGAGTCTCTCCCGTGCCTCAGACACTTGCAAGTTTTATTTCATTACCAGGCTTGCATGTGTTTGCTGTGTGCATGTGTATATGTGCTCTGTGCACATGTACACATGCTTATAGGCTTGTGTGATTGAGGCATGCCAGGTGGAGGAATAGGCAGGGACTCACACAAGACCCATGAGCAGGAGAGAATCTGAAGGGATGAAATAATAAATCCAGCCATCATCAATGCAAGCTAGCAACATGCCATGATTACCTACATTCATTATCACCAATCTACACAGCAACCAATCCTCTGAAGAGGGTGTTGTTATCTCTATTTTACAAATCAATAAACTAAGTGAAGTTCAGAGAAGTTAAATGCCCAGCATGAGATCACACAGTGAACAAATCCAGGTCAGGATTTGAACCCAGGGCAGTCAAAGGCCAAGCCAGTGATCTCTCTACCAGGCTCTCTCAGCATAGTCCTCCTCAATTACACTCCATCTGCTTGTCTCAGAGGCCCTGGCTGCCCTGGTCTGAGGTGACAGCCCTTTCCCCTCCCTTCCAGTCAAGGTGGCAAAACAGAGCCTGTTCAAGGCCACATGTAGCCCAGGACACTGTGGCCAGATCTTCACACATCAAACCAGTCCCCAGTTCAGAGAGGGTCTGGCTGACCCTGGGCGGGATCAGCTAGGGCTGAGCTGGGGCAGCTGTTTACAGTAAACAGAAAGCTCCTGAGGAAGGAAGGAGGGGAGGGGCTGGGGTCGTCATGGAGACAGGGAGAGCAGCAGGGCCTCAGCCCTGATCCACAACAAATAGTAAGGCATCCCTGCCCCTTCTAGAGCCAGAGGAGGCCCAAGGAAGGTCTGGACAGGGCAGCCTGAGCAGGAGGGGCATGGGCAGGCAGCCTGGGCCTCAGAGCAGCGCCTACTGAGAACACACCCCACCTCATTATGTATTCCTACTTATTATTAACAATAACAACTACCGTTTGTTGAGCTATTACAGCACACATGGTACTAGGCTCTTGAGAATATGTTTTCTTATTTAACCCTAACAACAATCAGGAGTTAGGTACAATAATAGTCTCTAATTCATAGATGAGGAAATTGAGGTTCAGAAAGATTAAGTCATTTGTCAAGGTCACACAGCTTGTAAGTGACAGCAAAAATTTTGGATCAAAAACTCTTTACCAAGGCAGGTAGAAAATAAGCTAGCTCTGAGCCCCTCAGGCAGTGGGGAAACTGAGTCCTTTGGGTACCATGGGGACTTTCCCAGGCTTCTGGCGTTAGTCAAAGAGATTACTGGGGACAGAACCCATGTGTTCCAGCCCTAACCACTAGACCACACGGCTTCTCCATGGCTTGAGCTGGGAAGGTCCAAAGAGAAACTCCCTTTCGAGCCCCACCCTGGAGTGTAGACTCTTCCCCAGCTAAGAGGCTGCCCCTGTGGAGGCCAGGCTGGGCCAGGGTGCTGTGAGGGATGCTGGGGGGTTTCTGCCCACACATACGGTTTCCAGATTCCAGGGGATGAAAAGGAGGCCCTTAGGGGCGGAAATGGGGGATGTGCGATGACAAATTTAGACTGATTGCTTAAAAAAAAAAAAGGCCAAGAAACCCTAAAAAATAAAAGCAAAAATTCCGCTAGAAAACCAAAGGGAATTATTTGATTGTGAAACTGAGTGTCGTCAGGCGCAGGCGCAACACGGTTTCATGTGGAACAGTATCAAGGGTTCTTTGGACTTTGATCGCTCAGAGGATGGCGGGAGAGGAGGCTCTGTCTGCTGTTCCTGGCTTCACCTGCCCGGCTTTGGGACAAGGATGGAGTGAGGCAGGGCACCTGGGAGAATGCCTAGGAGTTCAGGAGCACTTGCTGTGGGGGTGCTTTCTTGTAAGTTTTGGGTCCTTCAGACAAGGGTCCTGCTGGCTTATAGCCAAGGGTCCCCACTGGCTCACGTAGGGAGCTGCCTAAGGGGAGGCTCCAACTGGTCTGTCCCCAAGAGCATGAGAAAGGATGAGCTGTAAGGTGAGGGTTTGGGGTGTCTCTGAGTCTTATTTAGCCTTAAAGGGAAATGGCCAGGAACAGAAGGTAAAGGAGAGGACAGCTGCCTAAAATTCTGGCCTGCAGCAGGCCTAAGAGGTCAAAGGTCAAGGGGGGACAAGGGGGACTTCCTGAGGCTCCCAGGGGAGTGCCAGCTAGCCAGTCAGCCAGGCTGTTGTGCAAGCTCTGGGATGGGCCATGAGGGTAGACTGGCAGAGGAACCATGCCTGGGCCGACCCCCTCAGCCTACTCTATATATCTCCTGGAGCTGGAGTTGTGCCCTCTCTCCTCCAGGAAAACAGGATCCTATCTCCCAAGGTGGCACTCCTGTCCCACCTCAGTGGCCATATTCTATATGCCTGAGGGCTTCCTCTTTCATACCAATCCTGAACCTCTCTTCCCCAGAATCACCATCTGTTGAGAAACCAGAAAAACCTCAAGTAAGCCTTTTTCTTCGAATTCCAGTCTGATTCCCAAAGAGATCAGAGGGTTTCTGAGGGAAGAGCTGCAACGGGGCTTACAGGGTCCCAGCCCCCGAGGAATGAGGCATAGAGTAAAATAGAAGAGAAAGCAAGCTCAGGTGCCAGGTCGTGGGCTAAGTTGGCAGATGTGCTGCACTACTCTTATCTAAGCTTCACTTGAGCCTCTCAAGGTCTGTTATATTTACTCATATTTTACAGGTGAAGAAATTGAGGTTCTGAGGGTGAGATTAAACTGACAGCTGGTAAGTGGCAGAGAGAGACTTGCCCTTGCTCTTTCCAGATCACCTCCCTGCCCCTCAGCACAACCAATTTTGGCTGGAGATGAAGACCAACTACAATGAAGGGCCTAGAACAGTGTTTGGCTCGCAGTGGGCATGGGATGACTGCTGGCTGATGCTCAGTCTCATGGAGAAAGGACAGGATCCTGGATGGAGCCTCGCACCAGCCACCAATTTCTCCTCGGAGATTCAGTATCTATAAAATCAGGAGGTGGGATTGGCAGTTCGCTGATTTTCAGGCTGGGTTCCTGGGTACCCTGGCATCCCCTAGAAATTGGGATGGGGGAGAAGAGGACAGAAAATAGGGGTGTGGGTCCCCCAGCTCACCTTCCAGGGAAGCTCAGACATTGCACATCCGTGAAAGATTTTATCTGAACAAGGGTCCCACATCATTCCATGGCCTCTGTCTGAGGTCTCTGCATCTCTGACCTTCTGGGAGCCATGATCTAGGCAGTTCATGTCCTGGGCTGCTGAGAGGAGCCAGAGGATCTGAGAGGGAAGTGGGCAAAAGCATGTCTGAGCTTCGAGCCCCATGGGAAGAAGCAGGTTGAGGTCAAGATCTGTGAGATGAGGCCGTGGAAGGGGAGGTGAGCTGCAGAGATACACGGCACCTGCCTCCTCCGCACTGGGGAAACACAAAAGAGCTTTGGCCATGGCAGGCAGCCTAGGAACCAGGGGCAGCACCCACCTTCCTGGGGCCAGTGCCCTTTTCTCTTTTCCTGCCAGGCCTCCCCAGGTTTGTTCTCAGTGGACATCAGTTCTGGTCACCAATCTAGGGCCACCCTAACCTCCTATGATCTCATAATTCCTGATGGCTCAGCTCAAGGGTTACTTTAAGGAGAAAGCTGAGAATAGGCAAAGCTGCTCAGGAAGAGGAAAACACAGTCAGGGGGCATCCAGCAAGCAGGGGCTAATAATTCCCTTGAAAGAAGAACCCTCCATTGTGCCCCTTTTATTGGCAACCCTTTTTTAATCTGGCCATAAGAATAGTGTCCTTCTCCTAGTAGCTTCAGCATGTATAGCTCCCTGAATATCATCATCTCCATGTTGCAGGTGGAGGAGAAAGCTGAGGGTTCCAACTATTCAAGAACTAGATCTGGCATCCTCTTTCTATCCCACTGTCCACCCCAGGGCTGCCTCTGACCACCATTCATCCTCAACCTGCTGCTGGGCCCAGCCTCGCTCCACATAAGCAAAGCTGCCAGCAGGGTCCTTTGTGGTGCTGCTCCCGTGTGGCACTGCCTAGGGGCCCCACCATGGGGCAACAGATGGACCTATGGTCTCTACAGAACAATGGTGGGGGAGGGGCCCTGGCATTGCCTGCCCCAAACAGGAAGCGCTGCATGAGCTTCAAAGAACTGGCAGGGCTGAGGGGCTGAGTGGCTGGAGCCAGTGCCAGGACTGGCGGCTGCCTGAAGATGCCTGCCAGCCTAGGGATGCCCAGCATGCAGTGGGGGGGAGGGTGCTGCGGTGGCAGGGGCAGCTGGGTCTTGGGCAGAGGATGCCTTGCAGTTCCCAATGCCAGTGCAGCACCCTGGGGGTGAGGGCAGGCTGAGGGACGGGGGCTTAGACTCTAGGCTGATTCCCAGCTCTCCTGCCACTCGCCAGTGGGGCTGCAGGTTCTTTCCCAGGCCACAGTAGGTCTGGCCCTCCATTAAGTAACCATGAGGGGCAGGGCTGGCACCAAGCCTGCCGCCCACTCCCTGCCTCCTGCTCCCAGCTGCTCTGCTCAGAACCTTTTCCTCTCCACTTCCTGTTCACACAGGGGGGGGCGGGAAGTGGAGGGAGGAAGTTGGGGGGAGGCGTGTAGGGGGGGACCCATTGAATAAAAGGAATTAACCGTTTCCCTCCTCTGACCTCTGGGAATTTCCGCCTGTGAAAGTGTCTCGAAGAATCTGCAGAGCTGGGGAAGTGGGGAGGAGGTGTGCCCCTCTTGGTCCCCTCCCACCTCGCCCCGTGGTGGTGGTGGTGGTGGTGGTGGTGGTGGTGGTGATGGTGGTGATAGTGGTGGTGATGGTGATGGTGATGGTGGTGGTGGGGGAACCAGATAGCTCCCTCTGGGCCCTCTAACCTTTTGTTTCTCTGGCGCCAGGGGGGCAGCGCCCAGGGCAGCCTGGAGCCTGGTGGCCTCGTTGCCCCCTCCCGACCAATGGAGTTGGTGCCGGCCGGGCCTGTGACGAGAGCCTTGGGGGCAGGGGCAGGAACTGCGAGAATTGGTGGTCCCGGGGGAATGAGCTCACACCCAGTCTGGCCCGGTTCTGAACCCCGCTCCCTCCCTACCAGGGCTGGTGCCCTTGGCCAGTCTGCTTTGGGGACAGGAGAAGGGAGGGCAATCGGGCGGGCAAGCCGGACCTCAGATGCTGGGTAAGCACACCCTCCCAGGGCCACTCCCCCAGGAGCTGTGGAAATGAGCCTGTGGGTTCGGGAAGCCAGTAGACAGCGCCTCCTAGTGCCCGCTGCTGACTCGGCCGAGCGGCCCCCCAGGGCTCTCTCAAGGGCGGGCCTCAGGAAGCACCTGCTCCGCAGGACCAGTGGCCGCCCTGCGTCTTCCCCAGGTGGCTTCCTTGTTTACAGGCCTCCTGCCCTGATCCCAACGTCACTGCCTGTGGCCACTCCTATTTCCAGTGACCGCTCCAGGAGCAGCTCATTCATCTTGGCCTCTGCCCACGCAGCTGCTCCCCCACCCTCACTCCCTTCGACCCTCCCCCAGGCTTTGGGCCAAGGCCCTGAGGGCCTTCTCTCTCCCCTTCATTCCAGACCTTTCTTGGTTTCCAGGGATTGAAGAGCTGTGGCTTCCCGTTGCCCTGACTTAACGGAACCCCATTCTGTCAGTGCCAGGGAAGCCTGGGGCCTTTTTCCAGGAAAGAGGAAGCAGCCTAGGACCAGATGGGCAGGCTTAAGAAAGGACAGGAGGGGCAGGGGTGTCCCAGGCTGTTTTAGCCAAGTCCTCTGGGAGGAGGGAGCAATAGGGCAGTGTTTGTTTAACTAACATGTATTAGGTACCCATTATGTACAAAGACAGAAGCCCCAGGCTGTTCGAAGTAAATGACTAAAGTTTATACCTAATACTCACTGGGAGGGAGAAGAGGAGAGGGAGACATGACACAGTACCTCTGAGCCCTCTACTGGGAATGTCTAGGTGTGTTTGGGAGCCTTAGGCAACATAAGGGAAAGGAAGGGAGCAGGAGCCCTCCAAATCTTTCTGGAACAGTGGAAAGAGAACAGGATTATGATGCCCTCCCTCTATCCACCCAATGAGACCCCTCCACACACATTTACTCCCACTCTTGCTTCTAGGGGAAGATAGGGAATCTGAGGCTCATCGAAGATCAGCAGCTTCCAGCCCTCTAAGTTAGCAGAGACGCTGAAGAGACCCTGTTGTTGTTCAATTAGTTGGGGAACTCAACAGAGCAAGATTCCACCAGGACTGCAGGAGATAAGTCTTGAAAGATTTGGCCACTGAAGAGAGAAAAAAAGACTGCAGTCACCAGCCAGGTGCTGGAACCCCAACCTGATTCCATGAACATTCACTTGTTATTTTATTTTAGTCTGGCAGCTGATAGACCACACCCATAGGGCCAGGCAGTGGACTGTGAACACCAGTCAACAGAGCAAAGGGTGCTCAGCTGATGTCACAGGAAGGCCCCTGAAGTATAATTTGAAGGAAGGGGCAGGTCACAGTAGCTAAACAGAAAAAAAAAAAATTTCTTCCAAATGCCATTGATGGTGGCAGTAGCAGTTTCACCTCCATGTTGGACCTCGATATTATGATTAAATGCCAGACAGTGGTAGGGCAGTATCAAAGCTGGGCAGAACCTGGAAAAGCAAGGATCCAGGCTGGCAAAGATAAAGGCAAGCACAATCTAGCCTGTGTAAGGGCTAGTGGAAGGAGAAGAATGAAGGGCTTAGATTATGGTTATGCAGTGGAGGCTCCCAGAAAATTCTTGGGACAAATAGGGAGGAACAGGCTGAGGAAACACTAATGGAGAAAATGACTTGAGAAATCAGTGCCTCCAGCTGCCTGAGTGTGTAAGGATTATGTGGGGAGCAGCACCACCTGCTGGCCAAAGGGAAGAACAGTCCCTGCTCCAAGACAGGATGGTTGGTGGTAATTTCCAACTGAAACCTTGGAGTCAGAGAAGATAGAGTGGAGGGACAAGGAAGGGAGCAGAAAATGGCAAAATCATCCTGTCACACATGCAGGTGAAGGAGCAAGGGCCAAGGTTTGAAAGCATGCAGGGCCTGGCAATCCCCACCCCCTCCTGGAGATTACTCACACACCACTCAGCCCAGCATCAACACAAAGCCATCAACTCCCAGAGCCACCACTGCAGTGTGAATAGTTTAATGCTCTGCACCCTACTGGATCCCACTGTCCTCCATGAAACTCTCTGCCCAGGGCATCCGTCATAATGGAGCCGTAGACAGTGTGCACAAGAGCACACTCACCATCAGCACCACCCCAAATGCCTAGGATTTGGAGGGGCTGTCTTTTCACTTCTGGAACCTGGGGGAGAAGAGGCACAGAATGAAAATGAAGAATGGAACTCTCACTCTAGAAGGTGAATTGGATGTGTACAGAGAATGGAAATGAAAAACGAGCTGTTAAATGCACAGGGGAGGACAGGAATTCGGTCAGAATTGCGACCTCTCCAGGCTAAGGCCCTCTACTGGGAGGCAGGAAGATGGCCAGGCATAACAGCAGCTCTAAGGCAGCTCTGAAGAACACGGGCTGCCAGCAGGTGCACTCAGAGTTGACACCTCGTGGGTGACAGCTATACAGCTATAATTCTACTCCTCTCAACACAGTCATAGCCCTGCAGTCTCCATGTGACTGGGCACACACTAGTGTGGCCTTCCCAAGAGGAAGCAAGTAGCTACTCCCACCTGCCCACCCATCAGGATGACACCTCCTACAGCCAACTGAGGTGCTCTTCTTCGTAGCGCTGGGGGTCAATGAATGGCCGGTCAATTGAACGGATCATCAGCTCCCCACAGTACACGCACTCAGCAGCCACCAGTTCGTCTAGGTCAGCTTTGAGCTGTTCCCGGCTGGGTCCCACAGCGGCAGCCCCACCCTCGGCCTCCTTTGCTCGGGCAGAGCTCTTGGTGGGGGGTGGAGCAGCCCCCAGCTTTCGCTGCAGCTCCTCCAACCGGGCCTGTTTATAGGCTGGCAGGCCAGGCCGCACGGCCTGCAGCAGGCAGTCAGCATGGAACATGTGGCCACAGAGGAAGAGGTAAAAGGGGCGGTTGAGCAGGGGGAAGTCGCAGGTGGCACATTTGTCCTGGGGCTCCACAGTACCATAGCGGCCCCGCAGCTCCTGCAGGTCTCGCCGGATGCGCTGGGCACTGGCTGTGGCCTCTTCCATTTCCCGCTGTAGCTCCTGTATGTGGTGGTTGTAGGCCTTCAGTGAGCTGCAGATAGCCTCCTTAAAGTGGTCAATGGTAACGAAGTCAGGAAAGAAGGGCAGCACATCCTCAATCTTGAGCAGGGGGCAGCTGGCCAGGCAGGCCATGGCTGTCTGCACATCTTCTTCCTCCTGCACCACGTGCCGCGCGATCTTTAGCCATAGCTTCTTGCGCAATTCCTCATCTTCCTCAGGCAAGTCAGCACACTGCTTGGCCAGGTCCACATCAACCTGCGGAGAGACCATGAGCGTTAATGTCAAGACTCCTCCCTGACTCAGGACAGAGATCCTGGGAGAAACAGATGTCCAGGGAGACCTTGGGCCTGAGGACAGGCCTCAAGGCAGGATTCCTAGCATTCCTGGCAGCATGCAAGGCAGGATTTCTGGGGCCTGGGATAGTTACCTGTGTTAGTGATGGGCTGTCCCTGTCACAGCTATGTAAAAGCTACTTATGATTGTGGGGCTTCAAAATTAGTGATTTAAAAATCACCTGGGGAACATAATCAAAATACAGATTTTTGGGCCCTGCCCTCGGGCATTCTGATTTAGTAAGTCCTTAAGGTGATAATTCATGATTTGAAAATGCCACTCAGCATCTTCCCCTTCTGCAATAGTGACAGCATGTATGTAGAACTTACCTAAGCATCAGGCGCTATCCTGGGTGCTTTTCATATACAGTACTTTAATCAACCCTAAGAGGGAAGTACAATATTACCCCCATTTTGCAGCTGAATAATCTGGGGGCACAGAGGGTCCAGAAACTAGCAAGTGGCAGGATCAGAATGCAAATTGTGACTTCAGAGTCTGTGTTTTTAACCCTAGACTATAGCACCTCTCTGCAAGGAAAGCCAGCAACCCTTAGCCACAGCCACATACTCTTCCCAACCCTTCAGCTTCTGAAGCTACTGCTCTCTAGGCCCCTTTCTTAGATGGGGTCAAGACTCATTGGCTCACCTGCAGGGCCAGGTCTACAGCCTCCTCATACAGCTCCAGGACCTTGTAGACATGGACACAAGCACGGTGGTGGCCATGCTCAGCGCAGAGCCGCAGTGCATACTTCAGGTCATAATGCACTCGGTGTGGGCTGGCCCCGGCCTGCTCAAGGTAGGCCAGTAGTGAGGCTGGCTGGCCTCGGGCATAAAGTGACAGCAGGTAATTGTGAATGGCCTGCTCAGTCTCACCCAGCACATTCACGCAGAACTCCATGTAGCGGATGGCCTGGCTCACCTGCTGGGCCTCGCCACCCTGGCTATAGTTCACCAGGGCAGGGATAAGCTGCCGAGCATCCAGCCGGCTGCCCAGCTCAATCCAGGCGTCCACCAGCTGGCGGGGGATGTGACGGATGAGGATGGGTGAAAACTTATAGAAGAGCTGGGGGTCCCGGTGACGGGCAAGCACGGCCAAGGCCTCTTCATAGGCCTCATGCTGGCAGTGGTATGCCACCACCCGCTCATAGTCCTGCATGATCACAGCAAAGTACACCATGTGTTCTGTGTCCCCATGGCTGGCAAGTAGCTCGTGGATGGAGGCCCGGCTGGCAAAGAGCCAGTCCTTATGTCGGGGGCTGCTGAGGAAGGCACGGAAGCGCTCCCGTGTTTCCCGGTAGAGGTTCAGGGCCTCTGGATCACCCTGCAGAGCCCCGAGTCGGCTCAGGTAGAGCTCTGTCAGCCAGGTGGTCAGCAGCGTGGCCTGGGTACGCTCAGCTGGCTTCAAACTGGTCAGTTTCCGCTGCAGGAACTCAGCCAGAGCTTCCTCCTGTCGGGCCTCCAAGAACTTGAGGGCAATCTCCTCAAAGTAGCTCTGGGTCAGGGCATAGCAGCGGGCGCTCTCCAGGTAACGACGCTGGCGAAAGCAGAAATCCGCCTCTCGGGCCAGGACTGTGTCTAGGCAGTCAGGCCGCTCTCGACAATACTCTTTGGCCAGGTCGAAGCGGTTCATGTCCAGATAGGTGCGCCAGACATCCCGGGCCTCTCGTTGTACATGGTAGCGGAAGACAGCCCGCTCAGTGTAGGCCCACAGGTGGCCCGTGGAGGAGTCCTTCACCATGTGTTTCAGTGGCCCAAACTTCTCCAGGAAGTGATCCCGTAGCACCACCTGCCCAGTCAGAGTGCACACCGCCTCCACCCGGTCCGCCAGCAGCAGCAGGAAGTGGAACTGGGTCAGGACAATGGCCAGGGGTGGGCTGGCCCCAGGACCTACCCCTTCTGGGTACTCCCAGACATGCTCTTCACTCAGCAGCGAGTCAGGACGCCCATTGTCCAATGCTCCATACAACACCCCATCCCCCATCATCCAGGCGAAGGCCCGCGGTGCAGAGCGCAATTTGGGGGTATAGAAGGCCAATTCACTGTAGCCCAGACTGCTGGGGAATTCACGGAATGGGGGTGGGTGGTCAGTGTAGACAGCAAAGAGCCCTAAGAAGCCCTGGGCCTCAGCTCCCTCTGCTGCTCTTCCTATGAACTGGAAGAGGCGCTGCCGAGTAGTGGCGATAACAAAGATGCGCCCATCAGGACCCCTCTCAGCCTCCAGGGAACACACAGGTGCTGGACCTCCTTCTTCATTTAGCACATACAATGGACGGAAGTAGAGATCCGGAGCAGGGCCGAAAAGCCCCCCCTCACTGGCTGAGAGCTCTGCTTCAAAGATCTGGCCTTGGGCAGTGCCAACCAGGATGGGGCCTGTGCTGCTCTCAGTGCCCAGTGCCTTGTTCCAGCCTACACTCTCCACCAGCTGCCCCTTCCAGCGTGCCAATGGCCGTACTTTCTGTCCATTACGGTTCACGTAGAGGACCTCGGTGCTGCTCAGAGCAATCAACAGGTGAGAGCCTGGAGTGGGGGAGAGCATGGCACCCTAAAGGATGCTGCCATTTCCACCCTCAGCCTCCTCACCCCTACCACCCTCAGATTCCACCTACCCAGGCAATGATTTAACCTCAGCCCTACCCCACCCCCACCCTAGACCTCCAGCATCACTTACCAGTATGGTCCAGGAACATCTTGTGAACTTTAGTATCATCCTTGCGTCCCAGCTCCACTTGGTTGGGTTCATTTGCCTTGCCCAAGTCAATGCTATTAGGACAAGAGTCACAGCATCACTCCAGAGAAGAGCAAATCTTTTTTTTTTTTTTTTCAAATCACAGAACTCTTTATAATTTGATGAAAGCCACAGCTTTTCTTCCTGAAATCTATGTATACACATAAAACTCCAGAATACTCCCAAGAGAACTCTGAAACACATACAGGGTCCTACTTAAGAACTCTCAGCTCTGAGAATTCTTCCACCTCATTTTGAGAAATCACTAAGCATAAGAGTCTTTTCCCTCTGCTCAACAGATTTCCAGAGCATCTGGAAAGATGGGCAAGGGTATCCCAGATTGTTGGGGTAAAAAAATGAACAACAAATAGTTGCTAATATTTACTGAGCACTTCCTATGTATCAAACACCATGCCAAGAATTTAATCTAGTATGATATCAATTAATCTTCACAATAACCTTGAGGGATGCTCCTGTTTAACCTATATTTCCTTTATTAAATTATTTTCAAATTATTATGCTCATTCTATCTAAAGAAATCAATGCAAGGATGTATAAAGAAAAAGTTAATGATTTTCTCCTCAAACCCGTCAATCCCAAAGGAAAACTGATGTTAAAATCTTTCTTCATGTTCATAACATAGTGTTGTTTTGTCACTCTTTACAACAATGCCTTCATATTGTGTACGTGTGTGTATATTAATTTCTAAGTTGCTTTTCTCGAGTTTTTAATATCCATGTCAAGTACTTTCCTAATCCAGGTCTACATAATTCTTAATATTTCATGAATATTCCCATGGGTCAACAGAATCAGCCCTCATTATTTTAATAACTGAATAATATTCCCTTTTGTGGCTGAACCATAATTTAATCATTTTCTCATTGTTAGGCATTCAGCTAGAGTCTAGTATTTCCTACTACAAATAATGCTGCAATCAATATCCTTGTATATATACCCTTGCAAAAACGGACTTTTCTTTCTATGGTTATGTATTCCCCAAAATAGGATTGCTGGATCAAAGTTATATTTATATTTTTTGTTTTGTTTTGTTATTTATTTTCAATTACAGTTGACATTCAATGTTATTTTATATTAGTTTCAGGTGTGATTAAACTGCATAGTGGTTAAACGTTTATATAATTTACAAAGTAATCCCCCCAATTACTCTAGTACCCACCTGGCACTATACATAGTTATTAAAATATTATTGACTATATTCCCTATGCTGTACTTCATATTCCCTTGACTATTTTGTAACTACCAATTTGTACTTCTCATCCCTTCGCCTTTTTCAAAGTTATATATATTTTAAATTTTAATAGATATTGCCAGATTTTTTCCAAAAGGTGGCAATTTATACTCTCACCAGCAATGTATGAGAGTCCATTTCCACGTATCTTCACCAGCATCGCATATTACTGTTTTTAATTTTTGCCAATCTGATAAGTTTCTTAAAAAATGGCACCTATTATTTTAATCTGAACTTCCCAGAGGTTAAAAATATTTTCAGATGTTCAGTGGAAATTTAAAGTTCCTTTTCTGTGAACTGCTTGTTCACATTCTTTGCCTTCCCTTTTCTAAATTGTCTTCTTGTTAATTTGTAAAGACCTTTTAAGAAACAAGGATGTTGTTAGTCATGTGGAAAAACATTATTCTCCCATCTCGTCTTAATGTGATTCATATGCTTTTTTGTTTTTATTCTGTCACAACAATTACTATGTAGTCCAATACATCTATCTTTTTCCTTGTGACATCTGAATTTTCTAAAGTAAGGTCTTTCTTCAGCCCAAGAACATAGAAATTTATTAAATATTTTTTTAATATTCACATTTTTTTTATATTTAAATAATTATTCCACCTAGAATTCATTTTTGTGATAGAGGCTTAGCTGTTTTATTCCAGATGGTTATCCCGAATAGATACATAGTTTTGCTAACACTTTTGTCATATATTATTTCTATTTATTTATGTTTTTACTTCGTTTTATTAAGATATATTATTTCCATTTAGAGTAGATTTATTCAGGACTCTAGACAGTTCCACTCATCCATGTGACTAACACGTGGGCTGGTACTATCTTTAACAGATGAAGGGACACCTTTAGAGAGACTAGATGACTTGCTCCGAAGCTGGTAAGTGGGAGAGCTGGGATCTAAATCCAGGTCTATCTGATTCTTAACTACTACATTACATTGGTTCTCTTTGGGAAGGACATTTCTTAAAAATACAAAAACCACTGTTTCACCTGCCCAGAGGGGTAGAAAAGCATAAGTCAGTTAATAGTTCCAAAATACCACCATTCCACTCCCTAATCCTACATTTTTTTGGATCCTCATTTACCGGAGCAGTGTATCTTTGCCCAGGCTCATGCAGAGTTGATTGCAGGAGACAACAAGACTTGTGATACGCTCGGAAGGGGTAAAGTCAATGCGCTGCTTCGTGAAGATGGGCACTTCCTTCTCTAGCTGGGCATTCACATACCCTACAGGTGAGGAGCAAAGAAAAGGTTAGCTATGGAAGAGACAGAGGAAGGGCAAGGAGAGGGAACAAAAAAGTGCTCTCCACTTTCTCAACATATTCCTATCCCAGGACCTTGGTTAACAAACAGGTTAATATCAATATGTCAAGTAGTTTGCTAATCGCCTCTACATTAGGGGCCTGAGCTCTTCCCATACTTCTGACAGCAGTAAGGGGTTGATTCTTTGGGCCCTTGGAATGCTGTTATGCCATGATGTACCTGCTCCCAGTGGTAATGTGGGAAAGAGTTGAGCGTTTCCCTTATCAATCTTTGGCTCCGCAATCCCAGCTCAACTAAAGCCATCTATTTCCACCCTCCCTCCTCCTCCCTACCCATGCAGTAATACTCTGTGTCTCCAAAAGAATGAGGGCAGAGGGAGTCTTGGAAAACCATTCCAATCAGTAGGTTAACAAACTGAAGCTGCTTTCTCTCTAGCCTTTACTCTCATTCCCTTACCATTGCTCAAAATGCCCCAGGACTTCAGACCCCTCTGCCAACTCTGTACTACTTTCTACAAAAATTTCCCCTCAATGCCAGGCTGTACCCAGCTCTAGCAAAGGCTTGAAATACTTTATTTTTCCTTGTTCAGTGACAAAGTTCCCTTTAGGACCATCCCTCCTTCTCCAGTTTCTTTGCCACTCTCTTCCTCCCACTTGCAGAAGGAGCCTGATGTGAAAAGCACAGAATCAGGTGAAGCCTATTCTCAGTTCTCCCAACTGCGGCCTTGTAAGCAAGTCACTTCCTTATCTGGGTCTCAGTTCCCTCTTAGAAAGACCCTACTGGCAAGGCCTAGATAACGCGGCTGCTCTTGCGGCTCTTTCAGACTTCAACCATCCACCAGTTGGAGGCCAGGAGATCCTGAGGAGAATCAGGGGCCTAGACCCAGAATGCACGTCCATGAAGTGAACCAGACCTCTTGAAGCCACCCTCCCCAATTCTCCCGCGCAGGTGCCAGGAAAGCCGAGGGGGATAGCGGTGCTCTCCTTACCCGAGTGGGGAATGCTCACACTGGGGCAGCCGGGCTGCAAGACGGCCGAACGGGATAAGGAGTCCTCGTATTCATCCAGGATGGACGCCATGGTGCCTAGCCTCTGGACTCTCCGTTGCGGGCCCCAGGGATCCCTGTCGCCCCGGATTGGAACCTGCGACTCTCCAGCCTCTATTGGGATCTGACAGATCCTGGCAGTCCGCCGCTGACTCCTCTTTAAAATCCTGAAGCTTTTCTCGCTCACGTCTAATATAGCGGGAAGATCGGGGACCCTCACCCTTAAATCTGGCTGAGTCCTGCACTCCACTGCCACCCGCAAGAGATTACCCACTACCTATAGCGGAGCCCAGGAGCTCCAACCTCGCCCCTGCAGCTCAGCTGACTCTCACCCCCTGGACGCGCGCCTATAACGTAACTTCCGGCCTCTCAGAACCTCGCGTACGCTGGCTCAGAAATTTGCGGGGCTGGCCAATGGGGAGGCGCGGCGAGGGGCGGGGCGGGGCGGAGCGGGGCTGAGACCCAGTTCTCGCTTGAGCGCGTGAGCCAGCAGCGCAGAGGCGTCTCTGCCTGAGGCGGAGCCCCGCACTCGTCTAAATTGGAGACCAGCGGGTTGAATGACTGGCCCTGCTGAACACAAGCCTTTCTCTCCAGGAACCTACTGCAGTTCCGGAAATTGACACTAGGAGGTAATCCCCGCTTTCTTAGCCTCCTTCCAGGACCTGCCCAGCGCCGCACAGCCTCTGAGATATCCAGAACCTTTCATGCCCAGGCTTCCCTCCCTCAGACAGACCGCTTAGCCTCCCACCTTTATAAACAGCTCGCTGCCCTAGGTTTCCAAGAGTACCTCCCAGTCCTCAGTCTAATGGCTGTCTTGATCCTATCTTCTATGGCACAGGCAAGCA
Source organism: Eidolon dupreanum (assembly GCA_028627145.1). NCBI lineage: Eukaryota > Metazoa > Chordata > Mammalia > Chiroptera > Pteropodidae > Eidolon > Eidolon dupreanum. The sequence continues at coordinate 55,005,901 of CM053509.1, forward strand.
GTCCTGGCCTTTCTTCTCTCACATTCAGGGGCTCACCAGCTTCCAGAAATTGGCAGAGCTGGGTGACCCAGAGAGTGGGAAGCCATGTGCTTGCCTAACCTACCTCTAACTTGCTCCATAGTGGTTCCTCGGTGTCGGGGGAGACAGAAGGAGCGGCAGAGAAGACCAAGCACAGCTAAGGGATGCCAGGCCGCTTCCACTGGCTCATTCGACAAAATGATATTGAGCACTTACTCCGTGCCTAGCCTTGGGCTAGCTGCTGGGGTCACAGAAGTTAGTATAGTACTATCCTTGACGGTCATAATCCAGCAGTGGCGATAGGCCAGTAACAGTAAATAAATAATGAATGCCAGAAAAGTAATTGATAAATTTGTTCAGAAGTCACCCATTCCACAAGTGAGTGCATTGTCGGTGCCAAGCACTGTTCCAGGCTCTAGGGCACAGCAAGAAAAACAAAAGTTCTGCCTTCGTGGGGCGTACCCAGGGACGTGGCCATAGCGCTGCGGGAGCATGGAGGAGCGGGGAACAAATAACCTGCAAAACCTGGCAGGAACAAGGGACAAATTACGTTGGAGGTGGGTATGGAGTTCTAAGGGGCAGAACTGTGAGGGTTCTGGTGCCACTGCGGTTGGGCTTCCTTCTTGATGGGGTCTTTCCTTTCTGGGGCCCATAGATTCTTCTTTGCTAAAGTGGAAGGCTCTTGGCCAGGATCACCGTGGTCCTGGCTTTAACGGGCAGTCCCAGTGTAATGACTAATAGCGACCCCTTTACTCTCAAAAGCTTTCAGGTTTGCACAGTACATTGTGTGGTCACCCTATTCTTGCCAAACTTCTAGGCAAGGCGCAGAAGATGACCCCCACCGAGGGCTCTCTGGGTCTGGAGTGGCCCGGACAAGGGGATGGGAGGGGCGACGACAGGTTACTCCGTCCAAGATAACTTCTGGTCTCACCGGGCACTCGCTTCTCCCGCGGGTAACCTGCGGCCGCGAGCGGCAATCTACACCAGGGGCGCTGCCGGGTTGGCTTGGAGGAGCAGGGAATGTGCCAGAGCTGGGCGGTAAGCAGAGGTTTCTGCCCTGGGAAAGGGGATCCCAGTCAGGGAGCTTTCCTGCTCCACGCAGAATGCTCCACCCAGATCACCTGCCGTCTGCATTAGGGAAACACAAATAGGTGCAACCAAAGGTCAAATAATCATAAAAGATACATCTACCGAGTACCAACAATGTGCCAAGCACCAAACTAAGTTCCTAATATTCACTGTTATTTCATTTTATGCACACACGAATGCTATAAAGTTGTCATTGCTCTTTTCCCCGTGTGACAAAAGCAGAAACTGAAGATGGTGGAGCAATTTATCCAAGGTCATGTGGCCAGAAAGTGGTGAACCAGGAAGCAATATTCAAATCCAAGCACACTGTCCATTCCCCCAATGCAAGCTAAGGAAGAGGGATCCAGCTGATTCCTCAGGTCTGGACTGTGCAGAGTGTACCTCCTGCATGGAGCTGGTCAGCATGGGGTGAGGGAGGGTGGTGGAGCTCTCAGGCACACTGTCCTTCCAGCTACCACTGTGCTATCCTCAAAGCCTACCTCTTGGGCTCCACTGCTCTCTGGAATATATGGGGTAGGGCTTTAAGTGGGCCTTGCTTGCTACAGACTCAGTACATATTCCCTGTTGAGATGATTACAGCAGTATTCCACCACATACTCATTCCCCAACCCTTAGGCTGGACTTTGGAATAAGAGCCAGAGACCAGCTTTCTAATCCCTCCCCAGTTACTCACTAGCTGTGACACTATGCACATATGATGCTCTTAGCCTCAGTTTCCTTATCTACAGAAATAAATATAATGATACTTACCTAGAAGGTCTGTGTTGAAGAGTCAATGAGGTGATCTAGGAGAAAGCTCACTGCTATAGCATAATGTCTAACATAGAACATAGAATATGTGATCAATAAACTCTAAATGTCACTTTAATCTGATAGTCACTCTCAAGTCCACCTCCTCCCTGCTTCATAACTTCCCCCTCAGAACTGCTATGGCTTTTCTTGTCCTGCCCACTTACTGGCACCTAATTATGAAGTGTGAGCATTCTGATTTGATACAACAGAAGCTAATTGTGGGGAATAACCTGAACATTGCTGAACACAGGAATACAGAGTTTCCTTAAGGAACTCAGAGGTGCAGATACAGATCCACCAGCTTCTACCCCTCAGAATCTTATGTGGTAGATAAGATGAGACAGGTAAGGGCTGACTGCTGGGCTAGGGAGAGAGAGGACTGATGTATAAAAGCAGGTGAATTTGAGCTAGCCCTTGAAGTGCATTATGATTTCCAAGGGTGAAAAAGGAAAGGCATTAGACAGGCCTCAAGAAAACCAAGAGCAAAGGCCTGCAAACATTGTGATGTTCGAGGACAAAAAGCTAGAACACTAGGGAGTCGGGCAGTGGAGGAAATGTGACCAGCTGTGGCCATATTGTGAAAGGTTTTGAATGGGCCCTTGGAAAGCTTTGGTTGGGGATGAGATCATCTGATGTGGGTTCTAGAAAGATGGGTGGTGGCTTGGGTGGAGTCCACAACAGAAAAGATGAGACCTGAGGCAGAAGCAAAAGAGAAGTGAGGGCCCAATCTGAAGAAAGCGAGAGGAGACTGGGAAGATTCAGGGGAGACATTTCTAAGGAAAGGCCCACTGAACTTAGTGTCGAGTTAGATGTGGGGGGAGGGTGGCAGAAGAGTGCAAGGTGACTCTTGGGAGACCTGGCAGATGGTATAGTGACATCATTGTCCAGGTAGAGGAAGAGCTGCTGGCAAAGGTCACATGATTGAGCTCAGTCCAACAGTGGACATGAGGCCCCTGCAGGGCATTAACTAGAAGAGACCCAGCACCTGTGGAACAGTCAGTAACTAATAAATATTTATTAAACAATTGCATGAATGAGCTTCCTCATGTTTCAGTTTCTATATTTGTAAGTGAGAAGAATCTACCTTATAGCATTATATTATAGGATATTATGCAATCACTCAGCATTGTACATATACCTAGAAAATGCTTAGTATAAGTTAACGATTAGTAGTAATTATTAACTGACTGAAGACCTAGACCAAAAAGAATAATTTAAGTGAGTAATTCATTTTTAAAAAATACTCTTTTAGAATGGCTTTAGATTTACAGAAAAAGTGAGAAGGTAGTAGAGCATTTCCATATGCTTCACAACCAGTTCCCCTTATTATGAACATCTTACATTAGTATGGTATATTTGTTATAATTAGTGAACCAATATTGATACATTATTATTTACTGTAATGAAGTCCATACTTTATTCATATTTTCTTAGTTTTTACCTAATTCCTCTTTCTGTTCTAGAATCCCATCCAAGGTATCACCTATTTAGTTGTCATGTTTCCTTAAGCCCCTCTTGACTATGACAGTTTTTGAGACTTTACTTGTTTTTGAAGACCTTGACAATTTTGAGGAGTGCTGGCCAGGTATTTTGTAGGATGCTCTCTATTGGAATTTGTCTGATATCTTTTTTTTTTCATGCTTAGTTGGAATTATGGGTTCGGGGAAGGTGAAGTACCATTATCATCATATCATATCAAGGGTACATACCATCAGCATGACATCAACCCTTGATGTTGACCTTGATCACCTGCCTGAGGTAGTGTTTGTCAGCTTTCTCCACCATAAAGTTACTCTTTACCCCTTTTTCATACTGTACTCTTTGGAAGGAAGTCAGTATACACAACCCACATTTAAGGAATGGGGGTTTATACTTCCTTGAGGGTAAAGTATAAATCATTTGGAATTCTTCTGCATGGGAGAATTAGGAATTTGTTTTTAAATTTAATTTTTGTTTTAATCTTTGTAATATGTATACATTTTTAAATGGAGCTACAATGAGTAGTCCTTTGCCTCGTCCTCAGTTAAACTCCATTGGGTCTGTTCTTATCTCTCAGTGCTGATCTATTGGATATTCCTAGAATGCACCCTGCCCCTCCAGACATTTGAGTATTTAGTCATGAGAGTTTTCCTCCTCTGGATTGACTTTCCTGATACTTTTACCCCTGCCAGGATCAGGCCCCTCCTAGGTGCTCCCTGAGCCCCCTGTTTCTCATCAAGAAATGTATTACTAATATAATTTTTCTTTCTATCTGTAATTATTTTTTCAAAATGTATAATATATTTATGTTTTGATTACTTAAGTAATAATTATAACGATAACTCAAAAGAAAACAATGGTAAGACTTAGAGAATTTTGCCCCAGCATGCCTCCCCCACCTCCAGCCTGGTGTAGATCATGCCACCAGTGGCAGCCCTGACTGTGAGGAGATGGTAGCCTAGGATAGGTAAATGACACTGATTCTCCCCACTCCACCTGACCCCTGAGAAAGAGGGACATCCCCTGACATATGATGGGGTGGAGAGGGGGGTAATGAATTCAGTTCCACCTGAGAGGAAAATAAACTGAGAAGCTTACAATAAGAAATATAACATTATAATATTAAAAAATGTATATACTAATTATAAATAATTAGGATAAGGTAGCAATAAAAACTTTCAAGCATAACATACATTACAGTAAGATTGGAAACACTGAAAAAGAAAATGAATAATATAAAATTTCCAACTGCTAAAGAAGAGCTTGTCAACATATTTTTTTAATGGATAATAGAGAATATCAGATGATCTTGGGTGTGTTCAGGGTGGTATGGCCATAGGATAATGGAGAATATCAGATTGTTTTGGTATTTAGATTTCAGTGTATAGTTTAAAAGAGTGAGGTAATCATTTTATTTAAGCATTAATATTCAGTGTATGCTAGAAATGACAACCTTTGCAACTATTTGACTTAAAATGAAAAGTGTTAGTATTTAGTATAGTTTTATCAATTTCTTTTAGTGAATATGGCATCTGGTAGGGTCCATGCTTTGTACTAGCACCACCTCTGCCAGGAGCCCTTCCCAGGCCAGCCTTTGCTTTTCCCACCACCACCCTCTCTACAGTTTCTACAGTCCCCTCTTTTTTCCAGAATATGGAATCACACTCAGCCAGATGATGCTGTTGGGCAAGTCACCAAGCCCCCTAAGCTGTGACCATCTCTAACATTCTATGGTTCTCTGAAAGCCAAACCCTTGTCACAGTCTATTTAGAGGCATTTGGAGACAGTGCCCAGGAAATAATGATTTTCAGGGCACTGCCTCAGAGCTAGTCACTATGCTTCTTACCTGTCCTTTAGTCTAGGATACATTTGAAAAGATGCCTAAGCCAGGGAACCTTCTCTAATTAATGTGAAACCTAATAAAATCTAACAACCAGCCCTCATCCTGCCTCTGACCTTTTTAGATCATGAGACCTGACACATTGTAAGGACTTGGGAAGTGCCTGTTGAGTGAATGCATGACTTAACATGTTAATGTGCATTTACATGGGTACACTATGTCACACTGCATATGTCTGAAATAAACTTGCCTATAAACTCACCCACAATGGCTTCTTGCAGAAACTGTTTTCAAACTTTTAAAAATGATGAGGTTTTTGTATTTAAAAACAATATCAACAACAATAATAAATCCAAAATGTTTTAAAAAACCACCAGTACCAAATGTTGTGAAGTTATGGAGTGACTGGAACTCATTGCTAATGGAAATATAAAATGGTGCAACCATTAACAGCCATTTAATATGCACTTAGTTTATGACCCAGCAATTCCATACCTGGGTATTTACCCAAGAGAAAGAAAACACATGTCCACACAAAGATTTGTATGGGAATGTTTATAGCAAATTTTTTCATAATAGCCCCAAACTGGAAACAAGTCAAATGTTCATCACAAGAGAATAAACAAATAGTGGTATATCCATACAATGGAATACTATTCAGCGATAAAAAAAGAACAAATCTCTCTTACACACAATGCTAATGAATCTTAATGACAGAAAGCTGATCAGTGTTTGCCTGGGACCTGACATGGGGTGGAGGATTGACTGGAAAAGTGTAAGAAGGAACTTTTTAGGGGAGATGGAAATGCTTTGTATCTTGATTGTGGTGGTGATGACTACATAGGTGGACATCCTGGTTGATACTCATTGAACTATACACTTAAAGTGTGTGCTCCCTGTACATAAATGATATCTCAATAAAGTTGATTACAACACAAAATTTTAAAAAGATCTCTGACCTAATGTGAGAATGATAATTAGTGTTTATAAGGCAAAAGATAATAAAACAATAGATAATCTGCTTTGTAGCCCATAATTCTTGAGGGGAAGACTGAAAAGAGGATAATGTTAGAGTGACAGACCTAGGCTCCACACAATCCTGGCTAAACCAGGAGGCCTCAGCCAAGTCAATTAACCTCTATGGAGACTCAGTTACCTTATCTGTAAAATAAAGATAATAACAATAACAATATAGTAAAATGAGACTTGAATAAATTTCTTTTTGTGTTCCTTGTCTGGGTCACAGAAGACAAAATTCTACAAATTTGTATTGTTCGTTCTTAGGCAGGGCCTTGACTTCATCTGGAAAAATGATAGTTCACTCTTGCAGAGTACTCCTTAGTGCTGGCACTATTCTAATCACAACATTCTACGAAGTAGGTACTATTTTAATCTTATTTTACAGACAAGGTAACTGAGGCCCAGAGAAGACAACAGCTCATAAGGGACACAACCTGGATACTAATCCAGGTGCTTTATCCCACAGCCCATGCTCTGGACCATCAAACTAATTTGAAATAAAGGAGGGGAAAGAAATTGAATTTAAAAATACTAGCTCTACATAAACTTACATGTGAACAAAAACTGATACCTTTCATATCAGTACTTTAGCAAAAAAACAGTAAGTGCTGATTTCATAATGTTTTGAAAAATCCTGCTGTTTCTAGTTTCAAATGGTCTTTCTGAAGAGCAGCCTTGAACTACTAATAATCAAAAAGAGATTTAGTTAGAGTAACCAACCCTCCTGATTTTAGCACTAACAGTTTTGTGTCCCAGGGCATCCTTAGTCCTGGTCGCTCTAGGCTGAGCTATTCCCCAGTGAAATAACCTCAAAGGAAAAGAAGCTGTGGTGTCACCTGGATCTGGCTCCTGCCTCTCTTTTCCGCTCATTCTCACCACTCCTTTCCTCTGCCAGGCTGAGCTACTTTTAGTTCCCAAATGGACCAGACTCTTTATTTCCCCTCTGAGCCCGATTCCTGCTATTTTTTTCAGGTTGTTCCCAAGCTCTCTTGGCTTGGTTCACAGTCATTCCAAATTCAGCCAGACTGATGAAGTTCAGCAGGTTCATACAAGTATGGCCACAGCAGTTGTTAAAATATCTACTTCCCCGAGTGTACCCTTCCCTGTCATTCCTCCCCAGGATCTAGCCACTAAAGGGTTAATGTCAAGCACACCAGAGGTCTTCTAAAAAGCTACATCAGGCCTTTGAGCCACTCTTTCTTGCTCAGGCCCACTTCCACATCTGGAAGTGTACTTTCTCTTCTAATAAAGCTTTTATACTTTAAAAAAATAAAATAAAAATAAAAAGCTACATCGGCACAGGACTGGCATTTTTCTGAGGCCATACCACTTGCTAAGTAATTTAAATATTATCTCTGATTACAACTATATAAAATGTGAATTTATATAAGCAATATAAGCCAAGAAGGGAGTTTGGAGTGATATTGTTAATTGAATGCTTATTTATTGGGTCCTCTTTATAAAGTTGCCGATGTTCATCATGATTATCATTATCATCATAACAGAGACTTGAATAAACAGTGCTATCAGGCCCTAGCTTCTGTTCAAGAGGAGGTTTTGGGCCACTGGACCCAGTCTTTGGGAGAATCAATTAAGGATTTGGTTGGGCTCAGGGTTTGGACATTTGGACAATTGCTTGTGGCATCAGGGCAAGTGGAGCTGCTCACCAGTCTTTTCATCATTTTGCAAACCATTTCTCACCATTCATTTATACATTCATTCCACACGTAGTTAATAAGCTCCTATAGTGGGATGCCACTGGGGCAATAAGAGCTCGAAGCTGTATAAGACCTTCCCTATCTTTTAGCTGCTTGTAGTCTAATCGAAGTATGAGGTGTACACACAGGAAACGTGGCATGGTCTCATAATTTGTGAAATGGTGAGTTCAGAGAAAGGAGTTTGATGTCAGGCAGAGCTCTATTTTGTTCACCACTGTGTGCTGAGCACTTTTCCAGAGTGCTTAGCCCACAGTGGGTTTGTGAAAGACCTCACAGAACAAATGAACGAATAAATGAGAACAAACTATTCATAATTCTGCCATTCATAGATAATCATTGTTGACATGTTTGTGTATATCCTTTTTTCTAAATATATAACAAATATTTTAAAAATTTTAGTAACCTTTTTCTTTGCAAAGGAAACATGTCAATTGTAGAAAAAGGAGAAAATGTTGATAAGCAACATAATATTAATAGCTAACATGTGTCTAGTGCTCCTTACATGTTAGGTAAAACAAGCTTCACACCAAGTGGTAATGATTCTCACATTTTGCTACACGTCCTTCATGTAGGACTGTCTTTTATTTTAATTATATACCTTCTTTGAATACTTGGGCTTAGACTATTTATATAAATCTGTATTATTTAACATTATCTTTTAATTTTCCCATGTCACTGAAAATTCTCTTAAGAACCATTTTCAGTGGCTGGTTATTCCATCCTGGTGGGGTACTCTAACTGGAGGATGCGGCTTGTCAGGTAGAGACCATATTCTCTCTGTGGCTGATAGGAATTCACTGTAGGTTTATGAGAGAAGAGGGGCAGGATAAATTTGTTGTCCTAGGAAGCTTGGGTGCACTAGAAATGAACAAACAAAATCAGGGAGGCAGGTAAGAGGTGATTTTTTTTAGGAGGTGATCGTTGCGGCTAAGGAAGCCAAAAGGAAAAGGAGAGTCGAGTACTACTACTTCAAAGAAAGGACTGAGGAGGAAGGAAAAGGAGTCCAAGGACATTGTCAGATTTGTAGACTATTCAGGCTCCACCCCTTCTAATTCATTAGCTTCAGAGAATTGTGCTACCATTGTCAGAAATAAGGAAGTTAGGAGGCGAGTTCATTTAATAAAAGGAGAGGGGTGTCTTTTTAGATGAACGTTTTGGGTGGCAACTCCCGCAGGTGTTTCAAAGATACTGGTCTGGGCAGAAAAAGGAGGTTCGAGGGACATTAGTAGTTGAGAATCAGAGGCTAAGGCTGTGTGGGGGAGGGGGAAGGGCAGATTAGAAGCCCAGGAGGCAGCCTCAGCCTAGTGATGGAAGGATGACATGGAAAGTGTAGACCATGGAGGCCAGAGGGCTGGCCTGTGAGCTTCTGTTCCAGGGGAGCACAATGAGGCTGACTCAGCACTATGCCGCTGAGTTTGCCAGTTCCCTCCCAGGACACAAGCATATCAAGTAGAGAAAAACCTCAGGAGACCGAATTAACTGGAAAGCTCTAAAAGTGTGCAGTCTATTTATTGTAGCATTATTAATAGTATGTTGGTAAATAAGTGGGGTTTTTTTTCAGCTTTATTGAGGTAGGATTAACAAAAAAAATTAAGTGTTAAATATAAATATAAAATTCTTTTCTTAAATGTTTGTTATTTAAAAGCTTTCTGACCTGCCCATCTGAGTCTCTGGGCTTATTCTGATCAGCAGGCCTGATTTGGGGGCCTTGGAATGGAGTATGCAGAGAAAATAGAAAAAGACTGCATGAAGTTTATTTCATTCACAAAGTGCCTCACCATGGACCTTTTTTTAAGTAAACTCTCACTACTGTTGTTCTTTTATTAACCCCTTTTCAGCAGTAGGAAAATTAGTTCTGGAGTAGGGGTAGATTTCTTTTGGTTTATGCTTGTTGAGTTGAGGTTTGGCTGTAGGTATCCCAAAGTATGCAGTCATTTTAAATAAGTTAAGGAATGAACAGAACTGCCTAAGAATTTGACCACACCTGAGGTGGACCTGTAGATTGCTGGATCTGGGACTGTCTGCCACTTATTAACTTCTTTGATCTCTGGGCAAGTCCCCTAACTCCTCTGGGCCCAAGTATACTGATCCCTCTCTTCCCAGAGATCTCGCTTGGATTGTTAAGAGACAGGGAAAATAAAGCACTTTTGCAAGGCTAAAACCAAGCACAACTGTGTTGGACATCTCAGAAACAAAAATGTAACAAGCCAGATAAAAAAAGTTGAAAACCACATGATATCACTTATATGTGACATTTAAACCTAAAAACAACAAATGAACAGGACAAACAAACATAGACTCATGGACATGGACAATAGACTAGTGGTTACCAGAGGGTAGTGGGGAGGGGAGGCAGATAGGGTAAAAGGGGTCAAATATGTGGTAAAGTTAAAGAATTTAAAAAAATAAATTTTAAAAAAGAAAAACAAAAATGTTATTACTGCCATAATTCACTGTCAGGGCCATGTTTTAATTTTTTTGGATTGTTGTCGTTTAATAAACTTTGTTTAGAACAGTTTAGATTTACAGAAAATTTGAGAAGATAATAAGAGAGTTCCCATATACCTCACACCCAAGTTGCCCCATTATGAACATCTTACATTATATACTATATTTGTCATAATAAACCAGCACTGATACATTATTATTAATTAAAGTTCATATTTTGTTTAGAATGCCTTAGTTTTTACCTTATGTTCTCTTTCTGTTTCAGTAACCCATCCAGCATACATTATATTCAGTTGTCATGTCTCCTTAGGCTCCTCTTGATTGGCACTTTTTCAAACTTTTCTTGTTTTTGATGACCTGGACAGTTTTGAAGAGTACTGGGCAGGCTTTTGTAGAATGTCTTTCAATTGGAACTTTACTACTGTTTTTTCTTATTAGACCATGGTCCTCATGAGGAAGACAGAGGATAAAAATGTCATTGCATCACATCATATCTAGGGTACCTATTATCAACTTATCAATGTTGATCTTAATTTTGATCACCTGGTTGAAAAAGTGATAGGATTCTCTACTGTAAAATTACTCTCTCACCCACCCCTCACCCCCGCCCTAACCATTTCATACTGTCCTCTCCAAAGAGGAAGTCGCTTTGTTACAGCCCACACTTAAAGAGCTGGGGTTTATGCTCTTATTCTTGGGGGCAGAGTATTTATATACATTATTTGGAATTCTTCATGGGAAATTTATCTATTATGTGTTCAATCATTTATATCAAAATAGACTTGTGGATATTTATTTTATACTTTGTGCTATGATCCAATACTGCTTTATTTTGTTGCTCAAAATGTTACAGATTTGGCCTTTGGAAGCTCTTTCAGTTGGCTCATAAGTCCATTTGTCATTCCTCCATCTTGCTATTGTTTTGTTTTGTTTTGTTTTGTTTGTTTTTTAGCACTTCCTTACTTTCTATACTACAAAATGCTCCAGGCTCATCTTTATTTTTCCTGCCCCTGTCCTAGAATTGGTCATTTCTCCAAGGAGAATGTCAGGGCCAGGTTTAAATCTTAGCAAATGTCTGGCTGAAAGATAGAACAGACGATCTGACAGAAATAAGACTCAACCCACCCTTAGGAGGGGACTTTCCCAGCAGTAGCAGCCAGAATTGCAAGTCCTTAGCTGAGAAATAAGTGACTCACCAGCTCCCCACATTGTCTCCTCCCTCCCCCTCTTGCTGACAAGACTGTCCCTAAACCAGCTTAGACAGAGGGACCTAGGTCAGAAAGTGTCCCCACGCATAAGGCCAGAGAAGAGTGACCTGTCTCAGGCCAAGTTAAGGCTTTTACCCATGCCTTGCAGACACTTCCCTCCATTTGTGTATCATTTATACTCCTCCTACCTGCGGAAAGGATTGAACAGGATTATTCTCAAATTTACAGCTATAATTATTAAAACTTGGGTAAAAGAACAGGAGCACTGTAAAGAGCCTATGTGTGTGTAGTAATTTTACTCAGACACCTTGGCTGTGGCGACTTTCCTAGTTTCCCTGAATCAGATGCCTAGCATCAGAAGGGCTTTCAGAAATAAATACGCTTCACCTGTCATTTTATAGCACTGAGATGGAACAAGTGATTTCTCAGGAGTGACACAGCTAATGAGCTGAAGGACCAAGAATACTGGGACATGTCTCCTGACGTCCAGGTCTTTTCAAATCCCCATTCTTGACTCCCTTTCCAGAATAATTAAAAAAAAAAAAAATACCTTTCAGGACCTTCTGTGGGATACAATAGCAATACTACACTTTGAGGTCTCTTTCATTTGCTAGATGGATAAACTTATGTGGATGTGGCCAAGAAGTCTTTGGGACTCTAATTAGGGATGATTAGCACCCCCAGAGTTTGGACACAGGGGATGTTGGATGTAGACATGGGGATATGGAAGCAGATACTGATAATCTTACGATTGCCCCACAGTCAAGATTTTGATGGTTAAATCGGCAGCTTTCTAGTTGTTGTCCTCAACTTCAACTTAAAAAGAAAAAAAATCAGGGACCCTGAGACTTTTTCGAAGAGATTCAGAGATTTGGATTTATAGATTTTTATACTACCAACTGTTTGAGAAATAAAATTATCTCTTTAATATTCATTGCCCTCTCCCCCTCACAACATTCCCTGAACAACTCATGAATAATATGTTTTCAATAATCTTTGTATAGGCTGAGATGAAAGACAGCCTTGGAGCTCAGAGAAAGGATTCTGGGCCGGTGTCACTTGATGGTGTGGCCACAATAAAAAGATGAAATTAGCATCAAGCTACTCTACATCTGCTCTTTTGGTGAACTTTCTAGCACTACCTGTCATATCTTGTCTCAGTCTGTAAACTTTTAGGGCAAGGACAGCTGATGGCCCACAGCAGCATCAACAAATAGGTAGGTAATTACTATGTGTTTTTGATGATGATGATGATAATACCAGGGACTTGGGGACTTGGAAAATATTCAAATGAAGAACTGTCCTTGAAGATCCTCCTCAGCTAGCTTCTCCAACACCCTCGAGTTCCTTTAGTGGAGCACAATGAAAGTATTTAAAGCCTGCCTTCAGGCAGAGCCTAAAGGAATCTCTTTAGTGGAAGAGAGTACAATACATTCGTGCTTGTTGTCTTCATGCTCGAGTTTATTTTCTGCCTCTTCATGATCTGTATATTTTAAAAATCATTCTTTAATCAATAAGTTATTTAGACTTCTTTATACTTGTACAAATATATGTGTAGTTTCTGTTTTAATTTGAACACAGGTTTAATTTGAACATGCTGCATTATGTGTTCCCAACTTGCTTCTTCCTCCTAACAACAAATCCTCAATCTTTCTCTGCCAAGATACCTAGATCTGCCTCATTTTGGCGATTCTTTGTCCCTGTACCTGTGGCGTTCTCTGCGCGTCACTTGTCGGCCTGCCTCTCTTGCTCCGGGTGTTTGACATGGCCTGGCCTCTAGAGCCCGGTGCCCGCTGTAGGGGGCGGTCCCAGGAGGACGCCGGCGGGTGGGCGGGGTCAGGGACGTTCGGGCAGATGAGTGGGCGGGGCCCCACATATACAGACGGGTAGCGGCGGGCGGACGCGCCCCGCCACGGCGGACTCAGTCAGTGGCAGCTAGTGGAACCTGCTTCTCTGAGCGCAGCTAAGCCTGGTCCCGGACTGTCCCCGGAGCGGGCCATGCCCCCGCGGGAGCTGAGCGAGGCCGAGTCGTCCCCGCTCCGTGCCCCAACCCCTCCCCCGCGGCGGGGCAGCGCGCCCCCCGAGCTGGGCATCAAGTGCGTACTGGTGGGCGACGGCGCCGTGGGCAAGAGCAGCCTCATCGTCAGCTACACCTGCAATGGGTACCCGGCTCGCTACCGGCCCACGGCACTGGACACCTTCTCCGGTACGTTCAACGGTCCTGGCGGCCTCGTGGCTGGGGGTGGAGTGCACGCGGGGGCTAGGGCCGGCGCGCAGGCGGGAGGGCACGGATCTCCCCTCAAGGCAGGCAGGAGCAGGCCTCGAGGTGGCGCTGGTGAGGTCTGGTGGGGCCCAGGACTCTTACTAAGTCAGTCTATCCTTCGCCCCGCCCCTACAGTGCAAGTCCTGGTGGATGGAGCCCCTGTGCGCATTGAGCTCTGGGACACGGCGGGACAGGTGAGAAGCTGGGAGCAGTCTCTATTGGTGTAGGGAGAGGTGGGCTGGAGTCTGGAATGACCCCTAGATGGATCAAGAATGGAGAAGGCCTTGGGCCCTTGGTTACTGGTCTCAGGCCTCCAACCCCAAGTGACAAGCTAATTCCCGCTCCCTGTGACAGGGAATAATCCCACTAATGACCTGGCCTTCTCATCCCAGGAAGACTTTGATCGCCTTCGCTCCCTCTGCTACCCGGATACCGATGTCTTCCTGGCCTGTTTCAGCGTGGTGCAGCCCAGTTCCTTCCAAAACATCACAGAAAAATGGTTGCCAGAGATCCGCACTCACAACCCCCAGGCTCCAGTGCTACTGGTGGGCACTCAGGCAGACCTGAGGGATGATGTCAATGTACTGATTCAGCTGGACCAGGGGGGCCGAGAGGGCCCCGTGCCCCAACCCCAGGCTCAGGGTCTGGCGGAGAAGATCCGGGCCTGCTGCTACCTCGAGTGCTCTGCTTTGACGCAGAAGAACTTGAAGGAAGTGTTTGACTCAGCCATTCTCAGTGCCATCGAGCACAAAGCCCGCCTGGAGAAGAAACTGAACGCCAAAGGTGTGCGCACCCTCTCTCGCTGCCGCTGGAAGAAGTTTTTCTGCTTTGTTTGAACAGCTATGGCAGAGTAGGGAGGAGTAGGAATAAAGCCACAGACATCTGGAACCTGGGGTGGGGGAACTTTGAGGGCGCTACTGGCAAGGCCAGGCCACCCCATGAGACTCAGTTCCGTTCTGAACACTGTGGAGACACAGGCCTCTAACTGCCCACTTGTATGCCAGGGTGAGCTTAGGGCCTGGAGGAGGGAAGGCTCTGATTTAGATTTCTGTGGTCAAGGCTTACAGAGAAATCCCAGCACTTTGATTTTCATGGGATGGTCCTAACAGTGTCAGCCACCTCTAACCAGTTTGGGATCCAATTCTGTTTCTTACTGTGGGCCCTCAGGTGAGCCCGGCTGAATTAGGACCCTTAGTGGTGGTTCCCATCCCCTCCTTGGCATAGGGATAAGGGAAAGCCTAGAAAATAGCTGGGCATCTTGGAGGGCTGGAAGCAGTCCAGCCTGATTTGGAGAGAAGTTTTAGATGGACTGTGTAAGATGGAAGTCAGTGAGAGTTTGAGAGGGATCATAAAGTGAGGATTTGGATCCTTGGAACAGGAGGCAGGCTGGGAGGAGGAGGTGGATAAGAGAGCTAGGCCTGGAAGGAGGAAGAGTGAAGAGAAGGAGAGCAGAGAAGTGGGGCAGCTGAGGAGCAAGGCTGACACCTGGGCTGCCCTCAACCCCCAAGGCCAAGGAGGGCGGGGCTGGTCCCTGGGAAGAACTGGGTCTCAGGGCTCCCTAGGCACTGCCCAAACTGGCTGGGCCAGGAGTGGGGCAGGAGGTTAGAGACAAGGCCCAGCTGAGAGGAGGGGGAGGAGCTGCAAACTACAGCCTGAAGGAAGAAGGGACTGGGGGTCACCTCTTTCTTTAAAGTCACAGCCTAGAAGGTAGGGCAGTGCAGAGTCTGCAAATAAAGCCTTAAGTTTCTGAAGCTGTCTTTTGTCATTTCCTGGAGTGGTCAGCCCATTGTTCTCACAGCCCTCAAGGCCCAACACGGTGGATCTCAGAGACAGGTTGGGTACAGAAGGACAGGCTAGATTGAAAGGTGGGGGCTGAACTAGATGGAACAGTGTGGTGGGAACTGGACTAGGGGGGCAGGTTTGGGGCTCCCCTTTTGGGGCTTAGCTGGTTCCCAGGAGAGCTAGCGTGGGAAGCAGCCTGGAAACGGGTTTCCCCAGGTGTCAGCGCCAGAGCTGCTTTCCCATGACCTCACCGGGCTGATGGTGCCCCTCCCCTCTCCTCCTCCTTTCTAGAGCACTGTGCTCAGTGCTGAGGCTTTGGGGCAATCCCAAGACCTCTAACCTTCCTTCTCTGATCCTTCTAACAGTCCTCAGGATCCAGGGTTTCAGGGGCAGGGCAGGGGCGGGGAGGGGAGCTGTTTCAGAGCCTGAGCTTGAAGACACCCCCCATAAAGTCTAAACCTCAACCAGTGGCCAAACTTCTTGGGTTGGTTGGACCCAGTCTTCAGCCTTGGCACTCAAAGTTCACATAAGGATAGTGAAGGTCAGGGTGCCAGTTGTTAACAATTTAAACAGAAGTTTGGTCCCAGATATCCTGTGGAAGTAAGGGTTCATTGGGTGAAGACTTCGAGAGGAGCAGGGATCTAGAGAACATTCTCTGGGATTGGAGCTGGAAGGAATTTTAAAGGGTACCTTCGGGGGGGAAAACACTTTATTCTACCCATAAGGAAAATGAGACCCAGAGAAAAAAGGTAGTATCTTAAGTGAGATATTACCAGATGGCTGTAAGAGCATTTCGCAAACTCTAAAGTTAGGTACGTGGATAAGTTATTTCTGTGGAGAGGTATTTCTAAGACACACCTGGGACACCTGGTAGTCAACTGCTGAGCCAGATGAGCACTCACCCTGTCTCAGCCCAGCTCCCTCAGTAGGAAGTTACAGTGTGTGTGTGTGTGAGAGAGAGAGAGAGCGCGCGCATGCCAGCGAGCATGGCTGAGGGACAGAAATCCCAGCCAAGTGAAACCTCAGATAATCCTCAAATTTAGTTTTAGCCAAGACTGTCCGGTTCTTGTTCTACCAGTGCCCATCCCCCAGAGCTTCAGCCATGTCATCTCCTTTTGTCCCCTTGCCCCCTCAGGTGGAGGTGCTAAGCTATATCATTGTAGCCAGGTCCTGAAGGGTCCCCACAACCCAGCTCCATGGCCTGCTGTAATGTCAATCCAGCCTGGCACATCCCACTCTGGGACAGAGACCTGGGTTCAAGTTTAGGCTCTGACATCAACCGTGAGCTTAGGCAAATGTTTTCCCTTCTCTGTGCCTCAGTTTCCTCATTTGCAAAATGAAAGACTCAGGACTCTGAGTCAAACAGCTCTAAGGGGTCCTAAAGTTGTCATGGGCTGGGGAAAGAAGACTATCAGTGATCTCTGCTCCCCCCACTTCTTCCCTTTTTCTTTGTTGGTACCAGCACATCCATGTCTCTACGTCTCCTCTCCTATTGGGTCACTGAGCCCGGTCAGCACTTCCGTCAGCCTTACCCTATGTTCCTGCCACTGCTACTCCCCACTTTAGACCCTCCAGTGCTTCTGCCTTCCCTCTGGCACCTCCTGACTCAAGACTGTTACCAGTTCTCATTGCCACCAATGAACTCCCAGCTCCTCATTTCAGCATTCAAGGTCTTCTCAAATCTGACACAAACGTGGACCAGGCCAGCCTGTCTCAGTGATTCCCACTCCCTGATTCTCAATTATTTCTTGACTTCTGACTCCAAGTCTTACTTTTTGCCAAATCCTCTAGTTTGGAAAGTGCTCTCCCCCACCCCATTCCTTGTTTCTCCTCTGAACATCTTCCAATACTCCCCTTCTCTGGAAAGCATCTCTTACCTGTATTAGTGTCTGTACTGCTCTCTTGGCTCATTGAGTACATTCTGAATTTGGTCACTCAGCCTGTATCTCCCCAGCTAAACTGAGGGAGAGAAAGTCCCATTCATGCATCTGGGCTCCCACAAGGGTCTTGGGCTCAGATAATATTTGCGTTGGCCTTTCAGTGTTTAAGATAAAAAGCCAAGCAGTGAGCCCTGGAGGAGACCCTGAGGATAAAGTTCAACTCCAGGTTTTTGTCCCTGAAGCCTGGAGACAGGCCTAAGAGCAATGGCTTGTTGGAATGGCCTTCTGAGGTATGGGCGCCCAAGCCTGTGCAGGACCAGAGAGATTTACCTCTAGTCTCAAACTCACCAGCTCACTCTGCTTCTGTTTCTCTCTACTTTTTTGGGACCGTTTTTATTCCTATCTCTCTTTCCTTTGCTTCTTTTTGCCTGCTTTTTCCACTCTTGAATCTCAATTTAAAGGAATATTGATTATATTAACTGGATAAAATTGTATGTTTCTTACATATACATTCTATGTATGTTTATATCCGTGTAAATTGTTTGCATAATCAACCCTTAATTGATTTTTTAACTTTTTATTTTTTCCATAATGAACATTCACAGAAAAATTGGAAAATCCAAGAATTAGCAAATCAAAAATTTACTAATAGTCTTACCTCCGAAAGATAATCAATAATAATATTTTGATATACTTCCTTTCAGTCTTTTCTTGTATGCACATTTTTTGTGATCATGTTATATATACAATTTTGTTTTTTTGTTTTTTTCATGTAAAATTTTTCATGTTGTTATAAACTCTGGTCAGAGACTGTAACCATGCTGTATGTTTGCTTACTCTATCACCTGACCATAATTTCTTCAACTAGATCCCCATTTGGGGGCATTTAGGTCATTTACTTTTTTTCTATTATAAGTGAGACTACATTATCTGTTGATTATTTTTTCCATCATGGGTTGGTAACCAACTACAGAAAAAAAAGTTCTTCATCTTTGGCTTTAAGGCTAGCCCCCAATACAATTCCAAGTTACTCTTAGAGGGAGCTTGGGTTTCTGTGTATGTGTGACTGGGGGCAGGGTGGTTCTTTTGTTGGAGCATGACTAGAAGATTGTAGGTGTTCAATAAATACTAAATGATGACAAGGTTTGTATATATCACATATTCATGTACATATCTCTGTGTTCCTGTTTTTTTCTCTTATATATTTAAGGTGAATATTGTCTTTGTGCAAAATTGAATATTTCTATATCTGTGCAAGTCTGTGTATCTATGTCTGTAAATGTAGGTGTCTATCTTTATGAAAGATGTATATAGCTCTGAATGTGTATGTATATCCGGATGTCTGCCCTTAGAAGTGTGTATTATACATAATTTTATGTGGGTTTTTTCTTTTAAAAATATTTTATTAAAGGTCTTCATAGAGCAAAATCCAGACTATAGATCCAGCTGCCAAGGAGAACCTGTTATGCCGTGAGTACTGGCTGGGGCATAGCAAGCAGGTGGCTCTAGCTTCCCATCCTTCTGTTCTGAGATGGAGGTGGTGGACACTATCTCATCTTTGGCTTTTACAATGCTCACATGGTCAGAAAGGGGCTTCTTAGGGCCAGTCTTATCTCTTGTGTCCCAAGGAAGCATGATCTTCATTCTGATGTCCAGCACGCCCCACCTGAGCAGCACACCCTGACTGTCTGGGTGTGTATGTTGGTTTTTGTGTCTGTGTGTGCATATCTAGGTTGGTCCAAGTTTTTTAGGGACTATGGGTCTATGTGTCTGTGTCTGCCTTAGCTCAATTCTGTTTTGATGTCTTTTTCCATGTGAATCTTATGCTGGGTATATGTGCTGGGTCTAGGCTCATGTGTGGATAGCTGAAGAAACTGCGCCTTGCTTGCTTTACCCCTCGGAGCAGACTTGTGCCTAGGGCAGAGGTGACACACCCTCTCTGAGCTCTCCATTCTCCTGGGAACTGGCTTGGGAGAGTGAGTGAGACTGAGAGCAGACTGAGAGCAGACTGAGAGCAGACTGCGTCAGGAGCAGGGGCCCCTTTTGCAACCAGCCCAGGCCCCAGGCGTTTAAATCACAGCTCTCACAGGTCAGACCTGCCCACTGTGCCTGGCTGCCAGTAACCCCGGCCCCCAGCAGGGCTGTGCTGTCAGCATCCTCCTTGGGCCTGGGCCAGATCCTCCAGTGAGCAGAACTCAGCCAGCTGAGAGGCCACATTAGTCACCCCCTGGAAACAGCAGGGAGTGACCTCCCGGGCCTGGGCAGTGCTGGATGTCTCAGGGAACCATTGCCTTCTGTTCCTGTATGCTTCAATGCTTAGGCAGCCTATCTCCTCCATTATCACTTTCCATTCTTACAACTAAACTTCAAAATAGCCAGATGACTCTTACTAGCTCCAATTTTTAGATGAGGAGACTGAAGCATAGAACCACAGTACCAGGGTAGAGGCAGAACTGGACCTTGGACCTGGGTTTCCCCACCCTGGGTCCAGGCCTCTTTCTAGTGTGCCACTTAGGGGGTTACACCACCTAGAAATGGTTCTTTTAGAGAGAAGAACTAAGAAGTATCATTTATGGGACAGATTAGATTGCCATAGGCTGGGGAGTCGGGCAGAGGGAGACAGGGCTGGAGGCAAGACGTGAGGAGAGGTATCAGTACTAAACCAGGCCTGCCTTCCTAGTGGAGTGCTCTCAAAGATTTCTCCACTGAACATAGGATTTGTCTTATAACTGGGATGATCATATAATTCATTGTTAGATTCAGAATATTTTTGAGATTGAATGAGAGCTCTATTAATAACCTGGGTTTATGATCTCCCTACTCATAACCCATTTGGAAGCCAGAGCCAGTCATTGTCACCAGATCCATGGCCTTCTTGACACTCACTTATGCCAATCTGCCTGTCTCTGCAGGTGTCCAAATGACTCTCTCACCCCTTGGAAGGAAGGGGCAGCAGGGGAGCCTCTGGGCCCAGTTTGGGCATAGGACTTCTCTGTGGCTGTGTTCCACTGACTGCCCATCTCCTCCCCCTGTCCAGCACCCTGTCCCAGTTGGGAAATAAGCAAAGCCTCTCCCCAAAGCTCTTCCTCCAGGGACAGAGAGACAAGGGACCCTTGATTCCTGGGGCTGTGTGCATTTTTCTACCTATGGCTCCACCCCACCCCTGCCCAACAGGCCTTGTGCTCCTGCTGACCACCCTATCTCCCACAAGCCTCCTGTTTCAGCCCCATCCTGGACTTGCTGAGTGACTTGAGTAAATTGCTATCTTCCTCCCTGTCTGAGTTTCTCCCCATTGTGAAGTGGGGCTAATGCTCTCTGCTCCTCCCTGGCTTCCAGGGGACCTGCAGGGATAAGCAAGATAATAAAGGGGAACTGATTTAGAGGAAGCTATCAAGAGCCAAGTAAGAGGTATCAGTGCTGGCCTGTGTTTACATGGGTGTGGACCTTGGGTTCCCAGCCTCCTGGGACTTGGGACCAGCCCTGACAGCTTCTTGGCCTGGTTCCTCCTGGCTCCTTTGTCCCACTTCCAAAGAAATGACAAAAACAGAAGCCAAGAGTCTGGTGGTATGAAGATGAGACATCAGAGCAAAAAGTTTGGGGCTCAGGAACATTAGTATCCTTGCTTAGCTCTGTCTCGACCCATTGGCTGTGTGATCTTGGGCCAGTCACTGCCTCTCTCTGGGCCTCAATAACTTGGCTCTGACAGCCTTCCCAGCTATACATCAGGGGGTCCTAGAGCCTGTAACCAGAGGTCGACATCATAATTTGTGGGTAGAAAGGATTCTGTCATCTAGTCCAAGTCCTTTACTTTTCATAGATCACTATAGGTCTTTTCTGGGGCCACTGACTAACCATCCTCAGCCTAATTAACCCAGGGTCATAAACTGATTGCAAAGGGTATCAGGCAGGAGAGGGTAAGTAGTCAGAGAAAATTCAGTAGGAAGACAATCTCAAGTAAGTTATTTGGTCAACAATGTAATCTTGTACTCCATCGGTGTTTGATTGTCCCTTGCACCTTCAGCCTCTCTATGAGTAAAACTCAGCACAGGCCTCTCCTCAACCCACAGTTCTCTATGGTAAGGGTGCTGGCTCTTCTTCCCTTCCCCTTTATGGCCTCTGCCCCAACTGCCTCCCAGCCCCATAGGTTTCCACCAGGCTCCTCCACTACCACTACCCTCACAATCATCCATGATGATCAGTCAGCCCCCACATCCCCACCTCCCTCCTTCCTGACCCTAGCAGTCATTGAACTTCTCTCTTCCTGGGTCTCCTGCCACTCCTCTGACCAAACCTCCTCTGCTTTCCCTTCCTCCAGGAAGAGACTCTATCCTCACTTTCTGCTCTCTCCTCTCTAGGTCTGCTCTGCTTCTCTCACAGTAATCTCCCCACTCCTCTATTTCATCCTTATGTGGCTACTCCCAAACCCAGGAGCTCGATTCTCTCCACCAACCATGGAACCCTCACCTCTAGAGTGTTCAGACCTCACCAGGTTGCATTGCAGCTGGAACACTTAGCGCTAACTATACGGCCCAAAGACTACAAGACTCATGTTTTGGCCTTGTTCCTGACCCAACTTTATGTTCCTTCTTGCTCTTTTTTTTTTTTAATCTTGTTCCTACTTTATACTCATGTTATGTCATAACCTATAGTCCCTTTTAAGCTGCCTCTAAATCCTTCCCCAGTAAGGCAAGGCATAAGCGAACAACACAAAACAACAATAAAATCAATAAAACCAGTTTTCATCTGGTACCTGGTACCCCTCACCTTCTGTCTGGTTCTCCTAAGGTTGCCCTTCCTCCATTCAGTTCTGCTTCTGTTGGTCACACTGCCATCCATCCAGACTCCCAGGACAGAAAACCTGGAGAGTCCACTGACTCAGGCTCTCCCTTTGTGTAATCTGGTCACCAAGTCTTTGAATTTCTCTCTTCCCCAAATCTCCAGAAGCTCTCTCTTTTCTATCCTCACTGTTTCTATCCCATCTCAGAACTTCATAGTCTGATGATTTATTTCTTTCTGAAATATGTCTGAATACTTGTTCAAAAGCTAACTTTTTCTCATTCCAAAAGCAATAGATATTCATTGTAGAAAATTTGTTAAATGCAGGTGGACAAAAAAAGAAGAAAACGAAAACCACCTATAATTTACCATGAAAGATAACATTATGGATGTTTGGGTAAATATCTTTTTTTTAGTTCTGTTTTGTTTTGTCATTTTAAACATATAGTCTCCCCCCGCCGCCCCCCCCCCCATGACAAGGGACCTCTACATTTCTTTCCCAGTTAATTTTCTTGGTCTTCTTGGTTCTGGATTCCACTGATAGAACCCCCAGGAACCACTGGAGGTGGGAGAAGGACAAGCAGGCTTTCTCAGACAGCCCGTGGGAGAGTTTGGGCCACCTCCTGGGCTGAAGCTGGGCTTCCGGGTTTGCGGCTTCCAGGTGGCGCTATTGATGACAACCCCTCCCAGGGGTAGCTGAAAAGTGCTTTCCCAGGCTTTAGGCGAGCTCTGTTTGGGTGGGGAAGGGAGTGGTTTTGTGCAATAGGGCAAACCACTCCTCATTCAGGGCTGTTTGTTTAAGTGGGCAGGGATGGGTTTGGGAAAAACAATGCAGTTTTTGACAGTGTTTATTTGAACTGTTAGGACAAATAGATTTGAGAAAACTCCCCAATATGGGGAAAACAGGATGGGTTATAAGGAATAAGATGACAGGAATCCCAAAGTTGATTATCTGGGAGTAGCAGGCTGGGTAGGGGCTGCCCAGCTCAATAAGACCTGAACTTAGCACCTGCATTACTGCAGGAATGTGGGTCCCGGATTGCCATTCTTCCCCTTTTCATAAGAAGCTAGAAATACAATTTTTAAAAATGAAGTTTCCTAACTCTTTAAATGTTAGTAACTAAGTAAAGAAAACACTGTTTGGGTCCAAGTATGCTTGCAGATTGCCGGGTGCAACTTTTCAACTAGCCTTTACTACACATCTACTATGTACCTTGCATAGGTTACCCTTCCTGATTTACTGGGTGTAGCTTCCTCCCTCTTTCCCTCTTCTTGTGGTGTGACATCCAGTGGTAAGGCTTGCTTTCCTATCTGTTCCTTAAAACTGACTTTGGATCACTCTTTCCCCTGCTCAGGTCCCCAAGTGCCCACCCATGCGGCCTCTACCCACCAACCTCCCAGCTTTCCCTCTCAGTGCTTGAGCCAAACTGAGCAGCTTGCTGCTCCCCAAACAAAACAAGATCCATGAGCAGCTTTTGCTCACTATGATTTTGTTATGCCTGGAACACCGACACCCATCTGTTCATCTCATTTTACACTTCCTCTGTGAAGCCATTTCTCAATCTCCTTAATATCTATGGCTTGACCGACCTCTGCTTTCTTCAAAAGCCGTTTGTCTGATACCTCATATCCACCAAAACGGGAGATGCTGAGATAAATAAGGCCCCATCCCTGCCCCGAGGAGCCTCAACCACATAAGGACGGACATATATTACATGGGCCATGTGTATGCAGCAGAGCTGTATACAGTATAACAGAATGGGGAAACAGGGAAGGTTTTTTGAGCTGGATCATGGTGGTTAGTTGGAGCTTTCCAGAGAGGTAAAATGCATTTGAGGTAGAGGCAACTAACTGCTTGTGCAAAGGAATGGAGGCATGAGGTTCTGAAAAGGTGTCTTTTGGGTGAGGATAGACAGAGAACAGCTGGGGAAGTCAGAGATGAGCAGTTTGGGAACCAAATTGTTTTGTTACAGTATTTGCATTCCTTCTACCAGCACTCCAGGGTGTAACTCCAGGAAAGCAGGGGCTGCATCTCAGCTTTCATTGCTTCACACCTGACACCTGCTTGGGACACTCGACTCAAATCCTTGCAAGGAACATAGCGCCCAGTGGCGGTGAGTGCGCCCCCTAGGGGCCTCTGCGTGATTCCATCTCCTTCTCCCGAAGGTGACTGAGCCGTGCCTCCATCCCAGAGGATCTTACTGGGGGCGCGATTTGCCCTGCAAGGTCTCACTTCATCTTCACCCCTCCCTAAGAGGAGGATATTGCCTTTGGTCCAACAGACACTTATTAAGCACTTATTCTGTGTTCATCACTGGTCTAGGAATTTGGATGCAAAATTTAATGTGTAATCACTTCAGCCCTGGAAGGGCTCTTAGAAAATCAAAGGTTGATGGGAGTTGACTGATTGACAGTGTTGGTGTGACCAGGGGAGGGAGCAAGGCTGTTTTGAGCCTTAAAAGTTGGATGAGTGACTAGTAAAGTAGGAAGCAAAAATACAGTGCCCTATGAAACAGGAATAGCCAAAGCAGGGTTTGAGCCTGACCACCTGCCATCTATTCAACGTGTAGTGAACCACTACCATTTACTAAGGTCATAGAAGGAGTATGGCCTGCTGGAGACCCAGGTATGACTAAGATACCATCTGTGTCTCCAGGAGCTCAACCCAGCAGGAAGACACTAGTAAAGAGAAAGGAAAAGGGAGTGCTCTGTGCTCGGAGTCCTGTTAACAGGCATAAATGTGAAGCAGGGAGAGCCTCATATCTGGATGTGTGCAGGAGGGAATAAGAACTTGAGCTTAGCGGGTGGCTCCATAGTATAGTGGTTAGCACGTCTGCTTTACATGCAGAAGGTGCTGGGTTTGTGCCCCAGGTGGAGCCATGGACCATGCTAGGCCCTGAGTGTGCTCCCCAGCCTGTGGGAGGAGACACTCCGACTTCAGAGAGGGAAATGGCAACATCCATAGGTCAGGGGTAGAAGTGGAGATGGAATTAAAGAGAGGAGAAAAAAAAAGAACTTGAGCTTAGGCTGAAAGATGAGAAAGGGGGAGGTAGTCTGGACTGATAGTAGGACAGGCACAAAAACAGAGGTACGAAAAAGTTAGCTATCAAAAGGAAGCCCATCTGGGGCGATAGGAATGTCTCCTTCTCTATCTGGGTTCTTACCTCCTGGGTGTGTGCAGTGAAGGAAATTCAATGAGCTGTACATTTGTAACTCATGCACATTTACCTTAGTTGCACTCCAGTTAAAAGTAGCCCCAACTTCTCACACTGCTGTCTTTTTTTTTTCTATATAGCACTTGCCATGATTTAAGTCTCTCTTTTGTAAAACTAGACTCTGGAGCCATAGGGTTTGAATCCAGTCCTCCTATACCAGGTCTGAGACCTTGAGAACTCAACTTTGCTGTTGGTTTCCTAACCTGTAAAGTGAGGATAATAGTACCTTCATCACAGCATTGTGTGCTAAGACAACTTGAATTTCTAATGATTGGCAGTACCCAGCACATAGGAGACTAAATAAATTGTTGAATGAAGAAATGAATTGTAAGAGTTTTTTTTGGTATTTTTATTACTATTTTTATTTTTTGCACCAAGATGTAGCTCAAAAGGGAGGGGTGTTCGTGGGAGTGGAGTACTTCAACTAAAGGCTCCTTAGTAGGAGCTCAGAGTCTGGGGAGCAGCTACACCCCAGTGAAGAAGCTAAACCCTCTCTGGGTGGGTGGGGAGACAGTGGTGACCTGGGTCAGATGGGATCCCTGGCTCTAGCCCCTATACTAAATGGAGCAGGGGCAAGAACCAGTGCTCAAGCCTGTGTGCCTTTCCTTCCTATCCTCAGCTACACAGGTATGAAGACTTGTCCCAACTACCAAACAGGCTTGCTGACAGGCTAAACCAGGAAAAAATACTACACAGCAGCACGGCAGCTTCCCTGGGGCCCCTACTTCTATGGCCCTTTCGCCCCTCCCCTCTGGTGGTCAAACTTGGCACTTCTCTCCACCCAAGGCTGGGGCAGTTTCAGGAAGGGTGGGAAAACCTGCTAAACAGGGCGGCCAAAGCCTGAACCAGTTGGACTGGGCGGTCACATCTCCTCTGGAAGCAGCTGTCCCTTTCCTGGCCCACAGAGCAGAAGCAGAAGCCTCACAGAACAAACCATTTTATTACACTGTGGGTGGATTGGGGTCTGTAGGAAGTGGGGGAGCAGCTGGGGGTTTGGTGCCATAGAGCGCTGGGGGGTATAGGGAGGATGGAGCAGCTCTGGATCTGAGTACAAGGCCAGGCCAGGCCAAGTTGGGGCTGTCTCTTAGGGGAAGGAGAAGAGGCAGCAGAGGTCAGATCGTCCTCTCACTCAGCCTCACGGCATTAAATAAACAAAAGAGAACTCTGTATAGCACAAAATATATAGAGAAGACCTTCCCCCAGCTCTGGACTGTACAGAGTGGGAGTGGTAGCTCTGGAGGACAGGGTTGAGGCCTCTAGCTTCTGACACCACCCAGGCTTCTTCCCAACACCATGGTGTGGGGCAGGCAGCTTTGAACAGGAAACAAAACTCCCACTTCCTCTGAATTCCTAGGCAGGCAGGTCCATCTGTGTGTGGGAGTCCTGGCTCAAAGGTTTTCTGCTCCTCTCGGATGCTGGAGCTTTCTCAGGAACAAGCAGCCTGAGCTTAGCTGAGCTATATCTTAGAGAGGCTAGATAGAACCCTGGCTTCTGAGGCATAGTGGGCCTGGTAAACAGGCTGGAGGGGTCTGATCCCAAAGTCTTTCCCAGCCCAGGCCTCATCTTGACAGGAGGAAGCAGGGCCAGGTGAGAGCTGGAGAGAGCCCCAGGCTGAATGGCCAAGGCAAGCTCCAGGCTCAGAGGGGTCGAGTGGTGTGGTTATAAACCAGGTGCTCTGTGTCCTCGGTGGTGGAGATGGTGGAGCTGGCGGGGGTAGGGGGTGGGGGGTGGCGGTGGCCATAGTGGTATCTGTGGGAGCCCTTTCTCTGGTTCTGGAAGAAGCAGTAACCCAGGATGGCAACCACCACCACAATGCAAGTAGCCAGGAGCACTGCAACAGCCACCTCCACGGAGCCTGGAGGAAGAAAGGACCAGTTTTGATGCCCACCCCCAACTCAGTATCAAAAGGATGTAAGATGGATGACAGATGTGGAAAGATGTTCGGCAAATGAGCAGCTGAATGACTTCATTGGGAATTCAGTGGGACAGACTCTACAGGGCCTGGGGTCTCAGCTCTGGGTTGCTCTAGTTGCAGATAGCATGGGGAAGAGCCTGGGACTGATGGCAAACATTTAGCATGCACTTTGCTGTGCTTCCTTCCCTACCATAGCAGGTATCACTATTGACTGTGACACTCTGTCCCTCTGGCCAACCTCAGGATCCTTCTCAACATTGGTTTAAGTGGTCACAACCAACTGTGTGTAGTTGATCCTTGAGTTGATAGCTACTCATTAGTTACAGGGCAGACCAGGGCTTACCTATGTTGGGAATGGGGCTTTCCGTCTGAAGACCAAACACATCCTTCTCTACAAATGATGGGGGAGAGAGAAGTCAATACTAAGGGCTGAGACTTACTTGCTCCCAAGTGCCCCAGACCCCCCACTGCCATCCTCTCCTACCCCCATTTCAGGTACTTTGAGGACACTCTGAAGAGGCCATGTGACCAGCCCAGGCCTTGGACAGAGCAGGGTGCTCTAGCTAAGCCTTTTCTCTCCCCATCCTTCCATCCCCCAAATGCCATAACACTCACTGGAGATCCCACGACAGGACTTAAGACACTGCTGTTCCTCCTCAAAGTTGTTCTTGTTGCCATAACAACCGCCATAGGTAAAGCGGGCACACCGTTCACTGAAGGGGTTGTAATACCAGCGTGGGATGTTCTCTTTGCAGAGGCCAGTGTCTGGCAGATCCACACAGTGCCCTGGATAATAAGGAGCAGGCAAAGGGGTGAGTGAGTCCATGGAGGCTTCTCAGCTCTCATCCACCAGGCTCCACATGGTTGTGGAGCCCTCTCCCAACCCATGTCATGCTGAGCATGGCTGTGACTTAGTGAGAACCTCAAAGGCCTGGGAAACATCTGGCCTATCTGCAGTGTTGCCAGAAGCAAAGAACACAAATGCTAGACAAATAGGCCCATCAATAAACTACACTGACTCACATAACTATTTCTTTTTCAATTTTCTTCTGGCTTCTCTGATTATGTCAAGGTCTGTTTTCTCTCTAGCATTAGATGGTCTATCTTTTTTTTTTTTTTAAGGCGAGGCAACCGTTGGTTGATATCACAGATTGCAAAGAACTTGTCAGTTTACAATCCCTTATTTTCATTTTATTTTTTTATTTTTTATGCCTACAGTGCCTGGTCTTCCTAGGTGGTCTCCCATCCAAGTACTAACCAGGCCCGACCCTGCTTAACTTCTGAGATCAGACAGGATTGAGCTTGTTCAGGGTAGCATGGCCGTAGACTTAGATGGTCTACCTTTTAAAAAAAGCAGTTTGTGATCTCAGCCTTGGCAGGCAACAATGTCCAGCTAAAATTTATATCATTGTTTCATTATACCTGCTTTAATAGTCAATCTCAGTTTGTGGCATGTAATAGTGGCTTTCCATTTATGATAGTGATGTGAAATTCCTTTTTAATACATTTAAGTTACAAAAGTAATTGATTAATAAAAAAAATTAAGTAAACACCATCTTAGTCACATGTGAGCATGGCTAAATTTCTGAAAGTGTTAAGAGGCTGGCTGATACTTGGGAAACAGAGCCAAAGAAGAGAGCTGACAGCCCATAGCCTAGCACACACAGCAAAACCTTTTGGCATGCTGATGGGATGAATGAAGATGGCAGTGCCAGCATCTGCCATGACCCAGGGTACCTGGGGGGAATCTCACCTTTGTCACTGGGGAAAGGAAACCTCTGAATCTCCTCGAAGCTTCTGGTGTCTGCAAAAAAGAAAGGTCAGAGGCACAGGCCCAACAAGGGTCTCTCATTGGTGCAGGGTAAATGGTCAGGACCTCCCCCTCTGCTGCCCACCATCCCTCCATCTCCCAGGCCTCACATTTGTCACAGGAGGCCTCATCAGAGGCATCAGGGCAGTCGGGAGTGCCATCACATTCCAGGAAGCTGTCAATGCAGCAGCCATCGCTACAGTGGAACTCGGTGGGGTGACAGGTGCCAGAGCACACTGGTTGGGCAGGATGTGTTAGGGGGTAAGGTCAGGCTCCAGCAGAGGGCAGAAAGTACCAAGGGTTCACCATCTACCTGGCCCTCTTTACGCCAACTCAGCATCATGACACATCCTCTGTTTCCTTCCCACCCCACTGCCCCAATCCCTACCCTTCTATACACAAACTGGGCAGATATCCTGATAGATGGATGCTAGGCTGCAAGGGGTGGGGTGCTTGTGGTCCTTTCACTTACTATAAGGATAGGAATGGGTTGGGAAAAAGCAGCTTGGTCAAGGGCATGGACATGTAATGGGCTGGAGACCTGGCAGGGATGAAGGGAATAGAAAAAGAAGCAAAGCCCACCTGGATGGTTCTTTATTATGGAAGGGCCTGGGAAAGAGAAAACAGAGAAGTGAGAGGAGGCAGGGCCAGGCCTCAGCAAGGATGAGCTGACAGGGAATAGGGGACTCTCATGCACACTTCCCTGATTGGTGAAGAGACCACCCACCCTGGAAGAAAGTTACCTGAGCCTCAAAGCTACCCAGCAAAGGCCTACCTTGTACATTGTGGCAGGCTAGTTTGCATTCTTCTTCCCGAAGGTAATTGTTCTTGTTGCCCAAGCAACCTCCATAAACGAAACTCTTGCAGATCTGTTCTGTGAAGTCGTAATACCAGCGGGGGAAGGAACCACGGCAGCGGCCCACTTTTTTGGGTACGAGGCAATAGTCTGGGGGGAAGAAAGCTTGTAAGGGGGGTCTATGGGGCCAATCAACAGATGGGGGGTGTCTCCAGATGCTGCCTCTCCACCCTTCCCTTCACCTTCTGTCTGCTTGGTGGACAGCACGGTGATTGTGATCGTGATGTTGGCTAAGCTCTCTGGCTGGTCTGAGCTGGTCATTGCCAGCTGGAATTTGTAGATGCCTTCTTTGAGTCCCCACAGCTCCACCTGGTCCGGATCATTCCTCTATACATAGGAGTAGCCATTAGTCTGGGACCCCCTGATGCCCTTGGGCTGCCCCAGGCCCTCCCAGCCACACAACCCACCTGGGAGAGCAGAGGCATTTGGTATTAAATGTATCCTCAGCTTCTGTCCACCTTGGTCTATGGCCCCAGAAAGAAAGGGAGCCCTGGAGAGCTGAAGTGGGATCAGGGAGCCAGCCCAGTGTCTCACCTCTACCCTGACGTCTGTGTCACCCTGCAGTAGGTGCCAATCTGTGTTCTCCACACCCTTCAGCACCACAGGTTCTTGGGGCTGTACCTTCAGGTCTGTGCCTGCCCAGACCTTGGGGATCCGGGACCCTGGGACAGAAGGTGAGGTACAGTCAATTCTCACTGAACGGACCAGATCTCTCCTGGGGGCAGGGGGCAGTATGGGTCACACTTAGACCAATCTGGGCTCGGCAACCAACATGGGAATCAGGCAGGAGCCCATAACCAAACCATATTCTTGTTCTCTAATTAGATATATTGTCTTTGGTATATTAAAGACATTTTTATGTTGTAAAACCTACTCTCTGAAAAAAATTACTAAATAGCATATGCCATCTGATACCATTTAGGAGAGAAATATATATACATATTTAGAGGGATCTTATTCTTATATTCTACAATAATCGGGTCTTGTACAAATTGCTTAAAAAAGTTAAAGTAACAATATTTGTGAAAATCCAAATAAGTAAACGTGTAATTAACAACCTCTCTGCTGCCCAACTGCTGCTGATAGAAGCCTTAAGCACAGTCTCCAGGTAGCGATGTGGCAAGTTTTGGTGTCCCAAGGTGAGTGGCCACAAGGAAAGGGTGCCTCTGCCACCTCAGACTCTGCCTCCAGTTATGAGAGGGCCTGAGGTAACCATGCTCTCCCTCAGACAGTGCCTGTGCCTGAGGGACCCCCTCACCCCCATCTCAGTTAGAGGATGGAGATGAAACAAGCACAAAGCAGGATTCCTGCCTGTAGTGGGTTGAATGGTTGTCCCCTCAACATATATGTCCATGTCTAACCTACAGAACCCGTGAATGTGACGTTATTTGGAAAAAGGTCTTTGCAGAAGTAATCGAGTTAAGCATTTTCACATGAGACCATTCGGATTAGCCTGGGTAGGTGCTAAATTCAATGACAAGTGTCTTTATAAAAGACAGAAGAGGAGCACATAGAATGAAGGAAAAAAAGGCTGTGTGTGGGAGGGTGGCTGCGTAGTGTAGTGGTTAGCACATCTGCTTTACACACAGAAGGTCCTAGGTTAGTGTCCCAGGTGCAGCCCTCGGCCAGGCCCCCCCGGGGTCACACAGGGAGAGTGTGGGAGATGACCTGCCTTCAGAGATCTAGTTCTTAAAGGGAAACTGGCAACATCCGTAGGTCAGGGGTGGAAGTGGGGGAGTAATCAGAGGGAAAAAAAAAGGAAAGAAAAGGCTGTGTGAAGACAGAGGCAGAGATTGGAGTTATGCAGCCACAAATCAAGAAATACCTGGAGCCACCAGAGATTGGAAGAGGGAAGGATGGATTCTCCCCTGGGGTCTTCAGAGGGAACATGGCCCTGCCAACACCTTGATTTTAGATTTCCAGCCTCTAGAACTGTGAGACAATACATTTCTGTTGTTTTAAGTCACCCACTTTGTAATAATTACAGCAGCCACAGGAAATTAATATGCTGTCCTTGAGGAGATTACAGTTCAGTTGGGTAAATAAGACCCAATGACATGAAGCGACATGGGAGAAAAGACCCAACAAGATGAAGCAGTATGCTGTATGTGTACAGGACAAGGAAGGGGACATTCAAAAAATGGAAAGGCTCCCACAGACTACAGAAAGAAGGAAAAATTTTCTGGAGAAGGGAGAAAAGATTTTTTGATTTTTTTGTTTTGTTTTTATTTGTTCAGTTGTGGCAAAAAATGTGCTGTTGTTGATGACTACAGAAAACATGAGGAGCCAAAACAAGGAGTTGGGAATTTGCAAGGCCTGTTCAGTAACAATGAGACCAACTGGCCTGAACAAACCTCAAAGGGTCCTAAATGCTGGGCTAGGGCATGTGGACACAGCATGAGTGATGTTCAAATATTTAACAACTGGTGGTACACGAAGGGGACAGATACTGGCCATGGGAAGTGGTAGAGTCCTAGAAGTCCTGGCTGCATCAGACATTGACCTCCTAGATGCATGATCAAGGTCCAGGAGTGCTAAGGCAGAGGCCAAGGGCCTGGCTAGCAGAGGTACTACTGAGCTCTGGGCAGCAGCTGTTTATCCATGTTTGGAATGGACTGAGGAGGCTGGTGAGTGGACCAGTGCAAGTGGGTCAGGGCAGATGCAACGGAGTGGTCTGAATTAAGGGATAGCTAAGGGAATGGAAAAAGGATGCGAGAAACAATGCTGGGCAGATGCTTCAGGCTTCTGTGATGGATGCTGAGAACCGGGGAGAAAGAGCCAGGGCACAGGCAGAAGGGGAACCAGTGGAAATGTGTGAATTCGGTCACAGAGAACTTAAATTTGAGGGAGGGATGACCATCCAGAGGAGAAATTTGCAGTGGGAGCTCCAGGGATGCCAAGGTTGGAGATAGATCTAGAGTCATAATTGTTAACAAAGCTGCCACTTTTGGATGTGTGCTTGGCATCATGCTAAGTATTTTACCTGCATCATCTACATTAGGGTTTGGCAAATGATGGCCCACAGCCAAATCCAACCCACCATCTGGTACATTTTTCAATGGTTGAAAAATTTCAAAAGAATAATATTTGTGACAAGTGAAAAGTATTTAAAATTCAAATTTGTGTCCAACAAATCTCGCCTACTTGGTTACATATTATGGATGGAT
This sequence comes from Eidolon dupreanum, assembly GCA_028627145.1. Classification (NCBI taxonomy): domain Eukaryota; kingdom Metazoa; phylum Chordata; class Mammalia; order Chiroptera; family Pteropodidae; genus Eidolon; species Eidolon dupreanum. The sequence goes on from CM053509.1 coordinate 55,039,177, forward strand.
GTTTTCACATCACAACAGCAGAACTGAGTAGTTATGACAGAGACTGTAGGTCCCCAAAGCCTAAAATATTTATCATCTGAAACTTTACATAAGGTTTGCTGACCCCTCATCTACATCGCCTACCTTCCTAACCACCCTGCCACAACTGCACTCTCGCCCCTCTTTCCAGATGAGAAAATTGACACCACAGAGGTTAAATGACTTACCCAGGGCCACTCAGTTTCTACACAGCAGAGCTGGGATTTGAACACTGGTCTCTGACTCTACAGTTCATTCTCTCTCTAAAACACCATGCTGCAGATCACTCATCTTCTTAGAAGTGTAATTTTGACTGCTTTTATAATCTCAGGGGTTTTGTTTTTAGCTTAGGTTATATATAGATATCAGGGGTCCCTAACCCCTAGGCACAGGACGGGTACCAGTCTGTGGTCTGTTAAGGACTGGGTCGCACAGCAGGCAAGCCAGTGAAGCTTCATCTTTATTTGCTGCTGCTCCCCAGCATTAGCATCACTGCTTCAGTTCCACCTCAGGTCAGGTGTTAGATTCTCACAGGAGCACCAGTTCCTGATGCCAAAAAGGTTGGGGACCACTGATATACATGATATAAAATTCAAAAAGTACAAAAGGGTAATGAGAATTAAGTCCCTCTTCCTTTTAACCCCCAGGTTCGTTTTTCTAGAGGCATCAAGTCTTATGTGTGTGTGTAAATATCGAGATAGTATTGCATTCATAAGCATGCAAGTTCTTTTCTCATAATATATCTTAGAAATAATTCCATAGCAATGCAGAGTCCCCCCCCCCCCCGTTTTTGGTTGCATGGTACTTATTGTATGAATATACCATAATTTACAACTTATTTAACCAGTCTACCAGTCTCCTCTTTAGATCCATCCACCCTTCTTCCTCCCTCCTTACTAAGAACTAAACCATACTGCCTCAGGGTTTATTATTATTTTTAAATACATCACAGTATCCAATTTATTTATTGCAAGATTTATTTATAGAATATATTGACAGACATCAAGATTTTCCCATTCTTTGCTCTTATAAACAATGCTACAGCAAACAACTGGCTGGTAAATTGTTCTACACATGCCTAAGTATACCTGCAAAATGAATTCCTATAAGTGGAATTGTGCTGCGGTTATATACATTTACAGCTTTGATGGATATTGCCAAACTGCCCTCTACAGAGGCTCTACAGAGATTATGTCCAATGTAAGAGTGAATTCAAAGGAAGAAGAGAAGGTAAATAGATAAGAACTAGAGGCTGAGTCACAGGGATTCCTCTTTGATGAGGCAGAGAAAGCAGATACAATGCAGGATTCACACAGGGTGGTCACAGAGGGAGGTGGGAAGACCAGGACACACAGTGACAGCAAGGGGACGGGTGGGGAGAGCTTCCACAGAGAAACATGTCAAATGCTGCAGATACCTTCAAGAATGAGAAAAGAAGATCTGGGTTTCAGGGACTGAGGGAAAATAAGACCAGGAGATCAGAAAATGAAAATGCTTGTCTGGAACCAACCCCTAGTTTGGCTGGAGATCAGGAGAGGGCCAACATAGGCCAGCCCTAAGGGGACCTCTGAGAGACAAAGCAAAAGAGACAGAGAGCTTGGATGGGCCTGTTCCCCCCTCCTTGCATTTTTCAGGAAGTAATCAGCTGTCTGAAAGGAGAAAGGAGACAGACTTCTTGGCAGTCTACCTAGCTGACAGACAAGGTAGCCCCACAAGCCCCAAGGTGGAAGTGGCAGTCAGAATGATGTGTCAGATGTTGGGCCAAATCAGCAATGTCCACCCCCATAGAGCTGGTCCTCTCTGAGCTCCAGTGCCCAGGAGCAAGGAGAAGATGCCCTGCCCTACCACTCTCTTCTTCCCTCCCGCAAGAGAGCAAAGGGCCAGAGTGGTAATAAAGCCAGCCCCTCCCCCAGCTGCCAGGCCCCAGAACATCTCCAGGCAAACAGCGCCTCCACCTTCTAAGCCACTCCTCCAACAGAAAGAGGGGGAGGGCAGGAGAAAAGGAAGGAGCTGGCTGCTGAGGAGGCCACAGGAATCTGGACTAGACTGGCCTGGCCAAAGGCAGGGAAAGGGGAACAAACCCATCCTGGGGAGGACTTCTCCACTTAATACAAGAAACAAAGGTATAAAAGCCCTGAGCACCAGCCCACCTTGCTTATCCTGCTCTTACCCGCTTCTTACCTCTCTCGTTGGACTTAGCTAAAAATGGATTCCTTGACACCATACAGCTTTCCCACTCCTCAAAACACTGCAACACCCTGAAAATGGCCTGGAGCTCACATTCAGCCCAAGTCCTACCCAGGTCCCTCAAAGCCCAGGAAATCCCCACTCCACCCTGTCTCGTGTGGCCCCATTCAGTTCTGCTAACTGACCAGACCTCAGAGTTTCAAGTATTGGCCTAGGAGTGGGACTCTCATGGGGCCTCTGTCCGAGCAGAAAGGGAACCGACAGCTCAGGTCAATTAGCGTCATCACCACCTACACTCTCTGCTACTTCCTTGCGGAACAGGCTCAGGCCTTGGCCCAGTGGGACTTGATGGCCCAGCCTGGCCAGGAGATGGTACCCATTCCTGGAATCGCCTCAGAGACCCCAGAGAGCTACTGGAAGGATAGGGAGAAGAGTGGGCCCTTAACTTGGGAGAGACACTGGCTCAGGAAAAGGCTGGAGAAGGAGGTCCCTTCTCCACTTTCCAGAATTGAAATTACCCCCATACTCTGGTTATGTTACCCACTGGGCTGTCTTGGGTCAGAGACAGGTTTCTTCCAGAAAAAGGTTGTCTTGTGTGAAAAACAGCACAGGACTTTTAGAGGTCCTGCCTAGAGTTGAGTCCCAGGTCTACAGTTTATGGTCAGTGTTATCCTGGACAAATTATTTAACATGGGAGTCAGTTTCCTATCCTGAAAGTGGGATGACTACTAATAGCACAATTTTCAGAAGTGGTCACGAGGTCTCAGTGAGAGGTCGAGTGTCACAGCAATCAGTAAGCTATAAAGTGCTAAGAGAGGTTATCAGTTGTGACCCAACCCTGTCCTGGAGCCCCACCTGGCCAGAACAACAGGTGGAGAGAATAGAGAATAAAGGTCTCTGGAGGGGCCCAGGAGTAAAGAGGAGGAGTCTAGGCCCCCACTTTGCTCTGATCCCTGGAAGTAAACAAGGTGAGTAAACACCTTGGCTACCAGATTTAAGCAGGGAAAGAGAGCCCTGCCTGGCTCACATGCACACACACCTGTCTGGACAGCTGACATTCCCCCCACCAGGCATATACACCAGTGGGCTGACTCACCCAGCAACCCTTCTTGCCCCTACCCCAGAGCCTCTGGGTACTGTGCCCACAACACGGCCCTGTCCCCTTTTGGGTCAACCTCAGACTGATCTTGTTCTTTGGCCTCTGGGGTCTGGCAGTTTTCCCCAGACCACCAAAGGCCAAAAGATGGGGTGGGAGGGGGGTTGTTTAGAGAGAGATGCTAACCAGTCTCAAGTCCAGCAGTGGAGGGAGGAGGAGACTCTGCTTCACCAGGGTCACTTGACAGGGCCTCAAGGTGCCTCTGAAAGAACTTGGGGCGGGGGCACTAGTCACCAGGCATATCAGGGCCTGAAGTGAGGAATCCTGAGGAGCTACCCCCTCCATCACATACGCACATCCCAGAGCACCAACTTACTCAACATCCTGAATTCAGGAGCAAGTCTGGGTTTTAAGATGTCACCCCTCCCCACTCACCTAGCCTGTCCTTTACTGTTTATACTACTTACTTCTAAGGAGGAGTAAGGGTAGAACGGGACTCTTCTCATTAACCTTCTGATGCTTGCCTCTCCCAGGACTCCATAACCAGCCCCTTTTATGAGTCTCCCCAAACCAATCCACCCGCTCCTTACCTCCAAAGCCCTGGGTCCGCAGTTCGCGGTAGGAGCGGTAAACCTCGCGCGTGAGATAGTAGATGAAGCCCTCCCTGGGCGCGAACTTGCACACGAAGTTCTGCTCGTAAAGGCAGTTGAACAGGAAGCAGTTGGCGATAGCGTCCTCCCCTCCCTTGGGCTGCAGCTCCACCAGCGCCACGTTGCAGTTCTCGGTGGTGCAACAGGCGCGTACGCAGTCCCGGTCGCGGCGCACGGTGGGGGATCCCAGGAAGGTGGCCGCGTTGCTGACTGGGGCTTCGGTGCTGAGCTCCAAGGTGAACAACCCGGGGGCAAAGCGGTCCAGGCAGGCGGCTCCAGCCCGCAGCGCGGGGGGCGTGGGAGGCGGCCCCGCATCGGTGTCAGGGAGGCCGAGAGCGCACAGGAGCCACAGGGCGACCGCTGGGATGCGGGTCTGGGAGAGCTGGGCGCCAGCCATCGTCTTTCCAATGGCCGTCGCCCTCCTCCTCACTGGGGTCACCTTCACAGTGCGGGCTTCTGGGCTCCAAGGGTGCTAGAGACCTGAGAGATAGGAGGAGACGGAGGAGGAGACACACTGGATCAGCCGGGAAACCGGATCAGCCGGGGAGACTTCAAGGGAGGCGGGCTCACCGAGTATAAGTGCAGGGGAGGGCTGGGAAGCACTGAGCACCCCTGCAGTGTGGAGTGGCACGCGGGCCCGGCCACCCACGTATGCTCCGGTGACCCGGCCTCCAGACCGACGGACGAATGTATGGCCAAAGAGGCCACGTATCCCGACACACTCTCGAGCGCAGAACAAAGGACCAAACACTCTCCGATCCCGCTCCGCTTTCGGGGCCCTGTTTACCTGCGCAGGTGAGTGGGGTGGGGCCCGGCCTGTTCAGGTTCCGGTCTCTGCTTCCTGCGCAGCTCCGGTCCGGCTTCCGCCTAGGTGCGGGGTGCGCTGGAGATCCGCCACCTCCTCCCCCTAGTTTCTGGTGAAACTGAGTCAGCGCGGCCGGGGCGGGGCGGACATTAACCCTAGCGCCGCCGGCCCCGCCCACGCCCGGGGCGCCTCGGCCGGCCCTTCCCAGTCCAGCTTCCTCAGCACCTGCCCCGCGGCCCCGCGATCCCCGACCCTTCCCCCGCAGGCTGACCCCCTCTCCCCTGCCACCGTCCCCGCGAGGGGCTGTGAGGCCAGGATCCGGGCTCCCTGACCTGGGCCGCGCCCTTCGAGCCTGCTCTACGCCGAATCCACCGAGCCCAGCCTCGCTGTGTGGGAGGAGGGGACTGCACCTGGATCCCGGGAGGTCTAGACACGCCAGGACACTCCAGTGAAGTTGAGCACGAGAGGGTCGGGCGCTCTGTGGCGGCTGTCACCTGACCCCCTTTCGTGTGAGGGCCGGCATTCCCAGCCCCAGGCCTGAGGCGCTCGTTAAGTGGTTAGGGGTGGAGAAATGAGGGAAAGCCCGATGGAAATAACGTCATTGTCAGCCTGCAGGAAAGAGGCTGTGTGGCTGCACCTTTGGTAACTGGAATCCGGGTGCCTGCCCCTGTGTCACGGCCCTTGCCAGTCCCGGGAAGCCCTCCTTTCTGCAAGAGTGAGAAGCTGAAGCGATTTCTTCCTGCCAGACTTCCCTGCTTGCCACCATGGTTCCCTTTTGCTTGAGGCCCTTCCTCATCTCGTAAAAACCTTTACTTTTGTTTACTTTCCCGCCTCTCTGTTGGAGCCGAGTCCCTGTTAACAACACTCAGGGGTCTGCTGCTCCCTCCCCTGGAGTGCGAGTTCCTTCACTCCCACCAAGGAGGTGCTCCCGATCTAGAGCTGGCCACTCTCTTCCAGTGGAATGCCATCCTTGTAAACTATAGGTTCAGTTCACCAAGGTAGCTGAGTTTATGACTACAGAACGGTGGACTCCTTGAAGCCATACTCATTACTTTTCCTGAGTGAAGGACTCCTCTTAAAGACCATTCCTTACAGATTAAGGTTGGTCCTATTGATTCAGGACAGGGCAAATTTCCCCCAATGGTGGTGGGGAGACCAGCCCTACACCAAGAGAAGAAAAGGGCACTTTGGCAGAGAGTGTAGAAAGAATTCAACACATATGCCAAAGTTAGAGTCAAAGGAAAGTTTACTAAAAAAGGGATAATACTCCACAGACAGTGTGGTCTCCTCCCGGAGGCAGAGAGTGAGAGGGACCCTGACTGTCCAGGGAATTCAGTTTATATATCATTCTTTATTTTCCATTTCCTTTGATATGTACATATAGTGAGAAAGGGGAAGGGAAAGAGTATATAGTGAGAAAGGGGAAGGGAAAGAGTATATAGTGAGAAAGGGAAAGGGAAAGAGTATATAGCCTGAAAGCCCTGCTGGCAGTTCCCAGCCTTTAATCCACAAGTTCCCCTTGGTTTTAGCTATAGGGGAGGAATGATTTTATTTGTGTAGGGGGCTGTTTTCCCTTCCACAGGTGTGGGGAAATAGGTTGTTAGCAATCCCAGTAGAAATCTTTCTTTGTTCTGAAGGTGTCCTCTTGGCCCTGCTGCAGGGTTGATCAGCATATTGCAGTTTCTGAATGTGGCTTGATTAACATTTTTATTCTCTTGCCTCCTCCCTACATTATTATTAATTCTCTCCCCAAAAAGAGATTCCACACTTTTTCATGATGACTTAACACCCCCTCCCCCAAATGGGAACATTCTTCCTAATTTGTCATCTAGAGCAGCTTTACCTATTAGATCTTTGTAGCCAACCCTTTGATCATTTCCCTGGCTGAACTGCAACATCTCCCAGCTGTCCACATTATAGATGTCGAGGGTAAGAATCTTGGGTTTGTCTCCCTTTCTCTGAATTGTCTGAGTTTTTCCACAGCCCCTGATGCAGTGGTGGACATAGGGCAATCAGTGATAGTATGCTGAGAATGAAGCAAATGATTGTGTAGTTACTGGGCAGAAAGGGTTTTGTGTATGATCTGCCTCCCCCAATACATGATACATGCAGAAATCCTAACACAGGAGACAACTACCTTATGGTAATATCACATTACCACAAATTTATTATTACATCCATTATACACAGCATTACAAAAACTGCTTTTATCAAGCACTGACAATACTGAAACCCTGTTCCTCAGCACTTCCCACACATTGCCTCATATACTCAAAACAAACCAAGAAAGTATGTACTATTTTTATCCCCATTTTACAGATGATCAAACAGGCTCAGACAGGTGAACTAACTTGTCAAGTCATGTGGCAATTAAGTGAAAGAAAGGGGATCAGAATCTCAGCAGGCCAATTCCATTGCTTCAGTGGGTTTTTCTGCACTTGCAATTCTGAGTTCAGATGAAAGTTCCATCCTCAACTCAGACTCAATTTGCCTGAAACAAAAACTCGTTTTCAAGTGCTGAGCAGCCACCATTAGTTGAGAGATTTACTGTGTGCCAGGCACTTGACATACATAATTACTAATGCTCATGACAACTCTGAGAATAGTGTCCACTTTGCAGAGAAGTTTACTGAGTCCATTAAGGTCACGTATGAAGAGTGGGAGATAAGGATATATGGGTCTTGAGCTTGTGGACTTCACGCTCAGACTACTGGGTTTAATTTTCTTTTCTGCTACTTACTATTGGGGTAGCCTTAGGCAAGTTATTTAGCCCCTCTCTACCTTAGTGCGAAGTAGGGCTTCATAGGGTTATGATGGTTAAATCAATTAATACAGATAAAACATTTGATAATGTGAGCGCTTAATAAATGTTACCTGAAAAAAGTAACAGAGCCAGAGTTTTATTCCAAGTCTCGCTGACATGAAAAACTCACTTTCTCGCTACCTCATGATGCTCCTTACAATACTAAAAAGGAAAACTGTACATGAGGTGGGGGGAAAAAACTAAGAGATAGTCTACCAAAGTAATAAAAGTGATGGCATTTAAATGATAGGAATATGTGATAACATTTTCTTTTTAGTTTTTAAATTGTTTTCCAAGTTCCCTTTAGTGAGCACGGAATACTTCCACAACGAAGAGAGAAATACATCATGACAGCCTCCCACATTCATCATATTTAGCCCCAAATTGCTCCTCTCTCCACATTCTCTCCTGGTCTCACTGACCCAGGCACTTTGGAGTTATCTGTGACCACTGGTACTGGGCTTTCCTTGCAAACATCTAGCCAGCCCCTGGGTCCTGACAGGTTAGAATCCATTAGTGAGTCTTGAAAACAAAGCGACTTGCCATCAGCATTTGAAAATAAGTAAAATAAAATAAAATAAAATAAAATGAAGTAAAGTAGAATAAGATAAAATAGGAATAGAGTTGAAAATATCAGAGTAAAGGTGTGTTTTGCTTCAGAAGAAATTTTTGTTTCATGTTTGTGTATGTGTGTGTTGTGATATTAAATGAATTCATTCTGAGTTATGGTCCAAATTTTGAAAACTCTGCAGTATTAATAAAAATGTACAGAACTACTTAATGACCCAAAAGGTATTCAACAAATATTGTTATAAAATAGCATGCATGTTATAAAATGATCTAAATTTATGAAAATCCCAAACGAGCAAATCTATATGAAAAATGAAAAAATAAGTACACCAAAGATGATATTTTCTTTTTTATCTATATTTTAGAGTTTTCTACACTGAACATGTCTTTTTAAAATGCATTTCTTAAATAATAACAATAGTGTTTCAAGTTTTCCTAATAATTATATATCACAGACAGCATTTTCTCAACTATGTTAAATATACATGCATAGACAAACGACTAGAAGGAAACTTGCCAGAATGTTAGCAATGGTAGTTCCTGTGTGGTGGAATTATGGGCAATTTTTAATGTTTTAGAAAATGAGAAATTTTCTAAAATGAATGTTTTCCTTTTATAATAAAGATTTTTAGTACAAGAAAGAAAAGAAGAGGCATTTAAGAACAGCCTACTTCTATTGGGGTCTGCCTGCTGCCCGTTTATCCCAGTACTAGCTCTAGGCCAGGCCAAGAGAGTGGAGCAGACACCCTTGCTTCTGGCCTGGACTGCATCCTCTTTGTTTCCCTGCACTCAAGTGGCCCTGACATCCTGATGGTTTTTTTTCCCCCATCTTATCTTACATCTTGAATTCCCTTATCTTTGACAGACTAACTGATGGATGGTGACTCCTGTAGGCCAGTGAGATGTGTCAATGCTGAGAGGGAAGAATATAAATAAGGAGACTCACATTATAAATAACGGGCGCAACTCATTTTTGTGCAGTGTTTCATCAGGGCTACGCTGGGTGCTCATGTGGAATCCCACCAACCTCCAGTTTTACAGATGAGGAAACAAGCTCAGAGAGGCCCTATGCATGAACTTGTCTGTGTCCCTCTGTAGGCATCCATGAAGTTTGCATAATGTGTCCCCAGTCTATCACCAACTTTCATTAAATATTACCCCCTAAATAGCTCTCCAATCTATCCACTTCTTACTATCAACAACACTACCTCCCCCCATCAGTGGCTCCTAACTGGTCTCCTCCAACCCTTCTGCACCCTCTGATCCTCTCATTATCCAATGGCCAGGGTTATTTTTTGGAAATTTAAATCCGAACATGTCAGCCTGCCCAACCACCATTGCTTAAGATTTTGTAGTGATTCTCAATGCTCTTAACATAGAGACAAAACTCCTTAACATGGTTCACAGGGAACCCTGTAGATATTTCTATCACTTCTGCCTCATGACCGCCCTCCTCTCTCTAGTCTAACCCATGGACCTTTCTTGTACTTAGTTTCTTGTACTCACCATCTCCCATCTGCCACAAGGCCTTTAAATATGCTCTGCCTTCTGCCAGGTCCATTCCTGTTGGCCTCTGTGTCTATTTAACTCCTACTCATCCTTCAGAATTCACTTCAAATGTTACCACTCTCTAGGTCACACCCTCATTAAAAATTCTTATAGCATCTCTTACCTTTTCTTCAGATCACTAAATATAGTTGCAGTTTTACATTTGTCCAATCAGGTAATTAATGTTTATTTTCACAGTAGAGTGGTAAGTTCTATGAAGGCAGGGACTGCATCTCTTTTGGATCACCATTCCCTGTTACTGAGCATAATGGTTGGCCTACTAGAGGAACTCACAAAATCTTTGTTAAATGAATGAGCAAAACTCATTGACTCTTTTGATCTGGTTCCTTTTTTTGAAAAATCTCCCGAACCCTTCAGAAGACAGGAAACAGAAGAGAAAGGAAACTATCATCATAATGCCTGCCCAGTGTCAAAGTAACAGCAGAGTCTACAGGCTACATTTTAGAGGCTTCCCTTCCCCTGCTCCTTTCCTTCCTCTTCCAAAGAGGGCCAGGAATGAAGTCACTGCAGAGGCGTCCCAAGGCCAGCCTTTGCCAGACAGATCCTCACCAGGAAGGCAGGGAGAATGGGAAGGTGAAGAAAGGTAGGGAATCAATATCTACTGAGAAGGGACTCTGTTTTGGACATCATGTTAAATGTTTAAATACATCATCTCATTTAATCCTCCCCAAAACCCCATTTTGCAGATGAGAAAACAGACTTAAAGAGGTTGTGGAACTTGAATGTCATAAAACCAATGCAGGGCAAAACTGAGTTTGAACTCAGATATTGGCCTTCCTCCAGAGCCTGGGCTTTTCCAGGCTTATTTTTTGGCTTCCAGCCCTCAAACACCTTCTCCACCCTGTTAACTGAGGGCTTAAAATTAGCCCTAAGGACTCATCTGTTGGCCTTTATCTGAAGGCAACATGTATGATGGTTGAAGTGGATACATTGGAAACAAACCCAACATCATAAAGGCAATCACTACCAGACCTAAAAAGAAATATATAAACCGAAATTGTAATGTGGAAAGTAAAGGAGATGGGGTCTGTAGTGCAAGTGAGTGAGAGAGTTACTTTCACATCCATCATATTGAGATTAAGAGATACTGTCTAAAATGGACACATTCATGATATTACATAAAGGGATATTGGTAATCAAGAGGAGAACTGAAAACGAGCTATTGGTGGGGGTGGCCTCTGGGGAGTGGAGCTGAGGAAAGGAGAGAAACTTTCATTTTTCATTTGTTTGTTCTTCCGAAGTGTTCAAAAATTACAGTGTTCTTCTATTCTGTAAATTTTCTTAAAAGCTTAGAAATTTTTGTTACAAAAGACTAAACAAACAAAAATACTCTTTCTTTAGAATGCAAGTATGAAATAGACCTCTACTAGAAATAGTCCTCGACGCCTGGGCAAAACTTAGTCTGCAGGTTTCCTCTGTGCCAGGAAAGATGTGAGTCGGGGGAGGGTCATGTAATGATAAACGTGGCTTCCTAAGCAGTCACTTCTGGGGAAGAGGAACTGGAAACAAACTTGATAAATTTACCTTTGCAAGCACCCAGGGCCAGGCTAATAGAAGAGATCTTTTTCCTCACATATTCCTAAAGGTAGCTCACATTCAGACATACCCAGACACAAAAGGGTTCTGACTCCCTGAGGGCCACAGATAACCACCCCTCTAACTATCCCTTCTAGACTGTCTCCAGCAGTGCCACACTCTGAGCAGGAGTTCCTGCCTGCCGGGGACAATGCTCCTGCATAATCCATCTGACTGCAGCTTCTCAGGGCCCAAGTGGGTCCCAGGGAGGTGGAAAGTTCTCAGGTGAGCATGAGTCAGGTCCTGTTCCAGAGCTAGCCATAGAGCACTAATTACAGCCCCACACCCCTCAGGACCCGAAGTCCCCTTTCTCCTCCCGAGGCATGGCACCCTCTTGACCTTTGCTCACCTACATTTTATGTCACTTTGGGCCCCAGCAGCTGCAGAAAGGGGAAGCTAGGGCACAGCTCAGCTCGGGAGTGCTGCTCACTGACAGAAAGGAGCCAGGAGTCTGGTGTTCCCAGCAACAGACAAAGGCCTGTTGATCTTTGACCCTTACCCCTCCCAGAGCCTTGGCTCTTCCTCCTTGCCTCCCGCCTTCCCTCCCGCCTTCCTTTCTTCCTTGCTGGCCTCTCCTTCTGTTCTGTCTCCTCGCTTCCCAGCACCCTTGCTCTGACTGGCATTCTTTCCTAGCTCCTCGCCCAGGCTAGTCTTTCCATGTTGTCTTCAAGCCCTGCTTCCTGCACATCTCCCAACCCGGACAGGGAGAACCAAAGTAAGAAGGTCCAGTGGGCTTCTGAAAGGAGGAGGACATCATCCACAGACTCAGAGTCAAAATCCCACCCTGACCCCTCCAAAGTGCCCAGGTCCCGGAGACCCAGCCGGCTGACAGTGAAGTACGACCGGGGGCAGCTCCAGCGCTGGCTGGAGATGGAGCAGTGGGTGGATTCGAAGGTTCAAGAGCTCTTCCAGGTTGGTAGTACGGGGAAGGGTGGGAGGACAAAGGGGCCTGGGGCTTGGCCAGGAATCTGAGAGAGAGCCTGCTGGGAGACCTCAGGAGGAGCTGAAGGGCTGATGTGAGATACTGCTATGGAGAGAAAGCTTTTCCTAGCACGTGGAACATGGGTTTGCAGTCCGGAAATCTGGCCTCTGGTCTGGGCTATACCTCTAACTCTCTTCATAACCTGGGGCAGATCTTTTACCATCCCTTAGACTTAGTTTCCTAATCTATAAAATGAGCCTAAAAAATGCTTGCCATATCTCCTTTAGGACTTTTTTTTTAATGCCAGTTTTTTTTTTCATACTATATATACGTAATTTTTTTTTAACATTTCATTTTTTTAAATTTTCTCCCTTGCCCTTCCCTACTGGTAACCACTAGACCATTGTCCATGTCCATGAATGCCTGTTTGTTTGTCCTGTTCATCTGTTGCTTTTAGATTTATATTCCACATATGTGATATCATGTGATTTTCAGCCTTTTCTGTCTGGCTTATTATGCTTAGTATGATTATTTCAAGGTCCATCCATGTTGTTGCAAATGGCAGTATTTCATCTCTTCTAATGGCTGAGCGATTTAGGACATTTTGATGCTCAAATGAGATAATAGGAGGACTATTCTTTATTTATGTCTTTATTTATTCTCATCCTCAACACAAATACATGTCTAGAGCTACAGTGTCCAATACTGTAGCTATCAGCCATGTGTATCTACTTGCCTTTAAATTAATGAAAATCAAATAAAATTAAAAGTTCAGTTTCTCAGTCACATAGCCACATTTCAAGTGCCCAATATCCCCATGTGGCTTGTGGCTGCTGTATTGTCAGCACAGACAGAGAACATTCTCGTTATCACATAATGGATGGCACTAGACTAGAAAGTCAGAGTCAGAGTAACCAGTACTAACATCAACAGCTGACCTAACCTAGACTTGGCCCTGGCTCTGACTGACTCCCTTCAACCCCACCCTGGGAAAAGGACGGGTCTTGGCCCCTTGTCACAGGAATTGGCACTTTCTTACACAGATACTTCCAAATCAGGATCCTAGAGTCATAGCAACCTCTGCTTCAATGACTACAATAACACTTTGAGCACTTAATTAAGTATGTGGTAGGCACAGTGCCCAGCACTTGACATGCATTATTTCAATCGGCCTCTCCGTGACTCCATTAGGTAGGTACTGTTTTACCATGGAGGAAATAAAGGCTTAGAGATGTTGAGTAACTAGCCCAAGGTCACACAACTAGGAAGCTGTGGGACACAGAGCTGCTGCTGGAGCTCTGCCTATAGAACTTGCACACTTATTTAAGCATCTAGTGGTTCTCCACACCTGAAGTACTTCAGAAAGAAACCAGTGCCCTAGCTGTACCTCAACTGAATTTAATTTAAATTGACTAGGGTGAGGCCTAGGCACTGGTCTTTTTTATAAGCTCCACAGTTGATTCTAACATATGGCTGGCAGAGAACCACGGCACCAAGCCAGAAACCAGGAGTCCTCCTTGTCCACATACCACGGTCCTTGTTTCTCCTCCTTTTTGACTCAGGTTTTTGTTTTTTTTTTACTTTTGGAAGTAGCAATGGCCTGTGATTCTTTCAGTAAGGGCTTTGCCAGCAGCCCTGTGGTTGGGGTTGGGGAAAAGTGATGCATGTGGCTCAAGCTTTCTTATGAGATTTACTGGGTCATGTGTCAGTTTGGTCCAGGTGTTGACCATGTCCCCTGAAGCCTCCTGGGCCCAGCTGTGGGTGGTGGACGATACCCTGGAGCTGGGAGCAGGAAAGGCAAACTTTCTTGGTCTGTGTCTGCTCTGACCTTGCAGGACACTTCCCCTGCCCTTCACTACTACCAGTACCTTCCCTCTTGGGATCAATTTCAATTTCAGATAGCTGTGCACTTGCATGAAAAATCTCATATTTCAAACAGAGAAAATCCGAGAAAATCCTTCTAGGCATCAGAAGAAGACATTAGCCAAAGAATTTTGTTTTTGCAAGATTAAGGTGGAGGGGAGGGAGCTGTACAATAATGAGCTCATAACATTGGAAAACAGGACATGTGGGAGGACTGCTTTCAGGTAATGACTGAAATAAAATGCCTGGCCTGCAGTTGCCATGGCAATTGTCCAAAGGTGCCAGGTGGCAGTTCCTCTCCCAATCCCTGCTCTTTTCAGCAGGAAGCAGGCAAGTGGCTGGGAAAGCCCCAGATGGCTGATCACCTTGGGCAGAGATGGAGGCAACACAGACTCCAGGCTTACCCCACTCCAGTTATACCTTCACAGAGCCCCTCACCATGCACTCGGGATCTCCCCAATATGTCCACCTTAAATGGCACCACTGGGAATGGTTCCAGGGATGCATCGCTACTTGTTTTGTTCTTTTAATGGGACCCAACCTTTCTCTGTTGGAGGGTCTCACCTCTTTTCTCTGAATATGCAGTCTGCTTTTGGGATCTTCAGAGGAACCAAGTCTGGGTTCAACAAAACAAACAGATCTGGGGCCATAGAGTTCCTGTTGCCCAGAATTGGAATGTGGATTTGGTTTCTAAGCAGAGACTTAAACACTCATAAGTTTCTCCTATTTTAAAAAGACTCTTGTTCAACAGCATGCCTCCCTTTAGTTACCATCCCCTATTTCATGTCACCTTTACGACAGGATTCTTTAAAGGATTCATCCACACTCACATCCTTTACTTAACTTTCCCCTGCCTGTCACCATTCAAAATCTGGTTTCTGTTCCCACCACTGTATTGAGAACTTTTGCCAAGGTCACCAATAACGTGGGGCTAGATCTAACGTACATAGCACCTCACATTTTGAAACATTCCTTTCCTATAGCTTTTATCTTTTCCGGGAGGCAGGTGGCATTTTGATGTAGCCCTTTTGATGTGCTGAGATTTTAAGAAACAATCTATTAACCTTCCAACTTTAAAAAAGTATTGTCAATGAATATGTACAATAAACATTGTTAGTTTATCTCTGAGCCTTACTCTATTGCTGGTCCCATGGCATAGAAACCAGGAGTAAGGGGAACTGAGTAGGGAGTGGAGGTGAAAAAGGAATCAAATCAGGCAACATCTGGCAGGAACACCACCACATGTAATACAGAGTCATGAGTGTACCACACTTGTTTATCTCAGCAGGAGATTTGATATATCCACTCATTTTCTGAAAATTCAAAAAAATACTTAGTGGAAAGAATATTTAGATTATGATATGAGCCCATATTCCCAACTCCAGACTACATTGGCAATCTGACTCTTAGTAATATACATATCTTATATTCAATATACATGTAGTTAACATCATAATTAGTAGAAAAATGTGTTTTTTGGCCGCACTACTACTTTTTAGAGGCAGAGTTCTAATCATTAAAATATATCTTTAACAACCAAGATTATTCTACCCAGCAAAATTATTTAGAATCAAAGAACAGATAAAGAGCTTCCCAGACAAGAAAACGCTAAAGGAGTTCATCAACACCAAACCAGTATTATAAGAAATGGGAGTGTTAGGGGGACTTCTTGGAGGAGGAAGAGGAGGAGGAGGAGGAGGAGGAGGAGGAGGAGGAGGAGGAGGAGAAAAGATAAAATATACAAGCATTGAAATGACAATAAATCCTTATCTATCAACAATTACTTTAAATATAAATAGATCAAGTGATCCAATCAAAAGATAAAGTGATTGAATAGCCAGATATTTATGCTTCTGGTCATGATGGAGTAATAGGGATCAGATTTATTCTCCCAACATAAGTGACTATAAAATTAGACAAAACTATGTGAACAATACTCATGCAGCCTTCTGGTCTTAGAATACAAGTCACTTCTTCCAGGAAGCCATCCTAAAGAAAACAAGACCTTTATGTATAGTGCCTTTAAGAGACCCATTTCAGATCAAAAGACATACAAACTGAAAGTAAGGGGATGGGAAAAGACATTTCATGAAAATGGAAACAACAAAAAAAGCTGGGGTAGCAATACCTATACCAGAAAAAATAGACTTTGAAACAAAGGCTATAACAAGATACAAAGAAGGGCCCAGTAATCCCAGTTTAGGTAGTTATCCAAAGAACCCCAAAACACTACTTCGAAGGCACATGTAATTTCATGTGTTCATTGAAGCATATTTACAGTAGCCAAGATATGCAGGCAACTTGGGTGTCCATCAATGGATGAATGGATAATGAAGAGGTGGTACATATATATAATGGAATATTACTCAGGCAAAAAAAAGAAAAAGAAAAGAAAAGAAAGAAATCTTGCCATCTGCAACAACATGGATGGACCTAGAGGGTATTGCGCTGAGTGGAGTAAGTCAAACTGAGAAAGACAAATGCCATATGATTTCACTTACATGTAGAATCTAAAGAGCAAAATAAACAAGAGAGAAACAAATTCATAGATACAGAGAACATTTTGATGGATGCCAGATGGGAGAGTCACTGGGGGGGATGGGTGAAAAAGGGGAAGGGATTAAGAAGTACAAATTGGTTGTTACAAAATAGTCATAAGGATGTAAAGTATAGCATAGGGAATATAGTCAATAATGTATAACAACTATGGTGTCAGATGGGTACTAGATTTATTGGGGTGATCACTTTGTAAGTTATATAAATGTCTAATTACTATGTTGTACACCTGAAACTATTATAATGTAAGTCAACTGTAATTGAAAAATTAAAAATTAATCTTTAAAAAAAGAATATATCTTTATTATTTGGCCCCACCCTCCACCTTCTGGGATTCCAGTTATACATATGTCACATCCCACAGGTCACCAAAGCTCTGTTCTGCTCCCTTCTCCCCTCCCTTCCAGGTTTTTTTTTCTTTCTGTGCTTCATTGCAAGTACTTTCTTTTGTTATTTCTTAAGTTCAACTGACCTTTTTTTTCCTGCAGTGTCAAATATGCTGTTAATTCTATCCAGTAAATTTATCATTTAAAATATTGTATTTTTTATCTCTAGATGCTCCATTTGGGTTTGTTCTCATATCTTCAATTTCTCTCATTTCTATGTTCATGTTTTCTTTGTCTAATTCTGTCATCTCTATCGTTTCTGGGTCTGCTTCTATTAATAGTTTTCTCCTGGTTGTAGGTCACATTTCCTGCTTCTTAGCATAACTGGTGATTTTTGACTAGATACTAGATTACATTATGAATTTTATGTTGTTGAGTAACTGGATTTTTTTTCTTCCTTTAATGAGTGTTGGGCTTTGTTCTAGTAGGTAGTTTAGTTGCTTGTGGTTCCGTTTGATCCTTCCGAGGCTTGTCTTTAAACTCAGTATGAGTCTAGAGTAGCCTTTAATCTAGAGCATAATTCACCCCCATAGGAAAGCATGTCTTTCAAAGTCTCTACTGAACCCCTGCATGATCAGTAATAAATATCTGCTCTGGCTGGGTGGAATTTGATTTGTTTCCAGTCCTCTGTGAGGTCTGGGAACTGTTCATCTCTGTGTTCTCAGTGCCTCATAATATCTGGCCTTGTGAAGTTTTAACCTATGAATGTCCATCTTATGTTCAGCAAAGATCCAGGAGACCCCTTATGCAGATTTCTGGAGGTCTCTTTCTTTATAACTCTCACCTCTCCAGAACTTTGTCCAGCAACTTCCAGTCACCTCAACCCTGAAATTTGATCTCTGTCATATCCATTTAGCAAGATGACTGTGTTCTGCTTGGGCTCTCCCTCCTAGCCGTCATCTGGAAATTGCCTCCAGAAATTCAGGTCAATTATAGAGTTTACCTCTATAATTTCGCTTTTCTCTCAGGTAGTCCTGAGCTACCCGTTGTCCAATGTCTGAAAATATTGTTCATATACTTTTGTCTAATTTTATAGTTACTTATGTTGGGAGAATAAATCTGGTTCCTATTACTTCATCTTGACCAGAAGCATAAATATCTGGCTAACTCTTGCTCAGCCTTTTGGTCTCAGGTTAGAAGTCACTTTCTCCATGAAGCCATCCTAAACCCCAGGATTGGTTAGGTTTCCCTTCCATGTGCTCTCATAGTATCTCACCAAAGTGCTTATCCTGTATTGCAACTGCCTTTTCACTTGTCTGTATCTCTCAGGAGACTTAAGCGTTTCAGGGGCAGGATCATGTCTCTCTGTCTTGCTATAATGGCCCCAACACTCATCCCAATGCATGGGGCACAGCATGCTCTCAGTAAATATGCATTAAATGGGTAAATGCTGAATCACGTGAGCTAGAAACCAAGGTAGTAAAGGAGAAAGTCCAGAGCTTGGGGTAAAAGAGCTAACTTAGAGCCCTAGGACTACTTATTTTTAAAAACATATGGAGGGACCAAACTGTTAATAGTAGTGATCCATTGGCAGTGGGAAGAGTGAGAGAGTATATGAGGCTTTTTTCATTATTTTTTTAAAATCAACTTTATAGAAGTATAACTGACAGAATAAAATTCGCCTGCTTGAAGTCTATAATTAAATGCACCTTGCCATACGTATCCACTACCCCAATCAAGATATAGGACATTTCTAACATCCAAAAAGTTCCTCCAATAACACTCACCTTTAAACAAATCATACAACTTAATTACTCAGTACATCTGTTTTTATTATGTCTCCTCAACTGTCCCTAATTCCTAGGCGCTTTGAGGGCAGTATGTTTGTTTTGGTCACTGAAGTTTCCAAGTTTACAGTACTGGGTTAATAGTAGCCACTTGACACATATTTGTTGAATAGATTCCAAAGGATTAAATAATCAAGTAGAAAAGGTGAAGCTAGCAAATCTCTAGAAAAATGTAAAGGTGAATATCAAATATTTATCCAAGTCACTATGGAAAGAACTTGCTAAGCATCAAAAAATAAATAAATAAAATAAACAAAACCTAAGCTGGAAAAGACCATTAGATTCAACTATATAAACACATATACCTATTTCCCCAACCCCTCTCTCAAAAACAAATGATGTTTTGATCATATGTGGAATGCTAAGGCTAATCTGAATTTTTAAAAAGATTTTTAATATCAGTAAGAAAAAAACTGAACAAACCAATAGAAAAATGGATAAGGGAGCAGTTTTTGAAGTGTTTTCTGGTGACTCCAAGTGTTCCTAAGACCCTTTCAAGAAGTCTGTGATTATTTCTATAATAATACTAAGATGTTGTTTGCTGTTTTGACTATGTTGACATTTGCACTGATGATGCAAAAGCAATGGTGGCCCTCAGCATGAATCAAGAAAGTGACACCAACCTGTACTAGTAATCATGTTCTTCACTACCATTCACTTTCACTTAAGAAAGTCCTTGACAAAGCAGTAAGAGAACTATTAAGTTTATTAAATCTAGGTCCTTGAGTCACATCTTTTTTTAATAGACATATTTTTAGAGCAGTTTTAGATTCACAATAGAATTGAGAGGAAACTACAGAGAGTTCGCATATTTCCTCTGTCCCCACATATGCATAGTCTCCTCCACTATCACCATCCCTCACTAGGGCAGAGAGTTTGTTACAGTTGATGAACTTATGTCAACACATTATAATCACCCAAAATCCGTATTTTATATTAGGATTCACTCTTGGCATTATATATTCTACGTTTTTTGACAAATGTATATTGACATGTATTCACTATTATAATATCGTACTGAGTATGTTTCACTGCCCTAAAAATCTGTGCATCACCTATTCAAACCACCCTCACCCCTAACCCCTCACAACTACTGATCTTTTGCTGTCTCCATAGTTTTGTCTTTTCCAGAATGTCATATAGTTGGAATTATACAGTATGTAGACTTTTCAGATTGGCTTCTCTTAGTAATATGCATTGAAGTTTCCTCCATGGAAACTTTCATGGCTTGATAGCTCATTTTGTTTTAGTATTGAATAATATTCCATTTACCTATTGAAGAACATCTTGGTTGCATCCAAGTTTTGGCAATTATAAATAAAGCTGCTATAAACATTTGTGTGCAGGTTTTTGTGTGGACATGTTTTCAACTCACTTGGGTAAATACCAAGGAACACAATTGCTGATAGTATGCTAAGAGTGTGTTTTGTAAGAAACTGCAAAACTGTCTTCTAAAGTGACTATTCCACTTTGCATTCCCACCAAAAATGAATGAAAGTTCTGCGTCTTCCCCAGTATTTGGTGTTGTCAGCGTTTTGGAGTTTTTGCCATTTTACTAGGTGTGTAGTGATAGCTCTTTGTTGTTTTAGTTTGCAATTCCTTAAAGACATATGATGTTAAATATCTTCTCATATGCTATTTGCCATCTACACATCTTCTTTGGTGAAGTATCTGTTCAGATCTTCTGCCAATTTTTCAATTAGGTTGTTTTTTTCTTATTGTTGAGTTTCAAGAGTTCTTTGTGTATTTTGGATAACAGTCCTTCATCAGATATATCTTTTGCAAATATTTTCTCCTAGTCTGTGGCTTGTCTTCTTATTCTCTTGAGCTTTTTTTCATTTTCATTTTATAAATTCTGTATTGTTTAAATTTTTAAATGACAATAACTTTTAAAGACAGCTTTATTGAGATATGATTCACATACCATACAATTCACCCACTTAAAGTATACAATTCAATGGTTTTAAGTATCTTCACAGAGTTGTACAACCATTACTATCTAATTTTAGGCCATTTTATCACCCCTAAAAGAAATCCTGTACCCATTAGCAACCATACCTCATTCCCTACCACCACCACTCCCTAAGAAGCCACTAATCTACTTTGTGTCTCTGTAGATTTACCTATTATGGGCATTTCATATGAATTAAATCAGGTAATATATGGCCCTTTATAACTGGTTTCTTTCACTAATAGTGTTTTTGAAAGTTCATCCATGCATGTTGTAGCATGAATCAGTGCTTTGTTCCTTTGTATTGCTGAATAATATTGTATGTCTACATTATATTTTATTTGTCCATTTATCAATTGATGGGCTTTTGAGTTGTTTTAACTTTTTGGCTATTATGGATAATGCTATGAATGTTCATGTGCAAATTTTTGTGTGGACGTATGTTTTCATTTCTCTTGGGAACAGACTTAGGAGCAGAATTGCTGGGTCAGATAACCCTATATTTAACATTTTAAGAAACTACCAAACTGTTTTCCAAAACAGCTGTACCATTTTTTTTTTATCCCTGTCAATAATGTACATAATTTTTGAAATTGAGGCACTCTTTTTAAAGAACCCTAGCACTGTCTGAGATAGAACTTAGGTATTCAGTAATTGTTATGGAAGAATGAATGAATGGTTTGAGTATGGTGGGGAGAGGGACTAAAAATGGGAAATAAAGTGAGACATGGGTGAGCCCCCGATAGTAACTTTCACTCCAGCACCAGCTGGCCAGGCCCCTCTGAGTCCCATGTGATTCCCAAACAGGATCAACCAACTCCTGAGCTTGAAATTGATCTGGAGGCTCTCATGGAACTATCCACAGAGGAACAGAAGACTCAGTTGGAGGTAGAATTGGGGACCTGGGCCCCAGAGCCACGGGTTGGGGGATGGAAGTTGGGCTTGGACCAAGGGGGAACCAGGCACCTAGGCTCTGCTTCCTTGGGTAGGGTGGGAGGAATCAAATCAGAGGTAATTCCTGGGAGATTTGAGTGGGAGCTTGTGGGAAAGTGCTATGGCTCGGTGACCCATTGTCTGCTCTCTTCTACTCAGGCTATTCTACGAGACTGCCCCCACCCCACAGAGGTAAGGATGCTCTGCTGGTCTGGGGGTAAGGGGAGGTCCAGTGGGGAAGCAGCTAATGAAGGTTTTGCCCTGTGTCTTTCTCTCCTTCTCTGGCTCTGGGGAGATGGGGTCAGGGGGAGATTTGGGAGGACAGTGTAGTGGGTAGGCGTGACTTCATGCCTTACTCTCACCTGTTCCTCTCTCAGCCTTTTATCTCTGAGCTACTCAGTCAACTCAGGAAACTCCGGAGACTCAGTCGGCCTCAGAAATAAGCCTCGTTAAGACTACCTTATCAACCTCAGCACTGCCAGGCCTGCCCTGAACCTCTGGATCCTAAGCTGAGAGGGAAATGGCTCTTTGGGACACAGACAAGGAACACGGAAGAAGAGGAGGGATGTTTGGATGTCCTAGTGTATGTATAGTCACAACCAGTTCCTGTCAGCTGGGCTTTCTGGGTGCCAGTCATGGCCGTTGCCCAGTGCTTTCCCTGGCAACCAAGTGGATAAAATCTTTAGGAGCCCCAGTTGAATGGAATGTGGAGCATATCTGTGCTGTGGGATGGGGAAGGGAGAGGGTGAAGTGATACCAGATGGCCAGCATCCTGAGTCACTACACTCTATCCACACACCTCATCCATCCATCCACCTGTCCATCCATCTATCAGTCCATCCAAACTGGCCTTGAGAATTTAAGATGAAAGTCATAGTTCTGCTTCATAAATCACCATTTAGCAAGGCCCAGAGGCTAAGACACAAAGCATCCTGGCATCACCAAGAACAGAAGCCCAAGTGGCAAAGACTAGTTTTGAATCCCAGAGGAGAGGTAACAGGAAAAAGCTAGCTGAGTCTGGGGTATCAGGTAAGGTTAAATCTTCCTCCCTCCTTAAATAATGTGGGAGGCTTCAGGCTGAGGACTCTTTGAGCTGGCTCCAGCCAGAAGAGAAAAAGCATGGATTAAGCAGAGGAGTATCAAGTGTACATGCTGACAGGCAAGGGGTCAAGTCAGGAGGGAATTGCTGGAAACAGACACTGATTCAGAATGGGAGGAAGATTGGGACAGGAACCTTGGGAGGTGGCATCTTTGGAAGTAAGACAGGAAGCAAGGTATGCAGTCACTGTTTGTACAAACAGTGTCTGAGTACTAGAGAGGCTGAGAATTCAAGATGGTAGGGCCTGGGGGGCTAAGCTGGGCATCCCAGAGCAGGACTCAAACAGTTCAGTTCAGTTGAATGAATATTCATGTCTACTGCCTATGAGGCCACCAGGATGGGTGGGACTGTTCCTGCTGAAAGAAGCTTGCAGGAGAGCTTAACCCTCCCTTTACTTCACTCCACAGGATTAGATTTACAGCCTACTCTGTTCTTGCTACCTCTCCAAGGACCCAGGCTCAGGGCCTACAGGGTTCTAGGGATAAAAGATGCTGGGCCCAAGGAATCAACATACTTTATTTGATATAGTAAGTACTAGGGGAAAGCCCTGGGCTCTTGAGTAGGTTTCAAGGCTCATCTTTAGATTGTCTGGTTTTTCCCCATCATGCCTTTCACTCTCAACTTCTGCCTTCCCTTTGGCTCATCCAGTCATCATCTCCAATAGAGAAGCTTTCCTCCTTCTAGGGACACCGAGGCTCAGAAAAGGGGGCACCGATGAGCAGTCTTGCCTGCCATGCCCTCCCATCAGATGTCCTGCGGCTGTGCTCAAAGATGGGCGCCTTAGCCTGTGCAGCTGCCTGTAAGACCAGGGTTTCCTCAGTGTTCTTGGTCTGCATGTGGGGGGTAGTAAGCAGATGTCCGGTGCTCTTTAAGTTCAAAGGCATCATGGCCTTCTCTGTGAAGCAAAAAGATATAGGTCAGGGATCACAGGCAGCCCTTGAACTCTCCCAGTTCCACAGAACATTCTACCTGCACCCACCGGAAGCAGCGGACACAGTAGAGGTCTCCATCACAGCCAGCGCAGCGCAGGGTGGCATCTTCATTGCAGATGCAGCACCAGGGGAGCTCCTCTTCCTCGGCGTCAGGCCTGGGTGCCAGGGCCTGAAACTTCAGGGATTAGAGAAAAATGGAGGAAGTAAGGTACTTGATGGGGTATGGGTGGCAGGCTGCTATAGGAGCAGCAGTCGACCAAGCAGCGAAGGAGGCTGTGGTGTTACACCTGGGGGTCTGTGTTGGGCTTTTCTTACCTCAGGCTCTGCCCTGCAGCATTGGGCCCGGGGCTGAAGAGTTGGCTCTGCAGGGATGTTAAAGCCACTTGCCTCATCCAGGGCAGCTTCTTCAGTGAGCTGTGGACAGGGTGAAGAGGTACTACACCCTGCTCATGGTCCAGGTCCTTCCCCCACGTGTCCCCAAAGGCTCTGTAGCCTTAGCGTCTCAACTCATCTTCCTTTATCTGTTGCTTATAGCTGCTGACACCCCCATCTCAAGGGGTCACAGGGCAGGTCTGAGTCACAGGGACAGTGAGGCTTCAGCTAGAACACTAGCTGCAGAATGACTGATCATCCAATCCCAAAGTGGAGACAGCGTGAATGGGGCCAGGTAGATGGTGAGGCAGTGAGGTAGGGACAGGACAAGGTGTGGTCAGGAGGGTAAGGCAGGCCCACCTGCTGCAGGACTCTCTGGATGGCTGTCTCCTCATCGTCATCGCTGTCTGGGAGGTGACAATCCTGGAGGGTCACTTGAAAAGGGAGAGGTAGGAGCAGGAAAGGAAGAGTAAGGTAGAGGGTTCGTTTGAGTAGCTGTACTCTTGCCCCCAGGTGCTGGCCTGGTTTCCAGTGGTACTTGTTCCAGAGTTGAGCAGCCTCTGCAGCCACCCTGCTCAGACTCGGCCCCTCCCTGCAGGGCTGGGGGCAGGAACAGAAGGCTCTGTACCTGAAGAGACTAAGGGTCCCTTGCCCCCTGATTGCTGCCACTCATTCCTCATTCACTGCTTTGTTCCAGTACTTTCTCGTGGCTCTGGGCTGAGCTCAACAGACCCCTGGGCACAGGGACCCCTGGCACCTGATTCGGCCTAGCAAGGAATGTAGACATTTTGCAGAGCCTGGCATGGGGGTGGAGGTGACGGGCCTGTTCAATGGACATGCGTGAGCAGCTGCTCCCAGCTTCTACCTCTGTCAGGGTCCTGTCCCTGCAGCACAGCCAAGCGCTTGGCGAGGGCCAGGATCTTCTCCTGCCTTGTGTTCTCCTCCCGCAGCTCGACAGCTGCCTCAGCCAGGAGCCTGCTTTTCTCCTCCTCCAGGGACGAGGTGGCCTGCCCCTTGGAATTTGTGCTGTGGCTCCCTGGGCCACCCTGGTTGAGGTCATTCTGGATAGAGGCAGCTGAAAGGAACAATGCAGTCAGGGAGGCAGAGACATTCCAAGATCTCTCATCAGATGCCACTAAGCCCATTTCTCAACTTTTTAAAAAAACCACAGATCATCAGCTTTTGCTCAGCACTAGCTCTGGTGGTTTATATTACAAATGAGTATTTCTTCCTTTTTTCCAAATGTTAAAAACTAGTAATTTTAGATATGTTTTTTTTCAACCACATCCATCCCCACTCACCTAATATTTTAAGATGCTGCCCTTAGGGTGGGCATCCCACAGTTGAAGAATCACTGCCCAAAAGGATCAGGATATGGGGAGACCATATCAGCTAGTGTCTCTGTCTTATAGGCTAGAAATAACATTTCCAAGGAGCAGCACAGAGAGAGCATGACGAAAGCTGAGGTCTTATATGTTACTAGGCTGGAAGATTTTTGCCAGTGTGGCTCTGACATGTCTCCTTTAGTGTAGTTTCAGAGCAAGTGGTTTGAAATCAGAGAGCTTTGGGATCAAGTCCTAGCTCTGATACATAACTGTGTGACCTTGATAAGTTCCTTAGGCTCACCAGGCCTCAGTTTACTTATAAAATATGGATAATAGTATGTACCTCATAGGATTACTGAGGCTATTGAATGAGATTGTGTCTCTAAAGGAGGGTTTCTCAATGTTCTGTTGATATTTTGGGGCAGGATAATTCTTTGTTGTGGGGCTGTCCTGTAGAGTATATGATGCTTAGCAGCATCCCTGGCCTCTGCTCACTAGATGCCAGTGGTACCAAGTTTCCAGATACTACCAAACAGGCCCTGGAGGGGAAATCATGCTTGGTTGAGAACCACTACTCTGAAGCCTTTGAACAGCATAATCCAATAGAATTTTTTATGATGATGGAAACATTCTAAAACATGGTTTATATTTGTGCTGTCCAAAATGTTAGCTATGAGCCACACATGGCTATTGAGCACTTGAAATGTAGCTGGTACCACTGAGAAACTGAATTTTAAATTTTATTTAATTTTAATTAAATTTAAATAGCCTCTTCCTCCTCTGTATTATCATCATCGCAAAAAACATTCACTGAGCACTTACTATGAACCAGGCTGGGTCCTAGTTCATAGTCATCTGATTTATTCCTCACAACTTCCCCATAAGGTAGGTTTTACCACACATACCTCCATTTTACAGATAAAGAAAGTGACATTTAGATTAAGTAACTTGCTCAGGGTCACATAGCTAGTAAATGGTAGAACAGAGAATCACTGATTCTAAAGCCCATAAGCTTACCCATTAGGCTTACACTGGCTCCCACTGGAGTAAACACTCAATACATGGTAGCTCTTATAATGTTGATTTTTCTCTGATTTATATTCACCTCCCAGAGGGTGGGCAGCATAGCCTCTCCCACCTGGGGAAAAGGGGGACAGGTCCCTGGGGGCGCAAATGGGGAAGTTACCAGGGCCTCCTCGTTCCCAGCTTTCATCAATAGCCACCTCCGCTGTCAGCTGTGTCAGCAGATCCTGTGCCTGCTGGGCCTGGGTCCTGGTGTCTGGTGGCTGATGTACCTGCTCAGAGGAGGGAACCTCAGTGGGGAGGGTAGGGAGGAAGCCACACCATAAGGTCCAGAACAGTCTAGGTCAGGGGTGGATGCTGAGGAGTTCCCAAAGCTCTGGGAAAGGGGAACTAATCCAAGCCCCACATTCGAGTAATTTGACAGTCCCCAATAGGACTAAGGGGCCACTCTTGCCTGCCCCATCCAATCCTGCTGCTTGTCCTGGCAGCAAGCCTGAGGATCAGAAGGTGGGCACTGGAGGTTTGCCAATTCCTACAGAATACATAAGCATACATGTATCTGGGTTTCTGCTTGTCATCATACTAGGACCCCCTTTCTTTTCAAGCCATAGCACTCACCGGCTTGGGGGTCTGAGAAGGTGGAGCTCTGCCCTGCAGTGCAGCAAGCCGTGCCTCCATGTCCTGGGTGGAAGGGATGGAACCCTGGGGTTCATCTCTTAGTGCAGCTAGCCTGGCTTCTATCTCTGCCTGTGAGGGCACTAACTCTGTAATTGGCATGGGGAAACCTTGTAAGATCCACAGGAATCCCAGTCCCAGGAGCCCCAGATGGTGTCCTTTAGGCCACCCTCCCTGTTCCACTCACTGGGTTTGTTCTCCTGGCGGAGCCGTGCTAGGCGCTCAGCAATGACTTGGTCTGGGTGGGTCAGTCCCTGGTTTTGTAGAGTACTGGGCTTCTGCTTGGCTTCCAAGGCTGCCATACGCCTGGTAGAACATGAGACAGAAGTTCTTGAAGAATGCAGAAAGGAGGGACGAAGGCACCCACTCACTGTTTCCCATTCAAATCGTTTCTAGGCATCTAGGGAGGTATCCAATGGACAATCTTCTGTGGCCCTCACTCATGGTACCCTGCAGCTCAACCTAGCTGCCTAGCTGGAGGGTACAGCTGAAAGGGTAAGGTCTACCAAGAACTTTTCTTGAGGAGAGAGCTGATGAGTTGTTTTATGAGCCCAAGAGGGCAGTCAGGAGCCTGAGAGGTAGATATTTTCCTGATCCTTTGTTCATTTGACCTAGAGGCTGGGAATAAAGTCCTACCCTGGGGCTCCCTTGTCCTTTTCCCATCCCTACTTGTCTTAATCCTTTTAGCACTTACTTCTTATAGTTCTGAGGTGGTGACCACTTGGAAGCATTAGCAGGAGAAGATCCTCTACAGAGAAGAAATCTGGTGTCAGAAGTCCTGCCATCTGCCAGTCAGTGCCCCCAACCCCAAATACTTCTTGAGCTGACCTCTGGCCGCAGAGCAAAGGCTGCGAGGGCCAGCCAGCTACCTGCTGCCATGCTGGGCTGAATCCTCACCCATGTCAGTTTCTCACCTGGTCAGAACCTCATAGCACTGCTTGCAGACTTTCTGTTGGGTGTTCCTGGCACGTGGCACTGCTGCAATGAAGCTAAGGCAGCTGGAACAGAAGGCTCGGCCACAATTCTTACAGCCATTCTACAAGAAAAAAGATCAGGGTCATCCATCTCTCACCCACTCTTGCAGATTCCTCCCTGGGACTCTGATCACACACAGAGAGAAGATACTGAAGTTGTGACCAGTTGGTCAGAGGAGGATGAGGACAGGGGCCCATAAGGCCTTGAGAGAGACAGGGGTGGAGAGTAAAGTGATTCCTCAGTCTCCAGTCTTTTATTAAAATCAAGTAAAACTTCATGCAAAATTCCCATGCTTTCTACCCTGTTTTCAATTCCCTGACACTGGGGTGTAGAAGACAAATAGGGAAAGCCCCCTCAGGTCAGTGACAAAGGAGAATCAGAGAGAGTGTAGAGCCCATGCCTTCTATGCTCTAGCAGAGATGGAGGGAGGCATGGTTCAGGATGGGATGATACCATAGCCTCCATTTATTAAGCACTTACAGTGTGCCAGGCATTAAGCTCAGCACTTAACATTCACCACTTGATTAAATCTTCACAATTTCTATACATTATCTTACTTAATTCTGATGACCACAATTATTATTCCTATTTAAGTTGGAGTCGGA
Organism: Eidolon dupreanum; assembly: GCA_028627145.1. NCBI lineage: Eukaryota > Metazoa > Chordata > Mammalia > Chiroptera > Pteropodidae > Eidolon > Eidolon dupreanum. The sequence goes on from CM053509.1 coordinate 55,067,854, forward strand.
GAGGTTGCATGACTTGCCCAAAGGTCTCCCTGTGAATTAAAGAGCAGAATTCAAATTTGAATCTTGACCATCCTGACTCCTAAATCTAGGTTTCTGAATACTACACAGATCTGCCTCCCTACCTGCTCTTCATTCATCCTATCTGGTTCCTGTCTATCTCCCCGTCATAGCGGAGGCAGAGGAAGCCTGCAATTCAATTCACAGGGGGGAACTTGATGAGTCTATGATGAGGACCAGACTTTGCCATGGTGCCCTGCGGGCAGGAGGAGGGGCGGTAATTTAACTCAAGAAACCTGAGAAGGGCAGGCTGCGTGATGGTGGTTTCGTTACAGAGAGAGTAGCGGGGCATTGGTGAGATAGAGAATGGTTACAGGCACTAAGACCGGGCCGCGGAGAAGCAGGGTGAAGGGAAGGAAACAGTCGGTCCTACACTTGGCAGACAGAAGAGTCTAGCTTTCCAAAAATGACAGGAGCGCGCTTTACAGTTTATAGGGAACTTTCACCTCTAGCACTTGACTGTACCCACACACCAATCCTGCAAGCGAAGGAGTGCTAGCCCCATTTTACAGAAAGGGAAACCGAGGCTTAGTGACTTCATCAAAACCACACAGCTGTAAAGGGGTCGTAAAACCAAGTCTATGGGCTGTAAGTCCCGTGTTTTCCCTTCCCTCCACTTCGCGTCCTCCCTGGCCCTCTAGCCCACAGGGAGAGAAGACTCGCCTCCTTCTTGAAGAGGGTGAACTTGACAGCGCAGCCATAGCATCTACTGTCCATCCTGGTTCCTGGCGTGGCGCGGAAGGGTCGGCAGAATTGAGATCAGGCCCGCCAGGGCCAAGGTTTCTTGTACTTTCACCGAGGTCCACGCCAGTCCCCCCACGCCCTCTAGCGCAAGCCGGCCACCATCTCCCGCCGGGGAATCGCGACCCGCCAGCCCAGACCAAGAGCAACAGCCGCGGGCGCGAAAGGCTTCTGGGAGTAGTAGTTCATTCCCGACTTCCCGCTTCCCTCAGAGGCCGTCAAGCTTGACTCAGAACACGACATTTCCCAGAGGGCTAAGCGCCATTCAGCAGGCTCTGGGCAGACAGAGTCCCGGGATCCCCGCGCATGCTTAGACTCTTGGGAGTTGTAGTACGATCCAGTCAGTATTGAAACTATGGCGGTGACCAAGGAACTCTTACAGATGGACCTGTACGCGCTGCTAGGTATTGAGGAGAAGGCGGCGGACAAAGAGGTGAGAACGGTAGCGACGAGGGCCGATCCAAAAGGTCTGCTGGGCCTTCCTGTCTTGGCGCCCAGCTGGCACCGGCTTTCCAGGTTCGCTCAGGCTCTGGGCGGGGAGCGAGGGGCGGCCTGACCGCCTCATAAGGTGGGCTCCCAGACCATTCCAGGGTGGTCTGAGGGCCTCACGAGGAAGAGAGGGGTCACAGGAGAGGGGCTCCTCGTGTGGAGTACTCTGCTCTCTGTGTGACCCTTATCTAAGAGAGGCCGTGCGGGGTGAGTCCGCGGGGAAGAAGTTCCTCCTCCCTGCGCCTGCGCAGGATCAGCCTCTAATTTCGCTTCGGTATTGGCGGTGGCTGAAAGTACTTCATTCAGTCTCTCCTGAAGGCTGATTTAATTCCAGCTGCGGTGGCTGAAAGTACTTCATTTAGTCTCTCCTGAAGGCTGATTTAATTCCAGTTAGAGCCTAGGACGACGAAAGAAAGGCCAGGTCTCAAGACTCCTCCGCTCTCTTTTCACCCCCCTCCTTGGCATGGGGACCTATGACTCTGCTGTCTCTATTTTTTTTTCCACCCGAGTCCGTCGACTCTTTACAAGTAGCAGATGCTCAAGTGTTGTCCTCTCAACGTGTGCTAGTGGGCCAATAGCAGGAGGATCAGAGGGTAAGGCAGAAGACCTGAAGTTCCACAGGAGAGTGTTGATAAAAGTGCCAGGAAGTGGGACACCCATCAAGCTATAATATTTCTGTTATCTTACCCTGGATCATAGTTGGTAGTTATAGAAATGGAGGAAGGGGAGGCTGCTAATTCATCAGATGAAGATTAAATGCCTACAAATGAATGCCCCCGTACTTCCAGGCTGTCCTGCTCATGGACTAAGTGAGCTTGTAAGAAGAGGAAGTTCTAGGGCAGAAAAGCAAGGAGACATATAGAGCCCTTGAGGAGAGATGCTGTCCACCAGCACAAAACTCCCCTGCAGCTACAGCCGAAATCAGAAGTGGGTCATGGGGATGTGTACAGAGCGCCAAAAGTCTATACTACACTTGTTTCATAAGTCTTAAAATTTCAGTATTAATAATGCCTAATACCTATGTAATTCTTACTATGTGTTGGGCAATATTCTAAGTGCTCTACGTTTGTAAATTGTTTAACTTGTACTTCATTAATAGTGAGAAATTACTTTGAACTTTCACACCAGATCTAGCCAGTGTGTTGCAACCCTTAAGTTGAGAACTTGTGAGGAAGACAATTGGGAGGTGTTGATTTATGTCAGTGCCCAGAATGGATGTGAGTAGAAAGTGGATGTAGGATCTGCCACTAGGGAGTCAGGTGGGTCTGTTGTCTAGGCAAGAGACCAAGATCTAAGCAGGCTAGTGTGATAGCGATCTAATTTTCACTCAAATGAGATAAGAGATGTGTGAGAAGGCTCTTTATAAAGGTTAACAGGTGCTGCTCCTGCCTTTTAGTAGGGGAGGCAAAACTGTAATACAAGGGAAAACACAGAAAGTTCCTTAAGAGGAATACAAATGCTGTGAATATTCAGAGGAGGCTGAGGTTTCTTCTAGTTTAGAAGAAGGGGTGGTGGAATTAGAGAAGGCATTTGAAGCCTTGAAGAACAGGCAGAGTCTGGATGTGTGGAGATAGGAGGAAGGGTATTCCAAGAAATGGGAGAATGTGTTTAGTCTAATTTGTCTGGAGCATAGGCCAAGAAGAAAAGGTAGAAGAAGATAATCTTTGAAAAGCAGATTGGGGTCTTTGGATATACTGGCTAGCTTTATGGTAACAGGTACTTTTTGTTAGAGAACCAGGGAGACTTAGGCTCTGGTGTCCCCTCTCCTTGGTTCAATGCCTGTCATATTCTCTAGGGGCACCTGGAGGACCAACAGATATTTAAAGTATATTTTTAAAAATTAAAAATAAAATACAAGGAAGTCTTCCTAAACTTCAGTTGTCTGGTCATATAATCTAGGAATTCCTAATTTGGGGTCCACAGAAAGGCTCCAAGGACTGAATAAACCCCTGAAATCATGTGTAATGTTTTTTTGTGTAATAATTTTTGAAGAGAGGAGGTAATTCTTATCTAAAATAAGTTAAAGAATCCCCGATCTAGGGCAACCTCTTGTGTTACTGGTGGTGAAACTGAATCTCAGAGAGGGTAGTTAGTGACAGAATTGGGTCTAGAACACAGATTCCCTAATACCTAGCCCAGGTCAGTGTTCCTTCTGCTGTTTCACTCTGGCCGTTTCCAGCACCATACAGCTCAGTGGTAGTGATGAGCACCAACACCAAATGTAACTTCTGTTCAGACCATATCTGAATCCTTTCTGTATCCAAAATCTATGTACTCATCTGCCTATTTGATCTCTCCATTTGGATGCTTCACAGGGGTCTAAATCTTAACTGCATCCAAAATTGAATCTGCTCCTTCCTTGAAGTTCTCTGTCTCAGTAAATGGGACCACCATCCATCCACTTGAACTAAGAACCTGTAGTCATTCTTGATGCCTCCCTGTCCTCTCTATCCCTGCCATCTATCACCAAGTCCTAATGAGTCAACCTCCCAAATGATTCTTAAACTTATTCATTTATCACCATCTCTACCACCACTCTACCCAAATCCCCATCAACTTGCATCTGAACCATTAGAGTAGCCAGCCACCAGCCAACTTGTCTCCCTGCTTTCAATCTAGCCTATTCTAATCTGTTGTGCTCCTCCAACCTATTCTCCTTATAGAAAATGGAATAATCTTGGTATTCATTTAAAACTCTGTTGCTCTTCTAATAAAATATTCAATAGAATTTCTTATTCCTTCGATACATGCTTTTCCTTATGCCAGAAATGTTCTTCCTCCATTTCTGTTAGCCTGGGTTACTTTTATTTTTCCTTCAGAACTCAGCTTTAATGATACTTCCTTAGAGAGGCCTTGCCTATTTTATCTTTCATAGCAACCAGTTCTCTTTTCTAGCACTTAGTTCAGTTCGCAATTATATATTCAGGATACCTGGGGGCAGTCACTGCCTCTCTCAGGGTCTGACTCCTCAAATATAAAGTGAGTGAGTTAAGCAAACTATGGATCATTGGCCCATGACCTGTTTATTTAATAGCCCATGAGCTAAGAATGGTTTTTACATGTTCTAAGCATTATAAAAAAACACAACAATAAAAAAGCAAACAACTCAATTAAAAAATAGGCAAAGAACTTGAATAGACATTTCTCCAAAAAATACATATAAAGACCACTAAATACATGAAAAGATGCTCATTCTCACGAGTCACTAGGTAAATGCAAATCAGAACTACAAGACACCACTTCACACCCATTTGGATGGCTGTTGTAAAAACAAACAAAAAAAAAAAACAGAAAGTAGCAAGTGTTGGTGAGGATGTAGAGAAATTGGAACCATTGGACATTACTGATGGTGCAGCTGCTGTGGAAAACAGTATGGCGATTCCTCAAAACATTAAACGTGGATTTACTATATGACTCAATAATTTCACTTCTGGGCATATAACCAAAAGAAGTGAAAGCATGGATTTGAATAGATATTTGTATACCATGTTCATAGTAGCATTATTCATAGTAGACAAAAGATGGGAGCAATCTAGGTGGCCATCAGTAGATGAATAGATAAACAAAATGTGGTAAATTATATTTGAGTATTATTTGGCTTTAAAAAATGGGAATTCTGTCATATGCTACAACATGGATGAGACTTGAAGATACGATGCTAAGTGAAATAAGCTAGTCACAAAAGGACAGATATCCTCTGATTCCTCTTATATGGAATCTAGGTTTCTAGAGTAGTCAAATTCATAGAGACAGAAAGTAGAATGGTGGTTGCCAGGGGCTGGAGTAGGAATGCGATGAGGGGTTAGTGTTTAATTGGTATAAAATTTCAGTTGGGGAGCATGAAAAGATGTTCTGGAGACTGATGGTGGTGATGGTTGCACAATAATGTGAATGTACTTAATGGCACAGAACTGTACACTTAAAAATGGTAACAGTAAATTTAATGTATATTTTATGGTATATTTTACCACAGTTAACCAAATTAAAGAAAAAAAGAATATGCAACAAAAACCATGTGTAGCCCCCTAAAATTTTTATTATCTGGTCTCTTTTTTTTTTTTTTCAATCCCACCCCCACCACTACTTCCACCCCTGGTTGCTGTCTCCCCTTAAGTGGATCTCTGAAAGCAGAGCATCTCCTCCCACGTGCTCACTGCATTCACTGCAGACACTGCACACACTTGGGGCCTGGCACACCTGGGGTATGGATCGTGGCTCCACTGGGGCTCAAACTCAAGACCTTCTGGGTGTAAAGCTGATGTGTTAACCACTACTCTATGGAACCACCCTGTCTGGTCCTTTACAGGAAAATTTTGCCTACTCCTGTTAGAGTTAGGGCCATGTCCAACTCCATTTTTCTGTACATGGAGCTAGCCCTTCTGCAAATGTTTTTCTCTTATAACCCAGGAGACCCAGAAGTGGACTAAACACCACCATTCATGAGAATTCACAGAGCAATTCTCGAAGGTAGATATTTTTGTTCCCCTTCCTGTCCTAGAGGAGACAGGAAGAGCAAGGTGCTTTTCTGTTTGTAGGAAAGCCTTGAGTTGAGGACCGACCTGGGTTTGGTGTGGAAGTGCTCCTGGGGAGAGGATCATGCCTTGGGAATCCAGTCCTCTGCTAGAACCTTAAGCAGTGAGTTTCAGATTCTTATGTGCTCATGTGCATGTTCCTGCACACACACACACACACACACACACAGCAGGGCAGGGCCCCAGGGCCTGCCAAAATGAAGAGTAGGTGGTCATGGATTAATGCCATTTGCAAATTCTCAAGAGATTATGAAGGAACCTCAGGAATTCCTGAGTGATTTTCAGTGGCCTTCTAACCCTTTTTTTTAGTTCTTTTCTCACCCCTTGAGCCTCTACACAGCACACCTAGTGAGTCTTTAGAATGTAAATCATATTGTGTCATCTGTGCTCCTAACATTCCAGTGACTTCTCATCAGTCTTAGAATGAAACCCCGAAGTTATTCCCTGGCCCATAGGGCCCTCATCGTCTTTCCTGCATGTTGCCTACCATTCTCGCCTTGCTCACTGTGCTCTGCTACGTCAGTCCTCCTGTGAATTGTTTTAAATTTTGGTAAAATATAACCTAATATTTACCATTTTAACCCTTTTTGAGTGCACAATTCAGTGGCATTAAGTACATTCACATTGTTTTGAAATCATCTCCACCACCCATCTCCAGAACTTTTCCATCATCCCAAGCTGACATTCCATACCCTTAATCATTAACTTTCGTTCCCTTCTCCCCTCAGACCCTGGTAACTACTGTTCTATTTTTTTTTCCTCTATGAACTTGATTAGTCTATGTACTTCATATAAATGAACATACAAATATCACATAATTGTCCTTTGTGACTGGCTTATTTCACTTAAGGTAACATTTTTAAGATTCATCCATGTTGTAGCATTTATCAGAATTTCCTTCCTTTTTAAGGCTGAATATTTTATTGTACGTATAAAATTTTGTTTACCCATTCATCTTTTGATGGACATTTAGGTGGTTTCCACTTTTTGGCTATTGTGAATAATGCTGCTGTTGAACATGGTGTAAAATACCTGTTCAAGTCCTACTTTCAATTCTTTTGGGGCTATACCCAGATGTGGATTGCTGAATTATATGGTAACTCGGTTTACTGTTTTGAAGAACTGTCAAAGTGCCTTCCATAGCAGCTGCACATTGCACATTACCACCAGTGGTACACAGGGTTCCAGTTTTTCCATGTCCTCTGCAACACTTGTTATTTCCCATTATTTTGGATAATAACCATCCTAAAGGATATGATGAGCCTCCAGTGATATTTTTTCAAAATCACCTAACAGATTCCTGCTTCATGGCCTTTACACTTGTTAATTCTCCTGCTTAGAACGTCTTTCTCCTGGCAGTTGTATATCTCACTTCAACACTTTATCCAGGTTTCCGTTCAAATATCACACCCCCATAGAGACTTTCCCTGACCAACTATTTAAATTAGCTGTCCCCGCACCCTTACTGTGCTATACATTTTTAAGTAGTACATCTCGCTGCTGTACATTATATTATATACTCGTTTGCTTACCAATTGGTCTTCCCCATTAGAATGTAAAAAATCCAGGAAGGAAGCGACTTTCTTTTGTTTACTGTTTTGTCTCTAGCACCTAGACTACTTCCTAGCCCTTGATAGGTGCTCAATAAATTCTTTTTGAATGATGAAATGAATGTGAATTATTGTTTTCTTAGGTAGTAGTACTTTGTGACAAAGTGAAATTACTAGCCCCAAAATAAATATATTTAAAAGCTTTGCAAAATTGTCTTTCAGAAAGTTGGTACCGACTTTACTCCCACTGAGTAGATTGGAGATTGCTCATCTTTCTGCTGGCATTTCCTGCCCTGACTCTTGAAAGCAGCATGCTTTGTGGCCAGTGCCTTGCCTAGAGCAGGCACACACACACTTTATTAAATCAAACTTTTAGTGTTCTCTGATGCTTTTTAGTTTCCTTTCTCTTTCTCCATGTGTGTTTTAGAGGAGAGTAGAAAGATTTCCCACAAACACCATTTGATTCCACAAACTTTTATTAAGTGCCTACCGTGTGCCCTTCCTAGAGCCTGGCCTGGTGTTAGGGATACAGATGTGAAGAGAGCGATCCCTATAGGGTCACCCCATCCTTTCTGTTTCCAGCTTCCCTGTCTCTTGCTCCTGTGCCTATCATTTGAAATGCACAAGTTAAAATTGATAACTCTAGGAGTTGACGTTTTCTACTCAGGTGATGATTTCCTAAGCAGGAGAATTAGCAAATGTAATGACCCTGAAGCAGGTATGTGTTAGGTGAGTTTGAAAATACATGGTAACTTGGTATTTTGGTGTAAAAAATAACAGCGTTTACAACTAATCTTAACAAGGACAGAATTATTGTCTGTTACATCTACTGTGTGTAGAGAGTGGATGGAAATCATAATACAGAGCATTGAGCAAAGTTGGGGAATTATAAATGTGCCCATGTACTTACCACCAGTAATAGTTAAAGTCTGGAGTCAGACTGCCTGGTTATTGGTCCCATGACTTAACCTTGTTTGTGACCTTGAGCAAATATTTTACCTCTGAGTGCCTTGGCTTTTCCCTGTCTGCAAAATGTGAATGATGGCAGTTCCTCCTTGCGCTATAGTTGTGAGTCTTGGTCCAGGTAAAGCACTTAGCACAGGACCTGACATAGAGCGTGTGCCCACTACAAGTTAGTGCTTGCTGTTTTCATTCTTGTTCCATCTTCCTTACACTGTAAGTGCTAAAGTCAAATACACACCACACACAACTCATGACTGAGGTTGCGCTCTACCTCTCAACTCCCCTTCCAGTCCTGACAGACCAGTACTGATTCTCCCAACTATACCAGTGATTCTTGACTGAGGCAGTGGTCAGGATAGAAAGGAAGTGGGGAATTAGGTAGAACAGTGGGGAATCACCACCGTTCAGTTCAAATCTACAAGTGAATGGAGTATATCACCATGGACAAGGTATATGTGGGACTTTAGAGCTGAATAAGACATCACTTCTCCCTTAAGACTGCTCATACAGTATAGTAAACAATGATTTCTGAGGTAGAGTGAAAGTTTCACTGAAAGTATATGAGGAAGATGCTGTAGGAAGACATGATTCATATATGTACTTGACAGGATCAGGGAAGACTTCCCTCAGGAGGTGTTTTTGTGCAAGATCTTGAGGGGAGAAAATAATGTATTGCAGCAGGGTTAAAAGGGATCTTTGTGATTATCTACTCTCTTCATTTTATACATAGGAAGATGGAGGTCCAGAGAGGTTATGGAACTTGCCAGAGATCACCCAGTGAATCAGCTGCAGACCAAACTGGAGCCCCTGTTTAATATTCTTTCCACTCCTCTGCAGCTGACACATGAATTTCTCTCCTGTTTGTAGGAGCCTTGCCTTTTCATTTGAAGGCTTTTGAAGGCTTTACACCCTCTGTATCTTGCTAGGTATTACTTGGTGAAGCTAGCTGCTTGAAAATGTATTTTGATCAAGTTCTCGAAGACTCAAATTTTAAGTGTACTCACCAGGAAAACTACCATGGAAACTTAATATTGACACTTTGTGGAGGTGTATTTTATTATTGCTTTAAGGAAAAGGCTATTTTACCTGCATGCTAGCTAATACCTTTATTTCAGCTACATATTTCTGTTGTACCTTGGAATGTAATGCTCAATACCATTTACAGATTTAGGAGTGAGTTTTTGAAGACAGAGAAGGGCTTGAGGAACGGCATGAGCATGAAGTTATGTAAGTAAAAGTGCCCAGCATAACAAGTAATGGGGCATTGCATTTGTTGAAGATGTAGCAGGAGATGATTCTGAAAAAATGTGGTGTCTTTGGGCCTATAGGCCCTAGTGTGCTTGGACTTGATCCTATGGACATCTAGGTGCCATTTCTGGATTTCAGGTGTGCCTGACTTGGTCCACTATCTCCAACAGAAGCCTCTCCCAAAGCCGTTTAGCTCCAGGCCAGGCACCGAATCCTTTAGGTTGGGCACTGAGCCTGGTTTCACTTGATGACAGTCGTTTGTTCACCAAGGGTTAACTAGCACTGGGCAGGATTAGGAGCCAGACCTCCTAGTCTTGGTATCTCTGTAATGGTTAATTCACTCCTGGATTCGGTTGTCAGGCTGAAGCTCTGGGTTTTTGAAGTTACTTGGCTGCCTGTTAAGTCAAAAGGAATGATTTATTTGTGTTTGTAAGCTGTAAGCTATTCATTAGCATTCAGAATAATACCTCACATGTATATGACACCAAAGTGCTTTCACATAAATTATTTCATTTGATGTGCTCTTCAAAACAAGCCTGTGAGGTAGGCAAGGACCATTAGCTCCATTTTATAGATGAGAAGATGAAGACTGAAAGAGTTTAATTGATTTGCCCAGCATAAGGTGGCTAGTAAATGCACAGCACCTGCCCAAACCTAAATTTTCTACTCTTTCAGAGCTTTTTCCATGACCCACACTTCAAGAGCAATTAGAGCAATAAGAGACAGGTCTTTGGGCTCCAAAGGGCCTCATGTTTCCAGCTGTGACCCAGAGATTTGACTCTGAGTAAAGCTGCCCAGCCCAGGTGACCCTGGCAGATATTAAGCCGATCTGGATAGTTTGAGGACGTGCGTTAAAATTTGCTTTAAAGCCACAGCAAAGTTTCCATTTCAACTGAGGCAGTATTCAGAATGTCCTCCATTTGCATAGCTGCTTCCCTATTTTTGCTGTTCCTCAGCACTATTATTTAGTTAATGTTATTTTTCTTTAAATCAGTTTACTTTTTACTGATATAAATTTGTTTATAAAGGAAACCAGTACATTAAGGGGAAAAAGAAATGAATGAGATGTAGGAAGTTCTACACCCTGGGAGAGGGCAGAAGCTGGACAGAGAGAGCAGCTTTGGGGCTGGGGACCCAAGTCTCCAGGGGTTGAAGGCTACAGCAGGCAGTGGGGAGAGTGAGAGGAAGCCAGACCCAGGGTATCTGACAAACCTGAGGGGTGGGAATCTCTAACCTGAGAGAAGAAGGTGGGCAAGAATTTTATAGTCTGAGCCTGATATAGGAGTGGTTAGGGTATGGGTGGGAGGGAGGAGGCAGGGCCTGAGAGAAGGGGGCATCTGATGATTAGGAGGAATGGGAGGAGGATGGCCATAGACTGGGCTCCAGGTGAGTAGCTGGCTTTGGAAGTGGGCTGAGAAGGAGGGCAGGACAGGGGTTTAGGCCGAAGAGGGTGTTTTTGGAGGGCTAAAGGAAGGGGGGAGTCCCAGAGGTGAGAACCCGAGGGATGGAAGGAACTGAAGAGTGACTTTGGAGATGGGCTGAGGATCCAGATCCCAAAGGGCATGTAGGGGAGACGTTCGGGGAGAAGCAGGCCAGGCCCTGTGCATGGTCCCAGTTGATCCAGGCTACACAGGTCACTGTCCTGAGTCTGGACCATGGACCATGGTTAGCAGCCTAAGAGAGATGTTGGTATGAGGTCCGGGTTCCCTTAGGTTCATCTTGGTACCACCAGCAGGCCCACATTTGGAGAGTGTTGAGCTGAGGGGTTTGGTCTTTGGGGTGGATGGCACTGAGCCTTAGGAGCTATCCGTAGTTTCTACAGTGTAGCATGTAGGGATTTCTCTGTAGTGCTGTCGCAGTGTGGGCCACAGGCTGTAAGGAATGAAAGTGACCAATCTTTTAGGCAGAGAGGATTTCTAGATAAGTGCCCAGAGCTCTGTGGTTTATTTCCTGCCTGTGACACCAGGCAGTCACATAATCTCTAGTGTCTGGCTGGTACAAGGACAGGGAGATATCTGCCTCCCCCAGACTCTGGGAGAAATTATTGCCAGGTAGTGATTACTGACTGTTCCCATTCCTGGAACCTGGCCTTTCTAGCTGATTCACCAGGGTGGTTTGTTCATTCAGTACCTGTTGACACATAGAGTGGCCTTTCTATGTGTCCTCTGTATCTGAGTTCCATCTATGAGTCTGGCTTTTGAGAACTGGGCCTAATTACTTTTACCACTTACTTACCTGGCTCCAAGTTTTATCATAAGAAAGGACAGCAGCCTTTAAAAAAATGGTGATCTGTTTTTTATAGGGCACTTTTCTTCTACGTCAATGGTGGCTATTTTATATTTTTTGGACGCCTTAGTGCCTTGAATTTTTGAGGTGAGTCGGGAGTTTATTCCCCTCAAGAGATGAGACTGAAGGCAGGTGGGTGGTCAGAGATCGTGCTCTGTGCATGTTGCAAGGCCCATTTCTAAGTCCATTGGATGTCTTGGGAGACTCAGCTCCCCACCCCCTCCCCTGATCTAGGCTGCAAGTGGTGGAACTTGTTTTGAAGACTCTGGGAAGGGCTAGGTAGCTTTTAATTCATGACTCATTCTTTCCCTCTGTGTTGTGGGCTCTGGGGTTATAATATTTAGTTCCCATTGTGGTTCTTCTGGCAGTCTGCTAGAGTGATTTCTTCCCTTTTCCAGCTTGGTTTCTCAAGAGGAGGTGATGGCAGGTAGAAGGAGAAATTGTGAAATAGTGGTAAGGTCTCCAAGGTTGGGACAGCACCTACTTCCTTAGCGGATCTGAGCTAATTGACATAGTTGAGGCTTTTTATAATTGTGTTTTGGTTAAGACCAAATGACTGTATGCCCCTTTCATTCAATAGGTATTTATTATGTGCCTACTGAGTGCCAGGTGTTGTTCAGTGCACTGTTCTGGGCCCTGGGGATAAGCAAAATTCCATGCCCCCTAAAGTGCATTTTCTTTATTTGTAAGAGGAACCCCCATAATTAGCTATATCTGTATGCTCTCATTTGAGGTATACTCTAACCAGCTGATCTGTTTTGCCAGAATATACCAGAAAAGAAACTGCAGATTAGAAGCACTTGCAGAGAGGTGCTGGCATCTGGTACAGTCTAGTAAGGCTGACTAGGTAAGAGATAGAAAAACTGTTTTTATGGAGTAGAATTTAAGATCATCACCACCTAAACATAGGAAAAGGCTGATTCTTTACCCTCAGTAGCATCTGAATGTGTTATACTGTTCAGTAGTTTATGTTCTGGATGATGATCCTTAGATATGGAGGACAGATTAAACTCACATAATGCCCTAGGATGGAGAAGGGAAGAGGGTAGGCAGTAACATTTTAGAAAGACATCAGGAGAAGGACTATACTTCTGCAAACTGGAATCAAGTCCTCATGGAGCTTATGTTCGTTTGAGATCTTTACTATTCTGAGGCTGGGTCTTGGAGACAGCCTGTCCTCTGAAAAACTAGTCTGGGACCCCGGCTTTGGTTGGGAGGCCTCTCAACTGTCACCTATAGCTTCTCTCTGTTAGGTTCAGGAAATGCATATGAATGATTCCAAGTACCAGGGAGATCAGAGGACTTAGGGGAAACCTAGAGGTAAAGAAGGAAACTGCAAGTGTTAAGACAATGCAATAGCCTATGGCGACTTCCTGTTGCTGCTTCAACTTTGCCTAAGGATCCCAGCTCCTGCAGACTCAGTTTCATAGAGAAGCTGCCAACCCCGATGCCTGGAATAGACAGTGCTACCTTATTCCCACATTATTCCCCATATGGTCCCTCTGTTTCTTTGTTCTTCTGAAAGTTCCTCTTCCTTCCCAACTGATAGGGGTTAATATCCAAAATACATAAAGAACTCATACAACTCAATAGCAAAAAAAAAACCAATCTGATTAAAAAATTTCATAATTAGAAAAATATTGTTGTATCTTTTTGGCCAAATTCCAGCCTCTTGTGCTGCTCATAAGGTAGGATTATTTCATAATAAACAATATTAATACCAGAAGCATTTTCAAAGGCCTGCTTTAGGAGAGTTGTGTTTACATGAGAAATTCTTCTGGCAGCAGTCACTCCAGGAGACTGAGCAAAGCTGAGAATCTGGTTTGTAACACAAAAGACCAAACTCCAGGCCAACTGGTTCAAAGTCACAACTGGCCTTCTAGGCTAAAACCCAGGAATGGGCCCTGCCCAGAGCAGGCTTAGCAGCTAAAGATAGTAATAACTAGTTAATCAGGACAGACACACTTGACCAACATTCTTAGGCCAGCAGGGTTTTGGTTCATGGCCACTGTGGAAGATCTACCCATGCCATCTACCCATGCCTTCTACCCTTTGAATGAGAGTATTTCAGAGTCTCTGGGGGCTAACCAATGAATGCATTTTAGAACTGTCCCCTAGCAGTCTTGAAACCAGCCTTGTTACCTCAAGAATTCAAATTGGGCTGACCTGGGCCCACTGTGGACCTGCGTCCATTCTGGAGTTACTGTCAGGTATGTTTGGCATCATACTGGGAGTGGATAAGCGAGAAATTTGCAACTTATATTGAGTACTTTGTTTTTGTCAGCCACTTCACATGGATCATTTAATCCTCATAACACTCCTCACATTGTAGTTGAAGAACCTAAAGCTGCGTGAAATTCAGTAATTTGCACAAGGTCATGCTAATTGTATGTGGAAGATTCAAAATTTGAAAATACATCCATTAGACTCCAGAGCCACCTTTCTTTCAGTGACCTATGCTGCCTCCTAGCTTAGAACAGTAAAAATAAACTAAACATTCATACATAATTGACATATAACATTTATTAGTTTCAAGTGTACAACTTAATGATTCCACATATGTATATACTTCAAAACGATCACTGCAATAAGTGTAAACATCCATCACCAACATAGTTACAGAATTTTTTTTCTTGCGATGAGAATTTTTAAGATCTACTTTCTTAGCAACTTTCAAAAATACAATATAGTATTATTTACTCTAGTCACCATGTCGCACATCACTTATTTATTTTATAATTGGAAGTTTGTGCCTTTTGACCCCTTTCATCTATTTTGTCCCCCCACCCCACCTCTGGCAACCACCAGTCTGTTCTGTGTAGCTGAGAGTTCAGGTTTTTTGTTTGTTTGTTTTTAGATTCCACATATAAGTGAGATCATATGGTATTTGTCCTGTTCTGTCTTATTTCACTTAGCACAACACCCTCAAGGTCCATCTATGTTGTCACGCATGGCAAGATTTTCTTCTTTTTTATGGCTCAGTAAATCCCATTGTGTCCATACACACACCACATTTTCTTTATCCATTCATCCATCATACATACTTAGGTTATTTCCATGTCTTGGCTATTGTGAATAATATTGCAGTGAACATGAGAGTGCATGTATCTTTGAAGTTAGTGTTTTCATTTCTTCCAGAAATGTACCCAGAAGTGGAATTGCTGGATCCTATGGTAGTTCTATTTTTAATTTTTGAGGAACCTCTGTACTATTTTCCATAGTGGCTCCACCAATTTACATTCCTACCAATAGTGTATGAGGGGTCCCTTTTCTCCATATCTTTGCCAACACTTTTTATTTCTTGTCTTTTTTATAATAGCTATTCCAACAGTTGTGTGGTTTTGATTGGCATTTCCATGATTAGTGATTTGAGCACCTTTTCATGTACCTATTGGCCTTCTGTATGTCTTCTTTGAAAAAATTTCAGATCCTCTGCCCATTTTTTAATCAGATTGGGTTTTTTTGCTATTGAGTTGTATGAGTTCTTTATATATTTTGGATATTAACCCTTATCAGATATATGATTTGCAAATATTTTCTTTCATTCTGTAGTTCGACTTTTCCTTTTGTTGGTTTCCTTTGCTGTGCAGAGCTTTTTAGTTTGATGTAGTCCCACTTATTTATTTTTGCTTTTGTCCTTTGTTTTTGGTATCAAATTCAAACCATTATTGTCAAGACCAATGTCAAGGAGCTTACCACTTGTTTTCTTCTAATTTTATGGTTTCTGGTCTTACCTTCAAGTCTTTAACCCATTTTGAGTTGATTTTTGTATATGGTATAAAACAATTTTAATTCTTCCAATCCATGAGCATGGAATATCTTTCCATTTATTTGTATCTTCTTCAGTTTCTTTCATTAGTATCTTATAGTTTTCAGTGTACAAGTCTTTTACTTCCTTGGTTAAATTTATTCCTATGTATTTTATTTTTTTTTTGATGCAGTTGTAAATGGGATTTTTTTTTTCTTTTTAAACATTTTTTTAAATTTACCCCACACATACACTTCCACCCCTGACCTATGGATGTTGCCATCTCCCCTTAAGAACTGGATCTCTGAAGGTGGGGTGTCTCCTCCCATGTGCTTGCGGCACACACCCAGGGCCTGGCACACCTGGGGCCTGGGACATCCAGGGGCCCTGGCACATCCAGGGGGCCTAGCGCACCTGGGGCCTGGTGCACCCAGGGTATATGGCCGTGGCTCTACTGGGGCTCAAACCCAGGACCTTCTGCGTGTAAAGCACACATGCTAACCACTACTCTTTGGAACTACCCCTGGGATTGTTTTCTTAATTTCTCTTTCTGATAGTTTTTATTAGTATATAGAAATGCAGCTGATTTTTGTATATTGATTTTGTACCTTCAACTTGACTTGAGTTCATTTATTAGTTCTCATAGTGTTTTGGTGAAGTCTTTAGAGTGTTTCTATATATAATACATCATATGCAAATAGTGACACATTTACTTCTTCCTTTCTGACTTGGATGCCTTTTATCTCTTTTTTCTTTTCTAATTTTTTTTCTTTGCTTAATCACTCTGGCTAGGACTTCTAATACTATGTTGAATAAAAGTGGTGGGAGTGAGGCATCCTTTTCTTGTTCAGGGTCTTAGAAGAAAAGTGAAGAGCTTGACACACAGTAAGCATTATATAAGTGCTAGCTACAATTTTTGTTGTTTTGGAATGTAAGTTATTTCTAAATTTTCTCTATTATAAATAGTGCTATAAATGAACATCAGTGTTTGTAAATGTTGTATCGATTTCTAAATATTTCTTTAGGACAGACTTTTAGAAGAGACTTTGCAGGATCAAAGGGTCTGCACTCTTCAGAGCCTCCTAATATGTACAGACAGCTTTCCAAAATTATCATGTCAATTTACATACTCCCTATAAAGCCACCAACATTGAATATCACCTTTTTTTTCTATTTGTTGTCAATTGGTAGGTGGAAAATGACTTAATTTTTGTGTGAGGCAAAATATTTTTCATGTTATTAGCCTTTTTTATTCTATGAATTGTCTCTTCATGTTCCTTTTATATTCTCTTTTTTTTGACATTCAGTATTTTCTTTTTCTATTCCCTTGTAGTTTGTCTTTTTCTTATGTTTTTTTTTTCTGTATGAGTTATTTATATAGTAAGGATTTGATGTTTGTCATATTTCATAAAGATACTTTCCTTTGTTTTCATTTCTCCTTTTGTCTATGATTTTGACTTACAGAAATTTAAATTTTTTACCTTGTAAATCCATTCAGTTTGTGTGTGTGCATGTGCGTGTGTGTGTGTGTATATGTGTGTGTGTGTTTGTGATTTTTTTTTAATGCTTACAAATTTCTTTCCCATCCTAAAAGCAGATTAATGATCACATCATTTTATTTCTTTTAGGTTTTAAAATTTTTTTATAATTAGCTTTTTATATATCTCAAATTATTTTAATATATAGTTAAGATGAAGATTTAACTTTTTTCATTTAGTGTAATAAATTATAATACCTTTTCTCATACCTTGAACTTTTATACTTAACTACGGTTTGTTTCTTGGCCAGGCTTATGTTCCATTAACCTTGTCTGTTGCTTTTGTGCTTTATGATACACTTTCATAGCAGACAATGTTGAGATTCAAGCTTTTTGGACTCAGAGACCCCATAGGCCTCCTAAGTTATTCATTCTGGTTCATTACCTTGAACTCAGAAGGTTCTCCTCATCTGGTCTTGCTCATAAGCACATGGAGCTTTTCCTTCTAATTGTTCTACTCTCTGTTTTATAAATCACACAAACCATATGAATCACATTAACTTTTGTATATTTTCAGAATCTTACCTGACTGAGTTAACTTTATCATTCTTTAATCCTTGTTTTCTCCTCTTCTCATCCCTGTTTGTTTTCTTTGCCTATATGCTCTCATTCCCTAGCATTTCCTCATCCCAAGTCTTTGCATTCACAGCTATTTCTCTGAATCTGTTCTTTAAAGTTTTTAAATTAATCAAACTATCCTTTGACAAAAACATTATTTTTATTTCCATGTTTTACTGTAGCCATCTCTCTCTTTTCATGTCCTTTTCTGTTCTCATATCTTTTTCTCATTAAAGAAAAACTTTTAATATTTCTTCTCTAAGCCAGGGCTTGAAGAGAATTCAGGCTCTTTCATACCCTTTGTCTTGAATACCCTCTGGTTCTGCTTGGAGAACTACTCACCTTTCAAAACCAGCTCAGTTATTGCTTCCTCTGGGAAGCCTTCAGGACTAAATTTAGTCAGTCTCTTCTCTGCATTCCCAGTCTATGGATCACTCTTATGGCATCCCATACACTGCAATGGAATTAAGTGTTTTCCTAGCCATCTTCCTTGCTAAGCAGTCTCCTTCCCCTTTGGTGTCAGGGAAATGACTGATTTTTCTTGGTATCCCTAGCTCCAGCTCAGTCTTTGCATATCCTAGATGCTCCTTCGGAGATTTGGTGCTGTACTGAAGGGCTTTTGGAGAGTCATCTTCTGCCGTTAGATGTCCCTCCCTGGGAGTGAATGCCAGCCTGACCTTGACTTTCTGGCCTCACCCCTCTCTCCCTGCTAATATCTAGTCAGTACAGGAGACTGGCGGTTTTTTTCCTATAGGATTTTGAAACAGAATGTTCAGCCCTTTACACTTTTAAAACGTAGTTTGCAAGTTGAAGCCCAGGCCATGCCTTGAGGGAATTGGGGTCCAGGATTCATCAAGCCGATTGAGGCAGTTGTGTTTGGTTGTAAATACTGGGAATGTGGAAGGCTGGAAGGGTAGGGTAAGTTGGGGGTCCACCCAGAGGCAGAGTAAAATAACCTAGGTCTAATTTATACTAGTAGCTTCAACTAAAATCTGATGAGACTGTTATAGACATTTGTCAAAAGAATACATTTTAGAAAGATAATTGATAATGAAGCAAATTAATATATGTAGATTAATTTCCCATTATTATATAAATTTTTTCAGTTCAAACAATTTTGTTTCCCTATTTAGATAAAACAATTTTCTGATATAGAACATCCAAAATGAATTATGAAACACAAAACAATATTTAATATCATTCCTTTAGAATAAAATCCATAAAATATTCTCTCAAAAAAAAAAAAAAGAAAAAAAGAAAATGAAGAATGTACTACCCCATGCAGCCCGCCTCATGTCCCCTTTATCTTGCTTTCTTACTGATCCTTCTTGCCCTTCTCTCCCTTCTACTGTCCTTCTTAAATTTACAAAAAAAGAACCCATGACACTTTGAAAGAGCCCCATGATACAAAAGAAACCATCTTCCACAAAATCCCCCAACATCAGTATGGAGGGCATTCCTGCTAATCCTGAGGAAGTTCATTCCAGGGGCAGTGATGTAAGGTGAGGTGATAGGAAACCCCTTCTCCCTACCTCTTCCTCTCACCCATCTCTCACCCATCTCTGAGAGGATGGGAATGGAATTGGAGAGAGAGGTGGGAGAGAGGCAGAACAAAACCCAAAGACTCCTATACTTGCGTTAGGTACTGTCAGTTGGAATGATCAAGGAGGAAAGTTTAGAAGGACACCTACCATCCAGTTAACTTTGGAACCTTGAAGAGAGGACTAGGAAAATGGGGAAAGAACATTAACTTTTTTGCTTTCTCTTTATATACTTTTTGTATTGTTTTACTTACTGAAAAAAACAAAGCACCCTAAAATACAAAGAATATATAATAAAGACTTGATTTAAAATAAAAAGGAGATGAAGCCTGGGGCGCAATGGAGGAAGCAAAAGAGAGAAAGGGAGAAAAGACAAATGACAAGGGGACTAAAGAGTAAAGATGACATTTCAAATGTAAGACTGTATGTAAAGCTATCACTTCCCCTTCCCTTTGTATTTCTTGGTAGTGAAAACATCTAGATTTTGTCATTGTTGTTGTTATTTTTTTAATAGTGAGAACCTTGGTTGGGGTGGGAACCAGGTGAGAATAGCTGGGCATTTGAGAAGGTGAGAGGCCAGGGAGGCATGTCTACACCACTGTTGCTGCTGAAGACCGGCCCTGTCTGCTCGGCGAGGAGAGCCAGGTGGGCGGGGTTACCGTGGCTGGTGAAGGTGTGGTGCTGGCCGTGGCCCAGCAGGTGGCAGCACAGCCCAAGGTGTAGGCGGCTGCGCACCTTCTTGGAGGTGGCGATGCGGGGCGGGCGGGGGGGAGTGAGGCACCTCCTTGCACACCCTACCCTGGGCCCTTATTTAGCATACTTTGGTTTTATTGGTTCCCACTGAAAAGCAGAAGTTCTGCATCCAAAGGCTCCTCCTCACAGGAGGTTTGAGCAGCTGGTAAGGTATGCAGGTAAAAGAGAGGGCAAGGCCTCAGGAAGCAGAGGGCAGATTCTGGGATTTTGTGCCCTGACTTGCCTTAAAACAACTGAGTGGATAATATATGAAAGAGAATCTTGGTAGTTGTTTATTTTTACTAAAATAAGAAGTACTACTTTTTTTCTTTTCAATTCAAAGATATGCAAAGATAAAAACTAAAAATGGACCATAATCTCTCCACCAAAATGATCTCATGACAATAAAGAATGATAGGAAAATAAGACTTGTTTAAGGTTTGAAAATTTGAACTACAGAATGGTATAAAATGAGAAGTAGATGTTTTTCTCCCCTCCACTTTCAGCTTCTCTCCAAAGGAAACCAGAATCTTTTTTTTTTCTTGCGATAAGGACTTGAAGATCTTTCTAGTCAGCACAACTTCTATCATCATAATTTTTATAATGAGTGTCCCTCATGATGGAGGTTTTGGTTGGTTCCAGTTGGGAGCCAATATAAATAGTGGTGCAGTAGGCATCTTTGTTCAAATTCCTAGGAGTGGGTCAAAGGGAAAGTATATTTTAAAATTTGGTGGTGAAATTTTCCTCCAGAAAGGTTGCCCCAGTTTACTTGCCCACCAAGAACGTGTGACAGTGCCTGTTTTCATGTGGCTACTGTAGGGAACCTGCCTCTGCCAGGAGCCTTTTGACATCCATGGTGTTGAGAGAGTGCTCAGTAGGAAGTAGGCCCAGTCTCTCTGCTGGGGGTGGCGGTGGACTCCCTCTGTGGCCTTTGCCTCCTGCACTGCAAATCTCAGCGGTTGTGAGATGACTGTCTCAGTGTGCGAGCCAGCAACCTATCTTTTAGGGATGGGAAGCATTTTCTGGATTTCTCTTGTCACTTTAGCAAAATTTTTCTGTCCATCTCAAAGTGAGAGAGTGAATGACAATGTCTTCTGACTCTTCTAGGTGAAGAAAGCATATAGGCAGAAAGCCCTTTCCTGCCACCCAGACAAAAATCCGGATAATCCCAGAGCAGGTGAGACTCTCCTAGGCATGTGGAGGAGGAGGCCAGCTCAACCTGGGCATGGTGTTTTCCTCACCTCTGCTCCCATGAGAATGCTGTGGAATGCTGGCCCACACAGCCTAGCTTTGCATGTTAGGGACATCTGATCAGTTGCTGATGTGCTCACCTTTCCTTGATGGTCTATCATCTGATGATGTTGGCTTTTCTGCCAGCCTGTGGCTTCTTTAAGGTGATCTTTGGAGGGAGCACACCATCAATGTATCTAACTTGATTTTTCTCTCTCTTTTTTGATCCTTATGTTAGCTGAACTCTTCCACCAGCTTTCTCAGGCTTTGGAGGTACTGACTGACTCTGCAGCCAGGGTAAGCACACACTCCTCTATCGGAATTGTTTCCCATGGTTATAGACCACTATGGCACTTCAACTCCGGTCCTCCATACTCTGCCAGGCGGCATAGCCCTTGCTGTCCCAGCCTGAAGACTCGGTCTGTGGGCCGCCTCCTGATGGCTCTGGGGCTAGGTTGCAGGGCCAGGAAGGTGTCTGGGTGCTGTGCTTGTTCTCTGGCTGACTATTCCTTGATGTTCCTTTCTCCTGCCAGGCTGCGTATGACAAGGTCAGGAAAGCCAAGAAGCAAGCAGCAGAAAGGACCCAGAAACTTGATGAGAAAAGGAAGAAAGTGAAGCTTGGTAGGTGACATTGTGGTGTTGGGTAGCCTGTGGTTTCCCTGGGCCATTTTCATGCAGCTCTCTCACCTCTCTTCTTGGAGCTTCAGTTTTAGCAACTCAGAGCCTCTTGGCTCTGGCTCTGGGCAGCCTATTCTCAGGGGTGGCTCCTAAAGGACACTCTCAGGAATAATATCAATGATTAGATTTACTATTAGCTAAGCACTGGGACAAAGGTTTTATTTTCTCCTTTAATTATCACAGTAATCCAGGGAGGTGGGTGTTAAGCCCATTTTTTTTTTTTGTAAACAAAGAAGTTAAGGTACCACAAGGATGAGAATGTGTTGGAGCTGGTATTTAACACGCACAGTGTGAGTAGATCTGTGTTCTTGTTCAGCATGCCATCTGGGTCTTTTTATTTGTCCCACCCTTATTTCTACACAGAGCTTTCACTCTGAGAAGTCCCCTCAGAAGGATCCAATAAGGGCCAGGCATTCTTTTTTTTCCTGAAGTATGTTTATATATTATAATATCTACCCATTTCAAGTGTACAATTCAATGATTTTTAGTAAATTTACTAGATGGTGCAACTATGACTGTAAATCAACTTTAGAACATTTTCCTCACCCCAATAAGATTGGTCCAGACATCCTTCACTCAGTTTTCTCCCTTCTTCTTGCCTGTTTGGTATCCAATTTAGTATGTAAATATACTATTCTAGTACATCTATCTCTCTATCAAAAACAAACAAACAAAAAAAACCCTGGAGATTTCAGGTAAATAAAGTGCACAGAAAAGAAAGCAGCGAGTCCCAAGCCTGAGAGAAGAATTTGTCACAGCAGTGTCCTGGCACAGGGCCACAAGCAAGTTTCTCTTGGAAGGTGGGAAGGGCTCCAGGACCTGGGGTGATGTCCTCATATACAGTCTGCCATCTCTGTACCTGGGTCTGCAGGGAGGCCTGGTAAATGTGAGTTGGGAGGGAGGTGAAGGAGACAGTGGCAACCTGAGCTCAGTGGTGGGAAAAGCATCAAAAGACAAGATAAGGTCGCAGGTCAGGCTGTGGTGCCAAACCACAAGAACAGAGGCCAGCAGTTCCACCCACTGGCATCCCTGACACACGGCCCTGGGATGCTGGCATAAGCACCCACCACACCCTGTTCACTGATCGGAGAACCAGCTTGGTCAGTGTGAGCTAACTTAACTCTTCCAGACCTCGGCCACTCAGCTGGAGCCTATACTTCCTCCATGCTGTGACTTTTCTCAATGGAAATTAATTCAGGAGCACATGCACATGGAGGGAGGAGGCAGAGTCACTATACGGTTTCATCTGACTGGAGAAGCAGCCAGAACTGGGTGAGCTGAGGCCATATAGATGATTCTTAGATCTGCCACTGGGTCATTCAACCCTTGTGCCTAGACCTGGAAACCCGGGAGCAGCAGGCCCAGGCTCAGGGCAGTGAAGAAGAAGAGGAGAGCCGGAGCTCAAGGACACTAGAGCAGGAGGTGAGTGTCTAGGCACACGGGCCTGAGGCCATCTGCAGGAGGTGGAGGAGGGTAAACCTAAGTGACTGTAGTGGCTGGGGAGGGCATGACCATCCCACCTTCTTCTGGGATCTGGGTAATCTGTCCCACCCACAGGTTGCTGAGCCCTAGCTTGCAGGTTGAACCTCCCAGGGACTTTTACAAGGTGAGCCAACCTGGAATTGGATCTGCACAGAATTGTCACCCCCAACCTCCGCTCTGCAGATCGAACGCCTGCGAGAAGAAGGTTCCCGGCAGCTGGAGGAACAACAGAGGCTGATCCGGGAGCAGATACGCAAGGAACGGGAACAGAGGTTGAGAGGTAAGAGTCTATCACCCCTGCCCACCTCCCACTCTGAGGCAACTCCAAATGCCTAGAGTGGCCATACTGGCTGCTTGGTGGAGACACTGTGGAGGCTTTCACCTGCTGGAACCCCGGGGCATGCCACTTGGACACGTGCCACCTGTTTCTTCTTTCTACCAGTTCTCTGGGGCCTATTTGCTTTCCCTCTGCCTGGGCTCTTCTGGCCTGGTAAGTCTTAGTCCCAAGCAGAGCTGCTCTATTTTGGAGCATGTCACTGTGGGGAAAGGCTCTGGGATACTTTGTTTTAGTAGAACTATATGGTCTATACTTCTACCTCCTGTCCCCAGAAGGTGTTCACAGGTCTTTGTTGGCAGAGTGCTAACCATGGTCTTCAGGCAGCTGGGCAGACCACTCCAGGGGGTGGGGGTGAGATTGCCTGTGCCTTCCCCATCACGCTTCTCAGCAGTAGGCAGATACTACCCTTGGTCAAGAGTGACCTTCAGGCCTTCAGGCCTTGGGAGAGCTTTCCAGCTCCCTTGTACTCTACCTTGCTAATATCCCCAAATTTTCTAGGAAAGGCAGAAAATACTGAAGGCAAAGGAACCCCCAAGCTAAAGGTGAGCCTGCGGGATCCATGGATCACTTCACACTACTCCCTCAGCAAGAATAGATGCTTTCAAGAGTTGTGGTGGGGGACGCTGAACCTCTGGGAGCCAGCACCACTACCCACATCCTTCCATCCTCCCACTGCCCGGGGGTCAGGATGGCCTCTCAGAGCTGGAAGGTTGTGGAAAACACTCCCCAGAAGTCTTCTAGGAGAACATCTTATAGGTCTAGAAACATGGCTGTGGGTTAGCATGCCTCCCTGCTTATCCATTTTTCAAGGGGAACACAGAGGGTGCTTCCTAGATTACTATTGCTTTGAAGACTAGGAGTACGTCTTCTGAGACTATAAAGCTCAGGTGTGTGTTCAGGCGAAGATCTGTATTCAGTAGTGTTGCCCACTGTTACCTTTTCAGCTAAAATGGAAGTGCAAGAAGGAGGACGAGTCAAAAAGCAGCTACTCCAAAGATGTCCTTCTGCGGCTTTTTCAAAAGGTCTGCCCTGCTCACTTCCTTTTTCTCATCATCTCTGTCCAAACCCCAGGGTCTTCATGCCTTACCTTCCCTTAACACTTCTACCTGCCTTTTTTTTTTTTTTCTGTCTTATAGACCATAGGACAGTCTAGCTTCTCCCAGACCATGGCTGTCCTCTCACTTATGTTGCCATGTGCCTCCTCCAGCCTTTCTTGCCTTCACTGCTCAGGTCTGCCCTTGCCATCCTTAGAAGCAGAGGGCTTAGCTGAGTGTGTGGGGAGAGAGGAGGTGGGTATCTGGCACAAAAGCCCCATCTTCTTCACCACCTTCAGTCAGTGAGGTAGTTAATGCAACTCCCCCATTCTAAGTCTCTAGTCTTTTGCCCAACTCTCCTTTGCTGTCCTTCTGCGTTCCTGGAAAAAAATCCTTTCCTTCCCACCTCTGCTCTCCTCTCCCTGGGAATCTAGCAACGAGAAGTTATCCCCCATCCGAATAGGCCCTGGTGGGCTTTAAGGCTTGTCTCTGGTGTGAGCTGTCCCTTCTGTGTCCCCACAGTATGGAGAGGTGCTCAACCTAGTGCTTTCCAGTAAGAAGACAGGCACTGCTGTGGTGGAGTTTGCAACTGTCAAGGCTGCGGTGAGTGCTGCGTGAGGCCTTGGAGAGGCCACTGCTGACCCTACTATTCAAGGGTAGAGACACAGTTCTGTGGGCACCCTGAGTTTAGGTATCTATACTCCCAGGGGATCTCTGGGCCAGCTCAGAGCCAAGGTCCCCCGGAGGTCCCCCAACTCCCAGAAGCACAAGTGCAGTGGATGAAGGGACGGGTGGGAGAAAGCTCCGGGATAGAGAAGAGCACAGACTAACTTGCCTTCCTGCTGCTTAACCCTACACCCTCCGCTCTCCTGTGGGAGCTGCATGCCTCCAGGTCGGGCGCCCCACACTGCCTTTCCCCCCATCTCCCACTCCCCAGTCAGAAGGCTTATTGTTTATTCCCACACACACTGACTGACAAGAAGGGTCAAAGCTTCAGCACACTGTGTGGGAAAGTTGCTCAGTTTTGCTTGGAGGACAAGAGTACAGATTCTGGTACTTTCTGTGGGAGTAGAGAGAGCCACTTTATAGCTGATTGTAGTGATGGGGCTAACTGGATGCTGTGTTGGAGCAGGAGCTGGCTGTCCAGAATGAAGTGGGCCTGGTCGATAACCCTCTTAAGATTTCCTGGTTGGAGGGACGGCCCCAGGGCCTGGAGGACCCTAGACACCCAGGACTGTCACAGGTAAGGAGCAAGGCCTCACTCTGCTGGGCCAGCTCAGGGTTTGGGGGACCTTTTCCTGTTTGGGTTCTTCTCAGGGCCCTTTTCTTGAAAATTCAGGTCATCGGGAGTGGGATGAGTTTGGCAGGTTCACCAATCAGAGCAGGAGGACTGTGATTCCATGCTGACCCCTTTTCCTCCCTTGAGTGCCAGCAGGTCCCACCTTGCACCTAAGAATTCTTAGACCTTACTTTCCTTCCATGTCCCAATCTCCTCTTGAGGAGACCTTTATCACCCAAAGGCATTTTCCAGCCTTTCCTGGCAGTCTGCTTGGTTGTGGTGTGAAGTATTTGGGACTTAGACAACTCGATGCTGCAGGGAAGAGGCAAAGGACACAGGCAGCTGCTTCCTTCCCCAACTCGTTTTCCAAGTGTATCTGTGGCTGCCCCAGATGACCTGCTGTCAAGAGGCAATATCTTCTCCTTAGAAATAACACTGGCTACCCTGCTGATGTCAGGGCACTCACTGCCCGGATGCCTGACTCATGGCAAAGCATGGACTTCAGTTGACATGTGCCCAACAATAGCTCTTCGTCCTCACAGCTCCATTAAGGCTTTTGTGTAGTAACACACACACACACGATGGCCCTGGTCACACCTACCCCCACTTTGGTCAGACAGAGAACTTTGGGGCCAAGAGCTCTCCCTTCTCTGAAATGGCCTGGGGTCTGTGTGGGAGCCTCATGCTGGTGCGTTCAATCCCTTCTGTGGAGAAAATGCCCCTCCATGAGTCAGCAAGGCCTTTGCTGTCATTGCCTCAGTCATGCCACCCCTGCCATGAGAACAGGTAGCTCTCTGGGAGTGTGTTCTGGACCCTGGAAAGAGGAGGAAAAGGAACTTGTCTGAGCTCCTCTCGAGACCCTTCTTTAGAGAGCTCATTCCCCCGCTGTTAAGTCCCAGCATTTCATAGCCCCAGATGACACTCCACAGGCTGTGTCATACAGAACTTTATTCATTATTTCCTGCATCCAGAGAGGATCGCTTCCTCTGGGCACATCCACACAGGAGGAAGGAAGATGGAAGCTACAGGTTTGAGTTGTGGAAACAGTGTGCATCAAAGCTTCTCTCTTCCCCTCCGCCACACTTGGAAAGTCCTGGAGTGTCGGAACCACATGGCCCAGCCATCCTGGGCTTTGGTTTCAAGTCTTTTGGCCAGGCCATAGGGTGGGGCAGTGGCACAGCATGTGTCCTTGACCCAGTGGGTTCAGCCCCAGGTGGCAGGCCCCCATCAGCAAAGGGTTTAGGCAAAGCAGAGTTCCCCAGTCCTGGTGGAGGATTCTTGAGACCAGCTGTGCCTCTTCATGGTGACAGCTACAAGTTTCTTGTCCATCCCCTGGTCAAGTCTTCCTGTGTTCTCATGAGGGCAGGAAGGAGAGAAATCTGCCACCATTTCTGCTGCATTTCCCAAGGGCTCCCATCAATAATTCTGGAAACTCCCCAAAAGCAACCCTTTTAAGCTGTGTCTGTGCCTTCAGTTGGCATTCCCTGGACCACCTTCTTCAGGCACCATGGAGTGCTCCAGGCAGCTGTGTTAGCAGCTTGAGTCTCTCATGCCCCCTTTCCTGTTAATGGTCCATGTGGCCTTTTTCCTGAGCTATAATCTGTATTTCTACATGGCTCACTGTTCCTACTCTGCCAGCCCCTCCTTTCCGTTGCAAGCCCCTATGCTTCCCCCTTCCCACCCTGCCACTGCTGACTTCAGGCCTGGGTCTAGGCCAGCGCTATCCAATAGAACTTTCTCCAGTGAAGTTAATGTTCGCCCTGCACTGTCCAATGTGGTAGCTGTTAGTCAAGTGTGGCTATTGAGCATTTGAAATGAGGCTAGTGCAGCTGAGGAACTAAATTTTTATTTTACTTAGTTTCAGTTATTTAAATATAAACAGTTACATGTAGCTAGTGGCCACTATATTGGACAAGGTCAGGCCTGTCTCATCCCTCTCCCCTCAAGTTTCCCCACTTTCCTATTCAGCCTAAGTTGGACCACTTTTGCCTAGACTTGTCCTGTAACCTCTCTCTGTTGATAGTGGCTTGAGAGGGGGTTGGAGCAGGGCACCTATCTGATCTGTCCAGTTTGTGTGTCCTTCGCTCCCTGACTCACACCTTGTGCTGCTGTCCCCCTCTGCTGGCCTCTGCCTGGTCCTTGGGGTCGCAGGCATGACCTCCCTTTCCCAGCCTGGCCAGCTGCCTTCAGGTTTTCTGTTAGCAAGTACCCTTCACAAATTCCTAGCTTGCCTCTGTGCCTCTTCCCTTCCACTCTGGGGTGACCTGAAGGACTGTTGGGGACCCAGAGGGCAAGCAGGGTCGTGAATTCCTATCCCCACCTTTTTCTTACATGACTGTACCTTCCTTCCCTGGTCCCTAGGCTTCCAGCTCTTGCAGTCACCCTACCTCTACCCACCCTCACCCCATTCAGAAGCTGAGCTCACTGGGAAATTGCTCCCTCAGCATCTGTAGAACTTCCTCAAGAAGCGAAATCCCCAGGTCCACTTTGAAGGAGAAGAAGGGATCATTGAGGTCTGGAGCAGGTGTCCTCTGGAAGGGGGAGGTGTCCAAAAGGTCCTCCTCAGAGTATTCATGGAGGGCGCCCCCCAGGGAGAGCGCCGAGGGCAGGGTAGCCGAGTAAGCAGCGGTGTAGGCAGGTGGGGGCTCCAGGATGTTGGGGCAGCTGGAGCTCTCTCGGTAGAGGCGTGGGGGTTTAGGTGGGGCCAGCAGGGTGGCCCGGGGCTGCTCGTCCCCCCACAGTGGCAGGCGCCGGCCATCCGGCCTCCCTCGCAGCTCCCGGACTACCTCTCGGTTGCTGTACTCCTCATGGTCACCACCAGCCGTGCTGGCTTGGCTCAACACACTGCCCTGTCGCCGGAGTCTCCTCGGCCGCCGCAGGCTCAGCCTCTTGAAGAAGGAGGCATTGCGGAAGGAGCCTTTCCGCCAGGTTTCCATGGGACCCAGAGAGCTAGCAGACCAGCCCAGTACCTTACAAGCCCAGTTCAAGAGTGGCTAGGGACTATTTGGTCCCTGCTGGAGCAGTGAATGACAAGGATTGGGGAGACAACACATGTGGGCTTCCAGCAGAGGCCTCCGGCTTTCTGCTCAGCACAGCTCAGGCCAGCATCTTGGATGGAAGAGGAGAGCAGAGTGGTGTGAGTTCCTGGCAACAGAAGTTTCCCAGAGGGACAGGAGTGGCCTGGTTACATGATAGGGCAGTGGAAAAAAAACCCAAGAAGAAGTAGCACTTACTGGAGCTGTAGTGAGGGTGGCTCTGGGGGTGTCAGAGATGGATCTTCTCAGCTGGGCAGGGTGGGTGGGAGTGGTCCATATTCTTTCTCCAGTCTTGGCTCCTCACAGCCCCTAGCTCTCCTTCCTTCCTTGGCCCCTGCACCTTCTGCTGAGGCTCCCCAACTCTGATTAGTGTCTGGCTGGTTGTGCTGGTGTGTGGTGTGGTGTTTTGTTGTTCTCAGCTGACTCAGTCAGGTGGGAAGCCAGGTTTCATGCTCTAAGGTAATTGCAGCATCCGCATGCAGGGATTGGGACAGCTGTGGCCAACACCCCAGGGCACTGGGGAGCTTAAGATTCCTCTGGGGACTCATCCGGGGCAGCCCTGCTTTGTGCATCATCTCTGCTTCCTTTGTCCCCACCGCCCTGGGCCCTAGCAGGTGGTCTTTTCTCCCCAGCACCCAGTGTGTCTGGGAAGGAGGAGTTCAGGGAGGGTGGCAGTTAATTGAAAGGTAGGCTCGTGGAACAATTTGTTGGGAAAGGAAGAGACCTGTTGCTGGTATGGGTGACTCAGCCCTGTGGCCTGGTGACAGGCCCTCATTAGCAGAGCCCACAGGTATGGGGGAGAGAAGGAGGCAGAGGGTGTGTTAACAGGGAGCAGCCCCATGCCTACAAAGGGCTAATTCCTCCCAGGGCTGGGCTCAGGGCATGCAAGGGTGACGTGAGTTTCTCAACAGAGCAGTATTATTTTGGGGAAGGAAGACTTGCCCTCCCCTTGGCCTGACACCCAGTCTGGCTGCTCCATTTCCGCATCCTTCGATTCACCAGATGGCCTTGACAGGAGAGAACAGTTGAGTGCCAGGGTCCTGCTGCCTCCTACCCTGTGTTCCAATCCTTCCCCATAGGTTGCCTGGGCCTTACTTTAGGTCCCTCATCTGTGGAGGGGGCTGGGCCACATGGAGCCCTGAATTGTCAGCAGTGCTCTGGGCCAGTCCTAGGTGAGTGGGCTTGGCTGGCAGGGAAACTATCCTAGGAGTTGCTGCAGCCTGAGAGAAAGGAGGAGGGGTGGGGCTGTCAGGAGGAGCAGGGGAATCCGGGCTGAATAATATTCCCTGGTTCTGTATACCCCTTACTCGAAACCAGTTGGACAGGGCCTGGCATCTTAACCCCAGCCACTCCCTTCTTATTCCCCAGGTCACTGACCACCAAACTTTCTTCCTGACTTATTCCATGAGAGTGCACCAGCTTGGCATACCAGAGAACAGGGTTCCACAGATTTGGACGGGCTCGCTTCTGTGCCAAGTCAGGTGGACTTCACACTTCATACAGTCTCGGCTGTGCTGAGGGAAGAAGTGGCTTAATTCCCACTGCAGACTTTATCAGGGCATGTGGTTGGCAGCTCAGGGCTCATGGCACTGTAGAACTGACTTTCCACCCCACAGCCTTGGCCCATTGAGGTGATTGTTTATTATTCTTTTGACTATTAAAATATAGTACTCTTTAATCCCCCACACTGTGCTGCAAGATCATAAAAGAAAAAGCCACAGGCCCTGCCCTCAGGAGCCCTGGTGTGTACCTTTAGGAGGCAAGCAGGCCTCATGCTTGTTTCTCTGTCCTTCTAAGGTGGGGCTAATTGAGGCTGTGTCTAGGGTAGGGCTTCCTTCTGGGTCCTGGGCAGGAGCCAAACCACAGGGAAGATGGGTAGCTGGGAGGGGGCAGTGCTCTTGCCTCTGCCTGCCAGACCAGAGTGGATTTCTACACCTCTGACAACTTCACTGGAGGAGCGGAAGCTGTGGGGTGGAGGAAAGGAGTGTCAAATAATGAAGGAAATGAAGATAGTCGAGGGCCTAGCTAGAGCATAAGAAAGTGATTCATCCGGGAAAGATTAGCCAGAGCTGACTGTAGATGTGAAGGGCCTGGGAAAGGGGAGATGGGGATGATAACTGTTGGAGATGGGTTGAGAAGATGGCTTAGCAGCCAAAGGCCCACTTGCTCTGAAGGAACGTGGATGAGTTGGGATTGCGGGTTGTCCAGGGACCCTTCCTTTCCAGGGCATTCTCCCTCCCTGACTCTGGACTGTAGCTCCGCCTAGGCCCTGTCCTTCTATTTTGGAGACTGTGGGGCTGTGTCTTGCTACCCTGACCCTTCCCTGTCCCACCTCTGTCCCCCAGGGCTCAGTATTGTCCGAGAGGGACTACGAAAGCCTCGTCATGATGCGCATGCGCCAAGCAGCTGAGCGGCAGCAGCTGATCGCCCAGATGCAGCAGGAAGACAAGGTGGGGCAGCCCACGTAGCCTCCAGCCTTCCCACCCTCTTCTTAAATAGCACCAATAAACTTTTTTTTTAAAGAATCTACCTCTATTGCATACATAGGTGTAGGGTGCTGACCGGCCCAAGTGTGGCCCTGGTTTCTGGGCTCTCCTTCCCAGCAGTAGACACACCCCCCAGAGAGGCACTTGGTGAGAGTCCCTGGAGAGAGGAGAAACCACTCATCACAGTCCTTTATTGGTCTGGACTAGCTACATAGAACCCACCCGCCCGTCCTTGGGCCATGCTCCTGGCCAGGGACAGCCTGGCTCTTGCCAGCCCCTCAGCCTCCGCATGGACATGGCCTCTTCCAGGGCCCCTGGTCAGGCTAGAAGGTGGAGGGGCTGCTGAGAGCATCATGCAAAGGGCCTTGCCCTCTCTGCCCCCAGCTGAGGCAGGTTTCAGAGAAGGCCATTTACTGCCCAGTGGTGCTGGGCCAAGGAAAAATGATGATTTGGGAAGAGAGGGGCAGGGTAGTGAGGGAGGCAAGGGCTTGGGATCAGAGCTTTTGGCACCACTCAAGGGGTGCCCTGTCTGCTGCTCAGTGTGAGGGTCACTCCTTGTGCAGGCACCACACCAGCGTCTGGCCCACCCCTGTCATGCTCAACGCATGGAAGCCCCTTTGTTCCAGCTTGTCCAGGACTATCCGAGGAGGGTCATTGACGTAGTACTCACAACTGTGAACAGAAGGAGGAGAGGGGGCAGCATGAGGGGGTACACAGCACAAGCTCTTCATACAAAGCCAGTATCTGCTAAAGACCAGGCCTGGTCAGGAATACTCATAACAGTGACTAACATTTGCTGGTGTCTTCCAAGTGCCAGGCTAAGTGTACATTCTCTACCTCCTTCTTCTGCTAAGCACTGCATGTATTATCTCATTCCTTTCAACCACCCAAGGAAGACACCATTATTGTTCCCATTTTATAAATGAGAAAACTTAGAAAGTGTAAGTAACTTTCCCAATGTCGTAAGACAATAGAAACTGTGTTAGTCTGATGAAGCCCCACATGCCCTGAGCTGTTCTCCCCAGGATCCTCCCCCAGGCTTCTAACCCCTCCTGCTACCCCGGCTATCCTACAGTCCTAGAGCAACAGGTTGGCCCCTAATAGCACCTGACTGGGTGCCACTCCCTAGCACAGAGAATGCTTGGTTTTCCCTTCTTTCAGGGTGAATTGATTCTAAAGGGTCTTCAAAGTAGATAAAGGGCTGAAGCCCCATTTTGGGCATCTCGAGACAAATGCTTCATGGCAAAGAGATGGGGTTGGCTTCCAACACTGACCCAAGCGGCTGGCACCAGCTCACCTCCCCTTTGCCCCCTTTGAATTGGGGCAAGCCTTCTCAGGAGTTCTAGCCTGTGGAGCCAGGGTTCTCCCTGCCTACAGGGTAAGGAGAGGGGCATAAAAGGAAGCAGCACTCACTGTTTAGGAACTGTGTAAAAGATGCCAAGAGAAGAGGCTGAATCCCCAGGGAGCTGGCTGAGCTGGAAGTAGGACCCAGGCTGCCTGCCCACTGTTTCTAGGGCTTAGCTTTGTTATTTAGCCAGCTCTTCAGAACAGAAACCTTTCTCTCTTGCCTATCTTGATAGGCTCTAGCTTGGAGATAAAGCAGGGCAAGGAACAGCTCACTTACGCAAGTCTTATCCCCGGGAAACTGGACTTTGTCCTAGGACTTTGTCATGGGTCTTCACTTTGTCCTTGGGCTCCCTGGTGAAGGGAGGACCAATGGGAAAGCTTTCAGAGCATTCCTGGGGGGCCGTGAGACTGTGGACGGGACCAATCCTACAAGAGGACAGAACCCCAGGAGACAGACAGAGGGGCTCTGAGACTGGGCAGTGGCATTGTCCCTGGGATTGGTGATGTGTAAAGGGAACAGGGACAGGTCTAGGGGCAACTGAGCAGAAGATACTTAGGAATGCCACTACTTACAAGTTGTTTCCCAGGACACTTCTTTTTGAAGCCCCCAGATACTGCATCAGCTCTGGATCCGAGTACTCGTCGCCCACTATTGTGGGGCCCACCTCCTGCAAGGTAAGCCACAGAGGCTGCTGCTTGGCTGGCTGCCAGGTAGAGGTGGAAGGTCTCAGCTTTCCTTCCTCCCCTGCCTGCTGGCCCTGAGCCAGCTTCAGGTAAAGGTTGGATGGGATGGTAAGGGACTTTGAGGGCTGAGCACAAGTCGATGATCTGACCAAGCAATGTGAGGCTTCCCTAGCCCCTCCAAACTGAGCTAGGCAGTACCCGACTACTGCCACCTTCGTGCCAGGTACAACCACCTGTGTTTGTGTGTGTGTGTATCAGAATCACCTGGAGAACAGACATGAAAACATGTCCACACAAAAACTTGTACATAAATGTTTGTAGCAGCATTATTCATAATAACCAAAAAGTGGAAACAACCTAAATGTTTTTCTATGGATGAATGGATAAATAAAATGTAGTATAGCCATATGATGGAATCTTATTTGCAAGAAAAAGGAATGCGTGTTGATACATACTAAAATGCAGATGAACCTTGAAATTATATAAGTGAAAGACACTAGACACAAAATACCACATATTACAACAAAGTAGATTAGTGGTTACCTGAGGCTGGGGGACTGGGGCGCGGAGTGGGAGGTGGTGGCAGGAATGAGGAATGACTGCTAAGGTGATGGAAATGTTCTAAAATTGACTAGTGATAGTTGCACAACTCTGAATATGCTAAAAAAAAAAAAAAAAAAAACCCAAAGCATTGAATTGTACACTTTAAGTTGGTGAATTCTATGGTATGTGTATTATATAGCAGTAAAGTTGCTATATTAAAAGAATCACTTGAGGGGCACTGAATTCCCACACCCCAGGCTTAGAGTGTTTTAGGAGGTCTGGGAAGGGGTCCAGAGGACCACATTTTAACAATGACTAGTTCTCAAACCACCGCCCTAGGGCACTGCCAAGACCTCTCTTGTCCCGTGGTGTGCCTGCCTGTTTGCTTCACTGATGGATGGATCAATCACTCAGGCACTGGGGAGTGGAAAGGGTCAGAGGAGCGTCCTGCTGCCCAGCTTGGAGATCTAATCATATCATTCTGAAGCTGAAAGTGCATTCCTTCTTAGACGAGGAAACTGCATTTAGATAAAGCGGAGTGACTTCTGACCCCTAAATGGAGTTCTCCTCACCTCTAACCCCATGGACAGCAGTCTCCCTTTTCTTCACGAGCAGGAAGTTCTTTTCTTTCCCAAAGCCTCAGGGACAGCTGTTACTTGAAATGCCTAAGGGTGCAGCTAGTGGCTGTAGGTGGACTAGGCACTTGGCATAGATGTTTTAGCGTCTTAGCATGTCCTTTTCCAAGCCTCTTTTCCTCGGGTTACTTCACGGTTTTCCCCCTCTGCGGATCAGGTCTGTGTAGGTCAGTGGATATTGCACGTATGAGGCCAGGGCTTCCTGGGTCCCTATCGTTGCTCGGCCCTCTTGTGGACAGGAGCCGCAAGCATCGGGAGCTCTCTGGGTCGCGGGGACACACACACTTGGGCTCCTTCACGGCGCTGGAGGCGCCGGCCAGCCAGAGCTTGGAGTCCCGAGATCCGGAAAGAGTCCAATCACAGCCTCCCTCCCCGTGGCCTGAGGGCGCGTGTCCCAGGCGGTTTTTGGGCCCAGCACCCACAGGGCTGCCAGGGAGGGAAGCGCCAAGGTGCGGCCATAGTCCCTGTGGTCCCGGCCCGGCCCTAACTCCAATTAGCCGGGCGGTGGTACTCACCATGCGGGTCTGAGTGCTGATGAGCAGGTAGGGCATCGTGCGTGCGCTGCTGCCAGGCTCCCACCCTGGGCTTTGGGTTCGGCTGCGATCCTAGCCCCTTGGGCTCCGGGACTGCGACGTGCAGTCCCCAGTCCCGTTACTCCGGCTCTGGCTTGGGGCATTGCCAATCCCAGGGCGCACAGCCCTTGACCGCCGCTGGCCAATCAGGAGCGGGCGCCCGTGACTCGCTCCAATACGCGGAGATTCAGGGCCCGCCCCTCCACCAGGGCTGCGCACAGGACCTTGTGGCGCGGCTCGTGGTTTCCGCGAGGATCCAGCCTCGTGGAGGATGTGTGTTGTTACGGGTACGCTCTGGCACCCGAGGCCTGGAGGTGGGAACGGCCCCCTGCGGTTGGCTGGGTACCGCGGGCTGTGGCGCCAAGCGCGCGTGTTGGCCTTGCGCCCTCTTACTGCAACATCTCCAGTAACAGGTTCCAAAGTCCTGCTGGTCCCTATCCCCCGTTCCAGTGGAGCAGAGCAGGAAGCAAACGGCGACCCCACTGAAGCCTCCCAAGCTCCTTCCCACCGCACTCAGGGATGCTTCTAAAGCTTTTAGTGGATCCCCCCCTTACCACCCCCAAGACACGTTCTCCAGAGACTCCTTCAGCAGAGGAAAGACAGGGGTAGGAGACTTGTGGCTACAGCTAAAACACCACTTCCTGTGCGCTGCGCATTCCCTTCTCTCCGACTGTAATTCCTAGCACAGCGGCAGGCCCCTGCATTTCTGGGACACTACATGTAAAGCTGTAAAGGAACTAAATGCTTGGCTGGATGCCAGGCCTGGGGGGAATTAAACCAACAGAAAATGGCTTTCAATTCAGAGAGCTTCCAGCGAAGCTGGAGAGACATGGCGCGCACGCAGATCACAAGGTAACACTCAGGGCAAAACAAACAACCATCCCCGCACCAGTCACCTATGAGAGGGCAGTGAGTTTGCTTTGGGTCGTCCATGCCCTCATCTGGATGTATCAAAACCTGACAACTCAACATTCTTTGTCTTGTTGTGATTAGTTCTTTAAAAAACAAAGCAAAACAAAAACAGCCTGTAACCTGCCCACCCAGCCATTGAAAAATCTTGACTTCACTTAAAGTCTCTTATGGGGCATGCTCTGTGCCTCCAGCACTCTGACATGTGGAGAGGGCTATAAGAGGAATAGGAGTTGTAATCCTAAAGGATCCTTATTGGTCTAATTTATCATTCTGTACTCTCTACCTCCCTCCCCAACAGTTTAGCTAGAGAGATAAGATATATTCATGTTTAACAAAGGATTTGTTAAACTAACAAAGGATTAACACCTAGAACATATCAAAAACTACAAATCAATGAGAAAAAGATAAGTCAATAGAAGAAACATGGGCAAATTACTCGAATAGGCACTTTTCAAAAGAGGGACTGGAAATGGCCAATAAACATGTACCATGATGTTCAGTATTGTTAGAAATCTCAGAAATGCAAATTAAGCTAATTTTAAAACACAATGAGATACTGCTTTAATGATTTGCCAAAAAAAAAAAAAAAAAAGTAAACCAAGTATTGGTGAAGATGTCTAACAACTGAAACACTACTGTTGGCATTGCAAATTGTTATGGTTGATGCAATTACCTTGCACCTTGGAAATAATTTGGCATTATCTGATAAAGCTGCAGATGTGCATTCTCTAAGACCCAGCCAAATCTCTCCTACATAAACCTCAGAAGAACTCACTGACATGCATCAGGATACATGTACAAGAATATTCATAACAGCACTGTTTGTAATTAACAAAAAACTGGAAATAGTCCTATGTCCATTGAAAGTGGAGTAAGTTTTTGGTTGATTCTGTTAACGAAAGTTCTAGAAGTTAAGAGTTTTATTCATACATGATTTGCAAATGAGAGAACGTAGACCTTGGTTTAAACCAGAGAGACACGCTCTGAGGTGGGAGGGGGAGAACAGAGTTTTTAAAAGGGATAAGTTGCTAGCAGGTGATCATCAAAGAGACAGGTTGCTAGAGAAAATAAGATCACAAACTTACATCATTCATTTTCTAATTGGTGGGGGCAACGGGACCCAGTGGTCAACAAGTGGGACTTGTGATACAGAACAAGGGTAACCAAGGATTAGCCTTTTGTCAACGTCCTAGTTCTAGTCCAGGCTTATAGAACAAAGCTTTTAGGTTACTTATCAACAGAAATCAAGCACACAGACACATTTCGTTCTGCAGGCAGTTTCCAAGTCCAAGGAGTAGAGTCATGCTCTGTAAGCAGCCTCAGAATTCAAACTGCAAAAATCTAAATGTTGAGCCACAGGTTATGAAATAAAGTTCTTATAAGTCCTTAATTCATATGATAGAAACTGTATAGCAATGAAAATGCTCAGTGAAAAAGCAAATCTTGGAATAATATAGAACAATTCTATTTACATAAAGCTCACAAACTTATAAAACTAAACAATATATTGTTTGGGGATAAAAACGTGTCATCAAATTATAAAGAAAAGTAAGGGAATGATAAATGTAAATTCAGGGAAGGGCTTATCTCGGAGAAGAGGATGGGGACAGACATTGAGGCATCTTAAGAGGCAAAAGTGATGTTCTTTTTCTTATACTAGGACATGGGTGCAAAGAGTTATAAATGTTCTCAATCTTTAGATATGTATTATATTCTTCTGTAGACATTAAATAATTTATAGGAACAATTTAAAAAATAAGAACAACTTTTTAAAGAATCAAGTCTCTTAGAGGTTAGACACAAGGGATAGGTAAGGCCACCATTCCAAGGCATTTGACTATGTTACTTCTCTTGGAAGAGCCAGGTAGATGAAGGTGTCATGTTCTGGGCAGAGAGCAGAACAGGAGTTTGGGGTCTGCTCCGTTTTTCTCTCTCAGACTGGGCTTTTGGAGGGTTGGGGAGGAGACTGAAGAGCAGTGCATATCTCAGGCTGCCAGGGCTTTATTACATTTGCAAAACTGGTCTGCAGATGCAGCATAAGATAGAGAGCTTCATTCACAATAACCCACCCCACTGCTGATTGCCCCTGGCAGCTGCACACCCAGCAGATAGCATCTTTAATATCATAGGGGGGAAATGAATTCTCTTGCTTGGTCTGCCCATCTGGCCTTGCCTCTTGCCACAGTCAGTTTATCTGGCAGATCTTCCTCCCTTGTAAATAGAGGATAAATTGTTCTTCTACAACTCAGCTTTTCATCATGAAAAGCATCGTCAAAGTGGCAGGGCCTGCATATTTGTCATTCCTTCTTTCCTTCCTTCTTCCATTCAGTTTTTATGGATGGCGTCTACATTAGAGTTGTGCTAGGCACAGGGGACATGGAGATGAATCAGGCATGAACCCCATCCTAGAAGAGTGAACGATCCAGTGGAGGTAGACAGACTAGAAAGCAAACAGTCATTAAATCAAGTGTAATGGAGGTAACTGAGCCTCAGGAGCAAAGGAAGATAAAAAGATTAATTCCATCAAAGTAGTGGTTTGGAAAGGTTTCCCAGAGGAAATGAATTTTTATTCCCTCCAAAATTAATATTTTTTCTTATTAGAAAAGAAACACATCCTTATTTCAGAAAAATGAGGAAAAAATACAGAAAAAGGATATTAAAAAGGATATTAAAAACACCTACGTTCAGTTACTAACCTAAAAATAAAGGCCAAGTGAGGCAACAAGCATTTGAGATCAAAAAGAAAATTCTGGAAGCACTGATTCAAGCAGAAGCCCAAATGAATATTCTGATTAGGAGACAAGGGCAAGGGGTATTTATAAGAAAGGTGCATATAAGCTAACATAGTGATGCTAATCCTAAACAATGTTAATTTTCAATCCATAGTCATCAGTCCAAAAGACAGAATATTTACTTTCTTATCTTTGCAAAAATGTTTTTTGGGACACAGTTGCTTTACGCCCAGTCCAAAGGTTAATTTACCCTGTTCAACATTCCAAAGGTTTAAAGCATAAGATATGCAAACTAATTCCTCTGGGATGGCAGCTCTGGCTCCATTTTAAAGTGGTTTCATTTATATTATTTTTTTTACACATTGCGACATTATTTACAATAGCCGAGACATGTAAGCAACCTAAGGGTCCACTGACTGATGAATGGATAAAGAAGATGTGGTACCTATATATAGCGGAAAACTACTCAGCCATAAAAATGAAATATTGCCATTTGTGACAACATGATGGATCTTGAGAGTATTATGCTGAGTGAAATAAGTCAGACGGAAAAGGACAAAAATCGTATGATTTCATTCATGTGGAATATAAAACAAAAAGTAACAAACAGAATAAAAACAAATTCATTGATTCAGACAACAGAATGGTAGTTACCAGAGTGGAAAGAGAGTCGGGGGAGGGCAAAGTGGATAAAAAAGGTCAAATACATAGTAACAGAAGGAAACTAGACTTTAGGTGGGGAGGACAGATGTCAAATTATAATCTTGTACACCTGAATGTTATATAATGTTATTAACCAATGTTACCCCAATAAGTTTAATAAAAAACAAAAATTAGAAAAACACCCTTTTCTCATAACAAGGACAATTACAATTAATTCTCTAGTGTATTTCAAGAAGTACTAATTGAAATGAATTCTTAAGTAGGAGGTACTGGTGAAGTTCTATTCCTTAAGCTGTGGGGTAGATGCTTTATTGCTTTCAAATTATTCTTTGCAACATACATATACATAAAATATAGTCATATGTGTAAGTTAATATATCTAATCAAAGATTTGTAGAGGACTGATCTAGATATTTTGGTTATCACTAAACTTAATTTTAACTCAAGAAATGCTGGCAATAAAATTGGAATCGTAGTCTATAAAATTGTTTTTAGTTTCTAAAATTATAAGAAGTTGCATAAAATCATGAGTAAAATGGAATTACATAAGAATCTGTGGGCCATGGGTGAGTACAGAAAAACTGATGAACACAGATTGAAACAACAACCTGAAAATGGAATCTGAACCAGTTCAAGTAATCAGAGATCAATGCAAGTTTTAACCTCACTCAAATGTTAAAAAATGTCATCATTAGAGGAACGAATTTCATTTACATTCTAGAAATGGAAAAACAGATTATAACTTTGTCCTTGGTTAATGTAATTACGACGATGTAAGGTTTAAGGTTTTTTTTGTTTGTTTGTTTTTTACTAGCTGGGATGTGCATCTATGAGTTTTTAAGTGTACATGGTACGAGTATTTACGAAGCTGGCCCTAGGGACTCAGGGACCTCTTACGGCTAACGAACAATTTATCTGTTCAAATTTGAACTGCCAAAGGCACTAGTGTTTAGCAAGTGCTCTGAGTGAAAATGCATAAACAAATTAAGCCGAAATCAAATAAAGTCTGAGTTATGAAAGTAAGGAAAGGTGGGAGAGGGTGGTGTTTCCAGGTGAAAATGGGTCATTCTAGGCAGAAGCAATAGTAGCCGCGAAAGTAGAAAGATATTCTAGGACGAGCAGCTAACCTGGTGTAACGAGAGAAATGGCACCTCAGACTGCCAGCCCGTGGGAACTACTACTGCTCTGGCAACCGCCCAATAAGTCTGCTTTCCCCTTCTCCTTCCGGCTCCGTTCCCCTTTCCCGCCTCCTTGCTGGTTCCGCCCCTCTGATGGCGCCCGTGGCCCCGCCATCAGCAATTAACAGGGCCTGTGGCGCAGCGTGGAGTCGTCATCTCATCGCGCCTTCCTAGCCGGGCGCGGGGCTGATGGCCCTGTTTAATGACGTCACGGCCATTGACAGCGAGGGGCGGCGGTGGCTGCTGTCATGGTGGAGAGCAGCCGGGTGAGAGTCTGAGTTTACCTCCTGCCAGGCCAGGGCACCTACAGAGGGCGCAGGGGAGGCCAGGAGTTTGCGGCCAGGGCGGCGGGTTTGTGGTCTGCAGTGTCGTGAGGTTGGGGGAGGGTTTGGAGACCCAGAAACTCGACTGCCGGATCAGGACTAGGGGGCGTGTTGGAGGGGAGGCTGGTCCACGCTGGGTGAAAGGTGAGGTACTGAGGCACTAGGACTGGCGGAAACCTTAAGGTCCGGATTGGGGTGAGGGGAATCAGGAGCTCAGGGTTTGGGCAAGGAGATATCTCCAGGGATTCAGCATGGGGGTGGGTGGACCACACTCACTAATCTCTCTCCCCACTCCCGCCTGCTCCCGGTGGCACACGCGGGCTGCAGGTACATCATGTCTAGAATGGGGGCCTTGGGCGGCGCCTGCTCAGGACTGGGATTGCTGCTGGGCACCGCTGCAGGCCTTGGATTCCTGTGTGCCCTTTACAGACAGCGGTGGAAACGGACCCAGCGCCATGGTCAAAGCCAGCTCCTGCCCAACTCCCTGGACTACACACCTACTTCGGAGCCCGGACTCCAGGGTAGGAACCGGCCCACTGAGGCCGCAGGCATGCGGACGGATGGGCCTGGGGTCCAGGCTGCCTTGCCTGTTGAACAGGACAACGGAGGGGGATGCCTGAGAATTTCACCTTTTTGGAAAGCTTACTGAAAAGGAAAGTAGTCTCCTTCTGTACTCATTGCCCTATGATCCCGAGAGTATATCGTGAAAAGGCTATTTAGCTTTCACTTTTAGTCCTTGCCACAGTAGTGCTCTATGTGTATTAAAGGCACTTGCTTAGTGTTGGGTGGGGTGTTTAGAAAGTAGAGGAAGGACTCAAAAGTGGGCAAAAGGAAACTTTAGTCTTGTAGGAATTAAAAGTACTGAGGTTTACATGTTAAATTGCGTATTAGAATTTGAAGGGATCTTGGAGACTATCTAGTCCAAGTGTTTCTATCCTCCTTATGATGAAATCAAGATTAAAAAAGATTGTGTAACTATTCTGAGGTTGTCACATCGCAAGCAAGTGACAGATTGTGCCTGGTCACCTTGTCCTGTGGACTTTCCACAGCATGGGGCAGGGAGTGCACTTACTTACAGTGAAGCTGAATATAGTTGGAAGCCAGCCACAGCTGAAATGGGTAGTGCTTTTAGTTTTGCAAGACTTTCATATTAAATTAACTCATTTGAGTAGAGTATCTAGGGCTGGTTCAAACCTCATATTTGTGTAACAGAGGAGCATTCAGATCATCTCACCCCATGTTAATTGGGAATGAGTGTTTTATCTGATTACCGAATGCCAGGTGGTTTAGATAGTTTTAGAAGAGTTTTCAAAGAGTTATCACCTTAGATTGAAACTGTCAGCATTTTATAACCTGGTAGTAACCTAGTTTTGCAAGTGTGTTTGTCTTTATTTCTTTTCCTTGTATTTGGTTTGTAATTTCTTAGCAGTGGTCTTCCTTTAGCTGAGGTTGGGAGAAAGTGCCTATGTTCCCAGGGGTTTTTCTTGCTCTGCGTTCTTGAACACGGTTGAGTGTGTATTGTAATCTGGCCTAGATTGTTTTTAGATTTTAACAGATTTGTGTTTGCTTGACTGTGGGTCCTGCCTTCTTATTTTCACATTTACCAGTATAATTGTCTTAGGTAACTATTAGTTTACTAGCATTTACTGTGGGAATTTACCTAGATCTCAATGCAGGGCTTGTTTTTCCAATGGGTTTGGATGGGCTTTTCCCAGTGTACTTTTCTCTCAGTAACTGTCCCTTTTCTCTTTGCCATTCTCTGATGATACTAAATGAAGTGCTTGAGAGGAGTTCAGAGTTTCCTTTGCTATTCTTTGTGAAATAAAATCAGAATTTGAGTGAGCTCAATTTTGGTTTGGCTGTGTAGTTGATATTGACTGGTATTATATTTGTACTGGTATTATATTTGACTGGTATATAATACATAAATGTATATGCATTTGTGCATTATATACAGGTATACTACGTTTTATCGTGCATTACTTTATTGTGCTTCACAGATATTGCGGTTTTTTTTTTTCTCTTCAAATTGAAGGCAAGACCCTCCACCAGCAAAAGATTATAATTTACTTTACTGTGATACTTGACTCATTGCGGTGGTCTGGAACCAAATCCGCAATATCTCCGAGGTATACCTGTAACCAGGAAAAGGTTTTTAACAGGGCTGCTGTCATGCCTTTGAAAAGGTACCTCACTTTTGCAAGAATTTTACATTATCTGCTGTGGAGTGCAGTACTACTGAAGGCCCTGCTAGGGAAGGTTCTTAGAACAGAGGGCTCTTATTTAGAGATTGGGACCTTGTCATTTTTTTCTGGATAGTTACTTGGGACTCATTACCAGGACTTAGCTATGAACATATGCTTTCTGAGCCATAACGGTCTTTGTAAATTGAACTCCAAAGAGTAGCAAGTGTTTCTGAATTCTAGGTGCAACATCTTTTCCTCACTATATCCCATGGGCGTCACTGTCTCTTGTCCTCCTTCCTTCAGTGAGGCCATTGCGGGCAGTCCCAGGTGAGGCTGGAGATGCTGCGGTGCTGCCCAGCCTTCCACGAGAAGGGCAGGAGGAGATACTGGACCGCCTGGACTTTGTGCTGACCGGTCTAGTGGCACTGCGGCGGGAGGTAGAGGAGCTGAGGAGCAGTCTGCAGGGGCTTACTGGGCAGATTGTTAGGGAGATCCGGTGAGTAGTGCGGCCTCCTCTCCTGCCTTGTCTCCCACTCCCAGCTTTTCA
Source organism: Eidolon dupreanum (assembly GCA_028627145.1). Lineage (NCBI taxonomy): Eukaryota > Metazoa > Chordata > Mammalia > Chiroptera > Pteropodidae > Eidolon > Eidolon dupreanum. Next base: position 55,111,719 of record CM053509.1, read on the forward strand.
CTGCCCCTACAGCTTTTTCAGCTGTGTTCTGGCCTTTGCTGTCTGTCTCTAAGGAGGAAGCCAGCTTTATAGCTGCTCACCTAATTGGCAGGGAAGCTGTAGGCTTGGTACCTTTCTTTGCACAAATTCCTAGCTGCTTTTGGGCCCTCATGGTCTGTTGTAATAGCTGAAATGCTTTGTTCTATCTAACCTGGTCTGCCCATGCAGGGTGGGTCCAGAAACCTGCCCTTGTTGTTCTCCTGAGTGGAAAAACTCAGGATTTTCTCTGCTCTTGGCCCTTTAATGAGGAGCAGTAGTAAGACGCTCCCTCATGGTGAGGGGAAGGATAGGCTGGATGGGGCCTAATGCTACCCTCTGGAAAGATCAATGCCACCCTGCTTTTTAGGTCCCACATGGAAGAGAACCAGAGAGTGTCTCGGCGGCAAAGGTTCCCATTTGCCCGGGAGAGGAGTGACTCCACTGGCTCCAGCTCCGTCTACTTCACGGCCACCTCAGGAGCCACATTCACAGATGTAGAGAGCGAAGGGGGGTGAGTTGTCTCTTCTGGAGGCAGCTGTGGCTCCAGCCAGGTTACGTTTTGTAAAAAGTAATGTTTATCAGTGGAAAATTCAAACCAAGCTGCTCTAAGTTTTGGAATAAGATAAGGGTAATAAATAAAATGCTGTACAGCTGAAATAAAAGTCATCCGCCTTATGTCATCCAGACGAACAGAAATTTTAACAGTAGCTATTGCTTGCATCTGTTTTTTCCTCTCAGTAGGTTTGTTTTTTACAGTGTTTTTTATTTCTCTTTTCCTATAACATTAGTTGGGCATTTACTTATCACAGGACTTTATTTCCTTCACCGAATGGCAAAGCCAGGTTATAGAGCTCTTAGCACAGAGTGTGCTCCCCTCTCCTTAAAAGTTCTCCTCTTCCTGCAGGGCAGACTTGCTCATGCTCTCTTGCCAACTGTATGGGTGGGATGTGACTGTCCTGCGTAATTGGTGGCCCAGTAGACCTGAGCAAGACCTGACTGTGAGACGAGGGCAGCAGGCAGGAATCTTGTGGACAGCCTCTAAACTTGGTCAGACTCAGGGCTTTTCATTTTAAACCACTAGTGCCATTTTCAAATTTTGGTCCCAAGTATAGAGTCTGAATGAATGTCTTTGTGGTGGTGCCTGATGCTGTCAGTGGCAGCATCTGCCCTTTGCTTCTAGCTCCAGTCATCCAGGTAGCCTGCATGAGGTCTAAAGGCTGACCTCTCTTTGGTGGCCTCTGCAGACCTTTAGTCCTCCTTAAGGAAAAGATAGGCACAGAGAACAGCCAAGCCTTCTGCCAGATCAGAATGGCCAATTTAGCTATAAACATGCAGAACGATCTTTGCAGCATTGTCTCTCTTTAGCTGAAACACCTTATAATGTTAACTACCGGTTATTCTTCCTTTGTGACAGACACTGCTTAGCACTTTAGAGGTATCTCCTCACTTAATCCTCACAGGATCCTGTGGAGTAGGTACTCCTTTTCTCTGTTTCTCAGGGCAGACTTGAGGCTTAGCAAGGTTCGTTGCATTGCCTTGGGTTGTACAACTGCCAAATGCAGGCTTAGCCGGGCTCATCTGCAGGTGTGAGGGTCTGCAGTCTGAGGCATGGCTTGGTCATCAGGGCACAGAAGGGCTTTCACAGGAAGACATGTCACATACAGCTCTTGGGAATTCTTTCCGTTGACTAAGAGTTGCCACAGCTCACTGCCCATAGCAGTGTGTTCAGTATATCTTACTCATGAGATTTCAGCCTTGTTTTCTTGCTTGGGCCATTGTATTCTACCTCTCTCTCATTTAGTTTTCTAAGAAAATTAATGGTATTACTCTCTTTTTCCATGTCATTGCCTATGGACAACTGTGCTGGATTTTATTATTGCTCAGGTGTTTCCTGAAACAAGTGAAGTCTTGGTAAAGAGCTTAGTCCTCCATCCGTGACTATTGATGCCTGGGTTATCTGACCTCTGTTATCTGTATTCTCGAGAGCTAGCAGAAGTGGTCCTTTTCAATTTACCTAATAACTCTGGGCTGAGAGATGCTTCCAGAGGGCTGTTTTAGAGGAGGGGCAAAAATGAAATTAATATTTGACACATCTGGATTGAAAAGGACAGAGTAGTTGATAGTGGGCCAAGACTTAAGGAGCATCTCTATGCAACCCAAAGAAACAGGCAGAGAATTGACATTTGAACTTTGTAAAACGGTTTAACAGGAGAGGTCACAGCTCTGCCCAAGATCAGGATGTAGAACTCAAGACCCTTGGTGATTTTAAAAAGTGGTACAAATTTTTATGGGCAGTGAGAGCCAGTGTGTTTAACCAGGAAAGCTTGTGGGTGCTCACTGGAGCTCCCAAGGTCATAAGGGGCAGAACAGGCCTTTCAGCCACCTGTGATGAGATGGGAGGAAGGGTGGCTTTCTTAATTAAACTCCAGCAGGCTCAGCCCCATGACAGATTGTGTGGCATGTGGAAGCTAATGGGTTATGTGATGCAAGACTCTGGTTTAGCTGGGTGCCATCTAGGGCAGTGGCCATAGCGAATAATTCTTTTTGCCATGGTCAGTGCCATGTAGGTCAAGAGGGAATTCTGGGAGACTACAAACTCTGGAATGACTTTGAACATGTGGGCCTGAAGGAAGGAGCGCCTCTTTTGAGGGATGAAAGGATAAGAATTTTTGATGGGCTATTCTACTCCACTAAAAGCTGTATTCCCATTTTCTTTAAAAAAAAAAAAAAAAAAAAAAAAAAAGCAACTTTGAGCTCCCAGGGGATCGACTGAATGTGGCAGAGGCAGAATCACTGTGTGGGTCCGTGACCTTGTTTCCTGAGCATTGTACCAGACACAGCTTTAGTCCCTTCCCTGTTAAAACTCAACTTGCTCTAAAACACCTCCAGCAAGTCTTCCCAGGTGTCCCAGCCAAGAGAGGATGCCTGCAACCTCATCTTCCTGGGCAACTAAGCAGAAGGGCCACCCCTCTCTCTCTGGTAGATTTCTCCAAGGGCTAGGAGAAATCCTGCCCCACAGGGCTCTACCAGCTTTCACTGTGGGTGGCAGTAAGCCTCCTCCTGACTTCTTTTCCTTCGCCTTTAGGACCACAGCATTGCAGGAATTTCCTCCTGGCTCAGCTCCCTGGAGAGACTGTGCTGCTGTCTGTACTCCAGCAGGGATAAGAGCAGGGGGTCCCTACCTGGAACATTCCTGATTCGAACTGATTGGCCAAGGCAGCCTTCAACCCAGTAGGGAATGGGGCCTTCCCTTCTTTCTAGCAATGGAAAGAGATGAGACTCAAGTTCTCCACGCCATATAACCTATTCACCCATTTAACTTTGGGCCTGGCCGGGCTGAATAGGGGCAAGTTATTGTCCAAGGCTTAGGAACTGGTGGGGAGTTTCTTTAGGCTGCCTGTGGTCTCACTCATCACCACCCAGGTTGGTTGTGAAGATGATGCCACTTTCCTTGTCCCTTAAATTTGTGAAGTTTTTACTGCAAATTGCTAGGGGGGGAAAGATACTTAGATAACCTCTTAAAAAAGCAAAGTGAAATTAAGGTTTTAAATACCTTACAAGTTCCTGTAAAAGATGTTAACTGGGGCCCCTTTGTTAGATGATTCTGGAAGCTCCTCGATAAAGGAGGAGTCAGCATGGATTGGGCACCAGATATGGTTGCTCACTTGGTACCTTTTGGATGGAGCCTACTTCCTTGTCATCTCTGGCTTTCTGGCCTACATTTGGCCCCTGACTTTAGGCTGTCTTATATTTTGTTTGTAGGTATCTCCCTCATCTCTCCTTCAGTTGTTTTGCTTCAGCCATACAGATCCTGCTCTTGTCTTTCATTCCAGGATGGAGGAAAGCTTATCCCTAAATGACCTTAAGATCTTCCCTGTGCTTCAGAACCTGCTTTCCCTGCACTCAGTCTAGAGGGCTCTCTAGTGTCTGGTTCTGGCTCCTGGAAATCTTACCTTCTGCCCTGCCCAGTTTTTGTCTGATTGAATTGGCAGTTAGGAAAAACATCCCAATCAGCTGCTGGTGGAAGCTGAGATCTGAGAGAAACTTGGCTTCCTCTTTGGCGGGTACACCAAAGTTGGGGCTCCCTAGGAGACCTCTGGCTTATGGTAGCCCCAGAGATACCTTCCCAGGGGTTCTGTTTGCATCTTTCTCCTCTCATGCTTCAGCTACAAGTGCCCCACCCCAGCAATTACCCAGGGTTTCCAAGGGCTATTCTTCCTGTAGTTTAGGTTTGATGGCTGACTTGGGAAGAGATCTCTGTTGAATTAAGAAAGAAAATGTGGATATTTGTGTCTGCCCATGGCCCCAGAGGCTAGCATCCACCCATGTTGGTTCTGGCAGGTGTCTTTGGCTGATAAAGCAAAAATGTTTGACAGACTCTAAGCCTGGTGAACCATTTATCTCAGGAGATCAGTTCTACATACATTAAGCTTTTTATCTTAAATGTTTCTATTTTATTTATAAGACTATATGCTCACTAAAGCAGTCATATAATATTAAGAGATAGAAAAATAATTACCTTTAATCTTTCTATCCTGGGATAGAAACATCTTGGTACACACCTTTCTAGGCTTTTTCTTTTTCTCTATTTTCTGGCCTACTCGGTGGTAGCTAAGTAGGGGGTTCTCATATTGGCCTGTCACAGTGCCCCAATTTGGTCAGTCACTTTGTCCCTCCTGGATAACTTTCCTAGCCCATAGTTCCCATAGGAAGCTTTTCTATATGACTAATTTTTGCCCTTAAGTGGGGGGAATAGTTCTTATTTGGTGCTTTAGACAACAAGGCCATGGAGAGTCCCCCTTTGTGGGTGGGGGACAAACCCTAGGTCTCTAAGACTGAATAATCTCCTCCCTTCACCCTATCATTTACATTTCTTTGCCACAGTTACACAACAGCCAATGCCGACTCTGACTATGAGCAGGACTCAGACAGGGAGAGTGAAGATGGGGAAGATGAAGTGAGCTGTGAGACTGTGAAGATGGGGAGAAAGGATTCTGTGGACCTGGAGGTAGAGGTGGCTTCAGGCCCAATGCCCAGAGCCCTGGAGGCCGAAAGCTCCCCTGGCTTGGAGGATATACTACCCCTTCTGCAGCAGGCGGATGAGCTGCACCAGGGCAGTGAGCAGAGCAAGCGGGAGGGCTTCCAGCTGCTCCTCAACAACAAGCTAGCGGTGAGGTTCTAGCTGCCTGTATCCTCCCTCCTGACCTCTGCTGCCCCCCAGGGAATGAGGGCAAGCCACTGTGGTTACTGACCCTGCAAGGTGACGTGGGAAGGGAAATGAGGGTGAGATGGCTGGTTCTGCACCTACCCACCAGGGTTGTACGTCCTCTCCCAAGGGGGCTAAGCACTGTCCCTAGGGGCCCAGGTTTACCACCTCCCAGGTTTCATCTGCCTCCTATAGAGTTCCACCTCCCACAGCAGAGGGAAATGTGGAAAGAACTGGCATGTCCTTTTCCTCTTTTCCCTTGAGGCAGAGACCAAGGTGCCTGCCCTACTTGAAGTTCCCAGCATCAGTGATAAATATGTAGGTTATTCAACCACAATTCCCTTCTCAGGTTCACTGACAGAATTTATGCTCACCAAGGTATTAATGCCTTCAAAGTTAGAATGTCCTCCTTTCTTGGGCATTTTCACATTTTTTTCATTTTGTCAGCAAGACTTCTCTTTTGCTGTGTCTTGTTACATCTTGGAATTGACCCTTCTTTCCTTACAGTATAGGCCAGAATGCCCTCATTATGTAGGTAGTACAATCTAAAGGCTAGAGATAATGTATGTCAAGTTAACTAACTGAACAAGGGAGGCTGTGTGGGGGTGGATGACTGTGTATAAGGCCGGCCCATTGTCAGTCAGCACTTCTAACACACTAGCTTGGAAATTCAAACCAAAGCGTGGCGGGGGCGGGGCGAGGGAGGCCAGAGCCCCAGTTCTTTGTGGCTGCAGGTAGAGGGGCCTCATCCCTCTCTTTTTCATCTGTAGTATGGAAGTCGGCAGGACTTTCTCTGGCGCCTGGCCCGGGCCTACAGTGACATGTATGAGCTCACTGAGGAGGTGAGCCAGAAGAAGTCATATGCTCTAAATGGTAAGTGCTGACAGGTTCCTGGTGGGAAAGTGACTGACTGTGGAGGTGGAGACAGCTCATTTGGTTGGGGCCCAGGAGAACCACCAAGATATAGACTGTCAGGGCCTTTGTGGCTGTTACTCACTGGGTATGAAACTGGTACCCAGGGACCCCTGCTTCCTTGAGATGGAACAGTCTCTGCTTCTCTGCACATGGTGGTAACACAGGTGCACGTTTTTAGGAGTATTTGTATCATATTAGCACAATTTTTTGTTCTAACTCCCCAAATACAGAGTTGGCAAAACCTCCTTAATTTTTTTTTTTTTTTTTTTTTTTTTTTTTTGTGGCTGTGGTTTGGGAATCTATTTTCAGTTATGGAGACTGTAGGGCTGGTGTTCTAAGAATACAAGTGGAGTACGATTGAGCACCTGTAAGGGACAGTTTGGGAGAATACTGCTAGCTTAGAAATCCCTGGGATCTTAGCATTTCTGTCGCTAAGTCTGTGCCCTGGGGTATAGGGTGTATCTGACTTATGTGAGGTTCAGGGCTTGTCCCTGTCTGGCATGAGGTCACTGAGAATCCTGGGACTTTAAAAAGTTACCGGTTTCATGGGGAAGATGTCTTGTCTAGCCATACACCTCCCAAATCATGCACCATCAGTGAGTTTCCAGGTTCAGTTGTCTAAAGTGGATTCATTTACTTTCTCACTCTTAAGTACAGCCTTGCAAACATTATTGAATCTTTGATAATGCAGAATCTGACAGTACCTCCAGGTCATTGTTCTAAATAAGTGTAGAACTAGAAAGTCATATGGAAAGAACAGGCCAATTAAGTCGAATGTTTATTGATACAGATCTTCAGAAAAATCCCTGGAAATTTTAACAAAAGGTGCTTAAGGCTTATTTACCATTTGCTTTTCTTTTTAAAAATTTCTGCTTTCCCTCCTAAATTTCAGGTGAGGATTATGATCAGCTTTGGGTCTGATTTTTGGTATCTAGAGGAACCTTTCCTTTCCCTTTGATCATTTCTTATTAGTACTGGTAGCCAGTAAGAACCTTGAAGGTAGAAGAGCAGCCATAGCCAGCGCTGGTCTGGTCTGGCTTCCCAAGCTTAGCACCCTGGACAAATTTGTTCTTGCTGGAGATCAGATGACTATGGAGCCTACTGGAAGGCACTGCTCTGGGACACTAGCTTTTTAGGACCATCCTTGCTGGGTCTAAGGTTCTTCTTTTTGTTCTATCTCTAGAAGGTAGACTACCAGGAGGCAGCCATTCTGTGGAATCTCAGGTGATATTTGTTCACCCCTAGGTCTAGCCTAGCAGGAACTGGTTCTCATTCTTTCTATTATTTTCCTAGTGAGATAGTGTTTTGAAAGGGGCAGAGAGAAATCCCCTAAAAGACAGTGTCCCTCACTGGTGGTGCCACATGGTCCTGTTTGCAGAGGGGGATGTAAGGGTCTCATCAGCTATGTTAAAAATGTATTTGTTGCGTATATATTATACCATAATTACTGAAACATTTCAGATTAGCCAGCCTACCACTTCAACACATCACTTTTGTGCCATTTTCTCCATGTTCTCTTCTAAGCCCTCTCCATTTTAATCAAAGAAGTCTCATTTTGCAAGGTGCTATTTTCTCCAGTGTGTAGGCATGATGGCCCTCCTATGGAGGGCTCTAGGCTCCTTGACATTCTAGGAGACCACTGTCAAGAAGAGCATTCATGTATTTAGGCTTTGATTTCTTTTAGTCTTGGTGCCCAGAATACTTAGGTAAGACTAAGTGAAAGTGATCTCTGGTCATACCTCAGTCCATTTGGTTCTGATGAAGAGCCTAGAGCTGTGACTGTTTTTGGATCATGGATTCTTTTAAATTTTATCAAAGCTGTGGACCCTCTCCTCAATAAAATGCACATGTACCTAAAATTTAATACCACAGAGGGATTCATGGATACCCAGAAGCCTGTCCACTGACTCCAAATCAAAAATCCTCCTGGGTCAGGTCTGTTGGGGACAGTTTCAGATTGGCGTTGAGCCCTTTTATATTTGAAGTGCTATGAGCACATCAGGTGGGTGTTATAAAAACAAGGTAGCTGGGGCAGCTGATGAGAGATAGGGAAAGTGAGGTGAAGCAAGTCATTCCGGAGAAGCCATCTGCAGCTTTTTCATTCTGCTCAAGTTCACAACTATTTCCAAACAAGTCCAGGCTGGGTAAGCCTTGGTGAGAGCTGGAGCAGTCATTCTTCCCATAGCCCCTTTGCAAGTGTGCTTGGGAGTGCCTGTCAACTCTGAATCACCTTTGTCCTACAGGAAAAGAAGAAGCAGAGGCTGCTCTGGAGAAGGGGGATGAGAATGCTGAATGTCACCAATGGTAAATAACATCCTGCAGGGTCCCATGGAGAGCCAGCATGGGTCAGAGTGGAGGGTGGGCCCTTTCTTTTCTCCGGCCCGGGCCTCAAAGCATTTGCCAGAGGAACCAGGAGAGGGAGCACTGGCCTTTATTTCCGTATGCCCCACCTGGCTCCCCAGCTGGGGACCCAGAGGAGTTTTCTTTGAGAGGTGCCTTGGGGATGAGGCAGGTGAGAGTACAAGCTATTTTTCTGTTGGGGCTTGGAGAAACAAGCAGCTTTGTGAGTCACCCTAGTTATAAAACTTGTGGATTCTTGGCTCTCCTCAGGGAGGCTAGGACAATTTGCAGTTTCTCTCTCTTGTACAACCTCCTCTTTCCCCTCACTGCGATTTTTGGCTGGCAGTGGGCTTTGCTTGTTTGCTTGGCTTGCATGAGGAAAAGTGGCTGTGAGTTCACCCCCAGGAAGATCAGTAGTCAGTTTATTAGCTCACAGAAACAGCCGTTTGTGGTCTCATGAGAGCAAAGTTCTGCCAACTTGTGTGGATCAGAGCCAACTTGTCTTGGGGCCTGGTTCCAGCACCTCAAAGTGTTAGTGAAAATGTTCCTTGCCTACCTCTCCCCCTGCTTTCCTTATTTCTGCCCTCAGAATGTGAGCTAAGAGGCTGTTAAATCTTTTGCTGAAACTATTTCTGCAAGGGCTCTTTTTAAAGGCCAGGTCATTGTTTCTTGGGTGTCACAGGTGCTGCTTCACTTGGGAGCTCCTGGGCTGCCAAGGATGGAAATTGGCCTCATACTTTCTTAGCTCTTCTTGGGAAACAACTCTTTGGACTAAACATGGAAATAAGCCTCTGGAAGAACCTGACAAAATGCCTCCCAGATATTTAATGCATATATGAAAAAGCAACTTGGGCCTTTACATACTCATTTAATGTCAACTTCTAGATACAAGGCTGGAGGGATGGGGTAATGAGACCTTTGTTTTTGAAGACATAAAGTGGGAAGATGGCTGGCTTTGTTCCCCTGAGGAGGATGATATGACAGAGAGGGCTGAAATCAGAGGGCTTTCTTCCTCCGTTGGTTCCTCAGTTAACATTAGAAAGTTCTAGAGTGTCTCATCCCAATTTGTCTTTCCTATTAAAGTTTTTATGACACTAATGGCTGTACTCATTATGAGGGGAAATCTGTTGGAGATTTGGACTGAGACCCTGACTAAATATTAAGTCTAAGAGAGATTTACTGAGGAGGACCCAACTTTTTTATACCCAGTATGTATATTTTGGAGAGCCTACCACTGTGTTTGCTAAAGACTATGAATTGGGATCACAGGTCTGTGAAAAGAGGAATTATATACAGATAGACATATTTTCAGCTCTAGTTGAGGGTGCAAGGGTGAGAAGCAGTGCAATTAGGCCATAGGTGGGGAGCCCATTTCTTATCCTTGAGCTTGCTGCTGCTTTCCCCCTTAGGTATGCAGTGCTTTGTGGTCAGCTTGCTGAGCATGAGGGCATCCAGAGGCGCATCCAGAGTGGCTTTAGCTTCAAGGTGAGGAAAGGCTTCTCTTCCTTCCCTTGTGGTGGTCTAGTACATATTCCCTTCCCCATCTTATAGGAACATCAAAGGGTGTTCCTATAGACTCTATGACTTGCCCCTCTTCCCTTAGCAACTCTGGTGTCTGATAGTTTATATTTACATTTTTCTCCTCAGGAACATGTGGACAAAGCCCTTGCTCTTCAGCCAGAAAACCCCGTGGCCCACTTTCTCCTTGGCAGGTGGTGCTACCAGGTGAGCTGAATTCCAGGGCTCGAGATAAGGACCCTAACTGTCCTGATCTCGTTGCAGTGAAAACTAACTTGGGAGGAGGGTCCTCAGCCTGGTTCAAGTGTCATTTCCTCTGAATGGTCATGTTACTGGTGAATGGACCCAGCCCTGTTTGAAACTTCTTATTCACACCTTGATCTTTTGGTGGTAGGTCGCCCACCTGAGTTGGCTAGAAAGAACAACTGCTACAGCCTTGTTGGAAAGCCCCCTAAGTGCTACTGTACAGGATGCCCTCCAGAGCTTCTTAAAGGTATTAGGGAAGGGAGGTGTGGACAGCAGCCAAAAATGCCTAGGTGACCTGTTATTCTAAGGACATTATTAGGAGGAGTTTCTCATAGCAGGTAATTCTGTCTGCCTGTTCTATGGGAAAATCAGAACCACTTGGAGAACTTAGAAAAAATATGAATTCCGAGACCCACTAAATCAGTCTCCAGGTAGAAGACTGGAAATCTCTATATACTTCAGAGCCTGACTTGAATTTGGGAATACCTTACAGAAATGCCTTCCTCCCTTCTCCAGGCTGAAGAACTACAGCCAGGATTTTCCAAAGCAGGAAGGGTATACATTTCCAAGGTAAACTCACTTGTCTATTTCAACATGAAAAATATGTATGATGATGATATTCTGGGAACTCCTGAAAGTATACCTACTCATCCCCTTCTAGTCTCCTAGTGAGAGTTCTCCCAAGTTTTCACTATTGTCTCTTCTCAGTGCTACCAAGAACTAGGAAGAAACTCTGAAGCTAGACAGTGGGTGAAGCTGGCCCTGGAGCTGCCAGATGTCACTAATGAGGTAATGTTTTTAAGAACTTTTCTAACACTGGGTTCCATTACTGAGTCACCATATGACCTTTACAGAGAAAATCTTCCCTAGAGATCTTATTTCTCTCACTTTTACATGTAGGTGCTATAACAGAGCTCAGAAAGGAAGCAAAAGGCACTTTTGATTGGGTTCCAGTGGTTTGGGAAGTGTTGGCTTAAATTTTGAGTCCTAGTCTTATTCTCTTGTCTCCTTAGGATTCAGCTTTCCAGAAGGATCTGGAAGAATTGGAAGCAATTTTAGGAGACTAATCACATTTCAATGACCTTCATGACTTGAGAAATACCACTACCTAAAAGAGACCAAAATAGAGTCCCTGTACCCTTAGACCCAGGAGACCGAGTAAGATTGGTTAAGGGAGTGTACTGACTCTGACCAGTACATGCTACCATTCCCCATTTCTTGCCTGTTGTCTACTGGTTAATTTATTCTAATTTTTAAATCTGAAATCGGGAAAGTACTTAAGGCCTGGGTTTCTATTGTTCTGTCCCTTAAGTGAATTCTTGAAAAATCAAACCTAATATGGCACCTGTCCTAGGGGTTGACTGGGTAGAGCACTAAAAGCTGACTTCCAATGGCTGTTAAGGTGAATGAACTTCAAAAAGCTATGTGAACAAAACAGAACTTGTACTCTGTAATCTTTTTCACAGATTAATATTCAATACCAAAGTATATAGTCCTAGGATCACACCCTACCAGGGTAAAAGGAAGGGTCCGGGCAGTCCATGGATATTGCCTTCTTCTCACCTATCATGTGGATTCTAACTGTATGCCTGGGCCGAGGGGCTGGACCACTTGAATTCCAGAGTCTTGGCTGGTTTGGGAATGGCAGCAGGCTTATGAGGCTGAAACTATGATCTGAGGAGTTGCCTGGAATATATTTTGGTACAAACTTAAAATAAACCAAATTTGACTAGAAATGATTATAGTCTTCTGTTATCAGCACCTATTCTTGACACTTCCAAAATTGTTTCCTAATACAGATGCTATTGCAGACAAGTAGAAAAATGACACCAAATAGTTTATAATAAGCTCTTTGGTTAATTCTATTTCAGTGAAAATTTTAGTTACATATAAAATATAGGCAGAGTGCTGGTTTTTAGCTTCACAAGACCTAGCCCAACTAAGCAGGTGTTCCCTGACCCTCTCATGTTCACTTAAGAGCCAGCAGCACAAAGCCACCCCAGGTTTGTTTTGTGATATAGAAATGAAAAACAACCTGAGATATACTCCATTCTTTGAAGCTAGGGAACAGAACTTTTGAAACAAAGCATTACATTAACTGAATCCTCTTATCTTCTTACATATAATAGGATCAACATAGGCAACCACAGAGATTTTCACTGCCTTTCCTCCCAATACTAGCTGAGAGTCCCTCGGAAATTCAAAGAACTGGTTAAAACCCATCCTGAGTAAGAGTTTGAAGGGGAAGAGTATCTCAAACACCTGAAGTAGAATAATCCAGGCAAGTATCAGAAGAACTCTACAACATGAGACTTATAGAATAAAAATAAAGGCCACAGGAAAGCCACGGTATAGCCACCTTGTAATTCTGTATTAGGCTGAAAGACAATAAGCTCAATCATCTGAATGTAGGACTTTAAAACTTTCAATTTTAAAACAATAGAAACTGATTGGCCCTATCTTGAAATACTTTAGCTTGTATCAGAATAATTCCTATAAATAGCATATTCACCACAAATTACTTTATTAGCAGACCCCCACTGAATCTAAAGAGCCTCTGAAATGCTTAAGATTCCAGAATTATCTTGAGTTGCTCTTAGCAGTAAAAAACAAACAAACAAACAAAACCCCAAATAGATGTTAAAGGGCTGGTGGCCCAACAGGTCTGCTAAGTACCCCTTAACTAAAAACAAATTCTTACATAAGATAATCCAGGCAAGAAACTTAAAAGCCTCTAATTGATAGTTTCACTGATGGAGCTGACATTTTTTCAGCATTATTCAGACAAAACTCAGGTGTCCCCAGCTTTAGATCTCTTGGACACAAGATTTCTAGCTGTTAGTCCCAAGTTAACCTCAAGGCACTATGTCAAATGTATTCCGTATACTGTGCCCCCTCCAACCAAAGAATTCACAGAGATTAATACACTATAGAAGGAATAAACATTTCAGATCAGTTTGTGACTACTAACCTGTCTCCTGTTTACACCATCAGAAAAGTTGATACAATAGCTGTTTTTCCTGGAAGCTTTTTTCTAGCAATCACAACAGAAAGAGGCCTGCAAAGGACCATAGGGAGCAGTCTTCTCCATTAGGCTGCAGGACTTAGGTTTATCACAGGAAAAAGCCCAATGGTTCAGTCTTTGGCATCTCCCACTCCATCCGCATTGATGGCAAACATAGCTTCAGCTTCAGGAAGACAGGGAGAGTCGTAGATTTTACAGATTCTGGTTTCCCCTCTTCCTTTCCTCAGGTACAGTCTGACCCAAAGACACAGATCAAAACGCCAAAGTTATAATTTAAAAGTTCTCATTTATGGTAGATCTAAAAAATTTTTGGATGCATATACTTCTTAGAAGGATTTTTCGGATTTTTCTGTATTCCTTAGAGCACTTCCAACCTGGAAGACTCCATTTCTGGCCTGCCCCACCCCCAGTGGATTTTCCATATTAAAACAATTATGTTCTTTTAATAATGAGGAAGAGGCGTATCAATTCTTTATATTCAGCCCTCCATATCTGAAGGCTTTTCATTTCTTTATGAACTAAAAGCAAATACTGATACTAACCAGAGCATGACAATTAGATTGAGCAAGGACTCCTTTGTCTAATTACACAACAGTAGCTTAACAGGGTTTAAATGGAAATGTTATACTTTCATGTCTACTTCACAGTTAACATGACATTCCAAGATGAAGTCCTCTATCCCATTGCTTTACCTGGTTGTTGAGGCATGAGCAATGATATTTCCTCCAATCGGTTTTTTAGGATCTGCAGCAAACATGGCTGCTCCATCCACTTGGGCTACCACCTGGTTGGTGATTACCACTGCCACACCAAACTGATGGAGAAAGGATAAATGTTATTTTTTGTGGCCACAGATATTCCAAGTACCTTACTACTCCCACCCTTTCTCCCACAAACCAATGAATGACTAATGTCTCTATATCTAACTGATATCTTTATATCAGGCCCTAATGTCTTAGCCTCCCAGCAAGGCTCCTGGAATTCATGGCCCCCGAAAGTAGGCATTCTCTGTCCCTACTCGACAACTTACCTCATCAGCGAGTCGCAGAAGCATCCGCAGAAATCTGGCCAAGTGCATCTGCCTAGCTGAAAGTTCGCCCCGACCAGAATAGTCTGTTCTGTAGAGGGCGGTGGCACTGTCTACAATTAGCAGTGCGTACCTACAGGGAACAAGGATTCTCTGAAGCCTATTTCTAGCTTATGTCAGATTCTGGTTCCTTCCTCACTATGCTACAATTTCTTATTCATACATAGTTACACTTGCATATAGATGTTTTATTAATATATTTGTACAGCATTCATGTCTAAGGTACCACCTAACAAGATAAAATTTCCAACAAGTTCAGGTGGATGATGGCTTCATTTTTTAACAGTAATTTGACTTTTAACCACAAAGCAGGAATGTCAAAATAGGAACTAAAACTGCTATATCCCTATTTCTGATTCAAGCTACTATCAGTTTGCCTAAGCAGCCTATTCGAGATTCAGGGCCAGGGCCCTGGGAGCAAATTTAGTGTCTTCTACTGAGCACCTACCTGGACTCTACCATCATGGCTGATGCTTGATAAAGTAGCTGGGTCTGGTGGTCTGTGTTGAATCCACGAGCATATGCAACATTATCTAGGACATCACTGCCAGAGAGCCCATATCTAGAAGAGAAGAGAACATTTATAGGCTGCATACGGAACTCAGGCAGATGAGAAATTCATCTCTAACAAAGAAATTACCTGGATGGGTAGGTAAGAGGTGATGTTGGGGCTAAAGAATATTAATTCCCCTTCCTATTAGGAAGTCCAGGCAAACTATATAAAGAGATGACAGCAACAACTGCTTTGGAGTAGATCTACCTAGCAGGACTTCAGGATAAATCAAGTCTCTTCTTTGAGGGCTCCTGAACTAGAATGAGACATTTCCAAATATAAGGAAAACAATGTTCTGGAAAAACCAAGGGCAACAAGACAAGACTGAAACAAAGATAATGAATCAAAGATCAACTAAACAAATTCATATAAACTTGTTATATAGGAATAAAACCTTCTAAGCAAGGACTCAAAACTGTAAGTTCAAGAGAAACAGGTATATTTCCTTTCCTTTCCTTTTCTTTTTTTAGGCGAGGCAACCCTTGGTTGACCTCGTAGATTGCAAGGACCTTGTCAGTTTACAATCCCTTTTTATTTTTCAAGCCTACAGCACCTGGTCTTCCTAGGAGGTCTCTCATCCAAGTACTAACCAGGCCCGACACTGCTTAGCCTCCGAGATCAGACGGGATCAGGCTTGTTCAGGGTGGCATGGCCGTAGACCATTTCCTTTTTCTTGCTAGTAATTAGTTAAGATAAAATATGTGACATGTATCCGGTATGGTTAAATGAATGCTACTTTAGTTAATTTATCTGATACCTCAATAATGTTTTTTTTCTTTAAAGGCAAATAAAATATCTATTTTCTTAGAACTATCTATTCTTTCTCACCTTTGTACCTGCTACCTAAGTACATGAATGGTTTGAGTAAAAGTTTTCATTCTCATTAAGTTACTGTAATGGAGCCCCATTTCTTCAAAGATAGTTTGATTTTATGCATCTATCAAGACTCAACTAAATGCCTGCACTTTTATAAAAACTTCCCTCTACCTCTCAAATAGACGTGATTCTCCTTCTGCACTTCCAGAAAATTGATTTATGTCTTTTATGGTACTTGTGAGAAGCTACCCTGCCATTCTTTGATTAGACCACAAATTCCTTGAGGGGAAAGACTAAGCTTCTCTACCTAGTACATTTGTTATACTTAGTAAATTCAGAATGTTGCTGAATAAAGCTTTTATCCATAATCCAAACAAAAAGAGAACCATATACATCACTTTAACCCATCATATTTTTATATTGTCACCTCAAATTAGTCTAAAAGTATGTAATATGTAATAGTTGAAAAGAATCTGTTTAAAAATTACAATGTATTATAATTCTTTGAGAATCAAAAGTCTATGATTCTATCAGTCTTGAAAGAAGCAGTCTATTCTATGTGGAGACTGATCATTACAAAAACATGTAATACATCAAACTCATTTTCTTGAAACAGCTTTACTAGTTTTCCTCTCATTTTTCTTCCCTAAAAGAACAGAAAAATAAAAGAATATTCTAGCACTGCAATAACACTGAAATAACACTGCAGTAAGCTAAACCTTGATATCAAGAGATCCCACTCTACCTAACTGCATTTTCCACACCATACAGTGGATTCTTCATATTAGGAATATACAGTCCTGGCACTTTCCTGGACATTTCATCTGCTATTTGTTACCATCAGCACAAATGAAAGTTTAGCCCTGACATTAAGTGGATTGATGATGATTAGTCAAGTCTGGGCATGAAGAAAATGGAGGATGGAATTTTACCTTGGGATCCTGACTAAATAAAATGGGAATAAGGATATAAAATTTTCCATATTTCAATCATGGCTTTAAGATTTTTAAAAAGATTCAAAGGGCCTAAGTACTGTACTACACAAGTCTTCTAGTCTTGACTCAAGAAACATTGATATAATCTACCATCAGGAAGGGAGATTATCTTTTGCTATCAGAACATGGGTGGTTTACTAGAAAAAGAGTTATCCCGGCTTTATGCTCAGCAGTGTTCACAAAGACGACTGTGGGGATCTCTGTGCTGACATCCCTAAAGCAACATGGAATTTTTAATTCCCACAATTTGGAAAGAGCTGGTTGGAAATAAGCATCCTCTCATA
This sequence comes from Eidolon dupreanum, assembly GCA_028627145.1. Classification (NCBI taxonomy): domain Eukaryota; kingdom Metazoa; phylum Chordata; class Mammalia; order Chiroptera; family Pteropodidae; genus Eidolon; species Eidolon dupreanum. Next base: position 55,128,722 of record CM053509.1, read on the forward strand.
GTGTTCCCAGAACTTCCTTAAAGATAACACCTGTAAAAAAAAAAAAAAATTCCTAGGCCTAACCCAGACTTAATGAATCACAATTTTCAGGGACGAAGTGTATTAATATGTATATTTAACAAATACCTCAGGTTATTCTTAACATGTAAGTTTGAAAAACTCAGCTGTATTACCTCAAGGGGGTTCTATAATTCTCTCTTTCATAGTACTAATAAGAACTTTCAAAAGAGGTGGTGACACTATATAGCTAGCAATTGTAACCATGGTTTTCTAACTTCAGCAAGAATTTAGATCACCTGGAGAGCCTGTTAACAGATTGCTGAACCCTATCCCAAAGTCTGTTTCTGATTCAGTAGATCTGGTGTGGAGTCAGAGTTTGCATTTCAAACAAGTTCCCAGGTGATGGTAATGCAGCTGTACTGAGGACCATATTCTGAGAACTGAGCTACAGTGACCTGAATGTGGGTTAATATTCTTCAACAGGGCATGGCAAAAATTAATCAGCGAGGGTTCTGTTGTGAAGGAAAAGGTAGTCATTTACTTAATAAGGCCCTGTAACTTTCTCAGAACTATAAATTTAAATGCAATATAAACAGAAAATCAAGTATAGTTAAAAATGATTAAAATGAATCAATGAAATTTACATTTAAATATATTTTTCTTTTAGTTGACAAAATAGTCATAAACATAGCTCTACTTAATATTCATTAACAAATATTGAATGCCCTGTTCTAGGGCTTAAGGATAGTGAGTGATCAGAACAAAGTCCCTGTCCTCATAGCCAGCATTCCACTATCTCATCTATCCTATCTGAACACCATTTATGTTACTGGGCAAAATCCCTTTTTTTTGGCTATTTATATATTTATTTTTAAAGCCTCTTTTGGGTATAAACTATTTTTCTTTTGACATTCAATATTATTGTATATTAGTTTCAGGTGTATAGCACAGTGGTTAGACATTTATACAATTTACGAAGTTATCCTCAGATTAGTCTAGTACCTACCTGGACAAAATCTTAGTGACTATACAAGAGAGAACTCTTCAACTACTAAAATAGTGTACTTAAAAATTAAAAGTGTGAGTTTTGCACAACACCAAAAACAACTTTGGGAGGGAAGATACAGTTTAATAGACATCTTTAGAAATTTAAGATCAGGCTGCAAAATAATAATTCTTTTTTCATGACAGGGATTTTGTAAGCAGAGGCAAAGAACTACAATTATTGTTCCAACCTAATTTTATACCTGTGTGGTGTACACTCCATGGCTTAGATTCCTCAAACTGTAAACTGGGAAAGAGAATTTGGTTATAATTATAAAACTAGAAAACTCAACGTAGCTAGGCAGGTTCTGACTTAAGCCTGACATTTCAGCATGCAATTAAATTCTATTTAATCACTAGGTTTCAGTAAAATGTGTAGGAGGGACCAAATGATCACATTTGACCCTAGACAAGGAAAAATAAGTAAAAAATTTTGACTTATTTGAAAGTTGTACTAGGGAATGTAGAAACTTAAAAAAATTCTTTACCAGCTTTACTGAGGTGTAATTTATACACCATAGTATCAACCTGTTTTAAGTGTAAAATTCAATGACTTTTTAGTAAACTTGCAGAGTTGTACAACCATCATCACAATCCAATTTTAGAATGTCTCCATCAACCTAAAAAGATCTCTCAAGTCTATTTGTAGTTCCTACTCCCAGCCCCAGGCAAACAATTAATCTACTGTCCCTATATACTTTCCCCTTCTGGAAATTTCACATAAATGGAATATACTATGTGTCTAGCTTCTATCACTTAGTATGTTTTTGAGGTTTATCCATGTTGTAATACATATTGACACTTCATTCCTTTTTATGGTCGAATAGTATTTTGCAGTATAGATATTTTGTTTATTCATTTACTAGTTGATGGACAATGAGTTTGTTCCCAGTTGTTGGCGATTATAACTATAAACATACATGTACAAGTCTCCATGTGGACGTTTTAACATCTCTTGGATACATAGCCAGAGTAAAATTGATGGGTCATACGATAAATTTATGTCTGACACATTCTTTTCCAAAGTGACATCATCTTACATTCTCACCAGCAACGTATTAGGGTTCTAGTTTCTCCATATCCTCCCTAACATCTGATACTACCTCTTTTATTACAACCATCCTCATGGTGGTATCTCACTGTGGTTTTAATTTGCATTTTCTCTTGACTAATGATAATAAGCATCTTTTCAGTTGCTTATTGATCATTTGTGTATCTTCCTTGGAGAAATGTCTTTATAAATCCTTTGCCCATTTTTTAATTGGGTTGTCATTTTATTGTCCAGTTGTAAGAGTTTTTATATATTCTGGGTACTAGACCCTTGTCAGATCTTTCTCCTGTTTTTTTCTAAAAGTGTTAATAGTTTTAGCACTTAGGTGTAGGATTTTCATCTTTAAAAAAAATTATATACACATAAAATTTACCATTTTAACCTTTTAATACAGTCCAGTGGAAATAAGTATATTCTTATTCTTGTGCAACCATCACCACCAGAACTTTCATCATTCCAAACCGAAACTCTGTACCTATTAAACAATAACTCCCTATTCTCTTCATCCCTAGCCCCTGGAAACCATCTTTCTAATTCCTTTATGAATCTAACTACACTAAGTACCTCATGTAAGAGGAATCATATAACATTTTTCCTTTTGCAACTGGTTTATTTCACTTAGCATGTTTTCAAGGTTCATCCACGTGAGAATTTCCTTCATTTTGAGATTGACTATTCCATTGTGTGTAAATCCGACATTTTGTTTCCATTCACCTGTTGGATACTTGGATTATTTCCACATTTTAGCTATTGTTAATAGTGCTACTATGAACACTGATAGACAAGTATCTGTTCCAGTCTCTGCTTTCAATTCTTTTGTGTACATACCCTTAGTGGAATTGCTGGATCATATTGTAATTCTGTTTAATTTTTTGAGGAATCATCAGACTATTATCCATTTTTAGTTAATTTTTAGGTATGGTATAAGGGTCTAAATATATCTTTCTGCATGCAGATATCCAACTATATTAGCCATTTATTGAAAAGACTATCATTTTCTCCATTAAACTGCCTTGGTACCTTTTTCAAAAATCCAACAACTATAAATGAGAGGGTTTATTTCTGTACTCTAGATTCTGTTCCATTGATCCATATATCCACCCTTCCTTATGCCAGCACCACACTGTTTTGATTACTGTTGCTTTACAGTAAATTTAAAAATTCAAAAGACTAAGACCCTCCCCCCACCCCTGCACTCCCAGAGAATGTTTTGGCTATTCTAAGTCTTTGACATTTAAATTTTATAATCAGCTTGCCAATTTCTGCAAAAAAGCTTACTGGAATTTCAACATGGATTGTGTTGAATCTATAGATCAATCTGAGGGAGAACTGTCATTTTAATAGATTGTGTTTTACAATCCGTGAATAGGAAATGTTTCTTTATACAGAGCTTTTTCGATTTCTCTCAGCAATGTTTAGTAGTTTTCAGTGTACATGTCTTGCACTTATTAAATTACCAAGTATTATTTTTAATGCTGTGAATGTGATTGTTTTGTAATATTTGAATTGTTCATTGCTAGTATACAGAAATACTGACATTGTATGCCACCTTGCTGGACTAATTTAGTTCTAGTAGTATTTTTTGTGTGTATAGATTCTTTAGGATTTTCTAAATACAGGATCATGTCATCGATGAATAAAGAGTTTTATGTCTTCCATTCCAATCTGGATGCCTTTTATTTTCTTACCCGACTGGATTGGTAATATCTTTGGTACAATGTGGAATGAGTGGTTAAGTGGACACCCTTGCCTTGTTTCTGATCTTAAGGAGAAAGCATTCAGACTTTCACTATTAAATATGATGCAAGCTGTAGGTTTTTGTAGATACCCTTTATCAGTGCACTTGATAAATGTTCTAACCATTATTGGAAGTGTAATATTGGTCCCCAGCTATTATGGTTGAATTGTCTATTTCCTTAATTATGTCAGCTTTTGTTTCACATATTTGGGGGCTCTGTTATTAGATGTGTATATGTTTATAATAGTTATCCCTTCCTGATGAACTAATCTTTTAATTATAAAATATTCCTCTTTGTCCCTAGTAATACTTTTTTGGTGTGTCTTAAAGTCTACTTTGTCCAATATTAATGTAGTCACTCCAACTCTCTTATTGTTACTATTTCCATGTAAATCTTTTTCCATACTTTTACTTTCAACCTATTTGTGTCAGCATATAGTTGGATCTTGTTTTGTTTTTTTTTTTTAAACCAGTCTGACAGCAACTCATAAATTTTTGGCTAAAGAAGAATGTTTTTCTTTAAGGAAGGTCATTCTTTTGAACCATACATACAACTTTGGAATATGGAGCAATGAGACACTCTTTAGCTAGACTAACTCTGGCAATCATGACAGGGACAGATGCAGGTATATTTCTCTCATCTAATCCAGTAACCTACCTCTCGGCCACTGCTAGCAGTCGTTCTGGCCTAAAGGTACCCTCGGTGTCAATGTACATGGCCTTTCCTTCACCTCCACCTCGGTCAATGGGAAGCTAGAGAGAGGAGAAAGAACTGTGGAAATGAACACTGTACTTCTGATATAACTAACCAACTTCTCCATGATGGGTTTATAATTCCCTCCACCTCCAATAAGGCGAAGGGAAAAATCACTTTAAAGTGACAGAGGTAGGGAAGAAGGCATTCCCTTCTGAGAGAAATACAGCAAGCAGTAGATATGAAGCTCACTGTGCCCCATACCATATGAGGCTAGAGTCTTACTAGAGTTGAACTACTTGGAAATATAGTAACTAGGTGATAAAAATTCTATTTCTGCATACCAACACACAACTCATTGATCCTCTCAAGAGTATAAACATTTGGAAGATCATTTACCTTAGCTTTAGTAACATCCAATTAATTTTAGCATAACATTTCACTTTGTTGAGCTGAGTTCATTTCTGCAAGTTACTAAAGGAGCTTGGCAATGCCCCAGGGCATCCCTAGCAAGTTTAATATATGAGCAAGAAAGAAGAAAAAAGCTGTTTGCTATAACAGTACATATAGATGTTAAAAAATAAAAAAGAGAAAAAGGAAAATAACAGAAAGAAAGAAAAGGAACACCATGAAAACTGTCTCATGAGCTACACAAGGAAATCTGTGCTTTAAGTTACCCAATCCATGCCAGACAGCTTTAAGCTCTACAAATTTTAAGCAAATAATGCTAACGGGTAGTTTCCACCCTAGAAATCTACTTTGGAGCCATAATTCACCTTTAAATTCTGAGGAAAATTCCTTATGGTATTTTACACTAAGGGCCTGGCAGCAACAAATTTTTTTTTCCTATTTCTGAGAAAAAAACTTTATTTTCAAAAGTATAAAAATATTATGTTTGTATTAAATATTCAAACAATAAAGTAGAGTAAAAATTGAAAACTCTCTTCATCACTCCTATCTCCCAGAAGTAATCTTCCAGGTCATTTTCTATGTATTGTCATACATTTTTTATTATATGTGGTTCTGTCACTATGTGTCCCTAAGAATATTATTTCCTTCTCTGTAAAATGTAGATAAAACCCACCTTTTAGGATTATTTTGAAGACAATAATTTATGTAAAGTGTTTAGCACAGTGATTAATATACAGACAGAACTTTGAAGACTTATGATATTCTCTACCTCTAGGGCACTGATTTTAGCATACACTCAGTTACAAATGGCTTTGTTAACCCAGAAAGAAAAATGGTTATTACTTGGCAGGTTGGCAGACAAAATTTTTCAAATCATAAGAAGCCATGGAAGGAACAAAGGATATGTATATAATAAAAGAAGGTCTTGACAGAGGAAAGGTTTGGAACCACTGGCCAAGAGGACAGGAAGAAGATAGCTGTTTTTTGGGGAGGAGAAAATCTTGACACTTCAGGACCTAAGTCCCTAGGAATTAAGATGATGGGGTTCTCTCTTCTCTCACTTTCTGTTACCGTAAATGCTAACATGAGAGGTGTTTCTTCTCCAGCTAGGCAGACCTTGGGAAAAAGGGAGGCCATAGGTGGCTAGACATAGGTAGTCAGACTGACAGCAGAGGCATGGACAAGGTCTCAGTGTATAATGGGGCCAGTCTAAAGGAGAATGACTACTTTTCTTCACTCCAGCCCATTTTACCTCCTCTAATTTGCCCTCCCAGTGCCATTGTAGTCATCTTGTTACTGGACTGGGATACCACCAAGTTTGCTATTTTAAATAACTGCTTAGTACCACCATATTTTAACTCTTCTTCCTATTTTATAGTGATGCAAGTTGTTTTGCACTTTCATCATTTTATAATGCTGTGATGTAAATTCTTTGTACATTTATTCTTGACCACATGCAAAAAGTTTTGTAAGACATTTTCTGTCAAAGGGTATGTACATTTAAAATTGGTACTCATGTTCAACTGTCTTCTCAGAATTTTTAAATTATGCCATTACTTTGAATAATCATGAGCTGTTCATTTTTGTAACTTAACTGTGGCTCCTAACTTTACATAACTTCACTATTAGACAGAGATCTAATATATACTGGGCTTCACTTCATTAAATTGAGAAAATATGAACAAATGAGAACAGATAATGTTTAGATTTAAGTAGTAATCTAACATCCTCTCTATACCTCTGGTGCCAGCTTTTAGGCTGGTGAAATGTAATCCTTTTTATTTTTAATGAATTAGCATTTTTCTCTGAAACAGATATCAAAAATCTATAATTGTTCAAATATTTTTATAGAGGATATGTTTATTTGAGAATTTTGCTTCAGTTTACTGTTGACGGGCATTATCTGACTGCTTAATAAACATTCCCAGGATAGGTTTCTGTTTGTACAACTTTAGAGCATCAGTGTGATCATCTGAGTTGCCTTGGTAACTACAGATATTGTGTACTGTACTCTAAATATTTATTCAAAATGAATCCCTGTCAAAACATGGGGAAAACATATCTATTTAAAAAGGTCATACATCATGTCAAATGACCCATGTGAGGGTAATATTTTAAACAGTACTATTTTCTTTTAACAATTTTCTAATGGTGCTCAGGAGATAAGCTATAGTTCCCATAGCTTACTACCACTCTTAGTCTTCTCAATGCTTCCCCTTACTATTCTAAAAGCTCTCCAATCCCCCTCTTTCCTCCTTGGAATTAGTTATGAGAGACTTAGGTCTACTTAATACTAGAATCCTAACTTGCCTGAGACATATAATGACACTTTGGTCTGCAATAAAAAGATTGGTAGAGCAATTAAGGAAAGAACTGCAATTAAAATGATAAGGGAAAAAGGAAAAAAGAATGAGAAAAACAGGAGACTATCAAGTTGGGTCTCTTGTTGTTAGGTAAACTTTTATTCATAAAGAACCAGAATATTGTCCTATCTCAAGAAATAGCATTCATCACTTCAAGACAGGAGCAGTGACTGATAAAAGACATCTGTAACATGAGAAAAATAAGGATACAGATTTCCTTGGGTGACTTGAGAAAACCAGCCTCATTACATTAGTCCCTGCAGATATTTGTGTTTACTAAATGTGAACCCTAGGCAAGACAAAAGACCCAGGGTCCTAACAAAACCCTTATTTTTTATGATACATACCATCTTTACCTATAACACTACAGTAATGTAATAAACATTTTTTGATAAAGTGCTAGTTAAATACAGAACAAATTATAAAGGACAGTTCACAACTTGCTTTATAAGGGGAAAAAACACAAAGAAAATTTATATTTGATGTCTGAATTTAGAAATAGGTTCTAAAGGGATAAGAACTCACACTAGGATGGAAAGATACGAGGAAGCCTCCTCTATTATACTGATACATGAAGGGAGATTTCATTTCAGTTGTTCTTGAACCGCATCAATAAGTTGTACCCATGGAAGAAGAAAGTATAATCTACCTAGATTAAATGTCATTTTCTTCAAAATAACTAAAACTGAAATAAAGCCCTGAAAGATTATAACAGAAGAGTTGGTCCATGGTAATCGATCAGGTTCCAGGGTACTTTGTGGGCCAGCCACTCAGCAGCAGCATACCCTTAAAGCCAAGGAATACCTAGACCCCAAAGGGGAAAGGGATCCCCAAAACATTGCTTAAAGTTGCAAAATGGTAAATAGTTTATTCACTTTCTCTTCTATATCCTTCTCCCTCTCTCTCTTATATCTTTCATTTTCAGAGATTCCAATGTTCTCTATATAGAAATTAGGTCTACATCTCTAAGTACTAATGAAAATTTTACTTGGTTGTCTCATCACCTCAAACCCACCATCTCTAAACTTGCACTCATCTTTCCATTAAAAACTCTCTCTCTCCCCCAAACCCTTTTTAGAGTTTATCAAATTAATACACTGTTGGACTGAGGGGTATTTTTTTTATTGTTAATCATTAAGTGTGTTGCCCTTTACATCTTCTTCCTGCATCCTTTCAGTGTCACTATTTTAGTTTTCTGGTCTTGTTCAGCTAATGCCTGTAATAACCATACATCAAATATCCTCAGCTCTTGCTTCTCCTTTCAATTCATTCAACAAATTGCTACCAGAATATTTCTGAAAATTCTGTTTATGTTACTCTTTAGTTGAAAATACTGACCTCCATTCTACACAGAATCAAGTCTAAACATCTTATACTAAGTCAAGACCTTCTAAAATATATTCCTGATGTGTCTTTTTAAGGTTTATCTCCTACGACTTTTCCAAATAAAACCTCTGGATGAGGTAAACAGGTTTATTTATCGTATTCTCAATACATTATACCTGTCTGCCCTCTGCATTTCCGTCATACCACTCCCTACAGTTAAATGCTTTTTAATTTCTTTACCTACTCAAATTTAGCATTCTTCAGGAGTCTGGTCCAATCTCTTCCCTCCATAAAGTATTTCATGGTTACTCTAGGGTGTAATCCCTCTCTTCCTTAAATAGTTATGCTACTTCCTCTATAGTATTTATTTGATAATATATCAGGTATGCCTTAGGACATCTACTTTACCATTTCCATCCATTCAAGTATTTACTGAGTGCTAAGCACTGACTTAGGCACTAGCTATATAGGAGAGAATAAGCCAGTGACACGTTCCACTCCTATGAAGGTTTTAAGAGCATGGGCTCTGAAGTCTGGTTTGATTTTTGCATCTACTGGTACTTAAATGCAATATGATCTTAGGCAATTATTTAATTCACTATGTCTGTTTCCAAATCCATCACTGAACTGGAATCTAAGTAAAGGAAGAAGGGGTTCAGGAAAGGTTTTATCTTGATGGAGGAGATACTAGGCATGTTTGTATACCAATGAGGATAATTGTATACAAAGGCAAAATAGAAAACAGAAGGAATAGAAGCCTTGAGAAGGTGGCTGGAGATGGTAAACAGATCACAATGACAGGATGGGCCTTTAAGAGGAAAAGAGACATTTTTTTTCTGTTGCAATCCAAGATAAGAAAAAGTAGGTATAAATGTAGGTAGATTTATAAAGGTGATATGAAGAACAGGTTAGGTCACTGGCTAAAAGTAAGGGTTGAAGAGGAGCATAAAAATTTGAGGAGAAATGATAAAGTATGAAACAGTTGTCTTACTGAGTGGGGAAAATCTATGTCAAAATAGAGAAATTCAGTAGATCTGCCCAGCAGTTTGTTGAATTTAAAGTGAAGCCAGTCAACTTTAGGGTATGATTTTTCTCCAGCATGATCCGCTATTTGGGAGTAGGCATTGAGAAGACAGATAAGGTTCATTTTATTTATTTATTTTTTACGCCTACAGCACCTGGTCTTCCTAGGTGGTCTCCCATCCAAGTACTAACCAGGCCCGACCCTGCTTAGCTTCCGAGATCAAACGGGATTGGGCTTGTTCAGGATAGCATGGCTGTAGACAGATAAGGTTCATTTTAGATTGGCTTCTCTTCAGGTGAGGAATGTAAATCTGAGGGTATTTGTAAAGGAATGACTTTAACGATGAATCATAAAATCTAGACTACTGAAGAGGGCAAGTCAAAGCCACAGGAGGTCTAGTAGATGGTAAGAAAATATTTAATATCGATAATCTGAAAGTTTCTATGATGTGGAGGAATTCTGCAGTAGGAGTCTACCTATTAACCAGCCATAGGATTCTTAAGGACAGAGAAAGGACCTTTTATGACCATCAAAACAGATGCTTGAAAACAGTGGAAATCAATTCGTTCTTGCTGACTTGATTAGTTAGAGCCAACAAAAGCTCTATGACCATCAAAACAGATGCTTGAAAACAGTGGAAATCAATTCGTTCTTGCTGACTTGATTAGTTAGAGCCAACAAAAGCTCACCTGGCATGTTACAGCCAATGTATGACAGATCTGGGTCTTCCCAGTTCGAAATTCTCCAAACATCTCTGTGATGGATCCAGTCTCAATTCCTCCTAAAAGAGCAATAAGAAATATCTCTTAGCATAATACGAATGATTAGAAAAATTAACTTGGAGCTCAGCAGAAAAATGTTTTTACAGAAGGGTACATTGGTATAGGAGAGAGGGCTAACACTCAAATTTGAGGGTGATTACTGAACTCATGCTATTATGTACTCTAAAAAAAGAGAGAAAGAACTTGAATGATTAAATATTTGGAGAAGCAACAAGAACAAAATCTAACTTTGCAATAATTTAGGACAGGACGGCAATGCTTTCAAAAGTTCGAAAACTTTACAGGTTTCCATAAAGTCATGAAGATTAGTGTACACTACAACGTTACAATATTCAAACACGGAATGTTTTAATCAGTTATCAGATTTTCAACCTTATGTTAGAGTAGAAGGTTAAAATGATTTCTTTAGGCAAAGGGAACTTACGCCTTGAATGCAACATTAAACGGAGATTATTTCATTGACAGATACTTTCAGTATTTTATATCAGGTCCCACCCTGCAGCATTCTTACTTTATTGATGTAGATACTTCTCTTATCTCTTAATCATATCTAACACATAAATCCTACCCAAATACTTTAGTTTTGTCCTATAATCTGGATGCTTTGCTAACTGCAGTTCACAATATAGGATAAAGAATTACTACACCTTGAAGTAGTTTGTCAAGCTCTTTGGAGCCAGTTGTAATCTGTATGATTTCTGATCTCCTTTGGTGGAACTCAGTTGCAGTGGTGAAACCCATTGGAACTAATTTAGCTGCCTCAGTCTGAGAAAAACAAGAAATGTCAAATCAACAAAATATGCTTTGCAAAACAAAAGTCAGGCAGATAGGGGGAGGAGACAACACCTAACAAATTTCCAGAGTGAGTGATTTCTCTTTAAGAAGTCATCAAAATACTAGTAATTCTAGTTCTAGGACTACATTAACTCTCTGGCAACTAGAGAATAAACTAATTTAGAGACTCCATAATGATTAGTTTTTAAATTGCCAATTCAAGTAATATATTCATGTAGTTTATAAAAAACTTTTATAGACCCACATATATGTATTTGGCCTGGTTTACGACAAATATAACAACACAGTACAAAGTCCAAAACATATTTAACCCAGCAACTGCACTTCTGGGTATTTATCCAGAAAAAACCAAAACGATAATTCATAAAGATCTATGCACCCCAATATTCATGGCAGCACAATTTACAATAACCAAAATATGGAAGCAACCTAAATGCCCATCAACAGATGATTGGAAAAAAAAAATTACGGTTCATATATACAATGGAATATTAGCCATTAAAAAAAGAAATCCTACCATTAGCAATGATAATGGATGGACTTAGAGGTTATTATGCTGAGTAAAATAAGTCAGAGAAAGAGAAATATCATATGATTTCACCTATATGTGGAATCTAAGGAACAGAAAGAATATAGTAATCAAAAACAGACTCACAAATACAATAGACAATTTGGTGATGGAGAGAGGAGAGACAGGGTTAGGAAACTGAGAGAATGGAGTGAAGGGTTAAAGAAGCACAAATTAGTAGTTGATAGATGGTAAAGAGGATGGGGAGCACGGAATAGGGAATGCAGTTAGCATTAATATGTTGGCTAGGTGGATGGCCAGGGGAGGGTGGGAGCAATTGGGGGGATTGTTTTATGAATTATATAGATGTCTAACCAATGTACTATATACTTTAAACTAATTAAAACAAACAAATTAATTAAAAAAAAAACTTTTAAATCTTCATTCCCTGTCTCATCAACCACAGACTGTAACTCTTAACTTTCTACTTTGTTAAATAAGGACATATGTCCTTTGATCTCTCCACACCTACTTCCCCATCTCTGCCAGCTGTACCCGTTCTTTTATACTATTAAGGTTGAGACATTTATATCCTATTTTGTAGTTCTTGATAAGTCTTCAACAATAAGTCTTTAAGCTGATTCCAAAATTTAAAAATAAACACATTCACAAATATGCGGGGATTAAATAACACTCTCCTAAATAACCAATGAGTCAAAGAAGATACCATATGGGAACTTAAAAAATACTTTGAGGTAAATGAAAATGAAGACGCAACATACCAAAACTTATAGGATGCAGCAAAAGCAGTGCTTACAGGGAAATTTATAGCTGCAAACGCCCATATTAGAAAGATCTTAAATCAATAAACTAACTTTCCACCTTAGACTACTGGAAAAAGAAGAGCAAACTAAACAAGCAGAAGGAAGAAAATAATTTAGAGTGTAAAAAATGAAAGAGAGAATAGAAATACAATAGGGAAAATCAGTGAAACCAGAAGTTGGTTCTTCAAAGAGATGAACAAAATAATAATAAAAAAAAGCTGAGAGAGAAAAAAATAGTGTAGAGGCTCTGTTCATCCCTCTGGTGACCAAATCAAAGTTGTGACAGAAACAAGAAGCTAACAGCAAGGAAAATCGCTCTACAACTAGGGAGAGAAATAAGAAATTACCCTGCAACAGGAGGAGGTAGGACAGGGCAAGGACACAAGGCTGCCCAGTACTGAGCTGCTGAGTGGGACAGAGGCCATAGCAGTGGCAGTAGAAGACACCTCTTAAAGGGGCCATATCCATGAGCAAACTTTTGCAGTGATGGACCTGCTTGCTCTGAGTACCAGTGCCAGGTTGGCTGCACAGGGGGCACCAGGGACTTACAAGGGGACAATGAGTTGTCTGAGTGAGGGCTGGAGGCAAGACTGGCTTTGTACAGAAGTGCCAGGGGTATCTACTGTTCCTCTGGTGAGCCCTCCCCGCTCCTAGTGTGCAGACTCAGTGCCACCATAGCTGAGAAGTCATCAAACTGGATAAGAGAGGTCGCTCTGCCCAGAGGATTCCCTGAAACCCTGCCTCACCCAACTCACGCCCCACCTCCAAGCCATATCTAAATGTATCCTCGGTGAGTAAGGTGCCCCTTGCAGCACCCACACTCACAGTGGTGGCCGCTGATCACGAACTCTGGTGTGATCTCTTAAGGCAACTATAAGTACAGCATCTGTAGATTGTTTGCTGAATCTTAACAGGTGGCTCTGGAGGGGCATAGGCTAGGGCTAAATTTGGCCTGCAGCTGAACCCCTCTCAGGACTGTGCCACTGGACACCTACTTCACAAAGCCATATCAGTAGACCAGGAGACTTAAGAGCTTTGTTTAGTACATAGAAACAGACACAGAAAGGCAGCCAAAATGAGAAGAAAAATAAGCAAAAACCATGAGAACAGTACAGAGATCCAGAAATAATGGAGTCAAGCAATCTAACATGTAGAGTTCAAAATATTAAAGATGTTCAATGAACTTACAGGAAGTGTAGATGAATTCAGTGAGAACTTTAACAAAGAGATAAAGGAAATTATAAAAGGGAACCAGTCAGAAATGAAGAACACATTATCTGAGATGAAAAGTATATTAAGTGGAATAAGCAGAGTGAATAAAGAGGATTGAATGACCTGTATAGAGGATGAGAAAGCCAAGGACACTCCATCAGAATGGCAAGAAAAAAGAAGCCAAGAGTATAACAATAATTTAAGAAGCCTATGGGACACTATTAAATGTAAAAATATCTGTGTCGTAGAGGTACCAGGAAAAAAACAATGCTGAAGAGCTATCTGAAGAAATAATGATGGAAAACTTCCCTAATCTGATGAAGGAAATAAACATAAGACCCCAGGAAGCTCAGAGAGTCTCCCAAACCAGAAACTCAAAGAGGCCCACACCAAGACACATCATAATTAAAATGCCAAAGGTTATATACAAAGATAGACTCTTAAAAGCAGCAAGAGAAAAGCAGCTAGTTATTTCAAGGGAGCACCCATAAGGCTGGCAGCTGATTTCTCAAAAGAAACTATGAAGGACAGAAGGGCTTGACACAAAATATTCGATGTGATGAAAACCCAGGATCTATAACCAAGAATACTTTATCCAGCAAAGCTATCATTTAGAGTTGAAGGACAGATAAAGAGCTTCCCAGACAAAAATAAGTTAAGGGAATTTATCAACACCAAGCCAGTATTACAGGAAATGTTGGAAGGACTTCTTTAAGAAGAAAGAACATGTATCAAAAACAGGAATAAAGAATGGTAATAACTACATTCCTATCAATAAGCACCTCAAATGGAAAAGAATTAAGTGCTCCAACCAAAAGATAGAGTGGCTGAATGGATAAGAAAACAAGACCCCTACACATGCTGCCTAAAAGAGACTCATCTCAGATTAAAAGACACACACAGACTAAAAGGGGATGGAAAAAGATATTGCCTTGATGGACCTTGAAGGTATTGCACTGAATGAAATGGGTTGGACAGAGAAAGAAAAATATCACATGATTTCATGTACATGTGGAATCTAAAGAACAAAATAACAACAACAAAAGAGAAAATAAACTCATACAGAGAATATTCTGAGGACTAGTAGATGGCAGGGGAGTTTGGGGGGACCAAAAAAGGCAAAAGGATTAAGAGATACAAATACAGAGTTGCAGAATAGACATGGAGATGTAGAGTGCAGCATGGGGAAGATGGTTAAAAATGTTGTAACAAATATGTAAAGGTAGAAAGGAATACTAGATTTAGTGGGATGATCACTTTGCGAGTTATGTGAATCTCTGATCACTACTGCACACAACTGAAACTCGTATATTATTGTATGTCAACTGTAATTGAAAAAAACTCAATGAATTGTACAATGTAAAATATAAGCAACTAATTGTCTATTGTATTTCAATACAGCCAGAAAAAAAAGATGACTAAAATCACCAAAATCATGAATGAAAGAGAGGATATTACTACCAACCTCACAAAAATAAAACTATGCCAACAAATAACTTGGATGAAATAGATAAAGTTCCAGAAAGACCCAAACTATCAAAACTCACTCAAGTAGAAAAAGAATCCAAATCAAGATACTAAAAAATAGGTTGAACATGAATCTAAATTCAGTAAAAGAAACTGCCTGAGTCTGACTACAAAAAAAAAAAAAAAGAAAGAAAAAAGAAAATCTGCATAGATCTACAGCAAGTAGAGATCGAACTTGTAATTTCAAAACTTTCAAAAAAGAAAAAAAATCAATGAACAGCTGAGTAGTCGCTTTGTACTATTCTCTAAACTTCTTTATATATTCTCAATACTTCACTTGAAAATTTATATTATAACTTTGTAAATGAAATTCACTGCAATACTGGTGTGACAGAAATACAATTTTTTCATTAAGGTTCCAATGTTAACAATCCTGTCTCTCGAAGGTTTCTACTGTTAAATTCAAACGAGTATAAAAATTTTATACTCCATCAGTTTCAAATTCATGCTTAACTTAACACTGCTTTTATATCTGAGCCACGTCTTTCTCTATTCTTTGACTTTACCATTTCTCAAATTTCCCAACCCCTCAATCTTACTATGTATTACACTGAATCCTTATTTCTCCCTGAACATCTCCTTTCCTTCTCCAAAGTGGACTGTCTGCTCTCTAGGCTAACTATTGTCCTGGGTCTTCCTTCACTCAGTACTTGTGTTGGAGCCACTTTAACCTAAATCCTGTTTTCCACTTTCATTTTGGTAAAGTATATCTTTAAATAACGTCCTAAGAAAGAGTGGGTGAGAAAAATGTTCTGAATTCTTATATTTCTTAAAATGTTTTATTCTGCCCTAATACTTAATAACATTGCTATAAATAGAATGTTAGATTTAAAATTATTTTCCCTCAGAACTTTGAAGGTATTGCTCTACTAGCTTCTACCACCCAGATTTCTGATAGGAAATGTGGTATCCAATTGTTATTCCTTTACAGGCATTTTTCTCTCTCTGAAATCTTGCACAATCTTCTCTTTATAATTGTCATACTGAAATTTCACATTGGTGTGTCTGGGTATTGGCCTTTGACACTCTATGGGGTCTTACTGTGTAAGTCTTATGCCTCCTTTTAGCTCTGGGAAACTTTCTTGTATTATTTGAGAATTTCTTTCCCTCTTTTTTTCTGTGACCTCTTGTCCTATAACCTACTAATTTTCAGAATGAATAAAGATTAATGAGAATTAGAAAATAAAAATACCAAAAAGAGGGGGAAAGGAACTAAAAACCAATACTTAACTCTAGTCAATGTTTGTTAAAATATTTAGGGGGTAATGTACTAATATCTGCAACTTTCTTTGAAAGGCATAAAAATATCCAAGATAAATTGACTGTTGGATAGAGAAGAACAGATAGGTGATAAAGCAAGTATACTGGAATGTTAATTGAAGAGTCCAGGTGGTGGGTATATGAATCTTCATTGTGTAATTCTTTTAGCTTTGCAGTAAGTCCAAACGATAACAAAATGTTGAGGGGAAAAAACTCATAGGAGATGCTTTACCTTCTTGTTACTTTAACACCTGCATTTTCTTGTCTATGAGCTCTTAAAGGAACAGAATATAACCAAAGTGAAATTTAAAGTAAAAATCCATGCAACTGCCTAATCTGGCAGAACTTTACTTCTATTCTTACACTTAAGATAAGATAAAAAGCTTGCTTTCATCTGTGCTAGGTAGTTTTAAATCTTTAGAAGTTTTTAATAGCTAAGAACTATCAAACCCTTGGACATGAGACATAAAATTGCAAGTGAAAATATTACAAAAAATATCCATGCTGCCTCTGTCAGTGCTATCATAGTGCACTGAGAGGGCATAGCTCAACAAAAACCAACTACAATTACTTTAAACTTCGAAAATATGGAAAAGGCCACAGGAGAATCTGGTACCTTCTAAATGAATTACCTCATTCACAGTATCTTTCTCTCTTAACTATGTGATTATATTCTGAAAATTAATTTCTTTTCTTTAGTTTCCTTTCTCCATTGTGACAATGGATATTCTTCCTAAATCTCAATTCCAAAGACTTTGGGGAGATGGGTGGGAATATGTCCAGTACTGAATGTTCTATAATCTTTAAAAATAAATAACACAATCAATCTTTACCCACTAAAAACTTGCAATATAAAATGTCTGAAATCAAAGAGTACAGAAAAATCAAGACATATGTCTATATCATTTTGCACATCTCATTTCTCACTTATTACAGGTTCATATTTATGTTTTCACAGAAGCAGAACACTGATTTCTAAAACTAAGTTCTGACAAGGCATAATCAAAGATCCTGTCAGAATTTGTTCAGTCACAAAAACTGATGTTCAGAAAGAAACAACAAATAGACTTTAGGGACACCTACTGGCTTATTAACAAATAATCTTTCAAGAAGGCATTAGGGACTCAAAACTCTTATTTCCAAATCAATCACCACTTCAACAATCATTTATTTTTTTGAGTAATCCAATAAATGATAACTTCATATTTCCATGGATAGCAATATCTTTCCCCTACGGGGTCAAATTAAGAATTACAATTCTTGAACCCTGACTGAATTATTATTACAGAGTGGTACTAAGTAAGTGGAAACAGCCCTACCAATGCTTAAAAATTCAAAGCTCTTAGTATAATACCTAATAAAACAGAATTTACTGGGTTATATATATATATATTAATGTGTGAGATATTAAATAAGTACACATAAATCTCAGATATTGTCCATTTGACTAAGTTACATGGCAGAACTACAGGCACTGAAGCTATCCAATACAAAAGATGCATTCTTTTGGAAGTTTCTTTAGCTTTTGGAGATTATTTTCAGAGAAAATTTCTGTGAAACTATAATAGTAATCGACATAAAATATGAAAATATCTACAGCCATGCCACCCTGAACAAGCCCGAGCCCGTCTGATCTCAAAAGCTAAGCAGGGTCCGGCCTGGTTAGTACTTGGATGGGAGACCACCTAGGAAGACCAGGTGCTGTAGGCATAAAAAATAAAAAATAAGGAATTGTAAGCTGACAAGGTCCTTGCAATGTGTGAGGTCAACCAAGGGTTGCCTCGCCTAAAAAAGGGGGGTGGAAATAAATACACACACACACACACACACAAATGTAATTTTATAGGTAAATATTTGTTTTACACTATATAAAACTTCAAAGGTAAAGCTACTCAACTCTATAACTATATAACACCAAAGGATAAGTGCTTAAAATAAAATGTAATCATGGGAAATTTTGAGTGCTAGAGAAATATATGAAGTAAGAAAAACAGTAGCTGTTAAGATATTGGAGGGAGATGAAAAAGGATCATAGTATATATAATAGGATAAAAATAATTGATTTTAGTCTTAGTTCTGCCATCATCTGCATGACCTTGGATAAATAACTAAACCATTGTGCCTAAATATCCTCATGTGTAAATCGAATAATACTGGCTCTACTTATGTTTCTTAGTGTTGTCATCAAGGACAAACGATAATATTTATGAAATGGATGGGATTTCAAAGTTAAAGTGCTATGCCAGGAATTAAGTTATTACCTCATTTCAGTTAAGCCAGTAAATTCACTTTTACGTCATTTATTAAGGCAAAAAAAACTAAGCGCATGATTTGAAATCACATTCTCTTTATCATTAATAAAGAACCTTGCCTGTGATTAGTTGACTAACAGATTATATACACTGAGAGCCTAATTAATGACTTTAATATTTAAAACAGCTTTTCCATTTGACAGTGAAACATGTTTATTATAGAAAATGTAAAAACTTAAGAAAATTGAGGCAAAAAAAAAACTGTTCACATTCTTACCATCCAGAAATAACATTTTAGTGTATTTATCCCAAGTGTTGTACATTTATAAATACACATTTTTCTATATCATAATTATGTATGGTATCAGATGGGTACTAGATTTATTGGGGTGATCACTTTGTAAAGTATATTAATGTCTAATCACTATGTTGTATACCTGAAACTAATATATTGTATGTCAACTATAATGGAAAAATAAGAAAATATTATATACATTTAAAATTAAGCGTGTGTGTGTGTGTGTGTGTGTGTGTGTGTGTGTACACACATACACACTTGTTTTATTAACCTTTCTTTTATCAGGTTATGTCAATAAATATTCCTATGTCAAATTCTTCGAAACTTTTTTGTGGCTGTAATACTAATGGCATGAGATCATAATATCTAGAAAGAAAAGGTACATACCACTCACAGCTGGTGGGAGCGTAAAGTGATAGTCAATTTGGTAGTATTTATGCTATAAAACCATGATACTGCAATTCTCTAGAGAAAATTCCAATTTATGGAAGGTGGCACATACAGAGATAATTAACTGGTAATATAGTCACCCCTGGAAAGAGGAACATGCCAACAGGAGGGATAGAAAGAGGAAGATAGCAACCTTTCTTTGTATAACCTTTTGAACTACTTCCGATGCATCCCTAGTTCACATAAGCAGTACTTACCAGAATTTTATCAGCTTTGGCTTCACTAATTCCCTTAATATTTATGAGTTCCTTCTTTGGTGCATAGGCAACAGCCTCCACAGTATGAAATCCAGCTTCTTCCAATTTCTTCACATCACTGGCATTTATGCCACATTGCTGCAAGTGAAGAAAACCATGAATAAATTTAAATTTTAGTTCTATCATCTATCTAATATGAATATCTGCCCTACCTATTTCACAGAGCTGTTTGGAAGAACTGTGGTATTATATTCCAAAGTTTTGAAAAGTGTGCGTTACATATAAGGTATTTATTAACAGATTATGAACCTTTCCATGATCAAAATCAGCATTTTTAAACTAGTACTATCCCATTTATATTAAAATGGACTCATCATGAATTGGGATTAAATCAGTAACTTCCAAGCACTGGGAGAAAAACCCGTAATGCTCAACTTTTTATGACTGGGACACTAAATAAACTTTGAGAACCTGGGTTCTAAAAGACCACTTTAAATCAGTATTTCCCAATGTTTTCCACATCAAACACACAAAATTGGTATTTTTTACACTAAGCTGGGACAAACAAATAAGGCTGCCTCAGAACTGAGCACTATCTTAGCATATCAATACCCTTTTTGTAACACAATGACTAGAAAGCTCTGCTCTTACAACCTACAGTGAGATTACAGAAAGTTTTTGGTCAGAGACATATATCATTTATCAAAACAAACCACTGAAAGCCACCTGTTTCTCCCCATATACAAAGTCAGCTTTGGTTTTATTAGCCACCAAAACCATGACTTCTGGGAGAGTATGAGTTGTGGGGGATGTGTATGTATTGGGGGTCAGGGAAGGTTTGAAAGATGGGAGAGAATATATGCCCACAGAAACCATGTCTACTATTAATATTTAAGCAATATGCATGTGTGGG
Source organism: Eidolon dupreanum (assembly GCA_028627145.1). Taxonomy (NCBI): domain Eukaryota; kingdom Metazoa; phylum Chordata; class Mammalia; order Chiroptera; family Pteropodidae; genus Eidolon; species Eidolon dupreanum. Next base: position 55,149,391 of record CM053509.1, read on the forward strand.
TATAAGGATGCTCATGATACTGAAAGTTATGACTGAATTCTCTAGTGTTTATCACGATACTGTTTAAGTAAACTTCTGGAGTCTTGAAGCTTAGCTGGGTATACGAAGAATGTGTGTAAAGAGGCAAAAGAAAGAAGGCTTTCTCTGCTTACCCTCCTACTTATTTAAGTCGGCTGCACTCACACTGGTGCCTCTGTACAATGGGCAGAAATGGTGGAAGGCCCCAGCTCTGGTACTTGATGTTCTTGCAGCTCTGGTACTTGATGTTCTTGTGCAGAGTCCTAAATTGGAGCTTGGCTCTTATACCTTAACAACTACAAACCCTTCTCCCTGGCCCCTATGACAGCTGTCTTGCTAGTAACTTCAGCACAGATCTGGGTCTTCAATCCTCCCTGCAACGCTGGCCCAGGCTACTATAATTCCCTGGAGAGTAATTTCATACTTAGTACAACAGCATCCTCCACCATTGGATCCTAGGGTTTCTTAGTTTCTGACAATCCAGCTCTAAGAAAAGTGATAAAGTAGGAGGAACATTCTTGACAAAAGGAGAGCTCTGCCCAGACATGTTTAGCAACTATCTTATGCCTTTCCACAGGATCCTTGACAATCCTTTTAAAAACTCTAATTTGGGTCTTGACTACAGGTAGTAAACCAATGGTTTGTGTAAATATTGTGGTTTCTCCCAATAGGTAGAGAAATCTAGTCTGGCATTAAATTAGCAACTAAGCACATACCTCTAATCTTGAGATAGGTTGTGGGCCAAAGCTCTCTTCTTCCAGGGAAGTATCTGCATTTGCTTCAAGCTGCATCTGCATAGCCATTACTCAGTGTTCAATACTGAAAAATGTAGATGGCCATCAGGAAGAACACTAGAGAGAGTAGAGCTGTAAACTTAATTTTGCAATAAATCTCTGAAGAATTACTTGCTAGGCTTTTGGTCTAATCAATGACCTACCCATGGCAGGAAAAAGAACAAATATCTCACAAACTTTCCCTTCTACCTAGGTTTATCAGAAAAACTTTAATAATAGCCAAGGGAGAGTATCAGACAAGAGGACACAGGGAGGCTTCTGGGGTGCTGACAGCACTCTATTTCTTGACCTGAGTGGTGATTACACAGGTATATTCATTTTGTAATAATTCATGGAGCTGTATACACTTTTGCCCGTTTTTCTACATGTATATTGCACTTCATTCTAGAGGTTTAAAAAAACTGCTCACTCCCTAGTCATCACGTGAACCGTCTTCCGATTAGATAATTAAAATATCTTTTTGTCAAGTGGACGTTGGTAGGTAGTAAGAAAAGCATGGTATAATGGAAAGAGGGCGGACCAAAAATCCAGCTCTAACACAAAACAGCTGTAATTTTAAGTCATTACACCTCTCCCGACCTCGGCTTCTTCGCCCACCCCCACAAGCGTTGGAAATGAAGGCCTCGAAAAGATTCCTCTCTACTCTAACCACGGGTCCGCTTCTGTTTTCGCCACAAAGAGCTCTGAGTCTGTTGGGTTCCGGCACGCCCTACCTCTTTTGGCGCAGAGAGGCCGGGTTAAGTCGGCCGCGGGAGCATGGGCCTGGGTTTGGCTAACGCGCAGACGAACTCGGAGGCGGAAAGTGGCCGGGTCTGCGCCTGACATACTCACCTCAGCCTGCAGCGCTCCTAGCTCGGACCGGCTGGGCTATGGGCTCCGACCTCCGTCCGCTGGGCCGGCGCGCGACCGACCCCGGACCGACTCCAGACGCCCTCGCTTGCGCCTCACTTCTCTACTCCCTTTTCCAGCCTTCTGCACACAACCCAGGCGAGTTCCGGCTCCCAACTACGCGCCGGGGACACGTCTCAGCTCTCCTCACCACTCAGCCTCCCGAAGCAGCACGCGATCTGCCAGCCCGCTTTCGGAAATCCCGCCAAATCCTCTAGAGCAGGGTCACGCCCGTGCCGACGTAACGTCTCCCTGCCCTTCTCAGATTCGCCTTCTAGCCTGTCCCGGCGCTGCTCGCGAGCCGGAAAGCTAGGCCCAAGGAACTTGATCGTGCATGATATTAAGAATTAGCCTCTTCCTTTTAACCCTAAGGACTTATTCAAAACTTGAGAGTTGCCGCCTTCTCATTTCCAAATCGAGAACTACAACTCCCAAGAAGTAGTGGAGTCGGCCCGAGACTACATCTCCCAGTGTGCACCGCCCGCGGACGCCGCCGTAGCTACTCGGCTCCTTTCGCAAATAGTCTGGTTCCAAAGAGGTATTTTTGATTAACGTAAGTATCTAAAGGTGGGCTTCCGACTCAGTCAAATTCCCGGAGCCAGACGCTTTCCAGGCTCCTAGAGGGGATGGAGCTGAGGAAGCTACAGTAGGTGGATGAAACTGGGAAATCGAGCTAGTACCAGGAGAGAGAAAGAAATGGTTGGAATGTTAGTCAACCTGTAGTGCTTTACTGGAAATTTACAGGACTCCAAAAGAAGGAGGCACTGATTTGGGGAAGGTAAACCATATCGTATTTTACTGGAAAGTCTGATCTGTGATTCCGGTTTTAAAGGGTGAATAGGGGTTTCTCGGACGAAGGAGAAGCAATGGAAAACAAGCACATAGATGTTATTGGACATGGAAATTTAACAACCTGGTCTAAGAATAGTATTGTTTAATGAGGGAGGAAAAGTTTAAGAGGTGATGAGACTGGAAAGTTACATATAGTTGTAGAGGCTTAAGACCCTGTATGGAGCTTTAGTGTTTATTCTTTAGATAATGGGGAAATCATTGAAAGTTTGTAAGCAGACAAGTATGGTTAGATATATTCTCTTCACTACTTTATGTTTGTGGAGTGCTGTAAAATTCATAAACTTTAATCCTCACACCATTATCTTGTAGCACTGAAGGATAGATATCAGGGGAGAGTAAACAGCAAAAACTGTTAAGAAGCTTCTTGCAATATTTCAGGCAAGAGATGCAGGCTTGAGTTAGAGCAATGACAACAGATTCAGGAAGCATTCTCCAAGTGGAATTAACCTAACTTAGCGATTATAGATAGTACCTAGGGATAATAATGAACTGCCTTCCATACCAAAGGTACCTACAGTTACCTCCTATTTTTCGCACCCCTATCTTTAGAGCATCTGCAAACCCATAGCCCCTTTTCGCTGAGTGAAGTCATATGATTGCCCCTTCATTAAAATTAAATTCCTGTGGCTGTGTGGATGTCAAATGAGAGAAACCCTTATAGAAAGATTAAGAAATCGAGAGACTAAGAAGGAGTCTAAGACAGAAAGAAACAGCTTGGCGGGGGGTGGGGGGGGGGTGTAGGAGGGGGTGGGAGGTGGGGGGACAGTTCGAATTCTGACTGCTTTCCAGATCTCCTTTCCAGGTTCTCAGGGGCCCAGCAGCACTTACTGTTCTTAAGGTCTTTGAGATACACCTACACCCCAGTAAAGCTCCCTTCCCATTTTTTTCTGCTTGAAATAATTTGAGTAGTTTTCTGTCCCTTTCCTCTAAGACAAACCACTAAGAACTTTGAAATAAGACAAACTAGATTTCTCACTAACAGTTAAATTAGCAATTCATGAGACTATTTATATAAATGTATAATTGAAAAGTTTGGGATAATTCTTAATTACAACCTAAGTGACCTATCTGAAATCTCAAGGAGGCAGGCAACCTCTGATAAGACCAAAACTCACAATCAGCAGAAACCTAATCTTTTGTCTCGAGAAAAATGACATTGGCATAGTCAGCTTGAAGCATGGAAAGGGAAGTCCAGAAAGGGGAACCCAGTGTCCAAGTTTTCCATTTGAGTAGTGCAAGGATGATTCAACATTAGGAAGTCTTTTATTATAATTGACCATATTAATAGATCAAGGAGAAAAGGATATGGTTAATTTCATCATTTTGAAAAATCCAAATTCAACATAAATTTCTGATTAAGGAGAAAAAAAGGTAAAAAGAAAAAATACAGATATCTCAAATGAGCTGCCATTATTTGCTCACTGGTGAAGTGTTACACTGGTGAAGTGTTAGAAATACTTCCATTAAAACCTAGGACAAAATTGTCTATTGTCACTATGAAGTGCCACTGTCATAATAAAAGAATGAAATAATAAGATAATAAAAAATAAATAATAAAATATGCAAATGTTGGAAAAGATTTACAAATGTGATTATATACCTGGATAGTTTAAGGGATAAAAAGACAGTAGTGTAACTAATTGCAAATATAAAATCATAGCTTTACCAAATGCTAACAACAACCAATTAGACAATGTAATAGAAAAAAGATACAACTTACAGTAGAACAAAAACCATAAATATCTAGGAATAAACTTTTAGAAATGTTCAGGACCTACATAGAGAAATATCTAAAACTATATTCCCCGAGGAGAAGGCTCAATATTATAAACTTGAAAATTCTCCAGAATCAGTGAGTTCCCAATAGAAATCCCAATGGGATTTGTGCTAATCGCTATTGATTGCCTACCCAACAGTCATTGCCCTTCTCTATAGCTAAGAAAACTTACTATGTGGGAGGATGCTCACTTATAAGCTTTTGGATGACTGTGCCTTCATCTGTATTCTTTTATGTATCGTTTGAATTTTTAGTATTAATATATTTTGATTTTTGATAATTTTTAAACTGTAACAAAAATATAAAATATCTCGAAATAAACTTACCAAGAAAAGTACACATCCTATATGAAGGAAACTTTGAGATATTAAAGAAGAATACAAAAAGAAAAGCTTACTATATACTTGTATTGGAAGGCTCAACATCTTAAAGATATCAGTTCTCCAATAGTTGATCTTTAGGTTTAATATAACGTGATCTCAGTAAAAAATGCCAACAATATTTTTGGGGGAACTGAATAAGCTAGTTCTCACCTTATATGGTAAAATAAAAAGAAGAGCCAGGAAAATCTTGAAATAAAAGGGCCTCAACTGACCAGATATTAAAAGATATAAAACTACAATAATGAAAAAGTAGTTGTATGAAAAAGAAAGGTCAATGGAACAGAATAGTTATCCCAGTGTCTTAGTTTCCTATTGCTGCTGTAACAAATTACAACAAAAATGTATTATCTTACAGTTCTGGAGGTCAGAATTCTTAAATGAGTTTCACTGGGCTAAAATTAGAGTTTTGGCAGAATTGTGTTTCTTCTGGAGGCCCTAGGAGAGAATCTGTGTCCTTGCCTTCTCCAGTTTCTAGAGACATCTGAATTCCTTGGCTGGAGGCCTCTTCTGTCTTCTAAGCCAATAATCACTTTGACCTCCGCTTCCATCATCACATCTCCTTCTCTGACTCTGACACCCTGCCTCACTCACCCTTGTGATTATAGTGGGTCCACCCAGCCAATCCAAGATAGTCTCCCCATGTCACAATCATTGAAAACATCTGGAAAATCCCTATCACCATGTAAGGTAACATTCACAGGTTTCAGGAATTAGGATGTGGACATCTGTGGAGGGCTATCATGCTCATATACATATATAAATACATAGAGAAATTTAGTTTATGATAAAAGAGGCATTCCAAACTAGTGGGAAGAAATAGACTTTATTAAATGATGCTGGGATAACCACATAGCCATCTGGAAAAAATTAATTTGGACCTTATCATACTTTTATAGAATAAATTTCCAAGTGGATTAAATATATATATGCAAAATATTAAACTATAAAAGGTCTAAGAGGAACCATGGATCTTACAGTGGAGAAAAATCTAAGTATGACATAAACCCCAAAGCTGTAGAAGAAAAATAATACATTTGACTATATATCTTTGAAGTTCTTAATGACAAAAGCCATCATAAATAGTCAAATAAAAAAACAAACTAGGGGGAAATTTAGCAACCTATATCACAAAGAGTTATTTCTTGGCCACCAAGCAAACCTTTTTCACTTCCAAGTTTTTCATTTTGAAAAAATTCAAGTTACAGAAATGTTTAAAAAATAGTGCAATTAAGCACCTATTCCCTACATTCATCAAGTGTTAACATGTTGCTATATTTGCTTTCTCTCATTTCTCTGTCTCTCTCTGTCTCTGACTCTCTCACACAAACATATAGTTTTAAAAAGCTATTTGAAATTAAATTGCACACATGTATTTTCTACTATGGATATTCTCCTATATAATCATGATACCATTATCACACTCAAGGAATTTAACATTGTTAAAAGAATATTATCTAATATATAGTTTATATTCAAATTTCCAAGTATCCCAAAAATATCCTTTATAGGTTTTGTTTTTTTAATACAGGATTCAATCAAGGATTAAGCATTGCCTTTAAAAAGTCTCTTTAGTCTTCTTTAATCTAGAAGATTTCCCAGGTCTTTTTTGTGTTGTTTTGATTTCATGACATGGACATTTTTGAGTAGTCCAAGCCAGTTTTCTAGAAAACGTCCCACAATCTGGATTTGGTTACTTACTTCCTCACGATTAGATTTGGGTTAAACATTTAAAAAAATAAGAATACTATATAGGTGATATATATCAAGCAATCTAATCTGTTCCTTACTAATTTACCTTTACTAATACTCTGATAAACTAGGAGTAGCAGCAGACAAGCATTGTAAATGAGCACCTTTCTACGAGTATATTTCCCCAAGTTCAGCTGAATAGTTTTGCTATGATTCCTTAAGATTCAATCAGATGTGAATTTTGATTTTACATCTAATAATAAACTCAGTAAGCATCCAGTTCCCCGTGAAAACTAAGCCTAGCTGAACCTTGGGAAATAGGACTCAATAAATGAACCATATGAACCAGATAACCTGGCACATAATCAGCTCAGACTCACCAATAACCTAGAAGCTGACAACTCTGGACATACTATCACTGGACACACTGTCCAATCTGGACCCTCCAATCATCCCTGTGAATGACCCAACTAACTAACCCGGGATAGAAAGACATGCTCTTCACTCACCTTAACCATTTGCAGAGGATGAGAATGGGAAATGTTAGAACTAGAGTCCTTGATAAGCAATCCTCTATTTATATAAAATACTGATGAGCGTTTCCTTGGAAGTTCAACTGAATGTAGTTATCTTACAATCACTCTTCCTTCAACCATCTTCAGATGACATAAAACCACACTAGTTAATTATAAATGACCTTGACAAGTAAGCAGTGACTATTTCTGAGAATTCGTTTCCTAGTTTTATTACATCTGTTTGACATACTTTTAGAATTTCTACAAGTGATGTTTAAAATGTGGACAAAAAAAGGACACACACTAAACCTGACAAGCTCAGGGGATGCCAGCATGGCGGGCCCTAGAAAGTCAGAGATTGAAAGTTACCACATAGGATGGTCTGAACATAAAAATTTCTAACTAAAAGCAGGTCATGGCGGGTAGTCACATCCTGGGCCTGTAGCTTTCTTGACAGGTAAGTCTTTACCTTAAGCCTGTTTATTGTCTTTTTGCATTTAAGATAATATACTGTTGGAATGTCAGAGTAATCCTTTTTCCAGACCCCTCAGGGCACAACCACTGCACCAGAGCACAGACCACAGACTCCCTTATGGTTATCTTTTACCCCTGCATACCATCTTTGTGTCCAAAATGTTAACTCACCTATAACCACCAATGTAAAAGTATGTGTCCCTCCGTTTTACTTTTCATCTAATCCAAGATTTCCCCGATTTGCATTCTCCAGCCCCCTTAATCTACCACCAATGGACCCTCTTTTATGTCTCCTTCTTTGATTCTAGTGTATACTATAAACTGCGAAACTGCCATTCTCTTGGAGCATTTTCTTAATCCACTGAGATTTTGCTTTCCAGCAATTGTCATCAGTTTAGCTCAAATAAACTCATTAAAATTCTCTATAGGTTTGGATATTTCTTACATCGACAAAAATTATACTTTTGAACTTAGTTGGCATGAAAGTGTTTAAAGAATCATAGGTGCTTCTTAGTTTGACATAGGAACCTATTTTAGACAGAATATGTGTTCTGTTTTAGAGCTGTGCTGTCTGTATATTTAGCTGTGGACAACTACATATTGCTCTCACAACATTGATTCCTGCAATAATTCCGGCCTGATAATATGAATGCCAGTTGTGTTTACAAGAACCGGTAAGAGGAGTAAAATCATATGCTCGTTACAGCAGACAAAAATAAAGCATGTGATAAAACTTCTATGTCTATTCATGTTAAACCTTTTAAAAACTAGGAGTAAATGAGAACTTAACTGGGCAACAGGTCTATCAACAGCAACAGTAACAACATAAAAACCTTTTGTAAACATCACATTTAATGGTGAAACTTTAGAGCTATCCTTTGAGATGAGAATAAGACAAAGATGCCTGTCTGTCACTAGCTCTAATCAGCACTGTCCTGGAGGTTTAATCCTGCGCATTAAAGCAAGAAACAGAAACAAAGAGAATAACTATTATAAAGGTAGAAGTAAAGCTCAACTTTGCAAATGGTATGATTATGTATATTAAAAAATTGAAAAGAAATTTCATAAACTATTAGAATTAATGAGAGTTTAGCAAGGTGGCTGTACACAAAATCAATATACAAAAATACATTGTATTTTATATACTAGGAAAAATAATGACATTTGAAAAATGATGCATTTTACAACAAAATCAAAAAGTAACAGTAAAGAATAAACCTAACAAACTACAATCACAATTGGGAAACATAAAATTTTATTGAAAGGCTTTAAAGAAGACTAATGAAGAGACATCATAGTTATGGATTGGAGGTTCAGAATTGTATATATGCCAATTTCCCTCAAATTGATCCATAGATTCAATGCTATCACAATAAAAATCCCAACAAGTTTACCTTTCCTGTTTGCATCTTCACAATCTGATCCTAAATGTCACGTGGAAATGCAAAAGGCTAAGACTAGCCAAGGCAATCTTAAAAAATAAAATGACAGAACTTTCTTCTCCAGATATCGAAACTTTCTAAAAATTTTTATTTAATTATTAGTTTCAAGAATACAGTATATTGATTAGACATTTATATAAAACAATCTCCTTAATTGCTCTTTCCTCTGGCTCTCCACCTACCCATTACATTAATGCTAACTGCATTCCCTATACTGTGCTACCCATCCCAGTGACCATCTATTAACGACTAATTTGTATTTCTGTAACTCTTTACCCCATTCTTCCAGCCCCCCAACCCTCCATCCCCTCTGGCCATCACTTCTATATTTGTGAGTCTCTTTTTGATTAGTTTGTTCTTTTTGTTTCTTAGATTCCGCATATAAGTGAAATCATATGGTATTTATCTTTCTCTGTCTGACTTATTTCACTCAGCATAATAACCTCTAGGTCCATCCATGTTATTGCAAATCAAAACTACTCTTAAAGCTATAGTGATTTAGACAGTGTTTTATTGGCTCAGCTACAGACAAGTAGATTCATGGGAAAAAATAGAGAATTCAGAAACAGACCCATGCATATATGGATTCTTGATTTATGACAGAGGTTATCACAGATAATTTGTCACTAGGGAAAGGATGACCTTTTTAATAAATGATGCTTGGACAATTGGGTATCCATTTAGGCAAAAAAATGAACTGCTATCTGATATACATAAAAACCAATTATAGGTATATTGAAGATCTGAATGTAAATGAGAAAATTATAAAGTGTTAGAAGATAGAATAAAGAATATTCTATCTTCTAAATTTGGTTGTAGGGAACATTGATACACTTTTGAAAACAATTTAGCATTATCTACTGAAGTTTAAGATTTACATATCCTTTGATTTAGCAATTTCTTTCTTTAGTATATGCTCTATATTCTAGGGCCTAGAGAATCATTTGCATCAGAAACTAGAATGTCTATCGCTGAATTGTACATTTATGAATGATTAAAATAATATTGTTATGTATATTTTACCACATTAAAAATATTGCACAGCAAAACGTTAATTTTTTTAAAAACAATTCAGTGGAAGAATAGGCTTTTTGAAAATGGTGCTAAAGCTATTAGGTCTAGTGAAAAACTGAACCTCAACCTAAACCTCAAACCTTTTACAAAAATTATTTCAAAATGGATCATAGATTTAAATGTAAAGCATAAAACTACAAAACTTTTAGAAGAAAACATAGGAGAAGATCCTCAGGAACTAGGACTAAGTGATAAGTTCTTAGATATACCACCAAAAACACAATCCATAAAAGAAAAACTGTTAAGTTGGACTTCATCAAAATTTGAAGTTTGTTCTGCAAAAACTGTTAAGAGGATGAAACAACATGCTATAGACTGGGAATAAACATTTGCAAACCACATATCTACCAAAACACTTGTATGTCTAAAGAACTTTCAAAGCTCAACAGTAAAAAAGAAAAAAAAAATCCAATTAGAAAATGGGCAAAAGACATGAACAGATATTTCACCAAAGATATACAGATGTTAAATAAGCATACACAAAGATGATACCATACGGGAAATATAAATTTAAACCACAATACTATCATTACATATTTATCAGAATGGTGAAAATAAAAAAGTACCTATCTAAATGCCGACGAGGATGCGGAGCAACTGGATCTCTCGTGTATTGCTGGTGTGAATATAAAATGGTGAGGCCTCCCTGGAAAGTACTATGGCAGTTTCTTATAAAACTAAATATACACTTGTCCTATGATCCAGCAAGCACTTTCTTGGGTACATAGAGACATAGAAATGTATATTCATACAAGACTTGTATATAAATATTCACAGCCACTTTATTTGTAATAACTCATAACTGGAAACAGCCCAATGCCCTTCAATGGGTCAATGGTTAAACACACTATGGTACATCCATACAGTGGGAATAAACCTCAGTAATAAAAAGGAAGAAACTACTTATACACATGATGACTTGGCTAAACGTCAACGTCATTATGCCAAATGAAAAAAAAAAAAAAAGCCAGTATTCAAAAGGTTACATACCTTAAATTCCATTTATATGACATTCTAAAACTGATAAAAACCAGTTTAGAGATGAAAAACTGCTTAGTGGTAGCCAGAGGATAAGGATGAAGGTGTGAGTGTAAATATAAAGTGGTAGCAAAAGGGAATCATAACTCTCTGGTGAGGGAGTTCTGTATCTTGATTGTGGTGGTGGTTACACAAATCTATCCATGGAGTAAAACTGCATAAATCTATAAACATACATGTAAATGAGTTACATGTAAAAACTAGTGCAACTGAATAAGGTCTATAATTACCTCAATATAAGTGGAATCATACATTATTTGTCCTTTTGTGTCTAGCTTATTCCACTAAGGATAATATTTTTTAGGTCTATTTATATTTAGCATGTATCAAAATTTAGTCCTTTTCATGGCTGAATAGTATTCCATCCTATGTACAAACCACATTTTGTTTATTCTTATGTTGATAAACACCTGATTTGTTTCTACATTTTGGCTATTGTGAATAATGCTGCTATGAACCTTGATGTACATTTATCTTTTCAAGTCCCTGTTTTCAATTCTTTTGGATATCTACCTAGGAGTAGAATTGCTGGGTCATAAGGTGGTTCTGTGTTCAACATTTTGAGAAACTGAAACTGTTTTCCATAGTGGCTGCATCATTTTACATTCCCACCAGCAATACACAAGACTCCAAATTTTCCCATATTCTCCAGTGCTTATTTTCCTTTTTTTTAAATTATACCCAACCTAGTATATTTAAAGTGGTATCTCCTTGTGGTTTGAACTTGCATTTCCCTAAAGACTAACGGTATCAAACATCTTTCTCATGTATTTACTTGTTGGCCATTTGTATATCTTCTTTGTAGAGATGTCTATTCAAGTCCTTTGTCCATTTTAAAAATTGGGTCGTTTGTTAAGTTGTAAGAATTCTTTATATATTCTGGATACTAGACTCTTACCAGATAGATATATGATTTGCAAATATTTTCTCCCATTCTTTAGTTTTTTTTACTTTCTTGATAATATCCTTTGATGTACATAAGTTTCTAATTTTGAAGAAGTCTAGTTTTTGTTCCTTCTCTTTTGTTATCTCTATAATTCTATTGCCATATATGTCATGATGACATGAGGATTTAGCCCTGTTTTCTGCTGAATGTTTAATAGTTTCAGCTCTTATGTTTAGGTCTTTGATCAATTTTGAGTTAACTTTTGAATATGGTGTAAGGGTTCAAATTTATTCTCTTGTATGTAGATATCCAATTTTCCCAGCACCATTTGTTGAAAAGCGAGTTTTTTTTTTGAGGTGATGACAGTGTTCTAAAATTGATTGTGGTGATGCGTGCACATATCTGTGAATATACTAAAAACCATTCAATTGTGCACTTTAATTGGTGAATCATGATTATGTGAAATAATAGTTCAATAAAATTGTTTTTAAAAAAAGTGAAAAAACCAACAACACAGATGGCTAGTTCCCACTCCTAGAGTTTCTGGTTCAGCAGATTGGGGGAGGCTGATGCTACTAGTCTACAAACTATACTTTGAGAACCACTCCATTAGCTTGTAGAAATGAGTTTTTCGAGAAACTTCAAAACAGTTTTTTTTTATTGTCCTTGAGAGACAGGGTAACTGTGGTTTATAGCTGGTTCTTACACTCAGGTCCTGGCATATTTTAATCTTATTTTGGTTTTCAAATAAGTGGGTGTTCTTACAGAGAGCTTTCTTTGGCATATCTTCAGAGGTCTATTGGATACATGGTAAAAACACTCTTCACTTCATAAAGAGACACTGCTTAAAAAAGATTTCATATAATAAACTTATTTTAATAGTGCAAAAAATAATCTTCTTCCAGTCAGTGAAAGAAAACTTCCTAAAAATTTAATAAAAATAGCCAATACTTAGAACAAAATCAAATAACTAAGTAAATATCACAATTCTGTACTCCAAATCCAAGAAAGCAGAGACCATCATTACAAGCTAAATTATTCTTGGAACTGGTCATTCCAGGTTACCAAAATGCACAAAACTAAACTTCTACTTTTTAGGCTTACAGAAAAGAAATGAAACAACTCTAGTAGGAAAAGTAATTTAAGTTTAATGGGAAATAGACCATATTGGTGACTTTAAAAAGAGTTTGTGAAAATAGAAAACATCTACATCTTGATTTTTATGGCAAATGAATTTCATGTTGACTTTTGAAGCTTAAAAGACCATGTAATCTTTTGACTAATAACTCAGAAGTCAAAGCAAACCAACAGACACATAGGACTTTAACCTGATCTTAAAGTACAAAGCAAAATTTTAAGGTGAATTAGTTTAAAAATGCAAATATATTTCAGTTTAGAATAAATATAAAGTAAACAAAAATTATCATGATTAGGATTTGACTAAAGTTTGGATGAAATTTTTTTCATATTTATTTATCTCACAGATAGTATTGATCATTCAATATCAATGGATATTTTTATTTTTGTATATGAGAAAGGTATGGCTTCAGAAACCCATACTTACACTAAGTTCATTACTATTGCCAGAATTTGACAGAGCTGGTATTTTGGGTATGATATTGTTTGAAGTATATTTATTTAATAAAAGGAATTGAGAATAATGCTGTAAGGTATCTTTCAGAAAGATGGAAACTACCTGGGCAGAAGGGTAACTCTCTATATATACATCTCTGTGTACTTATATATACATCTCCTTACTACATTACAAACACAAAATCAATATATTTACATATATGTACTGGGCCAAAATGAACAAACTTTCCCTACAAAATTATACTTATTAAGAAAACACTAACAGACATATAATAAAAGGAGGCAAGGCCCCCAAGAAAAGAAGGCAGCCAATCCAATAGTTGAGTGCTATTGCTTTCTCTTAATAACATTTCTGGAATGGGTAAAAAGGAGGATGAGTAGTTTGTAGACACACATGTCTGTATTCCAGAAATATCTGCTAGGCAGAAGCCAAGCAACCTGAATATAACTCTCTATATGGAGAAATGGCTTATATTTTTGTCAGTGGTGATACCACCTCTTATATTTTAGTTACTCCTTAGGGCTTGTACTAAAGCAGAGAGCACCACTTTAGTTAGGAGAAATTTTCCCTCAGTGTTCTACTAAACTTCTAGGAGAAAGACGAGCAAGTTGATAGCAGGCTATTTGAGGCCTTTCATTATTCCCGACTGTAGAGATTAAAAAACTAACCCTAGAAATTAACTATGACAGCATAAGAAGGTATTTTACTAGGCTTCTTTCTAGGAACTAAAGACAAAGATTAAACAGCAGTAGAGATTCTGACATAACATCATTATTGAGTGTACTGTGCTTGGTTGTTACAGCTGTGGTCCATGGGTCCATTGGTCGAAAGGGCAGCCCTGAAGCAGATCTTGGTAAATTTGCTTGACCACATTTTTTAAGTAGTTGTCCTCCAGTGGCACTTTAGATAGAAGGGCAGCAATTTCGTCGTGGCTGAAAAGAACAAAAGATTATTTTTCCTGGAAACTCACACTTACCTGCATTTAAGTGGAATTCATGTTTTTGTATAAAGTCTCTGAGTCTCCCAGGGAGCACACATAAGCATTTCTGGAAATTAAATTAGGCTATCCAGTTTGAATTGATATTCTAAAAACAAGGCCTAAGAACTAATTCTGTATATAATTGTGAGGTATCTTGACCTGTTTTCTCTGGCTATAAAAATCTAAACTGTTGGTGTTTGCTGATGGATTTGAGGTGGGCACATTCTAAACTCTGCTATCTTACAATCTGTTGGTAGTGTATTTAAAAAGTCACAAAATATATAGTAGGAATGAAATATTTTTATGTCTGGTTCCACAGACTAATTGACAAAATCATTATGACCGCAGTTTTTAAATTATTATTCTGTTTTTAAGGCCATAAAAGTTGTTCATATATGATCTGGGCTAAACTTATGCAGGAATTTTTTCTTCTTGATTCTTGTTTTAGTTAAGAGTGTTCAAAAAGTGGTGCAAGTATAAAAGAACAGACCAATGGTTTCCAGTATCCCCTGGAGATAGTAATGAAGGTCACTGACTTTAAAAGAATAAATTCTTCAAAATGAAGTCAGAGACAAGTAACATTTGGCTTTCACTATTGTCTATTCATTTGCTGACCACTTTAAAGGATCTCTCTTTCTCTTTCTCTTTCTCTCTCTCTCTCTCTTTGGCAAGGCAACCCTTGGTTGACTTCACAGATTGCAAGGGCCTTGTCAGCTTATAATCCCTTATTTTTTTTTGTTTTTTACGCCTATAGCACCTGGTCTTCCTAGGTGGTCTCCCATCCAAGTACTAACCAGGCCCAACCCTGCTTAGCTTCTGAGATTAGACAGGATTGGGCTTGTTCAGGGTAGCATGGCCATAGACAGGTATCTTTCAAATGATATAACAAAATTAAAAAAGTTGTTGGAAGCCCTATCTTGCGGGCCCTTCACTCACCCAATGTTTCCAAGGTGATTTTGAATGGAGAAAGGTAACGGAACAGATGGATAATGGACTGAGAGAGACAAAGTTATCTCAAATTTTGCAAATGCTGCAGAGCTGGAGAATAAAAGCCTCAATCTGTAAAAGACAAGATCCTCAATTAAAAATATAAAACAAAAATAGAATGAAACACAAATATATTTTCTTTTTGCACTGGCATGTAAAATTTAGGTATACATTATTTCTTGTCCTTATCAAATGGACAGAGGGTAAAACATCTGGAACAAAATATTATTATGTTTGTTTTTTCGTAACTAGTCATGAAACCGATAAATAAATTATTTTAATACATTTTCAACAGATTACTTACTGTTATGTTTGAACCGTGTCTCTTCAAAATTCTCATGTTGAAGCCCTAACCCCCAGGACCTCAGAATGTGGCCTTATTTGGAAGTAGGGTCCTTGCAGATTTAATTAGTTACAATGAGTTCCTACTGGAATATGGTGGGCCCCTAATCCAAAATGACTGGTGTCCTTATAAAATGGGGACATTTGGACACAAACATATATATGGAAAAAACATCATGTGAAGATAAAAGCAGATATTAGGATTATATGTTTACAAGCCAAGGAATGCCAAAGATTGCCAGCAAATCAACAGAAGTTAAGAAAGAGGCATGCAACAGATTCTCTTTCACAGCCCTCAGCAGGAACCAGCTCTACTGATACTTTGCTCTCAGACTTCTAGCCTCCAGAACTGTGAGACATTAATTTCTGTTGTTTAAGCCACCCATTTTGTAGTACACTCTGTTATGGCAGCCCTAGGGAACTAATATACTTACTCAGTATTATTCACATCTATGTTCATTAGGTTATAATTTGGTCCCCATCTCTTTAAAAACTCAATCTCCTCTCCAAGGAGTCTACAATGGCTTATTACCAGTGAGATTTCTTGAAGCATCTGGGAAAAATAAAAGAATAATAAATTATAAAAACATTTCAGTGTTTAGTGCTTCTTTTATAAAGAACCCTCCAAAGTTAAACAATTTAACACATTTATCATTTCAGGATCCACTATTATATATATAAAATTTCAGTTCTGTCTTTTGAGATAGGTAATATAATTTTCCTTTATATACTTCAATCAGAATTTACCTTGGGTACCTGGTGCTGTGTTGTACATTTCTTCTTCCAGGACTCCTGCTCCTTAATGTACTGGAAAATAAGCTTATGAACTAAAAGGGAGGAAGGAGGAGCTTTATCCTCTGAGGAAGAGAAAAAAACCAAGAGCATGGTTTTACTTATTATTCAAATGTGTGTGTGTGTGTGTGTGTACACACATGCTAGAAATACTACATAAGCTAGAAATACCTCCAAACTGTCTACCACCATGCCACCCTGAATGTGCCCAATCTCGCCTGATCTTGGGAGCTAAGCAAGGTTGGGTCTGGTTAGTACTTGGATGGAAGATCCACCTAGGAATACCAGGTACTATGGGCATTGGAATAAAAAAAAAGAAATACCTCCAAACCACTAGGTATCTAAATAGCCTCTCCATTTTATTTTCAAACACATAAATCAACATATATGGTGAACGTAAGACATTCTTATGAAAACTCAGGGCTTTATTTTATCACATACAGAACAGAACTTGATTAAGAGTATGAGCTTAACCTGAATTTAAATCCTGGCTTTCCTTATTACCCGAGTGATCCTAAGCATCATAGTTAATTTTTTTAAGTTGTAGTTTCTTAATTTGTAAAATGGGGAATAATACCTACCTCATAGTGTTGATATTAGTAATACATGCCTAATACAGAGTAAGTACTCATAATTTTTAAATTATGGAAATAGCTATTATTATTAATCATTTCTCAAGATCTAATAATAAGAATAAGAATAAATCATTTCTTTTAAAACCCACCCAATATTTGGATCATTATCTAAACAATTTTATGTTTAATACACATTTGCAGGGACAAATTATTATTATCATCATTGTTTATATTTAACTTAGTATGTGAAAGTTCTCAAAAAAAAAAATTTAATGGCTTAAATGTTTTGAACTTACCGTCTAACAAAGATTGAAATTTCAGGTCAACAATCTTCCTATAAGCCTTGTTCAGGAAAGGGGGACCAACTAGGAAGAACCAGAATAAGAATAGTATTTCTTTTTATTATCTGATTTTAAGTCACATACAACTCAGTATTTTAGAGTCCTGCTCTTTCTGGGTAACAGGGTTTTTTCATAGGCAGTTGAAGGTTCACCCTTGAATCATATTATTCTATGTAGTAAAGGCTCCCCTGAGCCTTTACTGATTGGCAGGCCCTTTGAAGGAAATTTAAAGAGTAGTACATTTATAGTTAAGGGTCCTTTGACCCTTAACTTCTGTGCAAAGATAATATTAATTTCAGGAACCATACAAATAAAGAGGCTATGACCTCCTTCACTTATTATCTTCGATGAATACAGTAAAAATGATTTATGTTTTTAGTATTACATTAATGAGTTTAAGGTAGCCAGGATAGCTGCTTCTTCCTCCAGACTCTAGCATTATCTATGTCTTCAAATTCTGATTCTTTTCACTTTTCAACAGTGAGACAAACAGACATGATCAATCTACACTCTCAAGAAGCTTATAGCTGAGGGGAACACAGAAACAATTTTACTAATAAACACACCAAGAACTACAAACTGTGATGAACACTATGAAGGAAAACTGCAGGAAGCAATGAGGACATACAACGGGAGGGCAGGTAGCAGAGGGAATAGGTAAAATCAGAGTCAGGGAAAACTTTCCTGAGAAAGTGATAAATGAACTGAGCTGTTAAGGAAATCAGTAGAAATTTATTTAGTGAAGACAGGGCGCTATGATCTGAATATTTGTGTCTCCTCCAAATTCATATGTTGAAATCCGAATGTCCAATGTGATGGTATTATGAAGTGGGACCTTTGGGAGGTGCTTAGGTCATGACGGTAGAGACTTCTTATAAAAGAGACTCCAGAGAGCAATCTTGGCCTTCTATCACGTGAGGATACAATGAGAAGTCTGCAACCCAAAAGAGGGCCTTCACCTAACCATGCTGGCTTCCTGATCTCGGACTTCAACCTCCAGAACTGTGACAAATTTCTGTTGCTACAAGCTACCCAGTTTATGGTATTTTTGTTATAGCAGCCCAAATAGACCAAGACGGGAAAGTGTTTCCTGGTATATGAAACATCAGTATGATGGTTGTGAGGTAGGATGGAATATGACTGAGAATGAAAGATGATGATATTTTAAGAAAATAAAAGAAAGTTACTGTGGCTGACATGCAGAGAACAGTGTAAGATGAGGCAGGAAAAGAGGGAAAATGCAATTCATGCAGGGCTTTACAGGCTATATTAAATATTTTGATCATTAGTCTAACAGTAGTAGTAGTGGCATGATCAGATTTTCAACAATCATTATAGCTACAGGAAGGAGAATGAATTGGAGAGGAAAAAGAAGATCCAGAAAGACTGGTTGGAATGTTATTGTAGTCATTTAGGTTACAGATGACTATTGACAGAAGAGGCCAAGAAAAGTGGATAAACATTAAAATCAGTGAGTCTTGTTGACAATTTGGATATGCCTGGTAAGGAAGAAAGAGGTTTAGGGTGATTCCTAACTTTTAACTTTGGACCTGGATGGAAGTTGATAGTATTCATTTAGAAAAGAAACTTTTAAGGAGAATCATGTTTGGAGGCTGGGCAATTGTAAAGATACTAGGTTCCAATTTGGCCACATTTACCCCATAGTTGGCTATAATGAAGCTAACTGTTTCAAAGAAAAGACCTAAAGATACTGACAGGAGACTCCAACAAAATAGCTAGGACTCTCTCCAGTTACCATATAGTGATATCTACCTACTTTGATAAGCACACCAATACATGCAAAACTTCCAATGAATGTTTTAGGTTAACTGAAGTACAAAAAAGCAGTCAAGAGTTACCAGCCATTAGAGTAAACCCTCTATCACAAACAACAGATAGAAAAAAGGCAGTCAGAGTAAATAGATGCGAACGGCATGTTGATCCACTATTTGGATAGGCAAAATTTCTATTGTCTAATGTAATTTAACAAAGGCCAACTTTCAACTAGCTGAATTTTTTACTCTATCTAGTAAAATAAAAATAAAATTCTATTCCCACTAATTAGTGATTGCCTATTCTAAGATTTTCAGCAGTGCTTTCATTATGTCAATAGTTATTATTGTATTAAAATAAAGATTTGAGTTTAGCCATATATTTTTCTATAGAAGAATTATCTTACTTTTGTTACTCACCTACTGGCTCGCCAAAGGTGATAGTGAGTTCTATTGTGTCATAAAGAAAGGTGAATACAGCTTGATCATCACTCCATTCAATGACATCCCACTCAGACAACCTAGAGAGAAATAAACAAGATCCCCCCACAAAAGAAAACAAAAAAGAACCAAAACACTTTTTTGAGATAAGAGGAGAGAGTTAACTTTGGATACCACCCAAAACAGGACCAGCAGTGGCTGCTGAGAGTTTTTCTACTGGATTGGGAGACAACATTTTAATTCAAATAGTATGAATGTACAACTTACATTTTTGAAAGAAATAAAGAGTTCACTCAATCTTGAGTTGTACACAGAGAAAAACCAAGTCTAGGCAATATAAAGTGTTAAATACTTTAAAATTATAATTCCATAGCTTTCCCAAATTGTATACTTTCAACTTAGTGTTAAGGACATTGACTCTTTCATGCTAAAAATAGTGATACATACTATAGACACATGTTAACTGCTCTAGTAGGTTTAGATAACCACAGAGGCACAGGATGAAACACAGACTAATGACACCTGCTTTTCCTTACCTCGACTTATCCAGTAGCTCTTCAGTTCTATTTGTTTGTTTTTGCACAAAGTCTATTTGAGCGAGGATCTGTTCTTTCTGTACCTTCAGTTCAAAGAGATTTCTGCAAATCAGATGAGGTAGTCACAAAAAGATAAGTCTGTTGTTGGATAATTCAGACTCTATTAAAATAGAAGATCTATGACAAGAAGTCACATGCTAGACAGCACCCCAAGGAGGTGAATGGCATCCATTTTTGCATTTTCAGTTTTTTTATTATTTTTTTATGAGCATTAATCTAGAAGTGTGGTCAATTAGGAATGGCCTAAATCAATGGCTTTCAAATTAAGATCCATAAAGATATGCTTGGGGGTTCATACATTCTTTAAGATTTTTATTAAAATTTACATTTTCATTTTGATGATAAAAATATAAGCATAATGCAGATCATGAGAATACTCACCTTAAAAGTGAGACATGCCATAATTTTGGTATCTGCATCTGGTTTTGTTTAGTTTATTAGATCTAAATAAAACTATGCTTTATTAGTCATTTTGCTAGCATTAATTTAATTTCAGCCATTGTCACCTGCCAAATTAATGTTGTCAACTGAAATTTTACTGGCTTTGTCATTATTATTTCTTTTAGTCTTATTAAGTTAACGAAGACTCCATAAGTATACCCCATGTTATACTTACTTATCCTTACTTAAGTATAACATAAAAGTACAATATAAGAATAGTTTAGTGCTACGTTTATTTTCTTTAAAAAGATCCTGATATTATTCAAGCTTGAGAAATACTTACTACCTTGAGTTAATGCCCTGAAAACAACAGTGCATAGAAGATACTGTCAACTAAGATGGCCTCCAGGGTCAAGGTCGAAGTAGAGTAGAAGTCCTAAGTCAGCCTTAGTCAATACTCATGTCCCCAATCTTGTCAGTTCCTGAAGGTAGGAAGTCATTTAGCCATGTGAAATTGAGCATATTTTCTAACACTCAAAATGAAGGCTGACCTTTGAAGCTCTTCTTCTTCAGTTTTCAGCTGTTCCAATTCTTTGGCGGAAAAAAAAATCAATCAGAATGGACATACAGAAATATTGCTATGAAAATCATGTTTTATTGAAAATTCTCTCACTTAATCTTACCTAAATAAACAAATTCAGAACAGATTTTTCTTTCTATTTAATTAATTCGGTTACCTTTCTCTGCAGCTCTCATTTCAGAATCCCATTCTTCCACAGGACTGTCTTTCTCTTTATCCTCCAAATTCTTAGTTTCTAGGTAGAAAGTGTGCATTAGAATAACTCAGTCAAAAATAATTAAACCACTGGAGATGAAAAGAATAGATGGTCCCAAAATGAATTGTTAAGAATATTTCACAAACACTCATCTTTCCCCCACCTTCCCTTGCCAATAAGCACTGAGTTATAATTATAATTTCATATAAAAACCTACTTCTAGAGGTAGGCAACTGAACTTTGAGCCATATGGTAATGATCCCTAATAGCCTCTCAGGAGCCACTTTGAGTTGGAAATTGTTTATATAAATATGCATATATCAAAGTTATTATTAGGCAGCCCCGTGGACTAAGCAGGAACAGATACATATATATAAATGCATGCATACATATTTTAAATTTATTTGTTTTTAAAACCTTGGAGTAATCCTTAAAATTCCACTCTCTCCCCATATCCAATCAAAGTTTAGATTTTTACCTCAAAAATATTCTTTGAATCTACTTTTTTTGTTCACTACCACCAGCCTCCCTTAATATAAGCTACTGCCCTTTCTTAACCACACCAGTCCAATAATTACTGAACCTCTTACACCTACTCTTGATCTATTCAAATCCAATCTCTACATTGCAGCCAGTGCTTAACACCCTTCAAATGGGTGTTCACTGTTATAAGAAAAAGTAAACAATACTTAAGAGGCTGTCTTTGGCCTAGCCCCTAGACCTCTCCAGCTACAGCTCAGACAGTATTCCCATTTGCTCTATTCTAGCAACATTGGTCTCATTTCAGACCCTTCTACTTGGTACATTCTTTCCCACAGAATGGCTTCTGCATGTGTTAGCTATCTTGAATAGTCTGCTTTTCCCTCCCTTCTCACTTTAACTCCTACTCATTCTTTGGATCTTAGCTAACTGTTGCTTACTCAGAGGGAAGCCTTTCCTACTCAGCTAGGTCAGAATTCTGTTTAAGGACCTTGGAGCACCATATAATCTCTCTTCCATAGCACTTACTATATAACATTATTTCTCATATTCTCTTCTAAACTAAAAGCTCCATAGGTAGGGCCTATAGTTTTTGTTTTTAATCACCACAGTATTCTTGGCACAGAGCACTGTACATGGCGCTCAGTAAGTATTTATTTGCTCAAGGAATAATAAAGGAACAAGAAAGAAACAGGGAGCCATTTAGTAGTGGTACCTAGAGAATATAGTGTGGTTGTTGGTATTTTAAAGATGAGAGAGAGGTGAATTTAACCAGCGGAAGAGGCAGAGAGGTTGAATATACAAGAGATAAGGGAAAATCAGTGATACACAATTCCTGAGCAGAGAAGAGGAGATGAAATTCAAAGTTTAGGTGGAAAAATTGGTCTTAGGGAAAAGAAAGAAATGATGAAAGAATGGATATATAGATATATAAATGTTTGGTTTGTTTGGTAGCAGGAAGTTTAGAAGTTCAGGCCTAATGGCTTCTATTTTTTTCCCATGAAGTAGAAAGTAAGATAATAAACAAATGGGTGGGGCAATCTAGGACTATGGAATTCATATACTCATTATCAAGTCAATGCAGAAAATATGTACTAGACACTTATTTTGTGGAAGGCATAGTGCTAAGAATTCTGAAGGACATGGAGAAAAATAATAGCCAATCTTTGCTCCCACAAAGCTCAAAATTTACTTAGGAAAATAAACTATACAAAAGTAACTCTAATTATAAGTAGATGTGATAGGTACTATAAGAAGTACTAACAAAATAGCCATGGGAGCTCAAGAGAGATAGAGCCTTTTTTGGTAGAAGAATGTTATTAGCAAAGAAAAAGTGGCAGGACTGCATAGAAATGACAAGATTTGGTTGTAATTTAGAATGTGTAAGGAGTAAAATAGTAAATCATGTAGGAAAGATCTAAAAATGATTGTAGAGAATGTCACAAGTCATGTTCAGGAGCTTGGACTTCATTTTGTAATAAATGGAAAGACAGACAAGTTTTACAGGATAGTAACATAATAAATACTGTGTCCTTCACAATTATCAATCTGATGGCAATGTGCAGATTGGACTGGAAGAATATAGAATGAAGAATATAGAAAAATGTCAAGTTAGAAGAGTTGAAATAGCACATTTCAGAATTAATAATTGCTTTAATGGGAATGGGAAAGAATACAAGAGATGCTGAAGAAGCAGATATGACAGAACTTGATAAGAGAGACTCAAAGACAATGAAAGTTTTGAGCCTTTTACAATATGTAAGAATGGTGAGGTCATTAATAGAGATAAGAAACATCATAGGGAGAACAAGTTTTCATATTTTATTTTGGAAATAGCAGAAGACAATAAATTCCATTTATTCACACAGAGTTTAAAGTGCTTAAGGACATGTTTGCAGAGAGGTTCAGCAGAGAGCTAGAAATGTTAAGTCCGAAACTTAAGATAAAGAGGCTAAAGATGCCCTCACTCAATATGAGTATAAGCTATTTAAAGCCAAAATCTGTGTCTTACATATATTTTTTCTCATGTTAAGCACAGTATCTGGCATGCAGTAGGTGCTCAACAAATGCCTGATGAATGTAAGTGAATTTGGGAATCATTCATTTAAACACACTTGTTAAGGTAGATGAAACCATTAGGAGAGAGGATATAGAAATGAGTAGATGATAAAATCTAAATCTCTACACAGGGGGTTAGTTAGAGAAAGGCCAACAGAGGAACTAAAAGAAACAACCATGAGAAAAAATTTGGATCAAGGTAGTGCAACATCATAGAGGTGCAAGGAGATTCAAGTTTCTTTCAGCACTTCGAATGCTGAAAGATGTCAAGATGGCTAAGGACTGAGAACTACCAAATTTGATGGTTATGTGGAATTCTGTGATCTTTGAGAAAGCAGTTTCAGGATAACAATACTAAACAAGTTGGGATTATGTCAGGTCCAACTGAAAGGCTAATTTTCAAATGGAGATAAGTTCATTTATAAAAAAAAAATATGGTATAGGTTATGAAAAGCTTTCCAAAGAGACTTATTCTCTTGGGCATCTCTTATTAGTTGTGTTATGGAGGAGGACCACGGTAAAGAAGCTATAATTTGCTCTAATTTAATGTCTTAAGTTGCTAATACAAGGCTTCAGCATAGTGATACAAGCAATCTGTACTGTAGGGAAGAATTCAGATGAAATTAAATTTTCTTTTGGAAAAGTATTCAAAATACTTTACCTAGTTCCATATCAGTGAGACAGTTAGCAATCTTCTTAAGTATGTTGTCCATCTCATCTATCCTTATTTGAAGTTTCTCCCTCTCATTCTAAACACACAGTATTATAGACTGTCAAGTTAAAGTTCTGAACAAAACATTATAACATTATAAATGTTTCAACTAGCTGATATAACTGCTGTTTAAATCATGAACAGGCAGATCTTAAAATGAAGGTTGAAGTTTCCAGTCTAGACTTAAAAATTTTTTTAAAGCATATATAACAGATTAATATAAACTCATTTTTATACTTTTTTATTCCAAGATTTACATGTAATATAAGATACTAATATATATATATATTATTTTTTTTTAAAGTTCTTGAAAAAATGTTCTATGATCAAATGAATATGGGAAACGCTGGTCAAACAGAATTTCAGCATTTTTTTCTTTTTTAGACTTTTTTAAAATGAAGATTCTGACTTTAGACATTACTATGCTATTATACTTCTCCAGAAGGAGGATATTATATGTAACACATCCCAGACTTATTTGCTAATAGAAAGTTTTTAAATACAGAACCTTTCTTAAATGAAAATCATTTGGAGAAATGCTACTTTAAACTAATACACAAACATACACAGCTAGGTATGAACTATGAGGAAGATAATACTACGGTACACTCCTTAGCAATGGAAGATCAGAATCTCATAGTTTTATTTCAAGATGTATAACATATAACAAATCTGAGATAAGAAATACGCCCATATTAGTAAATATATTCTAGAATTACTCAAGATGCTAGGATTTGCCACTTTTGATAAATTGAACCCCATCTCTCATGAATAATTTGAAGTTTTTGCCCAAGTCTCATTCACATGTCTAAGAAATATTCTTCATATTCCATAACTACCATAAAGTAATTTTAATAGATCTTTCTTTCTGTGCTATTAACTGTCTCAAATTACCTGAGCTGACTGCACCAGCTTGTTGTAGAGAGCCACTTTTCCTTGGTGAGTGAAGACTTTAGTCATCTTGGTAAAATGTGATTTTATTTTGTTCAGGTAAATTCCAAAGGCCTTCAGCTGTCAGGAAAAGTCAAAGGCTATATTAACAATAAAACAAATGAGGCAAATGGTCTGAGAAGGTTGATTCAGATGATATGTGCTAAGCTTCGTCCTTTCTAGACTCTTGATTCATAAGGCAGGACACTTCATTTGCAAATTTAATCCCATTTAATAGTTTAAGAACAGAACCAAAGATTTTAATTTTCATTCTTGCTTTTAATTCACTTATACATATTACAAATTAGAAAATGACAGGCTTAGTTAATAAAATCCTTTTAATATATCAGGGCACATATAAAATGAATTCCTTATTATTTAATCAATTAAATCTTTTCTTGATCTAAATCTAAGTGAAAGGCAAACAAGGAGGGAACTCCAAATAAATTTGAACTGTATTTCATATATTAAATTGATCATTTCAGGTTTGAAAAGGTTACAGCCTACAATTACTCATGTATAATTAAATAAGACCTTGGTAACATATTATACCTGAGAAGTAAGTTAAAGAACTAATCACTAATCACCAAGTAACAGTTACCTATTTCACATAAAAAATTTTCAGAATGTCTACACTGATTCCTATTCAGAAAATGAAACAAAGTACCTCTTCATCAGAGCAGTGTCTCATTTTTTTCCATAGGTTCCTATTTACATCAGTCAAAAGTTTATCTTGGTTCAGTGCAGAAAGCTTTAATCTAAAATATAGAAAAGTTAATTAGCATAGGGTTCAGTAGTGAGCTTGAATGAATCAACTCAGATCTATAGGCATACTTAATTTAATTCTTACTAGTTCTTTTCTACGTAAGAGGGAATTCACTCAAGAATAGTGACCAGCCTTATTATTTCAACACTTGTAGAACAGTTCAAGAATGTTATGAATCAAAAAACCTTCCCTTACAAATAGAATTCTCATTTCAATGTATCGACTTGCTCCAACATGTTGAAATAAAGCTTAAAATACTTAAATAGAGTTACACGGTTAGTGCTGTTGCCAGGATTAACCTGACTATAAAGCCAAAACTTCTATAAACATGATGTATCACAATGCCAGTTAATGCCATCAACTTTTTTCTATGCCAGTGTTATTCCAATCAAAACCTTACCATACAGATTATTAACCCATCCAACACACACACAAAAAATAAAAACTTCCATACTCTTCAATCTTTTGGCGAAGAGCCCCAATATCTTCTCTATAGATCTGTATCTTGGGTCGGTAAACATATTGACTTAACATCAGGTCTTCTGGAGTAGGTTGTGTGTTTATAGCAAACTGAAAAAAAAATCCCTCAAAATTGGTATTTTGAAGACAAACCATATTCTAGAACTGTTTCAAGTTTCAGAGTGCCTGTTTTCAAAAGTTGTACAAAGAAAAATTTGAATACTCAAAATGTGAATACCTAGTAAAGCTACAAGTTGGAATCTGAATTCAAGTCTGACATCGAAGTCCATTTCTCTAGATGTTTAAGGGAACTGTAGATGTTTCACTTACATGGGATTAAAAGTGATTTGAAAATGGTGATGCATTATTTTAAGTAAATCGATACCTAAAAATTCATTAGCTTTATCATTTATCTGCATTAATTCTGTCTTCCTGCCTTTTTTATGGATGTTATTTTGTTTCAATTTCTTAAAATGAGTATTAATTCCTTTGTTTTTAGACTCTCTTCTATAATAATATGTCAGGTTTTTATTTCCTGCTGAATATAATTTTTGCTGTATGTCCCATGGATTTGCTATGAACTGTTTTCCTTTATTTTGCTTTTTAAATAGTTTTTATTTATCTTCTGTTATAAGAGTTATCTAGAAGTATGTTTCTTAATTTCCTAGAAGCTAAGAATGTTTTAGTCCTTTCATTATTTCTAATTTTATTGGGTTAAGATCATATGATGTGGTCCATAAAGTCTCCATATTTTTCAATTTGTTAGTGTTTTCTTTGTGGCCAAGGGCATAACATTAATTTTTGTAACTGTTCGACATATTTAAGATTCACCTTATCAAAATTCATGATATAAAAAAATATCGATTTTTATGCTAACTACTAATGTACATATTAGGAAAACTTTCTATAAAGAAATTTGCTTCCTTAATTCTTTTTTTTTTCTGAATAAATGTTTGCTCTATACAGTTTAGTAAGTAAGCACAATATATTTTAACTGAGGCAACTATTTTGCCAAGAAATTATACTTACTTTGGCTGAGAGAGTACTCTGTCGGGGTTTCTGTATCAAAATATGGACCTGAAGAAGTATAAAGAACTCCTTTACTGTTATTCTTCCATCTTTGAGTTTCTGAGGAAAGAAAAAGTCTGCATGACCATTTAAGGTGAACTCATTTTAATTATAACCACCTCATTTGTTTCTAAATAGCTTAAAATACTTTGCACAAATTTGTGGAAATATTATCCAAATATTTGTACGCTATACATGAGTAGATTTTATCTAATATTTATTTCCTAAGGTTATTAAGTAACAGCAAAATTGGGGGAAAAAACAAAACATAGGTCTTCTAATCGTGATTTCTACTCCATATAATTAACTGCCATGTCAGGTCCTTAACAAAGAAAACAAAATTTGTCTTCTGTATATTTAAAGTATTTCATAATTTTTAAAAATTGAAAAAAGAAAAAACAAAACAAGGAAATAGTGCATTAGAAATGGGAAATACCTCCTTCAAGCTCTCTTCACAAATACTGTCTGTGAAAAACTGTGATTCCATTTGACTACTGCGGTGTGCTAGAAGTAAGGCAAATTCAGGTGATTAACATGTTATACTATAAATTTTAGTGTGGTTCATGCTTCTAAAGCTACCCATTAGGATCTTTTTGGGAAGACAGTCATTTATAGGGCAAAGTATATTATAGTTTTAAGGTTCCATTCAATGTTTCTCTACTGATTATAGGCCTCTTAAGGAAACCACTCTACCCCCTTGTATATCGCTTCTCATTTTATTAAAATAACTATGAATTAAAAATAAATTAAATAATATTTTACTTATCAACTATTTATAACTCCCCAAAAGCTTCTACAAATTTCAAACATCTTCTGAACTGAATACATTTATTATTAAAGTAAACAGATGACTTCTATTAATTAGCTTTCATGAAGATCTTACTGCTGAAGTCCAGAGAGGTCCCATCAGCCTTGATCGAATCCAGAGAACTGCTGCAACTAGATGGGGTCCTGCTTGGGCTTTTTATCAATATACTGTTAGCATTTTTATATCTATCCCCTTCAGCATGGTGATCAAAAATCTGAAATTATCAATAAGGAACATCATCATGATAAAGTTATGACACTGTGTACTTATAACAACTAAATGTTTGTTGAATACTAATAGAAATACTACTAACATAAAACTTATCTATAATCCATATGAAATATCCCAGCAAAGAATTAGAATAAGTAACAAGCAACTGAGGCCTTTAGAGTTAAAAGTAATTTTATTTTAAAATATGTGGAAATAACTGTGCATTATACTGTATAAGCAAATCATTTTTCAGATGTATCTAAGTTATAGTCAGATCCTATGAGCTATCAAATGTTGACCTATTCAATAATTACTCCACTAGCCACCACGGTCAGGGCTACCACACTGCAGAAAACCAGAATAGAATATTGGCTGTATGTGATGGTCCTGGCTAGAGCAGAGCAAAGAAAATTATTTCCAGGCTTTAGTACTTCCTTTTCCTGGTGATCAAAACTCTTAGCTGAGGTCAAATGAGTCATGTGGTACTGGTTTTATCATTTTAACCATTTGCCTTTACAGACTTAAATGCCATTTTCACCTACCTACTTCCATATGTTTTTGAGAACATTATATTATTTGTCTAAATGCTAGAATGTAAGCTCCATGAGAGCAGATTTTGGTCTATCAATTCCCACTGAGACACCTAAACAGTACCTAGGACATAGCAGATACTCAATAAATACTCGTTCAACAAAATACTAGTCATTTACATAGAATCTATATAGTTATATATTTTTATATTACTATTACTTTCTCAAAGCTTCATAAACAAACCATTTCCTCAGAACCTCAGCTTACAGAACCACCAAAATAATCTAAACTTAAATATTTAACAGTTGAAACTTTGTTTTCTATAAACCTCTGATACTTTCTAGTCTTTATTTTTCCACCTATAAATCTCAGTTTAAGTGACTGGTTTATTCTTGTACATTACCCAAATCAGTGTTCCCTCAACTTTATTATCTATGACCACTTTCATAAATACAAAATCTCACTTACCTCACTTTGAGATACTGGGCTTAACATAAGTATTTTCCCATCCACTAAAGGAATGAACTCTCAGCTTCTACACATCCTCATTAGCCAAGAGAATTTAGTCAAG
The DNA here is from genome assembly GCA_028627145.1 of Eidolon dupreanum. Lineage (NCBI taxonomy): Eukaryota > Metazoa > Chordata > Mammalia > Chiroptera > Pteropodidae > Eidolon > Eidolon dupreanum. The sequence continues at coordinate 55,179,390 of CM053509.1, forward strand.
GTTTATGTGGTTTGCATAATAAAAAGGCTTTTACTTTCCAAATATTTATAACACTGAAGATGACTTTTCAAACTACATATACCCTACCTAGTGATTTTCATATGCAAAACCACAATGACAAATCACTAGAGGTGACAGATACGGAATTACACAATTTCAACATTTTTTGTACTACTTTCTATTTCATTTTCTGTGTGACTATTTGCCACTTCAAATTGTTTTTAAGTCAAACTGTGAATTAATTCCTTAAGAGTCTACGAAGAAATATTTCTTCAGCCCCATCATTGGGAATAATGAATTCCTGCTTATGCAAGATTAAACTTAAAATTCAAGAATACTCATAAGTTTTTTAAAAATCAAGAACATTTCTTATTTCAAGAAAGAGCTCACCTCTTGATCTTGTGCAGTATCACTAAACCTAATCTCACTTTTTCTGATTTTCCTCTCATTCTGAATATCATCGTCTTCTTGTACCCAGGTTCTTTTTTGGCTACTGCAGGTTTCTTCCATTTTATTTTCAGATGGTGAAATCTCTTTTTGGTATGTCTCGATCAAAGCCTTCTCCTCAGTTTCTATGCTAATAGAGTCTGAGGAATTAATCTCACCAGGATACACAGGAAGATTTTCCTCGTTTATATATTGAGATGGACTTATGTTCAGCTCAGCTGCAACAAATCCAATGCCAGAATCCTTACTGGAGATTGGCTGAGTTTCCAAGTGATTTAAATCATTTGTGTCTGATGGAATCCGCTCCAGGTCTTCAATCCCAGTGACACTACAATTTCTCTTGTTTGGCAATCTGGGCAAAAATATTCCTAAAGAACATCTCCTCACTTTATCTGTCACTAATGGTACAGAGTTGATTTCAGCTCGATTATGAGAAATTATTTCTTCATCTCTATCATCTTTAACATTGCTGGACAGTATGTTAATTTTATGTATTTCTGTAGCTTGCACTATACTCCTATCATTGTCTGACTTATTTACTAATTCAAGTAATGGTTCTGGAGGTGGTAAATGAACAGTTTGGAAATCTAAAAATTTTTCAGTTTCCCTATTCATATTATTCAGATTTGATTTGACACTACTAAAACTTGCAGCATTAGATACAATTACAGAATCTGATGCTTCTCTAGGATTGGCATGAGTTTGAATAACTTGCTTAGTCAAGTCCGAGTTATTGTGGAAATCGATAGCTTTTTTAGCTGTTTGAATAGTTTTCCTCAGTTCTTTTTCACAGGCTACAGTAAACTGTTTCTCATTGAGCACTTTGGACTTGTTTTCACATGTGGGTACAGAGGAACTTCCTATAACAATATTTAAATTCTTATTTCTTCTAACTTTAGATAATATTGTTTCATTGTTATTAACAATATTATGTCCTTGTTGAGGTAACAGAGGTCGCTGGGCTGAGAAACGAGGCTGAGAAGCAACACAAACATCAACAAAGGTCTGCTTTACACTACGTTCTGCATTATCAACAAAGGCCTCCATTTGATCCTCAGTAAGCTTAAAAGATACTTGCTTTGCATCAAGATTAGTCATATCCCCAAGATCTTGACCACATACTAAAGTTTGACTAGCTAACAGATTTTGGGGCTCCTTAATCAGATTTTGATCTTTGAGCACTGTTTTAATACAGTCTAACTGTCCTGTGGTATTGATTTGAATAACTTTTTCCTTCTCTAACAGAAAACTAGGGGCAGAGAATGGCAGTCCCTCAGATTTCAAGTAATATTCACTGGCTAAATCATTTGCATAATCAAGGTCATTTTGCATTGGGCAATTATTTGCTTTCTCATCTTCATCACATAAGGACATGGCATTTCCATCCAAATTATCAAAACAGGAAATAACATTTAGTAAATTATCACTGGATCTACAAACAGCAGTTGCATGACTGTTGGTAAAATCCATATCTCTATCTGTGCTATTTAAGTGGCGGTGTTCAAGTTTGGCTTTTTCCAATGTACAGGTCTGGTCTACAACTTTCTCCATGACCTTTTCATCCATAGCAGTGCTACAGAATTTGATTTCCATCTCACCTTGACCCCTAGACAATGTATTAGTAGAATAGGGTATCACATGATGCTTTTGCTCAGTATGAAGAGTAACTTTGTTTTCTACAACTTGTGTTTTTTTTTCAGTGTTTTCTTGAACAGAGCTACCATCCTTAGTAAAAGAAATGCCCAAGGTTTTTCCTCTTGCTATTCCAAATTTAGGGCACTCTTGAAGTATCTTCTCCACAGCCTGACAATCGATGAAAACAGTATGAGACTTGGTGACTTCCAGATCACTGTGATTACCTACAAACATTACAGTATTGTCCCTAGATCTAGTGGTTATTTTATCTGGTGAGATAGTTTTACATTCTAAGGCAGTTGTGTGACTTCTAGTGATCTCCATGTCATCCTGTCCACATGAATACAAAACAGTTTTAGAATTTTCTGACGAAGGCATCGAATGGGAGTCCTCTCTATCTTCCAGGGTACTTTTGTTACTTATTTCCACTGTCCGACTCTGGATGATATCCATATCATTTTGATCGTTACTTGAAAATGCAATAGGCTTGTCATTTTTGAGTCTAAGACTTTTTCTTCTTTGACTTTTGCCTGACAGAGGTTCATTCAGAAATCTAGGCTTTTGTACATCTTTGTCATTTTTCCAAATGGTTGATTTAGATACTTCCATGTTATTATCAGCTGTAAACGCTATAGCTTTCCCTATAGGTCCACTATTAGACTGTTCCTTTAATACTGTTAGCTGGCACACTTTTGCTGAATGGTCACTTTTACTTCTCTCTGGAAGAAACACACTGTCCTCAGCAGAAGTCACTTTTAATTTTCCTAGGCTTTTCCTTTCGGATAATTCGAAGTCAGGTCTGTCTGGAAGCACAGTTCTTTCCTTTGCTTGGTAGTCAATGAAAATAGTGTGGGATTTTGTCATTTCAAGTTCATCATGATTATCCATAAACATTACAGTTTTGTCCAGAGGCCTAGTAGTTATTTTATCTGGTGAGACAGTTTCACATTCTATGGCAGTTGTATGACTTCTAGTGACATCCATGTCATCCTGCCCACAAGAATACAAAACAGTTTTAGGAGTTCCTGCCAAAGGCACCAAATGGGAATCATGTTCATCTAAAGAAGGTCTGTGATTTATTTCCACTGTGTAACTCTTGGTGATATCCATATCATTCTCACCGCCTTCTAAAAATATAATAGTCCTATCAAATTTTAGTCTGCCAACACTTTTCCTTCCACAGATTTTGACATCTTGCTTTTCATTCAAGAATCCAGGTTTCTGTACACATCTGTCCTCCAACACATCCATATCATTAGAAATAAATAATCCAGTTTTTTCTATAGGAGTTTTATTACATTTTTCAACTTTTATAGCTACTTGTCTATTTACTGTTAGTTGGCTGTTAGTATTTTCTAAATTAGTCTTACCAAGTTCTTGTAGTTCAGAAGGACCAAATCCAGTGACAACAGTGTGACTCTTAGTTAGATCCATATTTTGTTCCTCTTCTGAACAAACAATTATTTTATCATGAGAATAGTCCATGGTGGGATTACCTAAGCCTTTCCTCAGTGGCTCAGGCAGTTTAGAATTCTGGCCTGGTATAGATTTTACTGTATGACTGTTAATAGCAGTATTATGATTTTCCATGGCACACTGTCCTGATGAATATAGTTTTGTGATAGGAAACAAAGACTGCTCACATGAAACTGCATTTCCATTATGTCCCAGTGCTACTTGTTTATTAGGATCTCTACCAGAGTATGCTATATTACAGCTTGTTGCTTTGTCTGAGTTAGTATCAGCTGACTGAGGAGAATCTTTATCAAGATAGGGTGAAATCTTCAAAACTTGATCTTTTTCTTTGCCGCAAGTGTCAGTTAGAATGTTTTTAGACATTATGTTTGGTTGTTGGGATGGTTCAATATGACTTTTGGTCATTTCTTCCCATTCATCTAAAGGACTTTTGCTGTCAGGGTGAGATTTACTGGTATTCCCAGATGCTAGGTTATAAAATGCAAGAGGAGCTTGATGTCTTAAGTTAGTTGTGTGACTTTTTGTCAAATTCTTATCTTCACCTGTGAAGGTTACAGTGTTTTTTTCAGTCAATGAAACAGATAAAGGATTTACCAGGCCTTGTTGTAATCTTTCCTTAGACATATGAGGAACTGAGCTACAATTTATATTCAATTCCTCATCCTTTGACATGGTTATGTGATATGGGAGCATTTCTTTTTCAGATGTTGCAGGTATGGCTACTACCTGTACATTTGTCTGATCTTGTTCAAAAATTTGATTATCTATTGCAACTGTGTGACTCTTGGTAATGTCCATGCTATCCTCCCCTGAATAAATAGTTTTCTCTATGAGAAGAGAGGTGGCATTTGGATTGGGATACATTTTGGAATAAATATTCTCATGCTTTAGCAAATTTTTTTCCTCTCTCATACTTGAAAGACACTTGGTAAGTTCCATGGCATCATTACAACTAGAATAGGAAAATATCTTATAATCTTGAATTACTGTACTGGAACATATAGATTCTGGGATCATAGCCAATGTTCTGACATCTTGCTTAGAAGTCTGTGTGACTGTGTGAGTTTCCGTCCCTGTAATACTTCTGGTAATATGTATTTCACCTTTAGGATTTAAGGAAGGGTCTTGAAAAGCAGCATTCGGTTTATTCTTAAAGACTGTTTTCTCTCCTGGAGCTTTAGTTCCATAACCTCTTGTAACATCCATCATGACAGACTGAGTTTGATTTTCTATTTCAGATAAATTACCTGCTGAGGGTAAATTTTGTATAGTGTGGTTCATTGTCAAATCCATCAAGTCACTGCCATAAACTGTAATATCATCACTTTTAAATTCCCTTAAGTTGGCCTCACTGGATGTGGGAACCAAACTCTGAACGTTGGCTGTATGACACTGCGTGAAATTCATCCCATCATCTTGTTCTCTAAAGAGTCTAGTCATATTACTGGCATTTTCATCTACATTAAGAGATACATGCATTTGAAGTAAAGAAGAGGCCCTATTTGATTCTTTAGAATGAATAGATATCTCAGAATTTTCTTTATCAGGTCCTGTAGAGGAAGCATTAGATTTTCCTGTTTTTAATCTTTTTATGAAGTCATTAAAATTTATTTTCTTTCCTGAAGAAGTGTTTTGATCCATGGAAAAATTTAATTCTTTTTTCATTCTTGAATTCTCAGTATGGAGCTTTAAGTTAGCCAGAAACGATGTGGTATCTATCTTGGAAGACTTTTCACTTTTGGTATAACCGATAAGGCCTTTGGTAATCATCACAGTGTGACTTGCTGTCAGATCCATCTGGTTTTCATCTGAAAAGATGACTGTCTGGTCATTTGCATGTTTCTTTTCACGGTTGTATTCTGTAATTGAAATCTATAATGAAAGCAAAGTATTCAAAAATCAAATAAAATGCAAACTTTTAAAAAGGTATTTTACAACATGGAATATATATGTAGTACTATATAAGTAATCATTAATAATGGTTTCATGATAAATTGCTTTGTTTGAAAATGGTGTGTTTTGTATATAATTTATTATTAAATTTTTTCTAATATCTTTTGAATACTTTTAGTATTTTGGTACAAATTAAAAGTTCAAGGTTAATTATACCCCATTAGAATGACTAAAAAATAAAAAGGACTGATAATACCAAATGCAACTATAATGAAAATTCTAATTACTGTATTAGGTCATTCACATTCTAAATAAAAAAGACTTGGACAGGAATACGTGCATGATGGCTAATTTATAGACCCTCTGTACTCCTGGGAGTTGGGTTCTCAATTGAATTTTAATGCAGTGGTTTTATTTGTAAGGACATAGTCAAACTCCTGTTCTCAAAGTGTGGTCGAAGGACCATACAATGCACTAGTATCACCCTGGAGATTGTAGAGAATCTCAGGGACCACATCAGATCTAATGGATAAGAATCTATATTCTAACAAAATCCTGAGATAATGCCTATGTACATTAAAGCTGAGAAGTCCTAATATAACTAATATATTTCCCTGTTATTTAAACTAACAATGATTAAACTATCTTCAGTTAAGTCAAAGGGTAGGAAGTATATCCAGTCTACGGGGTCCATTTTGGTAAGTAATCCCTAAATCATGCCATTACTATTAAATTTTGAGTTTTTAAAAAGTTTTAACTGCCAAGGGAGATCAAAATATGAAGCCACTTGAATAAGCTCATACTTCTCTCTGTTGCATTTGGGTCTGAATGGGAGCACAAAGCAATGGGTCCATCCCTATTGAGAAAAAAGAAAAAACTACAGTTAATGACAAAAATATATATCATTAAGAGCCTGATTCTCCTTTTCTTAGGTTCTTCATCAGTTATGAGTACAGTAGCCCCCTTATCAGTGGTTTTGCTTTATGCAGTCTTACCTGCAGTCAAACATGATCCAAAAATATTAAATGGAGAATTCTAGATATAATTTAAAGTTTTAAATTGCATATCATTCCGAGTAGCATGATGAAATCTTGAGCCATTCTGCTCCATCCTGTCTAAGACACAAATCATCCCTTTGTCCAGCATATTCACGCTATATACACTACCTGCCTATTTGTCATTTAGTAACCATCTTGGTTATCAGATCTATTGTCATGGTATTGTATGCTTGTGTTTGAGTAAGCCTTATTTTACTTAGTTATGGCCCCAAAGCACAAGAGTAGTAATGCTGGCAATTCAAATATACTTCCTTTAAGTGAAAAGGTAATAAGAAAAAAAATTATATGCTGAGGTTGCTAAAATCAATGGTAAGAACAAATATTCTATTTGTGAAACTGCCTAATTTATAAATTAAACTTTAGCATAGGGTGTGCATGTATAGGAAAGAAACATAACATTTACTGAGTTTTGCATTATCTGTGGCTTTAGGCATCCACTGGGGGTCCTGGAACATATTCCCCATAGATAAGGGAGGACCACTGTATTTATTAAAGTTTTATTAGTTACTAAGCCCTTTATTAGGACTTAGGTGTTAAATTTTATTTTATTTTTTTAATTAAATTTTGTTTATTTAAATTAGTTTCAAGTATACAGTACATTGATTAGACATCCATATAATTCATAAAATGGTTCCCCAATTGCTCCCTCCCTCCTCTGGCCCTCCACTTAGCCAATGTATTAATAATGCTAACTGCATTCCCTGTGCCGTGCTCTCCGTCCTCATGCCCAACTATCAACTACTAGTTTGTACTTCTTTAATCCTTCACCCCATTATCCCAGCCTCCCAACCCTCTTCCCCTCTGTCTGTCACTAAATTGTCCACTATATTTGTGAGTCTGTTTTTGATTAGTTTGTTCATTTTGTTCCTTAAATTCCACATATAAGTGAAATCGTATGGTATTTATCTTTCTCTGTCTGACTTATTTCACTCAGCATAATAACCTCTAGGTCCATCCATGTCGTTGCAAATGGTTATTGACTTTTAATTGTCCCATTTTAGAGACAGAGAGAACAGTGATCATTGTATTTTCTATGTGACTGAAATATTTTTAGAATGTGGACAGGTTTTAAAGGTGGAAAGTTTGGACTACTTGTTTTCCTCCTTTACCCCTCTATTTTTATTTTCTGGATAGTAGAGGTTGTGTGGTAAAGAGTATCAAATGATGAGAATAAAATGTTAGGGTAAGAATTTGAAGCTTCTTTTATTCTATGTTAAGTACTCTGGACAGTCCCATGATGAAATGTGCATTTCATAAAAATAATTCCAGAGAAGAAGAAAGTAGATTTAAGAGGAGATGAACCAATACGGAAGCAACTGTTAATAGTTAAGAAACAACATTATCAGTTTATGTTAGGGCAAGAGACAATGAGAATGGAAATAAGGGATTAAAGACATTTTAGAAAACATAAAGGTTTAGATAATAAACTAGACTTTAGCAATAAGGAAAGAATTAAAGATTCTATGATAAAAATGAAAATACATTTAAAAGTACTAAAGTTTAAAGGCAAATCCTTAGAACATTTTAAAGAGTTTATGGCAACCCCAGCTGAGCATGATAAAGTAACTATACGCTGTTTATTTGAAGCTTCATTTATTTATCATGTTTCCACTCATTTATTCAACAAATATTGATTCAGAACCTATTATGTGCCCCAAAACTTACCTATCTACTGAAGCACAAAGAACAAGATACAATTTCTAGACTCAAAGAGCTCCTAGTTAAACAAAAGGGCCAGAATTAAGTGTCTAAAATACAATGTGATAAATTTGATAATAGACTGAGAAATAAAAGGAGTGTTGTGAGATCACAAGACAGAGTGACTAACTTCTTGGTTTCGTCAGAGGTTTCATTTTAGCTAGTACTAATAAATGTATGGTGCCAGTCTGTGAACCGCTTGTTACCAATTCATGATGGAATAAGGAGCTTACAGCCAATGTAAATCATGTAAATATTTCCTTCATCAAGAAAGCTTTGCTAAGAAAAAAGTGTCAGCTAAACTAAACAGTAGCTTATTGCCATAGCTGATTTACATTCTAGGGCAAACTCCTAACAGTTTGCAGACTGGTTACTTTGTATAGCTGAACTTAAGAGAAGTTAAGTGAAAAATGAGAAAACTTCTAGGCAAATTGGAGTAAGAGGAATACTTTATGTAGAGGAAATAGCATTTACCAATGGATACAGGCAGAAAAAGAGCCCACAAGGGGGACTGCAAATAGTTCTTCATGGGCTAGAGAATAGGATGCCTATAAAGGGAAGGGAATAAGGTTGTAGAAGAAGACAAACCAAATCATAAAGGGCTTTCTAAGTCTATGCTAAAGAGTATGGGTTTAATCCCATAAGCAAAAAAAAAAAAAAAAAAAAAAAAAGCCACTGAACAATTTTAAGCTGGAAGGTTATATGATCAGATCTAGAAATATATAGAATGGATTAGAAGGATAAGAAACTAAATACAATAGCCTAAGAAAGAATAATAAGAACTTGAATTCAAACAGTGGCAGAGGGAAGAGAGAACAGGTAATCAGATATACAAGATTATTTAGGAGATGGGAGAGAAATAGTGCCAAATACAGATATGGGGAATGAAGCAAAATATAAAAAATGACTCAATTCCTAACTTGAGTGAATGAATAAGTGAGAGTCCAAGATAGAGAAAACAACAACAGCAGGTTTGTGAGAAATAAATTTGTGGAATTTTAAATTGAAGATTTTGTGTAAAGAACAGAGCTTTACATTTTCTTTTTTGTGATTCATTTAGATATTACTTATCAAAGAAGCTGGATAAAGAGAATGTATATGATTAAACAAGTATTCTGATCATACTCACCAGTAATCTCACAGTAATTATCTTCTGGATTCTTATTCCTAAAATTTAAAAAGTGTTTTTAAAAATCTATACCCCAAATAATTACCAAGAATCACAACAATTTGAAGAGTAGGGGTGGTGAAAGATTTTCATAGTGTTAGAGGCAGAAAAATACAAGGACATATTTTAAAAAGACTCATCTAATACAGACAGAAAAAATTACAAGGCAATTAAAGAACCCTTTTCAGATTGGTCTTAATAGTTTGCTAATTTTTAAAATACTACAAAAACATGCTTAATACACGCTGTATGCTTGTTTCAAATAAAGAATGACCTATAGAGCAATTCATTTTTCTAGAAATTTAGGCTTAAAGATAATTTAAAAATAAAAGGAAACAACTCAAAGATTCATCAATAGGGAGCTGACTAAATGTTACCATAGATATATAGCAGATTATGAGTAAATCTGTACGTAACAACATGGAAAGTGCTACAAGACATATTATTAAGTGATCCCATTTTTGTCTTGTTTAAAAAAAAAAGGCTAAAGAGAAACATAAACTTGGATATACATATAAAACTTCTGCAAGGATACCCAAAATAATCAATAGTGGTTATCTGTGAGGACCTGCAGTAATATGACTTGAGATTTTTCTGTATTTGTATATAAAGAATCTTTTCCAGCTCAACAGCAGTCAATTACACAGAAAATTTGTACTTTATTTAACCAGTCCCTTACTGATGGACTTAAAGGATCTTCACATCTTTTGTTATTATAGTGCATGCTATAGTGAATGACCTTATATTTCATCACTCCAAACATTTACAAGTATATTGGTGAGAGAAATTCCTAGACATGAAATTGCTGAGTCAAAGGGCATGTGCATTTAAAATTTTGCATGATATTGCCAATTGCCTTCTACCATTTATGCTCACTAGCAATGAGTATATTTTTACCTATATTCTTAACTGATTACATGAAAAATTATATCTCAATATAGTTTAGGTTTGTATTTCTCTTGTGAAGATAAGTATCTTTTCATTTGTTCAAGAGCTACCTACTGGTATTTATTTTTCTATGCATTATTACAAAAACTAATGAAAAAATCTGAAAACTTGGTATTTATTGTTTTATACTTGCTGATGTATTTAAGGATTTTTATATGAAAGTGTATTTCATTACTCCATTAAAAGTATAAGCACATATTTATTAGATGTAGCAGTATATTAAATTCTACAAAGAATTTGTTTTCTAAATTAATAATAAGTATTCCACAAAATGGACACAAAAGTAAAAAACAAAAAGAATAATAATTTAAAAAGCACTTCATTTAATAGGAATAAATGACTTTTAAAATATAATTTGAATCACATTTTCTGTACTTACTGTGTAAAGAGAACATTTTCCCTTGCATCTGTTTCTAAAAAATGAAATAAAATTTGTTCAAGGATACACTGATAAAACATTAGAAAAATTATATAATGACATTAACTACAATAAAAATAATTTACTAATTACCCACCTTTCTGCCCCCCCATGGCTCAAGTTACACTTTTTATGCAATAAGATGGACAATAAATTTTATCAATTATCTGGTTTGATAGCCACTGTAAAGTTTTATAGAAAAGAGATTTATCAGGGATTGCATTATAATATATTTACCTGCAATTTCTGATTCTCTCATTATTTTCATATGAGATTCTGTCTGGAATACCCTAGAAGAGAAAATAAAGAATAAGGAAAATCTGCAACTTTGAATCAGAACACTATGATATTAATTTATACTGTTTTGAGATAGGAAAATATACTACTTTGATTTCAACTTCCTCTTTGTTGTATCACATACTACTGATATTTCAAATGCCAAAATCAGTTTACCACATTAAAATCTATTGTGGTTTTTAAATGAGCTGACCAAATAATTATTTCTCTCAATAACCCAAAATATTAATTTTATTCAACATTTATTAAGCACACGCTATAAAGGTGGTGCTATTTACCAGAGTCTGACACATGATCCTTGACCTGAAAGTGCTTTCACTATGAAGTAAAAAGCTGGAATAGTGAGTATAAATATTACTTCACTAACTTTTGTTATTAACAGTTCAGATAAGGTGGCATGAACTCCAGAGGAAGGGATATCTTTTCACTGAGGTGATTAAGCTTCATGGAGAAGCAGCATTTAATATCTGCCTTGAAGAATTTGACCAGTTCACTTTAATTTTGCTAAAATTATCATTCATTATATAGAAGTTCTTAACCGAAAAGAATTTTATTTCTATTACAAAAAAGCAGTGAACGTTTGCATGCATATTGTGTGCCAAGTACTATACTAAGTTCTTTATATGTATTTTTAATGATTATAACAATTCCTATGTTATCTTACAGATGTAGACACTGAGGTTCATAAAGGGTTAAGTAATTACCAAGGTCATATAACAGTTAAGTGACAGAACCAAAATGCAGATCCAAATATGTCTGGTTTTATATCCTGAGCTTTAACTACAAAGTCATACTCAAAACAACTTTTCTTCAAATGATTTACAACAGAATAATAGAAGCCTTTTTATTCAATATGAGCAGGGTCAGCAACTGGTCAATTAATCAAAAACTATCTTTTAAAATAAGAAATGCTAACTGACCCATAAATACTTAAACCACTTTAAAAAATGGATTTAAATTTGCAAATCTCCTGATATCAATCTGAGGCCTTTACTATTGAGTGTGGATCTACTGGTACAATTTCAGTGTTTATAAAATTTTTGAAGTAACTTTAAAGTGGTATTAACACAGAATCCTTCTAAATTTTTATGATTGATTTCCCTAACTTTTATGTTGTCTCATTCATAACAAATTTGAAAGTAATTTTTAAAATAAATTCACCTTTATCAACTTTTTCCTAGCCATTCAATATGTTTTTTATAGAAATAACTCTTTTTCTCTGAGCTCATTATCATTGGTTTATGTAATATTAAATTATTTAATTACTTCAACCTTATAAACAAGACAAACACTCCTCGGTAAGCCAACCAATCAGCTCTTAGGATCTGAAGTTTATGGACCTGACAGTGTTCAGTGTACTGTAGCTATCAGTATGTTTTACAAGGGGAATAGAGAATATAGGTTAGTTCTAATAACTCGGGTGGGAGTTTTAAGAGAACTTTTACTATACCTGTTTTTTATATTTTACTGTACTGGTTTCCATATTGAGAATCTTGTGATTCTTTTTCTTTTTTTAAATTAAATTTATTAGGGTGACATTAGTTAATAAGACTATATAAGTTTCAAGTGTACAATATCTTTAATAATTAAAAAACTAAAGTTTATATAAACCCACTTTCAATTAGTTGAGACAGATGAACTTCCTATATTAAAATGATCATTTCAACATGATTATTGAGATGACAGTTTTTTTTAAAAGTAATTTTATCATCACTCATACATGGTCAAACAATACAAAAAGGTATACCAGGCAAATGACAAAAAATATAGCACAGACAGAAATCTTAATATTGGTCTAGGTAAAATTTGGGTCAAAAAGCAATAAACAAAGATAAATATTTCGTAATGCTAGAAAGTGCAATTCCGAATAAAGATATAACAATAATGTACCAATAAACATAGAATCAACATTCATAAAGGAAAACTATTAGAAATATAGAGATATAATGTGAGATACTTTATCAATAAGAGACTAATTCACTTCTCTCTCATAATTTATGATAGATTAAAATGACTAAAACTATGTAAGATTATAGAAGACTCAAATAACATAAGGTATAAGGTAGATATTACTAATATATATCAAACTCTACACTCTAAAATACAAAATATATCTTCAAGTACCTATGGATCATTCATGAAAGTTGATTATATACAAGGTAACAAAAACAATTTCAATAGAAATCAAAATAATACAAGATTAACATTCTCTGACTATACTATAACTAAAAATTAATGATAACAAAATGCCCTTACCACTCAGATATTTTAAAAATCTCTATCAAACAACTCTTGAATCAATGAAGAAATACAAACATACTGCTGAACATCAAGAAAATAATCATGAAAACACCACATATAAGAATTATATTAAATTTAAAACTTAGGGAGAAATGACATCTTTATGATGTTGAATCTTTTTAAGAACTTGCCTTCATTTGTACAATTAATCTTTAGTATCCTTTAGTAATGTTTTATTTTTTATATGCTTTATATTTACAGTAACAAAATATAACAAAAAAGACATTTATCTCTATCTCGTTATTATTTATATACAGGAAATAGATTGATTTCGATGTTAATTTTTATCCTGATACTTAGTGTCTGTAGAGGTATTTTAATTGATATTCTTGGATTTTCCTAATATATAATCTGTAAAACATAATAGATTTATCCAATTTTTATAACTCCAATTTCTTTCTCTAGTTTATTCTTGTTGGTTAGCACCTCCAATACAATGTTAATAACAGTGGTTAAGACAGTTTTGTTCCTTACTTTGGAGAGAATGCTGCTAATGTTTCTCTTTTAAGCATAATCTTGAATAATGACCTTTTAAATAACAATTCTCTAATGCTTATCTAATTGAAACACAGGTTATCAGAGTCAGTTAGAACCAACATATTTGGTTTGACATAGAAAAAACCATTATCGTAATTTTTAAATTATTTCTCATTTCAACTTACTTTATAGTATCTGCAAAGCTGACTCGACGAGAGCTTTTCTTATTTCTCAACACATTGGGCTCCTAAAGGCAGAGAATATATGGTGTGATTCTTGATGAAACCACTGTGAATTAGGTTTCCAGAATACTGCAGACAGACCAAGTCTTGAATGAATTTGATACTATTATTTATTTTGATTATTAGATTCTCCAAAATAATCCCAATTGTAGAAGTACTTAACAAACATGAATATAATTTTCAGTGTGAGTGATAATAAGCATACTGATATAAACAACATATATTTAAGGAAGGTGATTACTGCCCCTTATCTTCTTTCCCTTTTAAATGAACGGCTATTTTGCTATCAATAAGACTGGGAACAAAGCAAGTGATATGTTGCCTGTTATTCTAACCTTACTATACTATTTTTAAGATTTAAAAAAAAATTTAAATGTAATAAAATATACATAAATAAAATTTAACTTAACCATTTAAAAAATTTATTTGTATTTCATTGTGGTAAGACTCTCTTTACAAGTGATCTACCCTCTTAACAGATTTTTAAAGGTATAATACAATATTATTAACTATAGGCACAGTGTTTGTACAGACTTCTAGCACATATTTATCTTGAATAACTGAAACTTTATACCCACTGATTAGCAACTCCCATTTCCCCCTCCTTACTGCCCCTGGCAACCACTACTCTCCTGCTCTCTGCTTCTATGAGTATTAGTATTTCAGATACCTCATATAAGTTAAATTATGCAGTATTTGTCCTTCTGTGACTGGCTTATTTCACTTAGCATAACATACTCAGACATCTTCACATTTTAAATGTACAGTTCATTAGTGTTAAGTATTTACATTGTTATGCAACCAAACTCTAAAACTCTTTTCAACTTGCAAAACTGAAACTATATTCATTAAACAACTTTTTCTCTAACCTTTCTGTAACCACCATTCTATTTTCTGTTTCTATAAATTTGACTACTCTATGTACCTCATAAGTGGAATCATAAAGTTATTTGTCCTTTTTGTGCCTGGTTTATTTCACTTAGCATAATGGCCTCAAGGTTCAACTATGCTATGATACATGCCAGAATTTCCTTCTTTTTTTTTTTTTTTAAAGCTGAATAATATTCCACTGTTACCACAGTTTGTTTATCCATTTATTGGTCAATGGACACTGGGTTGCTTCTACGCTTTGACTACTGTGAATAATGCTGCTATGAAGAGGGGTGTATATCCTGTATATCCAAGATCCTGTTTTCAATTATTTTGGGCATATACCCAGAAATGGACTGCTGAATCATATGGTAATTCTATTTTAATTTTTTGAGTAACCACCATATTGTCTTCCATAATGGCCATATCATTTTACATTCCCACAACAGTGCACAAAGGTTCCAATTACTCCACATCCCAGCCAACACTTATTCTTTTTTGTTTTTTGATAGTAGTCATTCTAATGGGTATGAAGTGACACTTCATTGTGGTTTTGATTTGCATTTCCCTAATGATTATTGATGTTGAACATCTTTCATTATACTACTATTATTTTGACTCATATTCCTTAACAAGAACAAACATTTTTACTCACAGATACCAAACACAAAAAACAAGACAGAAAAACAAACAAAATCCAGAGAATTTCACTGTGTTAATTCTGAATGCCTCAATGTAAATCTTATTATAACAAAGAATCAGGAATGTTTATCCTCTCTGTTAAGTAAGACCTTAGTAGATGCTATAGGTGGCTTTGAGCTTATATGACAGTAATACTGACATAATTAATACTGGAACTAAAAGAGAATAATATATTTCTTTTTTTTTTTTCCAACTGTAATACAGTGTCTTTTTATTCTAGAAATGCTTTCTTCACAGAAGTCTTTCAAGATCTAAAATGAAGTATTTAGCATGAAGGATAAAAAAGCATGTGTGACAAGAACCTTTCACTTAAGTCAGTCCCCTCAGAACTGATCTTCAAAATACAAACTCCAACCTCTTCGATATTCTTGGAAGACATGTGGATCCAGGCAATGTGGCCTTACACAGACTAGGTGTGCATTCCTCTAAAGGTATTTACAGCCACTTCTCTCTTGACCTGCTACAGTCTGACTAGTTCTGTCAGAAGAGACAGGAAGGGAAATTGCTAGACTATTTCAAGTCTTCATTGGCTGGGGCTTTCTACTGCTCTTCAACAATATTCTCAGATCCCAATATTAGTATATTTATTACTAAAAAAAGAAAAACATGTTTGTGTAGCATGTGGAAAAGAGCAGTGAGCTAGGAATTAGGAGGTTAGAGCTCTAGTTTGAAGTCTGACACTAACAAGCTTTGTGGGCTTAGACAAAACATTTAATCTCTTTGGACATCATAGTTCTCATCTATAAAATGAAAAAACTAGATTCAAAATTACTGGGGAGGTCCTGTTGGTTTTAAAGTTCTATGAGTCTATAGATCTGTCATTTAATCATTCAAAGTTCAATAATTTTTTAACACACACACACACACATACCAGATCCTGTGCCAAGTGATGGGAAAACAGTAGTAAAGAAAATACAGTCCCTACATTACTGAGGATTAATGCTGAGACAGACATTAAACAAAAAAATCCACTAATATAAAACTCAAAAGTATGATGAGTAATATGAAGGAAAACTACATAAAAAAACAAATTTAGCTTGAGAATCAGGAAAGATTTCTTTGAGGAAATACATTTAAATTGAAATATGAAGGATTAGTTAGTCCAGTGAAAGGCAGAGGGAAAGCTTTCTAGACAGAATGTGTGCAGAGGCCCTAATACAGGAAAAAACTTGATGTATTTGAGAAATAGAGAGGCCAAAGTAGAATGAGAACTCGGAATTACTTGGTCTCCAAAAGTGTATACATTGCATCAATCAACAAAATGTACTAAAAGCCAACTATGTACTGGACACAATAAATTAAAAAGAAACAAACAAACAAAAAACCAAAAAAAAAAACCGCATGATAAAGTTCTTGCCCTCATGGAGCTCTCGGTTTAAAAACAGATATTAGTAATCAATTATAGTAGGTATTGAGGAATAATTTTCTAACATTAGTAATTCCAAAGCTGAGTCTTGAAAAACAAATAGGAATTACCCAATAAAGGGGGCTACAGATTTATGATAAAGCAAGTATGATAAAATATTAATAGTAGAATCTAGGTGATGACTATACACACATTTACTGTAAAATTCTTTCTACTTTTTAGTATGTTTGAAAAATTTTTTAAATAAAATGTTGGAAGAAAAAAGAATGAAGGACTAACTATCTAGGCAGATGGAATATCATATGTAAATACTTGCAGGCGTACAGGTCGTGTCTCGTTTGGGGAATAGTAAGCAGTTCTGAATAGTAAGACACATGTGCGAGAGTGGCAAGAAAGAAGGCTGGAAAGTAAGTAGGGGTTAAAAATTATGAGTGCCAGCTTACTCTAGTGTTTGAATTTTAACCTGTGGGCCATGGGATACTTACTTGTACATATTCAACTGAGAATCATTTATGATGTTCTCTCTTCATATAGCTAATAAAGTTCCTGACTATTAAAAATATCACTGAAAATAGTAATCTATAAAGCATTTGCACTAGGAACTTACCTGAACTATTTCATTACCACCTCTGAGGTCCTGAAGAGGACTCCTTGGGGGTTTCAAAATCTAGAAGAGAATTATTCAAGAAAATCGGGCATATCAGTTCATTTCAAGTCATACTATGAGTAGAAAGGTAGAGATGCTAAAATTCCTGTAAAAATCTCTAAAATTCTTCAAATTTATTCTGTTCAGTGCCATACTTTGTGGCTCGTTTAAATATTTGGCATCTATTCCCTTCTCCCACTCTGCTCACCTTTCCCAATTATTTTCCCAACTCTCATCCCATGTGGTCTGCGTCAAGCTCCAACCCAATCTACGTGTACAACACATAGCCCTGGTCTAGAATAATCTGCACATGATATTCTCTCAGCAATAGTGATTCACTGGTTCAGAAATGAGAGCTTGATCCATATCATGATAATCAAGCCAATATGACTCAATCCTGAGTCGTTCGTATTTTTTATCTTCAGGAAATAGATATTATTTTTTATGTAGGACTTGAACCTGAATGTTGGGAGCTAGATATACTGTCGTAAGCATGGGGAGCCTATCTAATAACGGAGATTACCCAGAGGAAGCTATCGGAGTAGAAAAACTGAAAGGAAATCCTAGTACTGATATTGTTGGAACCCCAGGTCAGTAAGTTGTGCCTAATGTCATTCCTATCTTTGGATTTTTCAGCTTCATAATCTGATAAATTTTGTGCTTAAATCAGTTTAAGTTGGATTTTTTGTGTCTTGCTTTGCACATCAGTTTAAATATATTTTAAACCATTTATTGAAGTATAATTTACAATACCATACAATTCATAAAATTACCATGAAATTAGTAAAATGTGAATTTTAGTATATTTATAAAACTATAAAACTATATTAGGTTAAATATTTTATTCTTTATCCGAGAACAATAGGAGCCAGTGGAGGTGGGATAGTGATGCTACAGTAAAAAATTACTATGGAATATAGTCATCATTCAAAAAAAGTTAAAAAATAAGTATTTCTTACTGAGGAATGTCGTCTTCTAACAGGTCTCTCTATATTGTCACTAAAAGAGAGGAAAAAAATTTACATACATACTGATAAAAGCCTGAATTTTCAAAAGCCATAGTCACATCAACTATTACATGCTTTTAAATTAGCCATAACTTTCACTTAATACTCAGCATCGCTTTCACTTAGCAAAATTTATAACACTTTATATTCAATATTTAGGAAGTCAGTGTTTTAAAAACACACATTATATACTACAAGACTATTCTGAAACACAATCGGTACAACATAATTTACCATATTTACGGAGGTACAATTACAAGATAAATGGGCTATAAATCAAGAGATTCTAGCTCTGGTTTTACTATGTGATTTTTACATCGGGTTTTAAAAATTCAAATTTCTATGGAGGCTAAACACATAATTTAATAAGTATAATAAAAATAGGTGGGGTGGAGACTATAATGGAGAGCTCTTGCCTGGTTTAAAGGTCATAGCCATTACTACATACAGGTTAGCTGTTGCCAAGTAAGAATACAAGCCCAGTGTTGCCATAGTTGATTTTTCAAGAGAAGCTGAGAATCTACTTGTTATATGAAATCTTGAAATTTTGACATTTAGCAACTAATTCAAAAATTTAAAAACATTGGGAAAAAAATTGTCTCTGGTTGTAAACATATGCCAACTTTAGACAAATCATTTTGTTTCCTTGGGCCTCAATTTTCTCATTCTTAAATAGAAGAAATGGGAAGTGGTCTCTAAAGTCTCTCTCAGTTTTGACTCTAGATAGGTTTATATAAAGATATGGCAAGGAGGGTTAGGACTTTGTAACATTTATTTCTTTTCCCTGGAAGAGAATACAGATTTCAGAAGTTATCAACAGGTTTTACTAACTGAAAGAGTATCTGTTTCTGATAAAGGGTTTAACATTTTTAGCTGCATTGCATGAACTTACTTTTCTTCATTAGTCTCTGAAGACATCCCATCCATTTTTGAAGAAAACCTTTCTGTAACAAACACACAATATTAGAAAAGGTGAGAAAGAAGAAAGTATAATCTATGAAGAGATTAAGAGCAGAGTTGTGACTTTAGTATTACTTTCTGGGAGAAGATCAAAAAGAAAAAGTACTCTATGGAGCTATAAGAAATGAGAAATTTTTCTTTTTATTTATTTATTTATTTATTTTTAGGCGAGGCAACACTTAGTTGACCTCACAGATTTTTTTTTTATTATTATTTTTTACACCTACAGCACCTGATCTTCCTAGGTGGTCTCCCATCCAAGTACTAACCAGGCCTGACCCTGCTTAGCTTCTGAGATCAGAGAGGATAGGGCTTGTTCTGGGTAGGATGGCCAAGATGAGAAATTTTGAGGAGTTTAGACTACGGACTTTGGTCTATGGCCATGCCACCAGTAATGTGTCCATCTGGTCTGATTTCTTGAAGCTAAGCAGGGTCAGGCCTGGTTAGTACTTGGATGGGAGACCACTTAGGAATACCAAGTGCTGTAGGCAGTTAAAAACTACATATTTTGTTAAAATGGGCTCTTCAAAGTGTTTTTGGAGTTTTTTGTTTACATTTTGAATGGGTTGTAGAAAACAAAACAAAAAAGAATATGTGACAGAAACCACGCCAGTGACCACGTAGCCTTCAAAACCTGAAATATTTACTTTCTGCCTCTTCGTCCAGTCCTCCATTTATACTACCAATAACTAGAGTTAATATATTCCATAGTGTCCACTGATGTAGGGTCTAGACCTGTGCTGTTCAAACAGCAGCTATTTAACTTTAAATTAATTAAAATAAAATAATATTTAAAATTCAGTTCTTCAATCACAATAGCCATATTTCAGATGCTCAATAGTTACATGTGACTAATGGGTACCCAGTTGGTCAGTCCAGATGTAAAACATTACAATTATCACTGATAGGACAGTTGTCCTATCACTATCTAGTATATCTTCTAGTCTCTTATTTAGCATCAAACATAAATTTATTTCCACTTAATAACAACTTTTTAAATAATGTTAATACTAACACATCAAACATTGTTACTCAGTTTTTATCTGTCATCTTGTAAACATTTCCAGCCACCCATATAGTCAAGAAGAATTATACTGCTTTGAACTCAATCTTTAGCCAAATCTACGGTACATTAAACTTATCTCCATAAATCATTCTTCTCAAGTTACACCTCAAATCTCACTTTATCCATGAAGCTTCTTTCAGTCTCCATTGTTAAAGGAATCAAATACGCTCTCCCTTCTGTATGTTTATATGCCACTTTAGAATGTCCTATAATCCTTTACCCTGTCTTGTATTATAGTTATCTGTGTATATTATTTCCCCTTCTGGACAGTAAACTGTTAGATTAGGGACTCTGAATCATCTGCTCCCAGCCCTAGCACAAGACAAGAAGGAACCCAATAAATATCTGAGGAATTTGATCCAATTCAGCTGAAGTGAAAACTTCGATTTAATATCTAGAATAATCTACAGTAAATTCTGCTTTAGTCTCTGTCATATCTCTATAAATGTATCTTTAAAAGTCCAATCAGTCATTCTTTAAGAATGTTTTTCTTAAACTCTAGTATTGATATAAACAGCAAGAAAGGGGGCTTTAACTCTGAAGCTAATAATGGACAGAGAAAGATTTTCAAAACCTCATTTGTGGAGTACTAATAATACTGGCTTACTTACTAACGTATTATATCAGCAGGAAATGGAAAATCTGTTTACTGTGCGCTAGCACTCCAACCAGACACTGTAAATAAACCATGATAAACCGAAAGTTTAAAATCACTTATTGCTGTCACTTCATTTACAGCAAAAAAAGACCGAATCAGAAATACAAACACCCCAGTGTCCTAGGGAAGAGAGCCAGGGTGCGAGAAAGAGTCCGAGAGCCTGGACAGAAGAGCACTAGCGGGACGCCGCGGACTCGGACGCTGAGAGAGCCACAGACAACCGAGCCGAGCCGAGCCGAGCCGAGCCGACGTGACCCGACCCAAGAGGCCCAGGTGTGGATGGAAAGTGCTAGGGAGGCGGAAAGCGGCTCAATGTGCAGGCCCAGATGAGGAAAGAAAGAGCCCCACACCAGGGGAGAAGCGTCTACTCTGGCTCAAAGCTTTCGGGGGGCCACCTGGTATTTGGAGCGTCCCCTACCTCCTATCGCTGGACGTTCAGAGTGCTTAGATAAAACCTAAAGTCTCCCCAAGAGCCCAGACGCAAGAGTCATTCTCTTTACCTGCCGCAGCCTCCTACTTAAAAAATTCTCCTTACACCTGTTTGGGGTCCGCAGGGTTCGGTTGGGGTCCGCGGGGTTCGGAGAGGTAGTTCGCCGTCGCCTCTGGACGTCACCTAACAGCGCCCAGACAGCTTCCGTGCAGTATTCAAATCTAACCGCCTAATCGACGCGCATGCGCATAGACAGTCTATGCGTCGACTCCGCCCCTTATACGCCGGAGCAACGCTAGTCCTAAAACTCCTTTAATCGAACTTCCTTTCCAGCCTGTATGCCAATATTATTTCCTTCAGTGTTTCTCATTTTCTGTTGAATTTTCTTTTGTTTCCCGCATTGCTTCCCATCTTATGGGAGCGGCCATCTTCTTTTGATTACTTGCTTTAAAAAAGATCGCCTCTTTGTTTCCGTACAAAATGGTGGCGTCCATAATACTGCGTCACATCCCCCTAGTATTACTCCCTATAGCTACCAGGAAGACGTAGGCTTCTGGGACGAGGTGGCCGAGTGGTTAAGGCGATGGACTGCTAATCCATTGTGCTCTGCACGCGTGGGTTCGAATCCCATCCTCGTCGAGAGCAGCTTTTTGACTCAGATGAGTGTAAATTTACTTGCAGAGTGGAAATAGTTTAATATATTCCAGTTACGATTTACTAGTCGATTGACCCTAGCTCTATCGATCTCAAGTTCAAAATATTTAAAAGACAGGTTTTGGAACATTCTGACCTTACAAAGAAAAGGGCGTTTTCTCGGAATCAGAAAATATCTATGCTGGATTTAATTTATTTTTATATGAAAAAAACTGTATAGAATTGTACGATTACTACTATTCCCATGTCTTTTAATGCTGATCTGCTTCATATTAATTAACTAGATCCTGATCAAGAGGCGTCAATTATTGTGGACTCTTAAGCCAGAGTTTTTAATACCTGTTATTACTACGAAATATTAGATTTCATTTCAAAAGCCACCTCGAGACACTGTTCATTTCAGGATTCTCTTCCAGTCCCCAAGTTTGCAGGTGCCCAAGAAAAATATACACGGGGAAACTAAAAAGATGTTGACAACATGTGTAACCTTGGTAGTACATATCTAGTAGCCAGAGACTTAAGACCTGAAACATGGCTACTTTTCCAGAGGAAAAGAAAGTGTTAAAACCTCTCTTGGGTTTAAGCAGTGAGGGAGGCACAGGAAGCAAAAAAATAGAGATTCTTCTCTTGAATGTTCATCAGGTAGATTCATTTCAATTCACATTCAACCACCTTTGCTTATCCATTATTTATCTACAGGTACGGTAATGAATTACATCACTTCAACTCGCTATAACCCTGTGATCATGATAGACATTTTTATTACTCCATTTTGCAGATGAGAACAATGGAAGATAAATTTGCTCAAAGTTAGACAGCTTATATAATTGCAGAAAGTTCAGTGTAACCCACGTCTGTCGAATTCTGGTGTCTCTTAACCACCATTTTATACTGTGCTGGAGATTATTAGTAAACAAGGGCTCAACAATCTCTTGTGGTAATGGTTTACACATTCTTTGAGCACCAGCATGGTATCCCAGAACCTGGCGCCTGGCAGGTGCTTCAGCTAAGTTTGTGGTACTGAGGGTGGAAGGCAGTAGTCCTTGCTAAACTGGCTCCACTGACTCGTCCCTCTTAAATCCAAATCCCTTGGGAATGTTGATACCTCCTTGGGCTGAGGGTTACTCCAGCACCTGCCTTTAGCCTTGCTTTCCAGTCCATTCGTCACCCTGCTGTTGGAAGGGTTCTTCTCTTAATTCCACACACTCTCAAAGGACCATGGATAGAATTCAATTGATTAGATGGTTGAGTAAAAAAATTGCATTTTTATTTTCACTTATCTCTAACTGAAAGCATTTCTTTTAATAAAGATAAGCAACAGAGTACATTAATATTAACCTTACTTGTGATTTTGTCACCAATAGAAATTACTGATATTTTTATATCATTTTACCATTTTTGCATTATGCTCTTCACTACTTCAAAATAATGGTAGTTATTAGAACTACCATTAGATCTTATAATGTTATGCATTCATAAAGAAGTACATGCATTATTGTATTATTATCTTAAAGATTTAAAAAATATTTTGATAACTATACTCTAACATAATTGGTTGCCTTTGTAATCCAACATATTTAATTTTATGCATTTTAAAACAATATTCTAAGAAGAGACACATAGGCCTTGCTAGACTGCCAAAAGGGTCTATGTCACAAAAAAGTTTAAGATCTCCTGAGGGACTTTTCTAAAGCACGTACAAGACACTGATCTTAAGCTTTCCCTGAACTAGGCCTTGCTCTCACTCCCACAAGAACTTTGCAGATACTGTCCTTACTCCTCTCCTTGGAACAGGCACCCACTCCCCCATACCTCCTTCCCATCCACCGCTGCCTACCTGGGCCCTATTTTTTCTTCAGATCTCAGTTTAGATGTCATCCCATCAACAGGCCTTGCCTAGCCCTGATTCCTGAAGCTTAGATTTCATTCAGTTAGTCCCTGTGCTCTCTCTTGTTTCAGGGGCTTTGCACCCCTCCTAGATGTTCCTGTAGCTTCTTAGGTTTCTCCCAGAACTTGCCAGACAGTATTTAAATTGTCCATTAATGCTGCAACCTTTCTGGACACTAGTAAGTGTGCATCATTTTTCTGAGCTTTGCCTGCTTCTTGCAGTGATGACTTCCTACGGAAAATAGATAAGGTCTATAAATAAAAAGTAAATGGATTCTCTTCTCAGTGGAAAATCTTCAGCCATAGAAGTTCTGAAAATACAAAGCACTGGAAGTGTCTAGAGAAAAAAATAAGAAAATTTGAGTGGAAGCTCACTATTCTATGCCTTAGTTCTGTATCTGTTTTCATGCTTAGTTAATTTATGGTTTCTTTCCTATGAAATTTCAGTAAGACTTGTTAAGAGTGTATTTTTTGCATTTCTATGATCTTTTGATCTGTAAGAACTGTTTTTACCCTTTTCCAAGAGAACCAGTAAAGAATCAACAACACGCCAGATTATTTAAAAGCCCAAGAAAAAAAAAAACTCGGATCAGTAATAGAAAATAAATTTATAAAGCTCTAAAAGAGTTAGAGACGCCATCTACTGGAGCAGCTGCAACTGCACAATGGACAAGACAATTCTACAGAATGGCTGCTTTATTTGGAAAGATCCTCATTACGCCCTCAAATTTGTCAATAAATCGCAGCTCAAGGAAACCATTCTCCATCAACACCAGGTTCTTCTTCATAAGTCCTATCCTTAAGGACCCTTCTTCACCCCTTCAACTTCTAGAAGGCCATGAGAGAAAGAACCATTACATAGTCAAGTGCATTACCAAGATATTCTAGCTCTCTTACCATTTCAGTGCAGGAGAATGGTTCTTCATTCTCCAAGTACAGCTTTAGGAGGATCTGTTTTGTCTGGAGAATGAGGTGCTCTGGGAAGAACTGTCCAGTATTTTAGCTGGTGATTGTTTGCATCCAGGCAGGCCCGTTAAGTGTCAGCAGCCTTTATATGATATAGCTCTGAAGAAAGCTTTAAAATCAATGATTTTTTTTTTTTTTTTTTTGGTTTGCAGTTCATTTCTTAACTTCTGCAAACAAAACAAAACAAAACAGACCCCAGGCTGCAAGATTTGAAAAGATTGATTTTGAGAGGCAGACAACGACAAAAATAACTTCTGCTTCTCACCATTAGGAAGTATGGTCCCACTAAAGAACTATCTCTGCGAAGACAATCATGACAAGGCCTTGAGACGTTCAAGAATTCAAGACAGGCATTTTTCTGAGTCTGCAAGAAACATTTCCTTTGGCTCAAATCATTCCCTGAGCTACACACTATCATGTGAAAACATCCACCTTGCTATAACAGCTTCTAGTGAGCTAAAAATGAAATAAAGTTTTTCATATTGAAGATCAATAGAGCAAAAACTGAAATCTGTCTGATAGTAACCTTGCTTAGGAAAGACAAAGTGAATAAATGCCAATGACTGTGGGAAATGGGGAGTAACACTTGTGATATTCCATGTTTTGAATCTTCTGCTGAGAAAGCTATGGATAGTTAGTAAGCAACAATGATCACACCATTCCTTCTCATCATATTTATGAGGAGCAATGCCCCACATTTCAAGTTTCAAAATATTTTTTTCCTTTGAAATTTCCAGAATGAAATAAAACAGGGTTGAACCCAACTCTATGGAATAGGGTGAAGTTAACGGATGAAGGCAAGACCTGAGGTGGTTTCATGACTGGTGATTTCATGGTTAGAAACAGAAACAATAATTCCTTTTTTGATTATGATACCTATAGAGTAGTACATTTTTCATATTTCTCTTTGGGCTAAATAAAAAGGTCATTGACTCTGAGCACTTTTTCTCCTCTGGCTTTCGCAAAAATTTTGAATCTTGAATATTGTTATTTGAACATATTGATTTATATTTATCAATTCTAGATCAAATTCCTTTAGTAAATTCTCAGGTGATACTGATGGACAAATGAAGGCTGCAGGAACTATGACTAAATATGGAGTGACAAAAACAGACCATTGAAAAGTCCAAGTCATCTTAATGATCAACTTTCTGTTGATAGCAAATATAGCTATGGAATTAAAGTTCTGTTTATAGTCTTGAATGACAGAAATTTGGCATCAAAAAATATATATGCACACACCTATGTACATATATATTTAGCTTTTAAAATGTTGAAATAACTCCTTGACAGTGGTTTCTGTGTACTCACTGAAAGGATCACTCCCAATCAACTCTCCTTTCGATGATTGTCAGTAATCACTTTTTGGTACAACCTAGCAAAAAACAGAGGCAGTCTTTATTTTAGCTCATGATGCAGGACTTAAAAAAATTTTTTTTTGGCTTAAACAACAGAAATGGTCCTGTAATTCTGGTAACTGGAAGTCTTAGATCAAGGTGTCAATGAGATTGGTTCCATTTGAGGGCTGTGAGGGTGAATCTGTTTTCATACCTCTTCCCTAGCTTCTGGTGGTTTGCTGGCAATCTTTGTCATTCCTTGTATTGTAAAATTCTTAATCCCTACATTTGCCTCAACTCTGATTTTGGATAATTTAGCATTTAGGGTAAGATATGTTATTCTTTAAAAATTCTTGACCTACCTTAACTTCATTTAGAATGTTGAAAAGTTTAAAAGAAAAAAGATATGGAAAAATTGCATCATTTACTATTTACTTAAATTACTGGAGTATTTTCAAGAATATTGTGTATAGATGCTATGGTAATGTGTTAGAAAATGCAAGACAGAGACCTGTGTATCTGAAAGCATGCCATATCTACAATACCAAAACCATAAGTTGCTTTATTTATTTATTTTTGGCCATAAGTTGCTTTTAAATCTTAGTTCTTATATAGAAGCAGTATTTGAATCTGCTAAGACATATTAGTCACATTTGCAAATTATTATATATTGCTTATCATTATAGTCTCCAAAATACCAAACATATGTTCACTTTCCATCCCTTATGAAAATGACCCATGATTGAGGCATTTGGAATGGTACCCAACCCAGCTGCACAGAGGTCAAATAGACCTAAGGAGTTGTGTGTGGTGGGTGACTAAAAGAGGAGTTACATATCCAAAGGTTAAAAAAAAAAAAAGAATTACATTTTTTATTAAAAATTTTTTATCTCGAAAGATATTGCACAAAGACATAATACATACATGTGTAATATATTATATACAGTTTAAAAGAGCAGAGCATTACCAGTGCCTTTGAAGCTTCCTATGTGCCCCTTTCTGTTGGTTTCCGACCAGAGATAACCACTTTACTGAATTTTGTTAATCATCTTCTTGCCTTTCTTAGCAAATATGCATGTATATATGTCCCTAAAAAATATTTTTTTTGAATTTTATATAACTGGAATCATATTACATTTATTCATTCATGATTTCTTTCATTCAACGCTGTTTTATCCAGGTAGTTCATTCATTTTCACTGCTGCTTAGTATACAATTATCTGAAAATAAAATTAGGTATCTATTCTCTTATGGATGGTTGTCTCCAGTTTTTTCCTATTATAAGAATGCTGCTGTGAATGTTCTTGTACCTGTCTCCTAGGATACATGTACAAGAGTTTCATTGTAGAAGTGGAATCATTGGTTACGTACATGTTCAACTTACTAGGCAGTTCTTAACTGTTCTGATGTAGTTAATGACTGATAAAAATGTTGCAGTTTTAAAAACATGGACAAGCTTCAAATGAAAGGAAAATAATTGAGTACACAGAGGGTTTAGAGGGCAAGAAGTAAAATTATCTCTCTTTGCAGATGACATGAAACACACACACATGCACATACACAGACACACAGACACACAAAACTATTAAGCTAATAAATTCAGCAAAGTTGCAGGATACAAAATCAATCCCAAAATCAGCTATAATTCTCTACATTAGCAATAGATAATCCAAACATGAAATTAAGAAAACAATTCAGTTTAAAATGGCATCAAAAAGAAAACAAGGGTAAATCTTTATGACCTTGGGTTTGCCAAAAGATTCTCAGATATAATACCAAAAGCACAACCGATAAAAGAAAAAATAAAGTGGACTGCATCAAAATTAAAATTCGTCAAAAGCATAGGCAACAAAAGCATAAATAGACAAGTGGAACTACATCAAACTAAAAAGCTTCTGCACAGCAAAGGAAGCAAGTAACAGTGAAAGGCAGCTTATGAAATGGAATATCTGCAAGTCATATATCTGATAAGGGGTTAATATTAAAAAATATAAAGAATTCCAACTCGAGAGCAAAAAACACCCCAAACAACCCAATGGGCAAAAGATCCAAATAGATGTCTCACCAAAGATATACAAATGACTAGGTTAGGAGAGGTTCTAGGTGAAAAAGAAGGCATCCATCCATGTGCCCAAGAGGTGGCACACTCTGAGCTCCATGGTATCAGAAGCACCTGTACTCAGGTCCCCTTCCTCAGGATATCTCATCAGGCCATTCCTTTGTATTCTCTAAAATCTTTTATAATAAACCAATAATTTAGCAAGTAAATTATTCTCCTGAGTTCTGTGAGCCATTCCAGCAAATGTTGAACCTAAGAAGAAGGTTGTGGGAAACTCCAATGTACAGTTGGCGAGAAGCACAGGTGACAACCTGGACTTGAGACTGGAATGTGAGGTGAGGGCAGTCTTAAGAAAATGACCCCTTAATTTGTGGAATCTGACGCTATCTTCAGGTAGATAGTGTCAGAATTGAGTTAAACTGTAGGACACCTACCTGGTCTCACAGAATTGCTTGGTGTGGGGAAACCTCCATACATTTGAAGTATAGAGTATTTTGTAAGTAGCGAGTAAAGGAAAACAAGTTTTTCTTTTCAGGTATCTAATAAGGTCAAACACAAAGAAGCAGAGAGTAGAATGGTGATATTGGGTTCGGAGCAGGGGTAAATGGGAATTGCTATTCAAAAGGTATAAGGTTTCAGTTATGCAAGATGATTAAGTTCTAGAGCTCTGCTGTACAACATTGTGTGTACAGTTAATAATACTATATGTACACTAAAACTTTTGTGAATGACACCACACTATCAATAAAATACACAGACAACTTATAAAATGAAAGAAAATATTTGCAAGTCATATATCTAACTGGTCTTGTATCCAAAATAAAGAACTTATAACTCAAAAAGACAAACAACCTAATTCAAAAATGGGCAAAAATCTCAAAGACATTTCTCCAAAAAAGATATATAAACAAGCACATGCAAAGATGATAAACATTATTAGTCAATAGGGAAATGCAAATGAAAACCACAAGATAACATTTTACTTCCACTAGACTAACTACAATCAAAACAGAAAATAAGTATTGGTGAGGATGTGGAAAAATTGGAAACCAGGTTTGTTGTTGGTGGGAATATAAAATAGCTCAGCCACTGTGGAAAAGTTTGATGACTCCTCAAAAAGTTAAACATAGAATTACCCTATGATTCAACAATTCCACTCCTTGGTGCATACTCTAAAGAACAAAAATTTGTATACAAATGTACACAGCAGGTGGAAACAACCCAAATGTCCATTAACTGACGAATAGATATACAAATGTACAATATCCATAAAATGGAATATTATTCAGCAATAAAAAAGAAATGAGTACTGTTGCATGCCATAAATTGGACGAACCTTGAAAACATGCTAAACAAAAGACAGTGGCAAAATGTCACTTACATGAAATGTCTAGAATAGGCAAATCCATTGAGACAGAAAACAGATTAATGGTGACACGAGCTAGGGGGAAGGGGAAATGGGAAGTGACTGTTTAATGAGGTATGGGTTTCCTTTTGAGTGATGAAGATATTTTGAAATTAGAAAAGAGGTAATGGTTGTACAACACTGTGAATGTGCTAAATGTCACTAAATTGTATACTTAATTTGGTTATCATATTATGTGAATTTATCTCAATAATAAAAAGCAGCAGTAGCAACAGTAGGAAAACCAGACATTCCAGGTATAACAAAAAGGAATATATTTATGAACCAAAAAGTCCCCAAACTCTAGCTTGAAGGAGAGGAAGGAAGGAGGTAGTAAGTATGAGCAGGTCCTTTAAGAGCCCAACCTCACTCCTATAGAAACCCTAAGAACCAGACCATGAAGTCAGTTCTTTCCCCATGGCCTCTTCCAACCAAAGAAACAATCTTTCCATTGGCCACAGCTTTCAGTCCTCTTGCCAGTCATCCTGTGCCCAGGTAGGCATGGGTGAAAAGTACTCAAAGCCTGGCCCTTTATAGCGCAGGGCATGCAGAAACATCACAAGTTCCTGGGGCAAGGGGTCCTGTCGTACTAGCCGGCACTCTGCACAGAGGGGGTCTATCTCTTGGTTCAAAACATCTGTTTCAGCTGCATTCCCCGGTGCCAAGGCCATTGTGTTCAGATCCTGAGATGCTGTCTCAACTACTCCATCCATCTTTTGGGCAGATGCAGTCAAGTCTTCTATGCAGTCCTTGCCCAGCTCTGAAGAGGAAACTGTAGAGTTTGTGAGTCCTGGAGATAGGTCACCTTCACAGAGATCTAGCACATCCAGGCTCTGTTTGGCTTGATGCTCTGCCACAAGGTCCCGAAGCAGTTCCTCATCTGTCTTGGGAATGTGGCCACCCCGGCCCCGTGAGGGGCCCCAGGCCACTGAGTTATAGATGGGGTCATTGAGGATGGGGTGGCCCAGGAACTGGAGGTGGACTCGGATCTGGTGGGTGCGGCCTGTGAGTGGCCGGCACCTCACCACACTGGAGTGGCCATTGTAACTCAGTCTTTGAAACACTGTCTCACAGGGCTTGCCCCGAGTGTCTACACGGCACACCCCGACCTTGTAAGATACTACCAAGATGGGTTCCTTGCAGATCACTTCCTCAGCGGGGAACTCCCCCTCCACCCGGCATATGTACTCCTTCTCTAGCTACAAAGGAGGAAAGAGGGAGAAATTCAGCACAAACTCATGAAGCCCAGGCCCTCTCCAAGTGATGAGAATGCATCAGTGCCAGACAGAAGAGGATTCAAACCCCAGCTCCACCATTTGCCAGTTTCATGATTCTGGGTACATTACTTAGCCTCTTTAAATTCTATTGACTTGTCTAGAAAATGTGAGAGTAGGAAAGCATTTATCTCACAGGGCTGTTGAATTTAGTTAGGCTTTCATGTACTTGGTATTTAGTCTGGTATACAGTAAGAACTCAGTAAATGTATCACAATGAAATTGAGAATTACAAGTCTCCAGACCACAATCACTACCATTTAACTCTTCTACCCAAGACTCTTCGAATTTCAACCATAATCTTTCTACCAAGTATGCTCTCCCCACAATCTTAAAAACCTCGCTCAGCCTGTCAGTAGTTAAAAACTTTAATGAGAGTAAATTATAAAGAGAGGCAGAGTATGCCATCTCTAAAAATCTCTCAAAACGTAAGAGATAATAACCTGTGTTCGGCACATTAGGTGTTGACCTCTCTGAAGGGAGGAAGCTTGGCCAGATAAATATGAAGGCCCACTTCAGATACAACTTGGTGATGTCCTTTTGACACATAGCATTTGTGAGCCCAGGAAGTCACCTGCATGAGACAAAAACGAGACCCACCTGCCGGTCCCGAACCTGTTCATGAATTCTCTCTGAGACAGATGCTGTCTTGGCAAACATGAGGACCCCCGAGGTAAGGCGGTCAAGCCGATGCAATGGGTGTAGCTCCTTGAGTTGGTGCTCCTTCCCCAGGATGAAGATTACCGTGTTATGTCGGAAGCGGCCACACGGGTGGACAGGAATGGAAGAAGGCTTGTCTACAACCACTACATCTTCATTCTCAGCCAGCAGACGGATAGGCTCTGCTGTAACTGGTGGCTCATGCCTGTGTACTGTGTTCCTCAAGAAGTCATTGTCCTGCCAATGACACAGGCAATCAGTCATCCCAAGGGCCAACAACCTGTAATCAGTCAACTTCACACAGATTCCTGTTATTTGACATGGGAAGAATGGTCACAGTATTTCCTTACACAGAAAAAGTGGTATGCATAGTGTATTCTCATTCTGTAAATATACAGACACCCAGGCAGTAGCAGGCATTGAAAAAGAACCAGGATATATACAAAATGTTAATGGTGATATTTCTGGGTGATGGGATTATAAATGCTTTTTGATTTTGCTTATTTGTATTTTCTCTACAATGTTATATTTAAAAGTAAGTTTTTCTAAAATGGTGGGAGAAAACTTTCTTAAATCATCACTTTTCTTGACTTCGAACAAACAACATCACATTGTAAGTCCAGAAATCCGAATTCTAGAACTGGATTTCCCACAGGCTCACTGCAAGCCACTTGACGTCTCCGGGCCTCAGTTTCCTCATCTGTAAAGTGTGAGGATTAGACCAAACCTGTGTTTTTCAAAATTGGGATGAGAGAGGGGATTCAAACCATCCATTCCCCAAGTGCTGATATCACTTTGTCTTCCCTCACAACCTAGTGAGCCAGTATTACTCACAGGGGCGTCTGGTACCTCTTAGCTGTGAAGAAATTTTATAGAAAGATCAAAGCACTGGGCTAGACAACGCTGGTCTTCATCCCTGACAATTTACAATTCTGTCACATCAGAGTCTAAGATTAATAATTTAAGTAGTAGTCATAAGAACACAGGCTTTGGAGGTGACACTGTTGCCTTACTTCTGTGAAGTATATCTTAGTTTCCTCACAGGCAAAATGAGGTGGCAATAACTATCCCATAAGGCTGTCGTTAAATGTTAAAGTACTTAAAATGGTTAACCCTGTGCCCAGCACATACTAACGAGACATAAAGGATAGCCTCTATTATACTATTTGTACACGATGCAAGGTAAAAAGTGATCAATGATCAATTCTTATGGCTTATTTTATACACTGTCCTGTGGCATTGCATGTGCCACAAGACAGTGTATAAAATAAGCCATAAGAATTCCAATTTCCTTGGAAACAAGGAAGCCGCTTGGATGGAGGGGTGAGTTTTGAAGCACTGAAGCTACTTGCAGAAACCGGGTGGGAGAAGAGAGCTAAAAGATTGTTCCAAGTAAAAGGGAGAAAGCTCCTGAATTACCCCGATTTTACTCCAATATCTATGCCCTACCAGCTCTGAAAAAAAACCGTAACCCCTTTCCTCGACCCTTTCGGCCAGTCCCATCAGGAGTCCACCTTGAGCACAATGCTGAGGTCCTGTACCGGCTCCTCGTTGAGGTGGAGGCGCCCCGCGCGGACCGCGGCCTCGTAGTAGGCCAGGGGCTGGGCTCGGAACTCGGTGCTGAAGACGTGCAGCAAGCTGTGGCCCACCCAGCGGCCTTTGCAGTAGGTCCGAAAGTCAAAGTAATAGGGCCGCACTTTGCGTAGGCCTCCCTCGAAGTAGTAGCTGGTCTCTGCAAAGTGCTCATCGCCGAAGCTCACCCCTGCCCGCCGCTTCTTCGGCGGCGGCACCACGCGCTCCCTGGTTGCGCCCCGCCGCTTCTTCCGCTTGCCTGGGCTTGGCGTTGCAGCAGTGGCCAGCTCCTCGTTCCCTGTGGCCTGCTCTCCGTCCCTAGGGGCCAGCCCCACTCCCTGGCCCGCCGACCTAAGACACACTGGGGGCCGCTCACCCTTCGCCTCGCCACCCGCGTCTCCGTTTTGCTGAGCCGGAACCCTCACCCCGCTTGCTGCCTCAGCCCCAGTCGAGAGCGTTTCCTCCATTGGGCCCCTAAGGCCACCCCAAGTCCTGGAAAAACTGAGGGACCGGAGGTTGAAGCACTCCTGCACAAGAACCGGGAGCCACCAGCGGCCGCCTAGCCACATAACCGCGCGGCCATCACTCCTGGGTCGCGATCTGAGGACGTCACTTGGCACCAGCCAATCAGTGAGGCCCTGTGCTGAGGCGGGGACTGTGAAGAAAGTGGGAGTGAGGCAATGAGGAAGTGAGTTGAATGGCTTGTTGAGAGGCTATGAGGAAATCTCACCAAAAGCGTTGATTTCTTATAAATATGCTGAAACTTCCTTGCTCTGGAAAAACTCTTGCAAGGAACTTTATTTGAAAGAAAACACTCTAAATTTAAAATAAACATATTTTATTTAAAACAGAGGTGGAAGCAAGGAACTGGCCTTCCCAGCTTCCCTTGCAGCTTAGACATTGGTGTTTTACCTGGGCTCCTCTGATCAGGCAGAGCCTTTGGTACAGAGGTACACAGCAGAGGATATAGGCATCCATGTCTGACAAGATAGCATTGGAGGCATCGATTTGGGAGGCTAACAGTGGAGGAGGTTCTTGTATCCAGTGCCCAGTCAGCAATGCCAGCTACAGTGTCTATGTTCAGTGGCAGTGGGGTGTTCCCTGAGCAGTTCCTCAGCGAGGTTTAGACACTGTTCCTGGCTCTATAGTTTCCCCAGCCTGACTCTCTGTACTACTTCTTTAATCCTGAGCTGTACAATAGAGCAGCCATTAGCCATGTGTGGCTATTTAAATTTAAATTAATTAAAATGACATAAAATTTAAATTTTAGTTCTTCAGTTGTACAAGTTGCATTTCAAGTGCTCAATAGCCACATAAAGCTAGGAGCTACCCTGTTGGACGACTCAGATACAGAACATTTCTATCATTACAGAAAGTTCTATTGGACAGAGCAGCTTTAATCAATTCCTCTTACTGCTTAAACTGGCTAGAATGAATTCTATTATTTGAACTAAGAACTCCAACTAACTTACTATAAGAATTTAAGTATTTTAAGAGTATTGGGTGGGACAGGACAGTGAAAAAGGACAAGTACAAATGGATAGTTGCAGAATAGACACGGAGATGTAGAGTGCAGCATGGGGAAGATGGTTAATAATGTCGTAATAAATATGTAAGGGGGAAGATGGGTAATAAATTTAGTGGGGCGATCACTTTGTGAGTTATGTAGATCTCTGATCATTATGCTGTATAACTGAAATGTATGCCAATTGAAAAAAACTCTGAATTGTACAATGTAAATATGAGCAACTGTTTATTATATGAAAGTCGTCTCCTTGAAAAAAAGTGTTTCTGACAAACACCTTTCATGACCACCCTCTCTTTTATGTACTCTGGCCACACTTCGTCATCTCCTTTATAACTATTTGCTGTTATTTGTAAACTTGTCTGCCCCATAGCGCACCCTCCTACACTGAGCTGTAAAGACCTCTGGGACCCATACCAAGTCTGTCCTGAATTCCCACTTAATATAATGACTAGAACACAGCAGGAACTTGGCCTTTATTGGTGAATGGGACATTGGTCTCCAGTGACAGTAAGAAGTCGCCTCCTTCTCCATCAGATGTGCTCTAAGGGCTGAAATTTTCTAAGACAAATACATGCCCAGAGAATTATTGAGAAGAACTTGCTCAGGGAACCAAGAAAAGTCAAAGGCCTTCAAAACTGGGCTTCCCAATCCAAGCAGGTAATGGGTGCAGAGTACTGTCCGCGCGGCTAAAACACACAGCTATAAGGGGAATCAACCTGGCTCCAGGGAAAAATTGGAACCAAGGGCACATGACTCCACCGTTTCCCGGCAACAACAGGCCCGCCCACCGCTTCCTTGCACTCAGCTTCTCATTTCCTCACTCAGCTGAGCTCCACTCAACCTATAGACGCACAGAACATCTTCAAATCGGGCGGTGGTTGGACAGCTTCCAGGATCAGTCAGTCGGAGACTCCGCCCCCAATTTCTTCCGGGCTGCCAGAGACAGAACTCAACTGAGCGTTTACGGGCTGCTGGGCCAGCTGTTGCGGTAGGTGAGGAGGGGAGAGAAGGGTTACTCAGCGTTTTGTGTCCCCGGCTCCGGCCCCATGTCGAGACACCACAGAGCGGCCTCGGAGCTTGACTCATCCCTCCCACCCAGTCCTTGAAGCCAGAGTGATTGAGGCCCAGGGGTCTGGATGCCAGGGTTCCCTGCGCTGTTCTGGACCTTCTAGGGAGGAAGGGGGAACCGGGGCTCCGGTATGAGCAAAATTTTGGTTTAGGTGCGTTCAAACGATTTCTGGACGGAGGTGCGTGTTCATTGTGGCCCCTGGCATTAGTTTATCCTTGGACGCAGTGACATATCCGTCCGTTTTACTTCCGGGACCTTTCGGTAGCTGGGCTCTCCTGGAATTACTCAGACCTTTCCGCCTCCTGGAATTACTCAGACCTTTCCGCAGGCAGACTTTCTAATCTCAGAGGTCCCTCCTGAGAGACTGTGTCAACCCATGCTATCAGACTAGATAGTTATGAAAGCCCTCTGGCACTGTGGGTAGCCTTTACCATCTACTTCTGCTCGGGCTACTTTCAGTATATTCCCAAACAGGCAGAGTGGATTGGGTAAAAACATGGATTTTGGAGCGGCACAGGTATGGTTTCCAATCAAAGATTCACCACATATCAGTAATGTGCCATTGACAAGTTACCCTTC
The DNA here is from genome assembly GCA_028627145.1 of Eidolon dupreanum. NCBI lineage: Eukaryota > Metazoa > Chordata > Mammalia > Chiroptera > Pteropodidae > Eidolon > Eidolon dupreanum. The sequence goes on from CM053509.1 coordinate 55,216,143, forward strand.
TGATCCTCAGATTCTTCATCTATAAAATGATGAAAATGTCTATCTTTCAATGTTTCTTAAAATATGAGCATGAGGCAGATAGCCCAGCTTCTACATATAATGTGCACATGGGTTTTTGTATATGACAGTACTCTCTGAGAGACAGTTTTCAGTTTTCACCAAGTAGCACTTTTATTATCCTGTGTGTATGGAACTGTGCAAGACATTTAGTCTGTGCCCTATTGAAAACAATTTAATTGTCTGAGGACAGAGTGGTTGAATTTGTTAGAGTTTTGCAGAAAAGTACAGGATGATTGTCTTCACTGGAAGTGTGGTAGAAATTCGTGTGTGTCTCTGTGTGTGTGTGTATGACAGAGATTTAAAACATACATATCATAAAACTTAACCATTTAAACTTTTTCGATGTATAATCCAGTGACATTCACATTGCTGTGCAATCATCACCACCATCCATTTCTAGAACTTCCCAAACTGACTGTACCCATTAAACAATAGCTCTCATTCCTCCCTCCCCAAAACCTCTGGCAACCAAGATCCTATTTTCTCTCTCTATGAATTTGACCATACTAAGTACCTCACATAAGTAGAATCATTCAATATTTGTCCTTTTGTGTCTGGCTTGTAGACATTCCATTTTTAAAGACAAGCTTCATTATGAAAACAACTTGAGTGCAGAGCCAGAAGAGGAACCTAATTACCTTTTTATCACTTTTTATCTGTAACACAGAAACCTAACAGAAGACATTTTAAGTTTGTTAAGGGAAACTTCTTAAAAGCCTATTACCTTCCTTCATTGAATAAAGAAATATCCTAGTACTGCATCCTTATACTATATTTTTAAAGCCAGTTCTTGCTCACTTGAACTTCTCTTTTTCAGCTCAAATCCCAAATGAAAATGTTTGAGAGCATTGATTCTACAGCCACAAAATCTGGCCTGGATCTTTGGGCTGAGATCTGTTCCTGTCTGCCAAATCCTGACCAAGAGGATGGTGCCAACAATGCCTTTTCAGACTCATTTATGGATTCTTATTCTCCAGGCACAGGCCAGGGGGAAGCCCCAGACTTTGCTGCTCAGGCAGCTCTAAAGCCTTGGGCTCCCTTACAGGATTCAGAAGTATATTTAGCATCTCTAGGTAAGTTTGGTGGCTTTTAAAACATTTTTTTTTTAAATCAGAAGCTGGTGGTTTAAGGAAGCTTGAAGTTATTTTACATCAAACCTGGTTTTCTATTCTTAGTTTTTTCTTTTGTCCTCACATGTATCAGTCAGGTATAATTTAGGGGATGTTTCAAGTTGGTTGTTGGGAAGGACCCCCTTTTACTTATATATCCCTTAAAACAGTCCTTTTCACCTCTTGACTCTGTTTCATCTAAATTCCGTTTTATTTCTTGACATTCTGTAGACCCTCTTGCCTACTGTTGGTGGCTCGTATATTCAAATAACTCAAAAGTCTCAAGCCTTATGCCATCCTGAAAGAAAAGGTCATAGCCCTAGAGCTACATGTGGATTTCTGATGCTACGAATTGAAAACTATTATATTAGATTGTTGGAATGGGAGCACGTTGGCATAAACTTTGTTCTGTCTCGTTAGCCATTTTGTTATTTTAATATTTTTTGAACACATCTTAGCTGTCTTGTCCTGTGGCCTTAAGTGTAAGTATTTAGAGAGACTCCAAACACAGGAAAGAGATTCAAATTGTCGCATGCTAGGGGAAAGAGAAATATCAGTGTAGGTCAGTGATTGCAGTTTTTAAAACTGTGATATCTTTTTATTATTAAACATTCATGAGATCCATCTATGTGTCATACTAAACCTGGGAATAATTATTTGAGGAAGGAAAGGCAATTCAGGAAGAAGAAGCTTTTGAGGAAGGATAGAAAAAAGCGTCAGAGTTTACATGATTGCTAAGAAATATCTTGGAATAACAAAAGGAATTTTGTTAATGATGTACTGGAAGAAAAATATATTAAAAAAACATAGGTGGAATGATCGATAATGAGAAAGATGAGGCTGTAATGTCAGATTTGTTGGGAAGCCACCAAAGAGAGGATAGTATTATTTGCAGTCATGGCTGAGGAGGTTGACAACTGTGTTTTGTGGTAGTCAGAACATCTGTTTAATAATGATGAGGAAAAGAAGCAACACTCTGAGAAAGCTGAAGAATTAGATCTTTTGGCTTGTTAGTGCTCTCTACCCAGGGGTTATAAGAAGCTTTCATGGATTCAGTGATGATTTTGATTGGTTCAGAAAGTTAAAATTCTTCTGATCTTTTCTAAAATCATTTAATAAGATGATTAAAATTTCTGTCTCTGAGAAAAATTAGAGCCATTTCTGGTGCCTATGGCAGAGTCTAGGAGACAATGGCAAGCAGGTTTGGAGTATACCATACCTGTTTCTGCATGCCCAACTTAGATCACACTTGTTCAGGGACTTAGCACCCTCAGAAAAAAGAAGACTTTTTTTTTTTTTAGCCCAAAAGAGTATCTTCCACTTTGACAACCAAGGTCAGACAATAAAAAGATTGTTTTTATTGCCGAATAAACCTATATCAAAGAGAATTCACCAAGATCAACAATTAAAAACATAGCCATTTCAGCATGAGATATACATAATCCTTTCACATCCTCAAGGAGAAAAAATTTCTTAAATACTTAACATTTATCAACTGCAGCTGTTTTACATGGGTGACCTTTTAGTGGTAACCTGCAACAACAAAACGTATTTACTGTTTTGATCAGAGAGTGCTAGCTTAGAAATGAAAACAGGATTACAAATCATAAAATTCTAGGCTTGATGTTTACTTCTCTCCTTCAAGAAAATTGTCATTTACCCATTTATTATAGTTGAAGGCAAGACTAAATTAAAGCAGAATTAAGATACCCTTTCTTGTATTCTTCAAAAGGGGATATTTGTTCAACAGTTATACTTAAAATGCAAATAAGAATAATTAAACATCTATCATCAGGAAGCCATATGGACCACTCTCAAAAGGATTACAAGATGTTTGTTTTTATTAGGCTCCAACATCTAGGCCAGGAATTGAGCAACTTTAAAAAATGTTGAGAGATTCCTTCTCTTTAATCAAGAATTTAATCATAGAAATCTTAAAGGTCTCTTATTACAGAGTTCTCGTCAAGTCAATTTTAGTGTCTAATGAACCATTCAATCTTTCATCATTTTCTCTAATTCTTTCTTATGAGGTTTGGAAAACACTTCATGTCACTGTAACAAAAAAACCATTTTGAAGGAGTTTAAAAAAGACAGTAGTATACACATGTCAAGCCAGGGAAAGCAAGCATTCCTTAGAGAGATACCTGCTGGGCTTCTGTGATTTCAAAGAAAACATGCCATTGATTTATTTATGAGAACGTATGGCTTTTCCCTTTTCTGGGTTAAAGATTTATTTGATCCAATGTAGAGTGAAGAAATTGCGAAGGAAAAGAAAAATGTACATTTCCCTTTTCTTTTTTAAAAAATGAGCTCTTTTAGGGAGTGTGGATATACTCACCAGTGAATTTTTAAGTTGGCATTTTGTATTTTAGATTTAATTTCATACTTACTTTCCTTGTTATACTCTTTAGAGAAGAAACTGAGAAGAATCAAAGGTTTAAATCAGGAATTAACCTCTAAGGACATGCTTCGAACCCTGGCCCAAGCCAAGAAGGAATGCTGGGATCGATTCCTCCAGGAGAAGCTAGCGTCAGAGTTCTTCGTGGATGGACTTGATTCTGATGAGAGGTAATTGATTCCCAGTCCAGTTCCAGGTCTTTCACTGAGAGCATTTCTGTTTTTCTAAAGAATTTAGGGAGAGTTACCTCTGAGGTGAGATACTATTTGATATCAATCAGCTTTTCTGAGCTAAAATCATCCTTTGTAAATTTGCTCTATTTACTCTTAGTCCAGCAGCAGATTTCTGAGAACAGGTATTTTTGCCAAAGGCAAACACTCCAGCTACATCTTGGATATAGTTGAGGATAAACCATTGTCTTCATTTTTAAGTCCATGACACACTTGAGAAAATAGTCATCAACGACTGGAGCTATGTCTTCCTGCTTCTGACTCTCCATTGCCTTATGGAGTTTCTGTCATATTGTCGCCCCTCAAATTTGTGTAGACTAAATAAATGAATTTCTTAAGCATCTGCATGAAGGCACTATGCTTGGTGTCATGGGGCTATCGCTGTGAGGTGGAGGGGAGATATAAGAAAGTTCTAGATCCTTTTCTTGGTCCCCAGATCTAGTTAGAGAGAGATGACAAATATGTATATAAAGACATACCTGACAATACCAGGCAGCATAAGAGAAGAGCTAGATGAATGGAAGTTGACAGAAAATGCTTTGAGTGTTGAGGGGCCATTGAGCTCCCTATGGGCTCTGGTGCTGTGCCAGGGAAGGAGGCAGGACTTAAACAGAACCTGCAGGTGGGCCAGATACAGAAAGGAGAGAGGGCATTCTGCAACAAAGAACAGGATAATGCTTGACACTGGGAAAACAGCTCTGACACTTATTGGTTGTAGGTTCTTGGGTAAGTAACCTGTGTATGCCTCAGTTTCTTTCTCTGTAAAGTGGAAGTAGTAGCTCTTACCTCATAAGGTTGTTATGAGGGTAATGATTTACTATGTATAAAGTGCTAAGAACAGTGCCTGGCACATGTTTAGTACTATATAAGTGGTAGCTATTATTAATATTATTCTTCCTAGCAGAATTTTAAAGTTTAGTAAGAAATTATTTACAGATCAGTGAAGGGAGTGGAAACCTGAATTTTAACAAAAGGTCTTAGGGGAATATGACTTAACCTAAGTTTGCAACATATCATTACCATTGATTTTGAGAGTTTCATGGTGTCAGATGAAGGTGCTACTGCTGAAATCATGGACAGTATGATGTTTTACTTTTTAACTTGCAAAGTACTTTCACTTACAATATCTAAAATACTAAATCAGCATTCCCCAAGATCCTCCAGAAATCAGTGTGGCATCTGAGGTCAGGCCAGATACTCTCTCAGGGCTCAGAATATAGTAAGTAGTATACATTTTGCTCTTTCTGTATATAAAGGCTCAAGCACCAAGACTTGAAGATGCACAGATTACTGACCCACCGTATTCTCTATATCATATTCTCTCTACACTTGAACATTTCTCTCCTCTCTGAGAAAACAAAACTTTCTCCTGCCTAGGAATTCTTTTTCTCTGAAATCAGATCAGCACCAAGCCTCCAGTTAACATTTCTTTATATTTATCCATACCTAAAATAATGTGGTTTTCCTTTCTCTATAGAAATAATTGAAACAATTATATGAAAAGTGTGACAGATGAATATCAAATGCCCCTGTAGCACCTGAGTCCCCTGAGCTGTGGGTTCTTGTTCTCCTAAGCCTACATCTGTGGGAATGCTTCTTTGGATCATTGATCAAAACAAGCACCAGGAAACAGTAGATATGCATTTGTTTTCAAACTTCAAAGTTTATGTTTTAAACAGGCCATTCTGTAGTGGAATTGTGTGGTTCTTCACATATGTGAAGACCCTCCTCATGGTCTGCTTTTGGCAAGGGAGTATTGAGCTGAGAAATCCAGCTGAGGACACCATGATTCCCCCATACACTGACAGGTGTCAAAAATCTGCTGGTTATGGCTTTATTTCTCGGCTTAAGACTTTGTGCTACTGAAGAGCTTAGAATGAAGTTTACGTTATTTCCAGTCATTTATATTTTACCCTGGATGTCTAATAGCTTTAGAGGGAGGATCCAGTGTACTTAAGGAAGTGAGGAGGGGGATACTTCCCCTCCCTACAGATCCAAACAAAAAAGGGCCCTCTGGCATAGTGGTGTTTCCTTTGTGGGGAATTATTGCTCAGATGTTTCCATCTTGAGGGCTTGCTATGAGATGAACTAAACAAACAAAAGCCCACAAACAAAAAAATTGCGCTCTGTGCAACTAAGCATAATTGAATCTCAGACTGCCTCAGGTACGAGACTTAAAGATGCTTAGGTTTCTGGCTTGCTAATAATTTGGTATTTATTTGAATGTTTCCTCTCCTTGACAATTTCTCTTTTCTTTAATTTTAAGGAAAAAAAGACAGGACTGAGACATAAGCTTTTCAGCTATTCTCATCAAGCCTTCAGAGACTCAGCATTTGAAGGAGGCCTGATACTGCTTATAGCCAAAGCGCCCACTAGGGGGTAAATTATGCCTGGGGGCTGCCAGGATGCACAGCTGTTAGAGGAGTAACACCATTCTCCCCATGTTAGTGAAAAACAATTGTAGGAAGAAATTGGTGGTGGGTGGGAAGGCATATTGAGTAACTGGGATAATCTTGAAAGTCTGATGTAGCCACCCTTTCTCTTGCTCTTTTCCTAGCACCTTGGAACATTTCAAGAGGTGGCTCCAGCCAGATAAAGTAGCCATCAGTACAGAGGAAGTCCAGTATCTGATTCCTCCAGAGTCACAGGTTGAGAAGTCAGTGTTGGTGGACGACCCAGTTGTAGCGGAACAATAAATTACACACACACACACACACACACACACACACACACACACACACACACACACACACACACACACTCTTTGAGCAGCTGCTTCGGGTCCAGAGGGAACGAACAGTGGAGAGTTCAGCAGCGGCAGCAAGGAGACATCTAGAGAGGGAAAAGCTTAACCTTCCGCTCCACAAAGCAAACAGCTGCAGGCCCCTGCGGACTTTTTGGGGCTGGCATGTGTGACTCTCTTGGATAAAGGGACAGACCCAGTGCATGCTGGATCAAAATACTGCTTTCCTGTATGTCTCACAGTTTGTCTGAGCTCTGCTGCTGCAGGTGAGAAGTCTGCTAAGAATCTAGTGAAGAACCCAAATGCAAATATATTTGGAGAAGCTGATGTCCTTGTGTATAATGTATAAGTTAAGTGAGTCATATTTTTTCTTGCCTTTTCTGGATGTTCCTGCCTGTGTTCCAAGCATTCTCTTGGTAAGTTGTCAGGGGTGAGTGAGACCAAGGAGAGTGAATTCTGCCTCCTTGAATCCAAGCTCCACCTGGGGCTTTTCTAACAGTGCGTAATAAACATAGGAACTTTAAGAAAAGAGCTTGGATGTTTCTTTCCTCCGATTTGTTCCTTGTGGGGAAAATGAACAAAAGAAGTGTGAAAAGGTGGGTGTTTCTGTGTGTATATTTTTTCTTCCATGCGTGGTTTCTCTCCTAACTTCTTCCTGCACTTAAAAAGAACTAAGTTCCAAATTAGACTTGCAAATATATTGTTGATATTTGACACCACTGCTGAATAGTTCCCTGCTTGCTCCTTGTAGCAGCTCTCCTGGCTGAGCCTGTGCTTTCCTCCTTGTTTATGATGTTCTTCAGTTTATGTTGTCTGTATAAGACTTTTCCCATCAGAACAACTGTGTGTAGCACTATTGACCTGATTCCTCCCAGAGAGATGCTCCCAGGCAGTGGGGATAGTAAAAACAAATGCATGCCAATGCAGGGGAGCTAGTAATTTTTGCCAGCCTCCTGTTTTTTAACATGTGCTCTGAGGGTACCATTCTGAGGTTGCAGCTCCATGAATCTTCTTCTTGAGTAATAGATTCCAAGTCCCTAATGATGAGCAGGGTGGCCATAAAATATTTCAGAGAACATTTGCTCATTTTGAAATCAAGTATTTGCTTTGTTATCAAAGGATGGGAACCAACTAGGTGATTCCATATCCTTGCTTAATTAGACGAATATTTTTGTTGTAATTTCCAGATTTATTTATTTTTTTTCCCCCACTGGCTAATGGTGTTAGCTTTATTCTTACTTCTTTTTATTAGTAGGATACCTTTGACATAGAGAGTGGCCTCTGTGTTCCCGCAGATACTTTGAGGAAGCCAGACACTGACAATAATCTGGTCCTGGCCCAAGCTTGCAAGCTGCCATCTCTGCTTGGGGTTCAGGTGCCAGACCTCCCTCTTTCCACAGGGCCATCCGATGGCCTTTGGCTGGCTGGATAGGTTTAAAAAGAAAAGACTAAGATGTTTCTTCTCCCGGCATGATAAAAATTATTCTTCCTCCATAACAATAATTTAAGAAATAAAAGCAATAAGGTCCCAAAACACTCACCCAAAGAGCAGCTGATCATAACATGGTTAAGGAATGTTTCAGTATCAGAAAATAGTGTTTCTGTAATTCAGGCAAGAGTCTAGCTTTGCCTTTTCTCAACTTCTCATCTTCTACCTAAGAAACAAATTTAGTATGAAAAGGTGGGGAACTGATTTAGAGAAACCAAAAAGGAATTGTACGACTGAAAGGCTTTTTAGCCCCCATGTGAAAACCTGGATGAGGTATGAGGGGAAGGCCCCAGATCTCCGGCTACCTTCTCACTTAACTCTTTCAAATAGAGACAGTTTTCCACAGAAGAGAGTCTAATAAATGGTAACTATCGTTTCTTAATTAGTTTAGAGGTGACATCTTAAGTGATGGCTCTAAAAAAGGTGAAACTCCATTTACCAAAAACAAATTTGATTTTAGTTTCCATAGCTAACTTATTAATATAGATATACCTTAGGCTATTCAAGTTGCACTAAATTTGAAACCAAGAGTCTTGGGTACTATCTTTATCTGTCTTGTGGCTTACTGTGTGATCATAAATAAGTCAAATGACCTCTTTGTGTTCCAGTTCCCTTTCAGAAATTGGACCAACCATAGGAAAAATAGTATTGGCCAAAAATACTGATCTGTTTCCTTTGACCCTGGAAACTCCCAAGGAACTCTAGTTAGGACTTCCTCAAATCAGCAGAATTTATGAGTTGAGAGAGCCTTTCTTAGCGCCCTTAACTTTATTCCTTCCTCATGTCCTTAGTGAAACAGACAAAGTCAGAACAAATGGAGCAATATTTAGTGCTGAACCTTAGAACCAGGGAAGGGTAATTACCAATTGGGGCAAAGCAGTAATGACTTGGTATACCCAGAGAAGGCTGGGTTGGAGCCAGGGAGATAAGCTAAGTGACTGCCACTGTTCTCCTTGGGCACATGAACTCATCACTCAAGGCTTGGCAAATTAGTGCTGGAATGACACAGGCTTGCGTCCAGAACCTGCTCCAGAAATAGGCTCTGGATATATAGGCACAGCAAATAAACAAACACGCCACCAGCTGTTCCTGAGGTGTGCCCTGAGGTGTGTCCCTCCCAGACAGGCCTGCCCACAAGGACTGTTGCTGGGAGAGGGATGACACTCTGGAGCCACTCCCTTGCCCTACCTTGGAGTGAGTCCCCAAGGCTGAGAACAGCTCCAGTCACATGAAACAATCAATATTTTCCTGGAAATTCCAAACTATGCAACTAGCTTTGGTTCTACTTCAGTTATGAGTCAAGACAGGACAGTGCCATTGTAATCTTAGGTTTGTGGGAGGGCTGTTTACTTGAACCTACAAGTGGGTTTTTTAAGGCACAGATTCCTTAATCTAACCAATATTTGTTGAGCCCCTGCCACACTTCAGGCACTGTGCATGGTGGTGAATAAAAAAAACCAAATCCTCCCACATGGAATGGTGAAGGGAGAGAAATGGCCCAGCTAAGTAGTACTGTAATCACGAGTGCTGGAGAGCCTAGATGTAAGCACAGGGTGTTTTGAAAACATATGGGAAGGAGATAGGAGAGCATAGGCCAGTAAGAGTGGGAGGCAGAAGAGAGGCTGTGTTAGAGAAGCTGAGTCCAGAAAAATGAATAGCAGTTAGAATAGGGGGCTAGAGCATGGAGGCAGAGAAAAATCCCAGAAATGGAAAACAATGTACAAAAGCCTATAGGCAAAAGAAAGTTTGGAGACTGGAGCATAAAGGACAAAAGAGGAAGCATCAAAACGTGGGTTTGGAAATTAAACAAGGTGTGAAGGGCTATGTAAGCCATGTTAAGGAGTTTGGAATTCATTGTGGGGACAACAGAGAACTAATGGGTCATTTTAAGAGGAGCAGTGACAGTGTCTGATTTGCATATAGAAAGATGGTTATGGCTGCCATGGTCTTTACGTGATTAAATCGATTAGAGGAGCACAAATTCACACTTGGCAACGTTATGTCTACATGGATTAACGCAATTAGAGGGGTCATGGTTATCTTTTGTTTTTATTTTTTAGCTTGATCTCTTTGAAGTTAATTTTTCACTATTACAGAACAAATAGAATCATGTATGGCAGATTGTATTTCCCAAAGATGGCCATATCAATATATCACATTCCACACTTTCATTTTACAGTGTGATGTGGACACTCCATTGAGATGTTGGGTCAATATTCCCTCTCCTAGAACCTGGGTAGACCTATGTAACTGCCTTGCTAAAAGAGTACAACACAAATAATGTGACTTCCGAGGCTAGGTCATAAAAACATACCATCTAGGTAAATGCTCACTCTCTCACTCTCTCAACATGCTCTTTGGTAGTTCTGAACCAACAGAGTGAGAAGTTTGGCTGCCTTGAAGCCACCAAACTAGAGAGGCCACACAGAGACAGAGGTGCTCCCAGCAGTTTAGTCCCCAGCTGTTTGGATCTTCCTACACAGACATCAGATATATGTGATTCAGATGATTTCAGGCCCTAGTCTTTTTTTTTTTTAACACCTACAGCACCTAGTCTTCCTATGTGGTCTCCCATCCAAGTACTAATCAGGCCCAACCCTGTTTAGCTTCCGAGATCTGATGAGATCCGGCACATTCAGAGTGGCATGGTGGTAGACGCCTAGTCTTAAAGCTGTTCCAGCTGTCTCTGCAAAACCCTGTAGATTCATGAACAAAATGAATGTCATAGTTTAAGCCACTAAGTCTTGGATTGGTTTGATACTCAGCAATAGATAACCTGTATACCATGATCAAGGTTTCAGATTTTATATAGCTAATTTCAAGTATTTGCATTTCTCTTTATTTTTGGTAGTGATGGAATTTTGAATGCACTATGGAGAGGAGCAAAACTGGATGCAGGAGACCAGCTGTGAGGTGTTCGCAGTTGTCTGAGAGATGATAGTGACTTGAGAACTTCTATTTATGCTTAGAACGTAGAATGCTGCAAGAAAATGTCACTCCCATTCTTAACAATGAGAAATAGCCAGATAATTTATAAAATCATAGCTTTTCCTGAGCCCTCAGAAAGCTGAGGTCGCAAGGGAACCAAGTAAAGCCTTTCAAGAAGAGGGACACATGAACTGTTTCAACTTTAGTAGAGCATGTGAGAAAGAGGTGGCTGTCATACAAACAGGAGGAACCAACATAAATTTTAACAAAATTTTGAAAGCTACACATGGGCCAGCATGCTCAGGGGTGTTCGTACTCACAAGCAAGCTTTTTTTCCACAGACTTCTCCCTGGGTTCATGAGAAAAAGGAGGAGCAGGGCAGGAACTGGCTGAGAATTTTCTTCCTGGTGGTGCAAGCGTGCAAGAGTTGATTAAGGCAGCTGCTGGGAGAATGAGAAAAGCCTAAGCCGCTTCCACAGTCCTACTCTTCTATAAGCAAAAGCCTTAACCACTGGGGAAGGGGCAAACTCTTGCTTCAGGGGAGGAATAAAAACAAAACTCATCTGCTTCTGAGGAAGAGGTAAAAAGCTTCTTGCCCTTCTTGAACACAGGCAAAAATCTGTTGCTTTGAGGGAAGGATATAAGTGAAAATCCTCTACCCTGAGGGGAGACAGAGGAAATTGTCTTGGGCTGAAGACTCAAACACAGGTCTACTGTGTTAGGGGAGAGGACAGGAAACTCTGGCCACCCAAAACCAATCACACAGATAAGGCAAAGTTTGGAAGTCATGGGGAGTAGGGGCAGAAATACTGAAAAAGCCTCCCTCCTGAGTCTCAGGTGCATAGGACCAGCCTAAAACTGAAGCTGAACCAAGATAACAGAGATATCCTCTACCCTCCACTCCCCTGCCCTGCCCTGCCCCTCCCTCCATGAGCTTAGCACCGAATAGCAAGCAATAGCGGCCTATCGCCGGTAGAGGGCAGGTCTCCAGGGATGGTTGAAAAGCTGAGAGTGGAGCAGGAATACAGAAAAACCCTCTGACGCCCCAGCCCCCACTCTAAGCAGCCCACCACTAAAGGAACTCTAAGCCTGTGTTGCATTGAAGTAATGATAGCAACAACAAAACCCAGACCCTGACTGAGTCCTAATTAGGTTGACTCACCCCCCTCCCGCCCCGCCCCCAGATCAACAGGCTGATAGAAGAGGCATGCCCACTTTCAGGCTCAGATACTATTTACCTCAGTCTCTGCTGTTCTACACACGATGGACATTCAATAAAAATTTATAAAACATACAAAAAGGCAAGAAAGAAAAAACACCCAAAGATAAAGAAATCACAGAACCAGACTCACAGATAACATTCATGTTGGAACTACTGGAAAGGGACTTTAAAATAGTAATGACTAATATGTTAAGGGGTCTAGTGGAAAAGGGTGGGCAACTTGCAGAAACAGATGGGGACTTTCAGCAGAGATGTGGAAACTATAAGAAAGTCAAGTGGAAATGCTAGAAATAAAACAAAACAAAACAAAACA